>JAKELK010000010.1:0-600000 GCA_021525775.1 Lactarius deliciosus
CAAATACACAGACAAGTTCAAAGTGTGTTGTTGCATGCTCCATGCCGTCATTGGTACAAGGACCAGCGTTAAGAAGTTCCAAGATACATTAGAAGAGGAATCTGCACTGATGGTTCGCCGCTTGCTGAACAAGCCCCGAAACTTTGTTGGTCCTGTCCACAAGTATGTCCTTGGGCTTTCTGCGATTGACTTGATTGTCTAATTGATGGCAATTTTGGGTCGTGGGAGTCATCACCTTCCGGATCACTTAGGGATACAAACCTACGACCAAGGACAATAGCCTGGTCCGCGTCACCAATGAGGCCACGGATTAACTGAATGTGCTTCTTTCTCCTGGCCTCATTGCTGTCAACTTCTTACCTTTGCTCTGGTACATTCCCGAGTGGTTCCCAGGTGGTGGATTCCACAAGATTGCGCACAAGTGGCGGCATACACTGTTCAACATGACAGACAAGTCTTATGAGTTCGTGCTCGAGCAGATGGTATGCCCTGATACCCCGTCGCTAGTACAAGGTCTAGTTTTTGAATATCCCCAGTTCACAGGCTAAGGGGACCACAGTGCCCAACATGGTTACAAACCTGCTCGATGGCCGCAAGGTCTCACCTGAAGAGGAGGATGAGATCAAGTGGGCCACATCCAGTCTGTACTCCGGCAGTGCTGACATGGTAAGAGATTCCCAACTGGAATCAGCACATTGAACACACACCTGCAATCCATCTCCTGTAGCCCATCTCTGCCATGTCCTCTTTCCTCCTCACCATGACCGCTTACCCTGAAGTGCAACACAAATGCCAAGCTGAGCTCGATGCGGTCGTTGGTAATGACCGCCTGCAGACATTCGCAGATTGTGACCAACTCCCGTACATCATGACAATGCTTAAGGAAGTCATCCGATAGGGCCCAACAACACCACTTGGTGCACCTCACTGCATCGAGTAGGACAATGTTCATAATGGGTACCTGATCCCCAAGGGCTCGATCATCATAGCGAATATCTGGTGTGTTCTCTACTTGGTACGGTTCAACACTGGTGGGTCGCTCACGATTGCACACAGGCACTTCATGCATGACCCTGAGGTCTACAAGGACCTGATGATGTTCAACCCTGACTGTCTCATCGCACAACATGGAAAGCCGGCCGAGCCAGATCCGTTCAACTTTGCATTTTGGGTATGGGCACCAGTGAGTCTCCCATGTAGCACTGTGGCCGTAGTCATCATCTCATACATATTGCACCCAACAGTGCATGTCCCGGTGAGCAGCTGGCACAGTCGATCCTTTTCGTCCTTGCGGCCACTGTGCTCTCTGTTTTCAACATCAATAAGGTGACGATCAATGGGGTGGTCCAAGAGCCGACGTGTGAGTTCAGGACCAACAAGAAATCAATACAAGTGTTCTTTCTTGCTCCGTGCTTATTCCGCACAATGAATATGTGAACAGTTGCATGCTGCACTCAAGAAGATATGTACTTCCGCATCTGTAAAGACCTGCTGTTGTTGGCGGCAAAGTGAAGCCAAGCAAGGACAATTTCAAGACAATCATTTTCTACCTGTCAAGATCCCAACAATTGCCCACATCCCCTGGGTCTACAAGAACATTCCAACTCTGACTGGCCTACTTGACAAGGTCATTCAAAGATAAGATTGCCACTGGTGTGTATGCCTTCAGATGTCTTGTACCGCATTCAATGGTTCTGCGTCCCAAAAGAGAACGGTTCCAACCCCTCAATGCCATCGTTATCCATAGTGCTGCAGTCCTATCCTTCGTCGGCCAGTTCATCAAGGGTTTGGCCGCATACTCTTGTTAAGTACATGCTTGATCTATTCGTCAGCTACGACCACTGGATCCTTGACATCACCTCTCAAGATCTTGTCAAAATGCGACCTATAGATGCCCTTGAGTCACAGAGGACACAAGGGGACTGCAGAGGAGGATATAAGACTATATTGATGAATGTAAAACTAAGTACTCACCTGCAGAGGAGGATATAAGACTAAGGGGATATTTTCCGTCCTCTGCAGGATATACCAACCTGACTAAGCATATCTAAATAAGGTAACTCCGCTTGGAGCACTGTATAGTCACACAACAGCACAGTATAGTACGCTTAAGCCACAAATAACACTCCCCCATGACTGTGCAGGGCTCCAAAACTGTTAACTAAACAAACCAAGCATTGTGGCACACTTCTGCACCTTGAACCGGTCAAGAGCGTTTGTGAAGATGTCAGCAGCCATCTCCTGCGTTGTAACAAAGCTAGGAGTGATTAGACCGTCCTGAACAGCTTCCCTCAGCCAAAACAGGCAAAGGGAGAGATGCTTCATCTTGCTGTGGTGCTCTGGGTTCTTGCTCACTGCAATGGCCGATTGATTGTCCATTCTAAGCAGTGAGGGGCCAGAGATGCTGTAGCCAAGCTCCCCCATGAACTGACGCATCCACAGGATCTCCTTGCCCGCCTCAACAGCAGAGATGTGCTCTGCTTCAGTTGTGGACAAGGCAACCAAGGGCTGCAACTTGGAGCTCCATGACACCGCTCCAGACCCAATCTTGACCACATATCCACCAGTGGACTTGCCATTGTCCGGGTTACCACCATGATCAGCATCAGAGTAGGTGATGAAGGGCTCAGGTGAGGTGGAGGGCTTGTAGACAAGCTTGTAGTCAATTGTGCCCTTCAGATAGCGAAGCACATGCTTGGCAGCTTGCCAATGAGCCAGGCCAGGATTGGAGTTGAATCTGGCAAGAACTCCGGCAGCATAGGCGATGTCAGGCCTTGTGGTGACTGCCAGATACATCAGGCAGCCTACAACGGAGATGTAGGGGTACTGGCGCATCTCTGAGGCTTCTGCATCGGTCTGAGGGCACATGGAGGTGGAGAGACGCGTGCCAGGGTTGAGAGGAGTCGAGACAGGCTTGGAATCACTCAGGCCATGCTCCTGGACGAGATTGGAGATGTATTGGCTCTGGGAGATGGAGAGTGTGCGATTAGGACGATCTCTGATGATTTCCAGGCCGAGTAACTGGGTGGTAGGGCCAAGATCTCGCAGTTTGAAGTGGCTGGACAGTTCTTGGACGATTGAATCAATCTTGGCTCCATCCTGGCAGGCAAGCGTGATATCATCGACAAACACAGGCATTAAGATCCTAACATCGTCCCTGAGGTAGATGTAGAGCCCATGGTCGGATTGGACGCGATTGAAGCCAATGGATGTGAGCACAGAGTGAAGGGTCTTGTTCCAGACCCTGCCTGCTTGCTTCAAGCCATACAACGACTTTCTCAGCTTGCAGACATGATCTGGACCGCCTACTTCAAATCCCTCAGGCTGCAGCATGTAGATCTCTTCCTCCAGAGTGCCATTGAGATATGCATGAGAGATGTCAATGGAGCGAAGTTCAAGGTCTTCCAGAGCGGCCAAGGCGAGTACAATGCGAATGGTGGAATAGTGAACAGTGGGAGCAAAGGTCTCCTTGAAATCGAAGCCAGGACGCTGAGAATAGCCCTTGGCCACCAATCTCGCCTTGTACCGGTCCAGGGAGCCGTCAGCATTGTGCTTGACCTTCAAGAACCATCTAGAGCCAATTGCACGCTTCCCAGGCGGCAGCTTGACAACCTCCCAAAGTACCATTGAGCTTGTGGGCCTCCATCTCTTCCTCACATGCCTTGTGCCACAGATCCGCATCAGAGCATTGCTGCGACTGCCTGTAAGATGTGGGCTCAGCTGTAGATGCTGCACCAGCTTGGATGATGTCAAGGGGATCATCAGAGTCATCATCTTCCTCTGAAGAGACCACTGCTGGTGTTGGCTCCCTTGGCTGCTTGTAGCGATCTGGAACAGCCCATTGCTCAGGCAGCCATTCATCTCTGGGACGTCTGAGGCGCTGAGGACGAGGAGGGGCAAAAGGGTGATGAGGATGGCGAGCTGGAGGGGTTGAAGGCGATGAAGATGAAGGAGGAAGTGAGTGATAGATGGATGGAGGTGTCTGTGAATGAGCAGGCACTGGAGCGACGCTTGGAGGCGAAATGGGAGGAGCAGATGGTAGATCAGAAGCAGTAGACCCATCTCCCCCATGATCTGGCATCTGTGACTCAGATGGAGCGTCCAGGACATCGTCTGAGATGTCTAGGAGTGAAATGGAGGTAGGTGGCGTCTCAAGAAGCGAGTTGGGACGAGGGGGAGGTAGGTGGGGTACAGAATTAGCCTGAAGCATGAAGAAGCGTTCATCAAAGTCAGCCCTCTCTGAAATGAACACCTTCTTGGTCACAGGGTTGTAGAACTTCCATCCCTTGTAGCCCTGAGGGTATCCAATGAATACACACTTCTCCATGTGCGATCCAAGGCTCCCAAGTGGACGCTTGTCCCTCTGGACGAGCACATAAGCAGTACAGCCCCAGACACGAAGCCTAGACAGATCTGGCTTGCTCCCATTGAATGCCTGATAGGGTGTACTGTCTGGGAGCGCTGATGTGACGAGTCTGTTGGTGGTATGAATGAATGTGGCCAGGGCTTCGCCGCAGAAGACTGTGGGCATCCCAGACTCATGCAGCATCGAGATGATACCTTCCTCTATCGTTCTGTTCGCCCTCTCGGCCACCCCATTCTGCTGAGGGCGATTCCTGACAGTGTGCTGCGTCTGGATGCCATGATCGATGCAGAATGCCTCAAACTCGCCAGACATGTACTCTCCACCTTTATCGTCCCTCAGAGTGCCTAGTTTCGCTCCAGTGACATTCTCAGCCCAAGCCTTGAACTGTTTGAAGGCAGCAATGGTCTCAGACTTTCGCTTCAGGAGGTAGACAGCCTTGAAGCGAGAGAAGTCATCGATGAATGTGACCCAGTAGCGATACCCTTGATGTGTGGGCACCTTCACAGGGCCATGGACGTCGCTGTGGACCAGCTGAAGCGGTTTCAAAGCCCTAGATGTCGAAGATGGAAAAGGATCTGCATGCATCTTGCCAGCCTTACAGGCTTCGCATACTGGGTCAGGGTTAGCTTGTGAGTCTAGCTTGAAACCCGTCACTAGGTCGCCTGAGAGCAGCCTCTTGATGCCTGCCAAGTGATGGTGGCAGAGGCGACGATGCCAGAGGTCCCAGTCCAATGGGAGGGTGGTGGCAGATGATAGTGAGGCGAACTCCTCCACTGGAACAGTGTCCCCAACAAGGTATGCTGCATTTGAGGCTCCAGTCTTCGCTTGGAAGGCGATCCTGTTGTCCCTGATGAAGTGTATGGTGTCCCTCTCAATGGAGACGATGAAGCGGCGATGGAGAGTGAGATATAGGACAGATAATAGATTACTGCAGAGAGCAGGGACATATAGGACATTAGAGAGCTCTATAGGCGCCATTTCCTCGCTATTCACCACAGGATTGAACCGGACCGACCCCACCCCTTCAGAATAGACCACAGACCCGTCAGCAAGCCGAATTTCGACGCGATGCGGCCTCAAATTGCGCATCCAATGACGATTGAATGTCATATGAGCTGAGGCGCCAGTGTCTGCATTCCAGGAAGTGTGAGAGTCGCTCTGAAGTGCAGAAAATGAAGCACTTGCTGATGCAGCTGAGGCAGACTGTGGTGCTTCTGGAGGCGAATGAGACGAGATTGAGGCAGGGGAAGCTGAGGAAGACGAAGGGGGGTTGATCTGACGGATCAAGCGCTCCTTGAGGAAGCACTTGGCCTCAATATGGCCCAAGCGAGAGCAGAAGTCGCATTTGGGACGAGTAGACGAGCCACTGTGGGGAGACTGACTGGATGGTGTGTGGTATGATGGGGGTGCCTTGGGACGCGATCTGGAAGGTGTAGAAGTCACTGAAAAGGCAGATGATGTCCCAGAGAGGTTGGATCGCATCTGATCCATGTTCCTGAGCGATTGGATGACTGATTGCTTGTCAAACTTGTCCAGGACTGAGATGGTGCGTATAACTTTGTCAAACGACTGTGGGAGCGCCCTAATGATGGCCATGACTGCCAGCTCGTCATAGAGGTTGTCCAGAGTGAAGGAAGTGGGAGAAAGCGATTGTATGGCCCTAATCTGCTCATCTACCTTGTTAATGAGCGATTCCAGAGACTCTGAGTCGTCCTTCTGGATGGATAGGGGTGTGTGGTAGGCATTGAAGCGAGGGGCAGTTCGCTGTTGGACAAAGGAGGCCTTGAGGGTGTCCCAGATGGCAATAGGATCGTCTTCACAGTCCCTAATGAGCACCCTGAGCTCATGAGACATGGCTGTCTTGAGAGCTCCAGCAGCCTTCTCAGCCTTGACCTCCCATCTCTCCAGCTTGTCCTCGTCTGGAGGCGTAGCAGCAGTGAGGACAGTGCCCTTAGAGTCCAAGACTTCGGGTTTTCCTACTGGCTTCTTCTCTGAGCCAGACACCAGTCGCCAAAGGCCATTGAGCTGTAGCCAGGACTTCATATCATCAGCCCAAAGACGATAATGTTCACTGGTGAGAGTAGAAATGGACGAGATGGAGGAATCTCTTGATGTGGACATGGTAAAGACGGTGGATGCGATAGAGTAGCAAGGAATGGCGTGATTATGATGAATGGAAGAGTTGGAATTGGATGGAAGTGATTGGAATGGTTGGAATGAGTGTGAAGGCGCTAAGAGCAAGCCAAGACGACGACAGCAGCAAGGAGAGCAGCAAGGATCAATTAAGGCGCAGGGCAGGGCCCATAACCTGTCAAAATGCGACCTATAGATGGCCCTTGAGTCACAGAGGACACAAGGGGACTGCAGAGGAGGATATAAGACTATATTGATGAATGTAAAACTAATTACTCACCTGCAGAGGAGGATATAAGACTAAGGGGATATTTTCCGTCCTCTGCAGGATATACCAACCTGACTAAGCATATCTAAATAAGGTAACTCCGCTTGGAGCATTGTATACTCACACAACAGCACAGTATAGTACGCTTAAGCCACAAATAACAGATCTCACAAACTTTCAGTCCCCCTTGGCACCTTCGCAACATAATGATGAGGCCAAGAAACAGAGAGCAAGGCGACAGGTGAGAAGGTTTTTATCTTCTCCCTCACCCCACTGCCTCACCAGTGTCATCAGTCTCACCCCAAACCCTAACCCAATGATGAGGAGAAACAGAGAAAAGTGGCAGGTGAGATGGTTTTCTCTGCCTCCTCTCACATTGATGGTACTGCATCAGATGCTTCTGATGACAAGATCGAGAAACAGAGAGAGGTGGGGGTGAGATGGCTTTCTAGGCTTTGTTTTGGTGGTAGAGGAATGCTTTTGATTCACGTTCATTTTTCTCATGTTGTTGCTGATATATTTTTTCCCGGACTAACATAAACGAGTACAAACACTTTTCCCTTGACTGCTACCTTGCCAACCTTACTCTCCTTGTACCTCAATGCCTCTCACAATTGTCCTCAATACCCTCTATAGCTCAAAGGGTTGCAAACAAGAATGGGAAACAGCTGAAAGTCGGATTTTGGCCCATTTTGTGAGGATGGGATTCGAGAAAAATGGGGTGGAGGTAGCCACTGTGAAGTACATTCTTACACGCTGCTTAACACTTCCTGGCACTCACAATCACTTGCAGGAATACAGGCTGGCACAGTGAAAACGGCGCAGTACAATACAGGGGCCATCTCACTGTCGAGTTCAGCAAGCAGAACAGCAAGTTCACCACCAAACATGTCTACCACACTGACACAGCATATGAGGGTAGGTGCATCGATTTACACAAACCCTTTATTCTGATGTTTTGTTCTACTATGAAGGACTGGCGTGAAGGCCAATTTGGAAAGGACCCAAGAGACAGCAGGCACCCAAGAGAGTTCGGCAAGCCCACAAAATGCATTAGAGATATAGAGTACAAATTTCTTGATATACGGCTTCATTTTTAGACATTTTCTACCTTTTTCGGCCTTATTCAAGTTTGAAGTCGCACCACCATGACTGCCACAGTTGCACACAGACCATCCCCACGGCCCACACAAGATGTAACCAACGATGAGCGTGTCAAGATGTGACCTATAGAGGGCCCTTGAGTCACAGAGGACACAAGGGGACTGCAGAGGAGGATATAAGACTAAGGGCATATTTTCCATCCTCTGCAGGATATATCAACCTGACTAAGCATATCTAAATAAGGTAACTCCGCTTGGAGCCTTGTACAGTCACACAACAGCACAATATACTACGCTTCAGCTGCAAATAACAGAGCGGGGCTTCCACTGGTGACAGGCAATCACATTTGTAATGTTCCACTGGACATTCTTCTAGAAAGCGTGGTCTAGGCAACAACAGCGACCTAACGATCACAGAGGATGTCAAAGTCATGTACACGATCGCCTACTAGCTCACAAGTGAGACATAATAGGGAAGCCCAAAGGATAAGGGAAAGGATAAGGGCTTGAAGTCGTAGATGATCCTAGGCAGACAGCATGGGGATGTAGTAGGAGTAGAGAAGGCGCTGCGGCAGACAGCCAGCAAATGACTAAAGGATAAGCGGGAAAGGAAGGGATATCACACAGCGGCAGACGCAGCACACTGGAGAACAGCTAAGGACAAACAGGGATGATATTCCGAACCAAAGACAACTCAGCGCACTACTGGCAGACAGCCTAGGAGTGGCAGTACAATGGGTGGGATAGTCCAAGAAGTCAAGCTTAGGTCTTCAGTGACCATAAGCCCCTCTACTTATACATGTCTGAGGAGCTTTGAAACTCAGCTCAGAACTCTAATACACGGATCCTAGGAATGAGTCACGTCGAGTCAGATAACAGTCAGCCAATGGCATAAGGCACTCATGGCATGAGTCAGAGATAAGGGAACACGAGTCATACAATCTGTCAGAATCAAGGCACAATTGATATGAGTCACAAACACGAGGCATTCTAGGCCAGTCCAGGCACAGGCTCATCTGGACTCTTCTGGTGCATTCTAGCCAGGTCACGTGCCAGGGTCACGTGATGGGCGGCGCTAAGGTCACGTGTGCTATTCCCAGTATTCCTGCGGTTGCAGTATTCTTTGAGCACTTCCGGGTTTGTAGTATGGCGTGGGAGACTTAGCTCTAGTTTGGGCATGTTCAGCCACAAGTTTTGCTATTGCCGCTTCTTCTTCGGCATCATCTTCAGTGTTTCTCCTTCTAATGGTGTTCGGGGTCTTTGCGTAGGGTGCTCGAGGGTCGGTCTGAGGCGAAACCGTAACAACATTACCCAGACCAGCAGGGGTCCATGCAGTCCGCTGTTCCTATTCCCGACCTCCCTGCACCTGTGTGTGTCCTTAGCAACTCAAGCACAACACATTGCTGACCAAGGTAGCCACCGCTGCGAAGTTTTGTGTCACATGGAAGTGTGCACGACCATGTGTGATCGCCTGCAACCACCATTGATGAACTGGAGCACACGCTGTGACAAAGGTGCATCCAGGGAGACCTCACTAAGGACGTACATTCTTGTGGTTCTTTATCGAAGAGCAAGACAATCTGTTCTCGGACAGACCCCATCTCATCAGCAAGCAACCCTGCCATACCCATCTCAAACACTTCAGCAACATTCCTTGGATTTGTCTACTAGCCACAATCATGCTAGAGAAATGTCTCTGGAAAGGGAGCAAACCACCCACCGTGCCTGCCATCGCAACTCTCAGCGACCTCTGCCCGAAGTGCAGGTTCAACTCACAGGGGTCAATCTCCTGTGCAAGGCACTGCACCAGTATTGCAGATGCCTGCACCATCCCAAGACAGCAGCGTCCAACCTACTGTCGGTTTGGTGTTGTGGCCCAACCCAGCCCAACCTCATTATAACCCATATGACCCATTCCACTCACAGGCTCTGACACCTCCAGCAAACTGTATCGTTCAGTGCCGCTCCCCCGCAAAACCTGTCACACCCATTGACCACTTCCATCACGACACTGAAGTGTATGCTTTGGGGAGAAACTCGCTTCCTGCTTACACTGTCCCTCATTCTCATTCTCCCACTCCAGCTCTTGCCAATGACAGTTACGAAGCAGTCAGTACTGTGATGGTGAACGGTCATCATACTGGAACAGAACATCTCACCATGCTGAAACCCACTACACCGGAACATCCCAATATACCAATGGGACAGAAGGGTTAGATGATGATGAAGATGATGGGGATAGCACTGATGGAGAAGAAGACCACAATGAGAAAACAGAAAAGCCCAAGCCAAAGAGCAAATTTCAAGAGTATCTTGCTAAAGCACACCGAAGCACTATTGAATCCGAAACCTGAAGAGAAAGACACACCTCAGAATATCAATATCTTTGCCAATCCATGCCGCATGGTATTTCCAATTCCAAGATCTATGACGCTCGAGGATGAGGTCCTGGGGACACCAGTGGAGACGCATCACTTCAGGCCTGCACCTACCAGACATGTTGCGCAGCAGAACAAGACCGTGAAGCGTGTACCACTCACAAATGGGAACCTTGTCCTGGACCTCCCTGTACCGCCAAAGCTCGTTCTGCCCTGCGTGGGCCAACCTGAAGTAATGAAGACAAGGTACACAGCAGTGACGTGCGACCCAGATGACTTTGAGAGAGCGGCCACTTTTTGTGTCAAAACCAAATGAACCGATGTACTGAGTTGTTCATCTGCATAACCATGTACAACGTAAGCCTTTCCATGTCCCTACGTGAACTCGATTCGAGAAGCTGAAATGTGTTTAGGAAGACGAGATTCTGTTCTGCCAGACTTTGTATGGCGTTATGTGTAACATTGCGCACCTGTGTAGCTGTAAGAGTTCACATACATGGTGTTATTTGTAGCTAAAGCGTCCTAGTTCCCACTGTTCTGTGACTGTACAACGCTCCAAGCGGAGTTCCCTTATTTAGATATGCTTAGTCAGGTTGGTATATCCTGCAGAGGACGGAAAATATCCCCTTAGTCTTATATCCTCCTCTGCAGGTGAGTAATTAGTTTTACCTTGATTAGTATAGTCTTATATCCTCCTCTGCAGTCCCCTTGTGTCCTCTGTGACTCAAGGACCATCTATAGGTCGCATTCTGACAGGTTATGGGCCCTGCCCTGCGCCTTAATTGATCCTTGCTGTCCTTCTTGCTGCTGCTTCCATCGTCTGGGCTTGCTCTTAGCGCCTTCACACTCATTCCAATCATTCCAATCACCTCCATTCAATTCCCACTCTTCCATTTGTCCAAATCACTCCATTCCTTTCCACTCTATCACACCCACCGCGTTTACCATGTCTGCATCAAGAGATTCCTCCATCTCGTCCATTTCCACTCTCACCAGCGAAAACTATCGCCTCTGGGCTGATGACATGAAGTCCTGGCTACAGCTCAATGGCCTATGGCGATTGGTGTCTGGCTCAGAGAAGAAACCAGTGGGAAAACCCGAAGTCTTGGACTCTAAGGGCACTGTGCTGACTGCTGCTACGCCTCCAGACGAGGAGAAGCTGGAGAGATGGGAGGTCAAGGCTGAGAAGGCTGCTGGAGCTCTCAAGACAGCCATGTCTCATGAGCTCAGGGTGCTCATTAGGGACTGTGAGGACGACCCCATTGCCATCTGGGACACCCTCAAGGCCTCCTTTGTGCAACAGCGAACTGCCCCTCGCTTCAATGCCTATCACACACTCCTTTCCATCCAGAAGGACGACTCAGAGTCCCTGGAATCACTCATTAACAAGGTGGATGAGCAGATTAGAGTCATCCAGTCGCTTTCTCCTTCCTCCTTCACCCTGGACAACCTCTATGACGAGTTGGCTGTCATGGCTATCATTAGGGCACTCCCACAGTCGTTTGACGAAGTTATACGCACCATCTCAGTCCTGGACAAGTTTGACAAGCAATCTGTGATCCAATCGCTCAGGAACATGGATCAGACGCGTTCAAACCTATCTGGGACCTCATCTGCTTTCTCAGCAACATCTGGGCCTTCCAGATCGCGTCCCAGGGTGCCCCAAGCGTCTCAGTCCACTCCTTCCAGTCAAGCTCCCCAAGGTGGTTCTTCCAGTCGTCCTAAATGCGACTTCTGTTCTCGCTTGGGCCATATTGAGGCCAAGTGCTTCCTCAAGGACCGCTTGATGCGTCAGATCAACCCTCCTTCATCCTCCACAGCATCCCCTGCCTCCACTTCGCTACAGCCACCTCCAGAAGCCCCACAGTCCGCCTCAGCTGCATCAGCAAGTGCTTCATTTTCTGCACTTCAGAGCGACTCTCACACTTCCTGGAATGCAGACACTGGCGCCTTAGCTCATATGACATTCAATCGTCATTGGATGCGCAATTTGAGGCCGCATCGCGTCGAAATTCGGCTTGCTGACGGATCTGTGGTCTATTCTGAAGGGGTGGGGTCGGTCCGGTTCAATCCTGTGGTGAATGGCGAGGAAATGGTGCCTCTAGAGCTCTCTAATGTCCTATATGTCCCTGCTCTCTGCAGTAATCTATTATCTGTGCTATATCTTACTCTCCATCGCCGCTTCATCGTCTCCATTGAGAGGGACACCCTACACTTCATCAGGGACAACAGGATTGCCTTCCAAGCGAAGACTGGACCCTCAAATGCTGCCTATCTCATTGGGGACACCATTCCAGTGGAGGAGTTCGCCTCATTTTCATCTGCCACCACCCTCCCATTGGACTGGGACCTCTGGCATCGTCGCCTCTGCCACCATCACTTGGCAGGCATCAAGAGGCTGCTATCAGGCAACCTGGTGACGGGTTTCAAGCTTGACTCACAAGCTACCCCTGATCCAGTATGCGAAGCCTGCAAAGCTGGCAAGATGCATGCAGATCCCTTTCCATCTTCGACCTCTAGAGCCTCAAAACCGCTTCAAATAGTCCACAGCGACGTCCATGGCCCTGTGAAGGTCCCTACACATCAAGGATATCGCTACTGGGTCACATTCATCGATGACTTCTCTCGCTTCAAGGCTGTCTACCTCTTGAAGCGAAAGTCTGAGACCATTGCTGCCTTCAAACAGTTCAAGGCTTGGGCTGAGAATCTCACTGGAGCGAAACTGAGCACTCTGAGGGATGATAAGGGTGGGGAGTATATGTCTGGCGAGTTCGAAGCGTTCTGCATCGACCAGGGCATCCACAGGCAGCACACTGTCAGGAATCGCCCTCAGCAGAATGGGGTGGCGGAGAGGGCCAACAGGACGATGGAGGAAGCCGTCATCTCGATGCTGCATGAGTCTGGCATGCCCACAGCCTTCTGGGGCGAAGCTCTTGCTACTTTCATTCACACTAGCAACAGACTCATCACCTCAGCGCTCCCAGACAGTACACCTCATGAGGCATTCAATGGGAGCAAGCCAGATCTCTCCAGGTTTCGTGTCTGGGGCTGCACTGCCTATGTGCTGATCCAGAGGGACAAGCGGCCACTTGGGAGCCTTGGATCGCACATGGAGAAGTGTGTGTTCATTGGATACCCTCAGGGCTACAAGGGATGGAAGTTCTACAACCCTGTGACCAAGAGGGTGTTCATTTCAGAGAGGGCTGACTTTGATGAACGCTTCTTCATGCTCCAGGCTCACTTTGTACCCCACCTGCCTCCCCCTCGTCCCAATTCCCTTCTTGAGACACCTCCTACCTCCATTTCACTCCCAGACATCTCAGACGACGTTCTGGATGTTCTATCTGAGTCACACATGCCAGTTCATGGGGGAGATGGGTCTACTGCTTCTGATCTGCCCTCTGTTCCTCACATCTCGCCTCCAAGCGTCGCTCCAGTGCCTGCTCACTCACAGACACCTCCATCCATCTATCATTCACTCCCTCCTTCATCTTCATCGCCTTCAACCCCTCCAGCTCGCCATCCTCATCACCCTGCTGCTCCCCCTCGCCCTCAGCGCTCTAGACGTCCCAGAGATGAGTGGTTGCCGGAGCAATGGGCCGTTCCAGATCGCTACAAGCAGCCAAGGGAGCCAACACCAGCAATAGTCTCTTCAGACGAAGATGATGACTCTGATGATCCCCTTGACATCATACAGGCTGGTGTAGCGTCTACAGCTGAGCCCACGTCCTACAGGCAGTCCCAACAACGCTCTGACGCAGATCTGTGGCACAAGGCGTGTGAGGAAGAGATGGAGGCTCACAGATTGAATGGCACATGGGAGGTTGTCAAGCTGCCGCCTGGGAAGCGTGCAATTGGCTCTAGATGGTTCATGAAGGTCAAGCACAACGCTGACGGCTCCCTGGACCGGTACAAGGCGAGATTGGTGGCCAAGGGCTATTCTCAGCGTCCTGGCTTTGACTTCAAGGAGACATTCGCTCCCACTGTTCGCTACTCCACCATTCGCATAGCCCTTGCCTTGGCTGCTCTGGAAGACCTTGAACTTCGCTCCATTGACATCTCTCATGCCTATCTCAATGGCACTCTGGAGGAAGAGATCTACATGCTGCAGCCTGAGGGATTTGAAGTAGGCGGTCCAGATCATGTCTGCAAGCTGAGAAAGTCGTTGTATGGCTTGAAGCAAGCAGGCAGGGTCTGGAACAAGACCCTTCACTCTGTGCTCACATCTATTGGCTTCAATCGTGTCCAATCCGACCATAGGCTCTACATCTACCTTAGGGACGATGTTAGAATCTTGATGCCTGTGTTTGTTGATGATATCACGCTTGCCTGCAAGGATGGAGCCAAGATTGATTCAATCGTCCAAGAACTGTCCAGCCACTTCAAACTGCGAGATCTTGGCCCTACCACCCAGTTACTCGGCCTGGAAATCATCAGAGATCGCCCTAATCGTACACTCTCCATCTCCCAGAGCCAGTACATCTCTAATCTCCTTGAAGAGCATGGTCTCAGCGATTCCAAGCCCGTCTCTACTCCTCTCAACCCTGGCACGCGTCTCTCCACCTCCATGTGCCCTCAGACTGATGCAGAAGCGTCAGAAATGCGCCAGTACCCCTACATCTCCGTTGTAGGCTGCCTGATGTATCTGGCAGTCACCACAAGGCCTGACATCGCCTATGCAGCCGGAGTCCTTGCCAGATTCAACTCCAATCCTGGCCTGGCCCATTGGCAAGCTGCCAAGCATGTGCTTCGCTATTTGAAGGGTACAATCAACTACAAGCTTGTCTACAAGCCCTCCACTTCGCCTGAGCCCTTTATCACTTATTCAGATGCTGATCATGGTGGTAACCCGGACAATGGCAAGTTCACTGGTGGATATGTGGTCAAGATTGGGTCTGGAGCGGTGTCATGGAGCTCCAAGTTGCAGCCTTTGGTTGCCTTGTCCACAACTGAAGCAGAGCACATCTCTGCTGTTGAGGCGGGCAAGGAGATCCTGTGGATGCGTCAGTTCATGGGGGAGCTTGGCTACAGCATATCTGGCCCTTCACTGCTGAGAATGGACAATCAATCGGCCATTGCAGTGAGCAAGAACCCAGAGCATCACAGCAAGATGAAGCATCTCTCCCTTTGCTTGTTTTGGCTAAGGGATGCTGTTCAAGATGGCCTAATCACTCCTAGCTTTGTGACGACGCAGGAGATGGCTGCTGACATCTTCACGAAGGTGCTTGACCGATTTAAGGTGCAGAAATGTGCTAGCATGCTTGGTTTGTTTACTTAACAGTTTGGAGCCTTGCACATTCATGGGGGAGTGTTATTTGTAGCTAAAGCGTCCTAGTTCCCACTGTTCTGTGACTGTACAACGCTCCAAGCAGAGTTCCCTTATTTAGATATGCTTAGTTAGGTTGGTATATCCTGCAGAGGACGGAAAATATCCCCTTAGTCTTATATCCTCCTCTGCAGGTGAGTAATTAGTTTTACCTTGATTAATATAGTCTTATATCCTCCTCTGCAGTCCCCTTGTGTCCTCTGTGACTCAAGGACCATCTATAGGTCGCATTCTGACACATGGGGCATTGAGCATGGAAGAAGGTAATATCTGTCTCGATGTGAATGCTGGTGCTCCTGCTGGTGCTCCTGCTCACCTTTGCGTAAGGTGGTTGTGTGCATCGTCACCGACAGTCACAGGAAAGTACACCCTCGCATCCTCAACTGTCTGACCCTTCTTGGCGTGTATCAACCTGGTGGCCACATGCAGAATTCTATCAACCATAAGCCAGTTACCGCACCTTTGTTCGCATATACAACATCCTTTGTGATTGACCCTAATCTACACTTCAAATATCCTGACAAGGGTATCGTGCCCGCGCAGATCATCTTCTGTATGAAGGAGAAGAACCAAAACAGTCATCGCTGTCTCTTCGATGCTCTTGGACCTCTCTTGCAGGTACAGAGTAAAGAAGTTTGCCTGGCACAACACTGAGAAACACATACAGCTGAATATATGTGTACTCCTCAATGTGGGTACCAGACCAGGATACACAAGTATTTACTATCTCTGGAAAATGTTTGATCTCAACTCAAATGTGGGGGGAGCATGTGGGGAAATAGCAGTGTACAAAGCCAAGAAGCTAAGAACTGGTCCGCGTTATTGAACCCACTAGGCAAGTCAGCCACATAACGGCACAAACTCTGGATGACCTTCCCTTACAGTTGCAGTGCAAAATTTCGAGTACAAGATCAGCAACATCCTCACAGAGAGCCTGTTTGGCTACATCAGTGTTTTCGTGCGTCATCTACAATGTGTCCAAGATACCGATATTTGAGGATATGCCTTGTAGCCAGGGGCCTTCTCCGCGTATAGGTACCATGCACTGCAAAACGACAAACTGGACAAGGGCCTTTATCCTCATACCTCAAGGGAGAGGTTCTGTATGGCCGGGATACTGACATTTTCACGTCAAACATGTGTGCATCAGATGGCTGACTACTTACAGTAGTGGGGCTAACGATGAATCAGAGACCTTGCAGAGGATGTATGTCACTGTCAAGTATCTCACGGTGCATACTAAGCTATTTCACAGCAAATATTATGCATAAAACTAGTCGCAAAGGCCAGCTCCAACTGGTAGAACCACCAGGGTTTTATTTCATTTTTTGTCTGCTGACTGTAGCGCATACAGGGTCCTTCATTATGTGAAGAGTGTAGCAACCACTGCCACTGCACTAATGCAAGTCACAAATGTGACAGCAATGGCACCAGCACCGCAATGACGGCTATGACACCAGCAGCAGGAGTGACGGCAAGGCAGGACAACTCAACCGTGACAATCGGCGTCCATGGCCAACTCCGAGCAACTCAACCATGACAAGGTAACAACAAGGAATGACAACAACAACAACAACGGCAGGGGGCAATGATGACGTGGCAGACTTTTGTAGATCACGGATGTAGATACTATCTAGAGTAGCTCTAGTACGCATATGCTAATCCACACTGAATAAAAAACCCACTTTGTTTATTTATTTTTTGGCTAAAGACGTGACTCCAGTCAACTTTGAGTTGAAGTCGTGACTTTGGTGCTGTGAGTCAGCAGGGTTACCACATTACCATGACTCAGCTCAGCCTGGCTCGAGCTGAGACTGACTCTGACTCGAGCTGATCCAGAGTCAGAGTTGTGGCAACACTATGTGCAATCACAACACCACAAGCAATGCAAGGCGACGATGCAGGAGGGGTGCAAGGCCACCATAGTTTCTAGGTACTTCATAGCTAGGCTAGTTATGTGTCATACTCCCAGAATAAAACTGTTTTGATTATTTATTTTTTAAATACAAATATAAACAATGAGAAAAAAAAAAAGAAAAAACAGACAGAAAAGAAAAACATAGAAGAAAAAAACAAAAAACAAAAAACAAAAACAAAAAACAAACATAAAGAAAACATTAAAAAGAACAGTGAACTTGTCAACTTGTGGTCTTGTACAACTTGTGCTGGTAAACTTGTGAAACTTGTTGTACTTTCTCACTGGCACACCAGTAAAAAGCATGGAATGTTGGAACGTGATAAGTATGTAAGGACCTTATCTATAGCAGTTATGACATTACTATGTTTGCCTATTACAGTAGTTGGGATACATACTACAATGGGCACAATACGCCCTCTATGTGAGAGAAGCCCTATGTCTATCTCAAAGTGGTAGTTTACATCAGGCGTATGTAAAAACACGATATTGTGGATGCCTGTACTCATCACTTTTACGCAAATGGTCAGGGTAGGACCATAGAGTATAAAAACCCTCCTATGGGGAGGGAGGCGAATAGATATTCACTCTCTTCTTCACTTGTGCACCCTCTCCACTGCTACAGTCTCTCAACCTACTCAAAGGTGAGAACACCATTCCTGTTAGCTGTGTGCATTGCTGTGCAACAGGTTATGGGCCCTGCTACAGGGTTTGCTGTCGCACTCTTTGATAGAGTTGTGCCCATGGTCACTGCCCACCACGTTGTTACCTTTGAAAAGAGGTGCTCGTGCGGTTGTAGGCTCTAGACTCAGGGAGGCTCCCTGGTTACCAGCAACCCAGTATTGTGCTCTTGAGGAGCACACAGACTTGGCCAATTGCCTAACTAAACAAGGCTCTATTGCACGTCCAATTAAATTTGGAAAGGTGAATAGCTTAACCTTGGGGTGACGTTGAGCAGGATCATCCGTCCAGCTTATTGGCATTGATATCCTCAGTGTCAAGATGGGTTTTACCCATTGTGTTGGAAATAGCCTAATATTGGGCTATTGTCGTGCTTGGTATTGCCAAAGGCGATGCTGGCATTGACAATCTTTTGATTCACACAGTATTGTTATTATAATAACACAATGCTGACGTTCTCAAAAGCCAACAGATCTACTACTATGTCCTCTCAACTCACTCAGCTTGTCCCTGTCTCTGATGGCTCTAACTGGGCCACTTGGTCTCAACAAATGACCGCTTTCTTCATGTCGCAAGGGCTTTGGGGCTATGTCGCTGGCACCATTGCCCAACCTGCCGCTGCTGATGTCGCTGACAGAGCAGCATGGAACAAGAGCGATGAAATGGCTAGGGGTAATCTCACCCTTCGCCTCTCCCCTGCTATTCAGCAGGCAGTTACTGGGGCTACTTCCCAGGCGCTCTGGACTTCCGTAAAAGACCAGTATGGTGCGGTATCCATGCCCCGCATCTACAAAGACTTCAAAGAAGCAATTTCTATTCACTTCAACACAAATCAGCATTCTGCTCCCCAGTTTGAGAAGATGGCTGCTGCCTTCTCTCATCTAGGGAACATTACTGTTGGCACTGGCCCTGCTGCCACTACCCTTGCCATTAAGCCTCAGCTGCAGGCTCTTATTGCGATGTCCGCTTTGCCCCATAAATGGGAGCACCTTATCCCTGTTATGTGCAACAATCTCCCTGTTGCTGATCTTAAGCTCCAGACCGTATTGGCTTGTGTCAAAAGCCAGTACGAGATGGAGACTAATCACAGACAGCATAAGACCACTCATACAGTGCAGAAGCTTTCTGCTGTTAAGCGGAAGTGCGCTGACCCTCACTTTACCAAGCAGGGTTCGCAGCAGCAGTCTAGCGCTTCCAGCCCATCCAATCAGCAGCAGCCTTTTAGGCAGCGCGGAGGACATGGATCTAGAAGAGGCAAAGGGAAAGGGAAAGGCAAGGCACCTGCCCGTGCTCCACAGCACTCACATATTGCCTCCGTCACCGCATTACCCCCCCCTACTTCCCACAAGGTGACTCATATTGGGTCATCTGGTGTCTCTACGAGGATAGAAGTCGAATCATCCTCGCCTCAGAGGACTCCCAGCTTCTTCCCTTCTGTAAACAAGGCGCTGACGCTCGCTGAACAGCTGGATGTACCCGCTACAGTCCAGACCGTAAAGACACTTGAGCAGCGCTTTGCCGACATTGACGCTATCATGTGTCCTCATATTGAACAGTTCATGGACAAGGAGTATGACTCCGAAGTTGACATCAACATGTCACAGCAGCCTTCGGGCAGTGCACAGCTGATAATGAACACAGACAGATTAGATGACACAGAGATATTTGGTGAGCAGTCAAATGCTCTCCAACCTGACTTGTTGGATCTGACGTTAAGCGATATGACTTCTGATACAGAAAGTCGCACTCCCACACCTCCTTACGTCAGTCCTGCTTCAATTGTTGAAGCAACAGTCAGGTGGGCTACTACCGGCAAAAGCCATTTCCCTCCTCAATCTCGTTCTAATGAGCGAATCAAATCTATTTGGCACAGTAACCAACAGTGGCTGCAAGATAACAATTTGCCAACGGACCCCCATTTTGGCACTCTTATCTCTCTGGCTGCCACTGGCCGTTCACTGACACCGGAGTCTTTCTTAACCACACCAGATGAGATCGCCCTTGATTGGGGATCTTGTGATGAAGAACAGTACATCTTTTCTTCACCTTGCACATCACATGCTGATGACGTTACAGAATTAGTCCTGCCCCCAAAAATCAAGGGGATGGCAGACGTAACGAATATGTATATCTACGGGAATCGCATGTATTAGTACTGAAGTCACTTGATATGTACAATATTAGCAGCGCTCTTCTCGATTTACTTGAGTGTGAGCATAATCAGTACTTCAGTCAATGTGCAGAGTGTATAAACTGTACAGAAAATATGTGGCCCTTGATTCAGGAGCTTCTAGTGTTTTAAAGTTCAGTACAGTCCCAGTTTTCTTCCCAAAATAAGGAATACTGGAACTGGAACTGGTTCCATGATTACTAAAATATCTTAGAACTGGAACCAGAACTGCCCTGTACTGGTTTTGTGTGGTACTAGGTCAGTTCTGAACTGGTCAGTACTGGTTCTGATTCAGACTGGTTGAGACCAGTTTAAACTGATCCTAACTCTGCCAGTTGTGAGTGTTTGCCTCCTTGGTCTGACTTCAGTGTGGCCACTGGCCCTCAGTTTTCAATTATGTTTAGTGCAACCATCAACCTAAAGTACATTCGGTGTCCTCCAGCATTCTACACTTGTGCACACCCTGAGTAATTTAAGCACTATTTTGTTTTCAAATACTATAGATAGTCTACATCTTTGAATGTGATGTGGACATGCATTGCTACACTGCATATGGCCTTTACATTTCAAGGAAAATGTATTTACAAATTTGGCAAACACCCATATGAGGTTTTATGGGGTGTGGAAGCCTATGCAACTAGATGTAATTACTCTATGTCTTTTCTAAGCCGAAGACAGACTTTGGTTGTTGAGCAGTCCTCACTGAATCTCTTAGACTCAACAATAATATCTCAGGTACATAGTTGACAAGGAATACTGGTTTTGAACCAGTTCAAACCAGTTCTTGGTGGTTTTGACACCTGAGGATTCTGAGCAAAACTGGAACTGGCACAGGGGCAAATCCTACAAAACTGGAACTGGTATTTCCAGTTCTGGCCAGTTCTGTTCAGTACTGTCCCAGGTTTTTTTCAGTTTTGTGTACTGAACTTTCAAACACTAGGAGCTTCAGCACATTTCACTAATAATATTAGTGACTTCATCGAGTACAAGCCAATTGCTAAGTCTGAAAGGATGCCTGTGAAGACAGCAGCACAAATGCTATATGTTGAAGGAACCAGATCTGTCTTGCTTGAGCATTTCATCGCAGACAAACCCATAACTACTTGGGTATATCCAGTTCTATACATTCCACGAATAAGCATATGTCTTCTGTCAATGGGTGTCTTCTTACAGCAAGGTTTGCATGTTTTGGGGAATTCGCAGCATATTAACTTGCTATGTAAAAACAAAAAGATTGTCCAATGTAAACCCCTTCTTCATGGACAATCCCTATATTGGCTAGATGCCTCTATATCCACTCTAACTGAGTTGCATATTGCGAACCAGTCTGTGTTACTAAATATAGACTATGACCTTATGCATCGTTGCCTTGGTCACCCATCCAAAGAGGTTCTAAGACATGCTAAGGAACACACTAAGGGCTTTCCAGAAGGGATTACAATTCCCTCCTCTGATGTAATATGTCCTGGGTGCACGCAAGGCAAAATGCCTGCTGCCTCACATCCTCCATCTGATACAAGGGCTAAAGCCTCTTTCCATTGGATTCATTCCAATTTGAAAAGCTTCCCTATACCATCATACCATAAATACAAGTATTTTATTGTCTTCTTTGACAATTATACTTCGTTTGCATGGATCATTCTTTTACGGGATAAACCCTCTGCTATTATGGCACTAAAGCAGTGGCTAGCATTAATTAAAAATCAATTTGACACAACCATAAAAGAATGGATGTCTGATGCCAGCAGTGAATATAAATCGGATGCTTTCCTAAAGCAGCTCAAGGATGCTGGCATAACAGTGCTACAGTCTGCGCCACATACGCCACAGCAAAATGGGCGCGCTGAGCGCTTTATGCGCACTATAATGGACAAAGCTCAGGCTATGCGCCTTGATGCTTGTTTACCACAATGTTGGTGGGAATTTGCAGTACTTCATGCTGCACATTGTTACAATAGAACTCCCATAAGTCGCTTTCAATGGCAGACTCCTTACAAACTATTACACAATGAAGTTCCTGATATATCACATCTCAGAGTATTTGGATGTGGCGCATATGTACATATTCCAGAAGCTCACTGCTTGAATAAACTTTCTCCAAAAAGCAAGCTGATGATCTACCTTGGTAGAGGAGCTGGAATGAAGGCTGATGTCTTCATGCGCACACCAAATACCTTATTCTATTCAGACAAGGCACTCTTTGATGAAGCATTATTTCCTAGATGTCCTAAGGATAATACTGTTGAATTCGTGGGACCTCAACAGCCCAATGGGGAACAGCCCAATGGGGAAATAGCCCAAAGGGGAACATGTCCCAAAGGGGAAAATGTGGGTCCACACCAGAAAATGACCAGACTGGGGTTTGAACCCAGGACCTCCCGGATATATACTGGGTGCTCTAAACCACTGAGCTATATGGCCCTGAGTACAGGGTGTTGGTTTCACAATCATATCAACCATGACAGATTGCTTATCCAACAAATACTAGGAGTATACCCCGTGGTGTAACTCAGTTAGATGATACAGTTCCTAATGAGCTCTCATAAGACAACACCGCTCCCGGTGATGATGATGACCTACCACCTGAGCCCCCTATTGTAAAAGGGAGAAGTGCTCCCCAGCCGGCTGCTGGACCTCCTCCTAGCATTTCTGCTGGAGGATCTAGATTGCAACTACCTCCACCTTTACCCCCTGTTCCAGTACCTGGTCCTAGTGAACCCAGGAGATTGGGGCGTATAAGGAGACCAGTTACTCGTCCTGATAATGTCTATGGAGATAGGCCTCCTATGATGATTATTTGTGACATTGTGCAGACTTGCACATGGCGACAATTGACTGAAACGCAGCTGGGTAGCTCCCATCAGCATTCTGGTCAAGATCAGACAGTCTCAGGTGATATTCCTGACCAAGCCAATTCTGATTCTTCCAGTGCTCAGAGTGATAATCCGCAGGATTCAGATGAAGTAGATCAGCAATTGCTAATCCGCCTAGCTCAGGAAGGGGGAGTCAAATTTCTAGATCTTCTGCTCACCAAAGCAGTTTCACCAACAGATCTAGAGTCACATGATACCTCTAATATTCATGAATAGACCTATAAGGACATTCAAAAAATGCCAAGTGAACTCCAGGGGGAGTGGCATAATGCATGCAAAGAAGAGCTTGATTCTCTTCACAAACACAGAGTCTATGATCTTGTTAACCCGCCACAAGGCAGAAGGGTGATCAAGAATAGATGGTGGTTTAACTTAAAGTCAGATGGCCGTAAAAAGGCCAGGCTAGTTGCCAAAGGCTTCTCTCAGGTTGAAGGCATAGATTATGATGAAATATTCTTGCCAGTGGTACGGTTTGAGACTGTCCGGATGATGCTCGCGCTTACAGCGCTGAAGGATTGGCACATCTCTGGACTTGATGTCAAAACTGCCTTCCTCTATGGAGGGAGACCTCAATGAGGAACTCTATATGGAGCAACCTGAAGGGTTTAAAGACCCTAGCCAACAAAACAAAGTCATGTGCTTAAGGAAAGCTATATATGGACTTAAACAAGCTGCACTCGCTTGGTGGAGAGTGCTGGATAAGTCTATGAGTTCCCTTAGCTGCACACGACTTCAATCAGACTCAGGTCTGTTTGTTAACGACAACAAAACAATTGTAGTCATTGTTTATGTCGATGATATCCTCTTCTTAGGAAGAAATAAAAAGGACATAGCATCCCTGAAGAAGCGCTTCATGGAGATATGGGAATGCAGAGACTTAGGTGATACCAAAGAGTTTCTATGCATGCGCATACTATGTTCTAAAGGTAGAATCCTGATAGATCAGCAGGATTACCTTCAGAAAGTGCTGCAGCGTTTTAAACTGATTAACACCAAATCAGTACCTACCCCACTACCAGAAGGGTATCATCCATCCCCTAATAAGGGAACTGCAACCCCAGAGCTTGGTGCATCATACCAACAAGTGATAGGATCTCTCCTATACATTATGATTGGTACAACCAAAATGGTGCAGTTTGCAGCCAACCCGTCTGAGGACCATATGAAGTGTGCACTGTATATTTGCCACTACTTGCTTGGTACCTCTAATTATGCTTTAGTCTTTGATGGCAAAAGTGACGGTGGTATAATAGCATATGCAGACTCTGATTGGGCTTCAGACCCAATTATGAGAAAGTCCACTACGGGCTACTTAGTAAAGATGGCTAATGGAGTGTTCTGCTGGAATTCCAGAGTGCAAAAATCAATTGCACTCTCATCCACTGAAGCAGAATACATGTCACTGTGTGATACAAGCAGACAGTTGGTCTGGATTCACTCGCTTTTTAGTGAGCTTGGAATTAATCTTGGACCAATTCCATTATGCGGAGATAATCAAGGCTCCATATTCTTATCTTCTAATCCTGTTCAGGAGAAACGGATCAAACACATTGATCTACATCATCATTACATACATGATGTGATCCATGAAAAGAAGATAGAGTTATTCTTCATTGAAGGAGCTGAGAACCCCGCAGATCTCTTTACTAAGAATCTGGGTCAAATAAAGTTCCTTAAATTCAGGGAACAGCTAGGGCTAGAGTTTGGTGTGCTATCGCGCATGCACACCATGTCTGATGATGGAGATTTGTGATGGAGAGCGTGAAGGAGCTTTTGTACTCTTGCATACACCGCTTCTTCTTGAGGAACATACATTTCTCTATGTTCATCCATGTTACAAGCAAGTGGCTCCTAACAGGACAGAATCACCTTACTCTCTTAAAAGACATGGTACAATGTCGCTTTAACTAAGCAGACAAATGACCCTAAGCCTTTCATTGAACTACCAGAGGGAAGTTCGCATGTCCTGTCCCTAATGGGGACATAATAATGAGACATCTGAGTTGGAAAATGTCGTTGACATTCACAACTCAATGAGACGTGTTAGAGTCAGGTTGGACACCACTCTACCAATCGACTCTTATGCAACCCTCACTCGATGCTCCAACCCAGAGCTCGTGAGGACGCTGCTATTTGCTTAGACGTGCTTTTATTAGCTGCACTAAGCAAGGGGGAGTGTTGGAACATGATAAGTATGTAAGGACCTTATCTATAGCAGTTACGACATTACGGTAGTGTTACGTTCCTTCTGGACGTATCAATCTGACTTGGATTTGGAACCGGTTTGCTGAGTGTACGCGTCGAAAGTCTTCAGTATCCTGTAGACAATGGCTAGGGCGATATGCAGAGCGTGACCAAGGTAAGCAAGGCAAAGGACAATGATGGCGAAGTCGAGTATGATGAAGGAGAAGTCGGCGATGTGCACGACTTATAGCAGGGAGCTGATGACGACGAAGAGTTATGCACACAGGACAAGGAGCTAAGGCGCAGGGAAGGGAAGGTATTCCTCAAGATATCAAAGCTAAGGGGTTCATACGCGAACGCCCCTCTACTTATACTACTAGGGCTGGAGCTTTCAAGCCCAGCAACCCTAATACACAGCCACGAACCCTAATATCACAACCCAATCAAAGGCCGTACAAGTCAGCAGTCACATCAGTCACGTATCACACTCCGATCCGGGCGCAAGCTCATCCGGACCCTTCTGGACCAGCTCTAGGCAGGTCACGTGCCAGGTCACGTGACGGCCAGCTCTCATTCCTCTAAGTCGATAGGAAACTCGCCTCGATGTGCCTCCAAGCGTCGTAATGCTCCTGAGTCATAGACCCAAACGCGCGGACATCGTCCTCTTCAAGGAACTCCTCGGGCATCTCGGGCACAAACACAACAGCCTGGAAAAGGCAAAAAGCAAGTCTGAGTCAGGTCTGCATCAGACTGCATTAAGTCACTGTTGACACCATGTCCTACAATGCCTGGGCCACACAAAAGGTCCCACACACTTGACTACATCTCAGACACACACTTTTGCATTTGCCAAGCTGTAATATATCGCCGGTCTGAGGCGAAGCGAAGCATGAGCGGTGCCTTAGAGCAATGTCTTTGAGTGAGCGGGCAAGCGGCACGTGCTCATTCCTTTCTTGCATGCCGCCACCTGCCCGCCCTCCTTTCAACCGGTCTGAAAAACTGGGCCTTTTAATTTTTTCAAAATACGAATTACCTACCCATCTCTAAACCTCTCCATACCAATAACCTGTAAGTAAGCATGCCTCGCATTCTCGATGACCCATCTCAGGTGCTCTGCCCTAACTTCGACAGAGACGACTGGGACTTTCTGAGACAAACTATGATCGAGGCCCACCCAGGCATCGACCCACTCACAAAAGAAGGGGCTGCTCAGCGCCTCAGAGATGCATGGACCAGGGAGCACAACAGGAAAGTAGCCGCCTGGGACGAACAAGTGCAACAGGACCAGGCTGAGCAAGACAAGTTAGACAGACAGGCTCAAGAGGAGGAAGACACCCAGCAGGCCCAATGCAACAAAGAGGAAGAAGAACAGCGCAGAGAGACCGAAAAGAAAAAGCCGAAGATAGGTTCATTTGTCAGAGGACAGGGCGTTGGCAACTGGATCAAACCCTGCCCAGCCCAGTACGCCCTCAACAAAATCCACAACCTAGAGTACGTCGAGCTTGATTACTTCATGCTGAAAGGCTGCAGGGACGCGGTGGCTGAGGCAAGCAGATCCATTAGCCAGGACACCCTAGCCTTTGCGCACCTTGAGGACACCATTGCCATCCGCCCCCTCACTGCCATGAAAACCACCAGGAACATCAGGGCGGACAAGGATGTCATGGACGCGTATTATTTTCCTTATTTTTCTGTATTTATACGGATTTATATAAGGGAGATATAAAGGGCTGAAGTACAGAGACTTCGAGTCAGTCACAAGGGTTTGCCACCCATGTGCACGTGACCGTGGGACTTAGGTCCCTTATACGTATGTTAGTTCTGATTGGTAGATAAGGACGGAAGGTTATAGAAGGCTCTGGAAAGATCCAGAACACGCTTAGTAGTTTACGCTTACTCGCTGTATTAGGTTTTACTCAGCAAAGTGGAGCTGCTCATAAGCGCTATGACAAGTGCATCAGTCAGCACAATAGATAGCGCTATTAATAGACACGACGCGTCAGCTCCTGAGTCAGGGAGTCTTACTATACACTTAGTAACAGTGTTCAGACTCAGTTCGTACTCAGCCGCAGTAGTGTATATAAGTCTCCCTGTAGCGTCCTGAGTGGAACCAACTTGTCCTCTTGGTTCTCCACTCAGGTGCGTATCCTTCTGTATTACCTTACCTCTTCCAATCTAACTTGTCCTCTTGGTTCTCCACTCAGCGTGCCACAGCGTGACTTCTTGCAGTTGAAGTCTTGTATAAAGACTTATAAGTTCTGCGCGCTCCGCTGTGACTGTATGTCTAGCGCGTGACTTGTCTCTGCGCTAAGTTGAGTGTGCCCCCTTACAGTTCACCACTCTATTACACTTGACTTGGCATAGCGCGGCAGTCGCACCGCTACAAAGGAGCTAAGTTGGACTGAGCTCATGGATGCAAAACATACCATGCTGCACTTCATGGCACAGTCCAAGGTGTGGCCGGACACCCACCTGGTATCCCTAGCAGCCTTCTACCTCGCTCTTGAGATGCACCCGAGAAGAACTCAGGAACACGGTAGAACAGTCCTCGCACTCTATCAGAGCCGTGTGAGGCGCGAATGGTTTGATGCCTTCAAGCGCAATGAAGGCTTCGACATAGAAGTGATCAATGAACCCTTTATGCAAGCCCTGTCTGAGGAGGTGGTCATCAGACTCCAAAACAGGAGAATTGATCAGGTGTGTCTCCACACCCATCAGCTCAGCAGAATCACGACGCTAACTTTTGCCTCTCCTCATCCTCACTCGCTCTGCTCTACCATTCATCGCACACTCCCTGCCATTGCCATGCTCCCAAAATGTACCCTGCCATGCTCCGCCCACTATTCACGCTACCCTAAAACACATGCTGCCATGCTCCCCCACTGTTTCTCTGGACCCCCCCAAAAAAAAAAAAAAAATGCGCGCTGCCATGATTCTCCCGCTGTCTGCTACCCAAACGTGTGTTGCCACGCTCCTTTCCTCCCGTGCCTGCCCTTCTGTGCACTGCCATGCCCCCCCCACACACCATGCATCTCACCACCATGCTCTCACCCACCACTGCACCCCAGATTGCAAGGGCGCAAACAAACCCAGACCCCCTGGCTGTGCGCCCTTACGCCAGGCACAGCCATGACCGATCCCACTGGTCCCGGGGTCGCCCCCGCTCCGCCTCTCCCCGTCACCCTGAACCCCACATGCACCCCCGCTCACGCTCCCCATGTGCAGGCCAAAGATCACCCTCTGACTACCCTGACCCCCACACCACGCACCAATCCAGGCACACCAGACCCGACAAGCCAGAATTTTTTCCATCAGGCGCAGGCCCACATGGCAGAGTCTGTGCTGCTTGCCTCGGCTGCCACGATCACACTTTCGCCAAGTGCGAGGGACACAAGCTATGGGACGGCTCCACAGGCGCGGTCAGAAAGACCCAGGGCAAACTGGTCGCCTCAGACGGCCTGACCATCTGCTTCGACTGGCAAGTACCCAAGGGGTGCTCCTCCACCAGCCGCCCCAAGCGGCACACCTGCTCTGGCTGCAGAAAGTTGGACCACGGGGCCCAACGTGCCCTCGAGCAGAGAAGGCTTGAGCCCCTCACACCGTACCACCGCGGTGCCTGGGCCTCTGAGCTCTTGTGTCTCGGCCTGCTTGGCAGATACCCCTCCATCTTACAAGGCCTCACAGATGGTTTCAACCTCGGTATTCCCCCCATATCCTGTACCTTTACTCCCCCCAATCACCCCTCCATTACGTCCCTACTTAATGTGTACAATACTATCGTCGAACATGAGTTTGTGGTCGGCCGCTACATCGGCCCCTTCACACATAAGCAGCTGGAAGCTGACCTCGGTCCCTTCCAGACCTCCCCCCTGTCCCTCGTCCCTAAGACATCCAAGCCCAGGAAATACCGAGCAGTACACAACTTCTCCCACCCTCACTGTCCCCTGCCCGAGGCGTCAGCCATTAATGCCCACATCGATAGCAATGATTTCCCATGCACCTGGGGCACATTCTCCATGGTTGCCCTGCTCATCGCCTGCCTGCCGCCTGGATCTCAGGCGGCGGTCCGCGACATTGTGGAAGCGTACAGGACGATTCCCATCACCCCTGCCCAATGGCCCGGTCTTGTCATCTGCCTGCAGGCGGAGGACCAATTCACTGTCAACACGTGTAACAACTTTGGCCTCACCTTGGCAGGAGGCGTGTACAGGATGGTGGCAGACGCCAGCACAGACATCTTCTGGGGCAACGGCATCGGCCCCCTGGCCAAATGGGTTGACGACCACATCTTCTTCAGAGTCCTGCAAAGCTGCCTCGCCGAGTACAACGCCCAGCATGCAGTCTGGCGGGAAGAGATCCACAGTCATGGCGGGCAGGTGCAGGAGGGCAGCCACGTATGGTACAAGGGGAAGAACCGCCCAGACAACTCCCTGGAGGAATTCGACGAGGACTGCAGTGCAGAGCTGCTGGACCTGGTGAGTGCCTCCCCGCGCCCTGCGCAAGATGCACACTTCATCTACGTGGATGTCAACATTGACGCCATCTCGTCGCACCTCGGCATCCGGTGGGAAGTGTCAAAGTCCATCCCCTTCGGAACCGAGGTACTCTACCTCGGTCTCCGCTGGGATCTGCTCGGCCGCATTGTGCACCTGCCCGAAACCAAAAAGGCCAGGTACCTGGCAGCGATCCGGGAATGGGAGACCAGGCGCACACACAAGCTCCTCGAAACCCAAAAACTGCACAGCAAACTTATGCACGCTTCACTGGTTATGCCCACAGGATGGGCCTATCTCACCAGCTTGGGCGCCATGCTCGCCTCCTTCAACAATAGTCCTTTCATACCACACACCCCGCCCCACGACACCCCGAGTGACCTCAAGTGGTGGAAGCGCCAACTCTCCCAGCTTGGGTTTTCCCACCCCATCCCACAACCCCAACCCCTCATTGACCTCGAGGCCTATTCTGACGCCAGCTCCGGCTTCGGAGTGGCCATCACGATCGGCCCGAAGTGGCAAGTGTGGCGACTCGTCCCCGGCTGGAAATCCCAGGGAAGGGACATCCAATGGGCCAAAGCCATCGGCTTCAAGCTTCTTGCACACAGTCTTAACTCGCGCGCAAGCAAGGGCGAACACATCAAGGTTTACAGGGACAACAGAGCTGTCATCGAGGGATGGTGGAAGCGATCCAGTGCCAACCACCCCACCAACCTCGTCTTCCACTGCATTCTCCAGCTATTGGAAAACGGTGGTTGGGTCATACACACAAGATACATCCCCAGTGCACAGAATCCCGCCGATCCTCCATCCAGAGGACGCTACCCCCCTCCTGAGCTCCTTCTCGACCACATCCCCCTTCCCAAGGAGGTCCAGCCATTCCTTGTTGATGTTGGATCAGGCCAACCCAGCGAGGGCGGCCATCATTAACCAACTCATGCATGCCCGCGGCTCCACAAATGCGCCCCTAGACACTGATTGCCAGGAGGCCAAACGGCATAAACCCCTCGTCACGAGGCCGCGACACGTTGCCCTACCCCCTGCCACAGCCCCATCACATAAGAAGCCCGCTCCCTACCCACCCTCCCTCACCCCCCTTCCATCCCACCACTGCCCCCATTGCCTTGCCAGGGACCACCTCAGAATGTGGCTCCCAGTCCCCGCCCCGCTGTCACCTGCCGATGCTGCTATGCTCAGCCCTGCGGAACGGGAGCGCATCAAGGACATGATGGTACATGCTTGGGAGGAAGCCACACATGAAGCCTACGGCTCCGGCCTCCTCATGTGGCACATTTTCTGTGATGACAAAGGGGCATCCGAGTTAGTGCGAGCCCCCACGTCCCAGCCTCTGGTCTCGGCCTTTGTCATGTATATGGCAGTGGCCTACTCAGGCAAAACCATTTCTAATTACCTCAACGGCGTGCACACCTGGCACATCTTGCACAGCGTCCCATGGGCCCTGGACAAGAAGGAGATGGACACCATGCTCCGCGCTGCCAACAAACTAACCCTGAACTCATCGAAGAGGAAAAAACACCAACCATACATGCCCGACTTCATTGTCGCGGTCCGGCAGCACCTTGACCCGGAAAAACCATTGGACACAGCAGTATTCGCGTGCCTCACAACCTGTTTTTACACCTCTGCCAGGCTTGGTGAGTTCACTGTGCGCACCCTAGAAAGCTTCCGGCCCAGCATCCACATCACCCCCCAAAACTTGTCCTATGACCAAGACCGCAGCAGTCTCAAAGTCACCGTCCTGCACCTCCCTTTCACCAAGGCGGCAGGCAACGAGGGCGAAGACATATACTGGGCTTCACAGGAGGGCGATACAGACCCCACAGCAGCTCTACAAAATCACCTCTGCATCAACCAGCCCTCCAAAACCTCACACCTATTCACGTACCGAGCCAAAACCACACGCCGGGCGCTCACCAAGGGGAAGTTCCTTGAGAGAGTAGATGAAGCCGCGCACGCTGCTGGCCTCGAACCCCTGCAAGGGCACGGCATCCGCATTGGGTCCACACTTGAATACCTTCTTCGAGGGGTTCCTTTTGACATCATAAAAGCCAAGGGCCGCTGGGCAGGGGATTCCTTTGCGCTATACCTGAGGAAACACGCGGTCATCATCGCCCCGTATATTCAGGCCATCCCTGCCCTCCACAAAACATTCATCCGCTATTCCATGCCCCCGGTTCGGTAATGCCGTCGCCAGATCGCCGTTCGACAGTCGCACCTCACCTGGTAAGCTCACCACCTTCATCTCTTCCTAAAAAAGGGGTACCAAGTCTCACTCACCACATCATCAATTCCTAACAGGTCAGGTGTCGCAACCTCGCCTCGGCAGCAGAGACCTTCATCCCCAATCAAGAAGCGCTTCGCACTTTCGCCCATTCTCTTTGCCCATTTCCCCTTCGTACCGCCCAAGCATAGACTCTTATACCTAATTACCCACAATGCTTGTACATGCCTCCCCGAACCCTTGCACCGAATAGAAACCAATTAACCATCTTATCCCGATGCTGACAAACCTCTGTGCCGCGCCACCCTCATTCACCTCTCCCATCGCCTGGTGCAGCACGGACCCTCCCCTCATAGCAGCAGAACTGCGACTCGCAAAGATCTGCATTTCAGTTCCAAAAGGTTTTCTAATCTGCAAATAAATTTTGACACCAAGTCTCACTGGGGCAGTTCGTTTGGTTCAAACTCCATTTGAACCAGGTTCTCAATTTTGGGATTTTGCTGAACACCAAATGGAACCATTGGTCTGGTTTGGGTCAACAGCCAAACCTGAACCCTGAACCTCAGTTTGGTTCAGGTGGGTTTGGGTTCAGACCAAAGTTTGGACTGAACTTTACCATCACTATGTAGAACAATGCATCTTGTATTTACTGTGACTTGCTGTTACCAGCATCACCATCTGTAGGAGTATAGGTAGTGTACCCTGTATGCTCTGGCACCACACCAGTTCTCATCTGTTGTGTGCCAGACTCTACATCTGCTTCACTTGGAAGATCTCTCTGTTGCTGCTTCAATGTTATGCCACTGCTGGGGCATCCACATTCTGTAACTGATCCAGCCTGAGGCCAAGGAATGTGGAGTCAGTCTGGTACTGAGTGCAATGGCACCTAAGTCCAACTGGGCCCTGCTGACTAAGCAAGGGCACCAAGTGTCAGCCCCAGGTGCTGAGTCCACAGGAAAACAGTCTCTGCCAACAAGGCAAGAGTACTAAGGGAAAGGGAACCTGAAAGAGGAGACTAAGGCAGTAGATTGACTAAGCCAAAGCTAAGGAGCTATGGCCTATTACAGGGAGTCTTATATACTACCAGGATACAGGGCTTATGAGCTGGCATCTGAGTATAGGTGAACAGAAGGTGAAACTAGGGGGAGATCAGAAGGGGCTAGAAGAATATGGTATCTATAGTAGATCTGATAGCCATCAGTTGATGGGATCAGATCAGATCAGATCAGGGTCAGATAACAGGAAGCAAGAGAAAAAGGAAATAGAAATAAAAGGTGTGCAAAGATACGCAGGGGAAAGTTCATGACATTCAAGCTACCTTTCATATCTCACCACAGTCTCCCTTGTGTTACATTTGGCCTGGAAGTGGACACTGATGTCAAGGGTATGACACTGTGTCAGCAGTATATTGTCATGGACTTGTGTTATTTGTGGCTTAAGCGTACTATACTGTGCTGTTGTGTGACTGTACAACGCTCCAAGCGGAGTTACCTTATTTAGATATGCTTAGTCAGGTTGGTATATCCTGCAGAGGACGGAAAATATCCCCTTAGTCTTATATCCTCCTCTGCAGGTGAGTACTTAGTTTTACATTCATCAATACAGTCTTATATCCTCCTCTGCAGTCCCCTTGTGTCCTCTGTGACTCAAGGGCCATCTATAGGTCGCATTTTGACAGGTTATGGGCCCTGCCCTGCGCCTTAATTGATCCTTGCTGCTCTCCTTGCTGCTGTGGGGAATGGGGGATGGTTTATCAATCCAATCAGCGTGCGGGTCATATCCCATCATAAGTGAGAAGGGAGACTTCCTTGTCGCTTCGTGTGGCCAGCTGTTGTGGGCGAATTCTGCCATTGGTAGGAATCGCACCCAGTTATCTTGACGCTCATTGGCCCAGAACCTTAGATACTGTTCTAGCCATTGATTGGTGCGTTCCGATTGTCCATCCATTCGGGGATGATAGGCCATGGAAATGTTTTGATAGATTCCCAAGATCTGGCATAGTTCGCAGGTAAACTTTGATGCGAAGCGTGGGTCACGGTCACTGATAATTTTCGCCAGTAATCCAAATCTCCAGAATACATGAGTGATGTACAGAGCTGTGGTTTCCTCCGCTGTTATTTCTTCCATACAGGGGATGAAGATGGATGCCTTGGTGCAGTCATGGTCAGTTATGGTGAGGATCAAATCGTATCCCTGGGATGTGGGTAATTCAGTGATGAAATCGAGGGCAATAACTTTGAATGGCTTAGCGTCTGCCGTGGGTGTAATGGGGACTAGTGGTGCTTTCGTGGGTCGGTTGTTGACTTTGTGACGTTGGCATTCCGCACATCCTTGAACATATTCGGTTACGTGTTTCAACATACGTGGCCACCAGTGGCTTCATTCGATGATCCGAGCTGTCCGTTTGATTCCTGGATGGCCATATACTGGGGGGTTGTGGTGGTTAGCTATGATGGTGCGTATAGCGTCCTGCCCCCCAGTGATTACTTGCGCGCCTTGTCGATACCAGACTCTGTCGATTTTCTTAAGTTTGTAGGGGTCTACCCATGGACGTAGGGTGTCTTCGTCTTGATCCAGCGACTCCGGAGTTTGCGTGGTTAGGTTTCTGATGAAGACCTTTTCGGGTAGTACTACAACTCCTTCATTGTCGTTTTCCCCTCGGTCGTAGTCGGGTCTTCTGGACAGTGCATCTGCGCGGCCGTTGTTGGTCCCTTTGATGTGGTGGATCTCGAAGTTGTATTCCATAAGTTCCAGGACTTCTCAAGCTATGCGACGACTTATCTTTTGGGGTGACTTCCAATGCGTGAGGTTGAGGTGGTCGGAAAAGATTTTGATCTTGTGTGGTGATCCGGCTAGGAATGGTCTCCAGTGGTGTAGTGCCTTGACGATGGCTAGAAGTTCTAGGTTGTAGATATCGTAGTTGCACTCTGCTTCATTCAGGGTGGCTGAGAAGTATCTGATAGGGTGTCGCTTCCCGTCCTTTTTCTTCTGTAGAAGGACTGCACCTACTGCATATCCAGATGTGTCTACTTCAAGTTCGAATTGATCCGTCAGGGTGGGGTGCACGAGTATGGGTTCACTGGTGACAAGGCTTTTGAGGGTTTGGAAGGCCTTTTCTTCGTCTTTGCCCCACGTCCACTCAGTGTCTTTGCGTGTGAGCTTGTTAAGAGCTCATGCGTACATTGCAAAGCCACAAATGAAGAGGCGGTAAAAATTGCAGAAGCCCAGGAAGGAGTGTACGTCACACCTTCATGGGACGGGGCCAGTTGCATATGCTGGAAATTTTTACAGGGTCCATGTGAGTTACCCCCTTTTCAAGGATTACCCCAGGTAATCCATTCATGGCTGGTGGAACTGGCACTTCTTGGGTTTGAAGTAAAGGTCGTGGTCGAGTGCTACTTGAAGTACGGCGCTGACTGCTTCGATGTGGGCTTGTAGTCCCGCTTCCACACTGGTGGTGATGCCAATGTCGTCCATGTACACCTGTATGATGGTACTGCGCAACTCATAGTAGAGAATGGCATCGCCAAGGATGTCATTCATCATGTTTTGGAAGGTTGCCGGTGAGTTGGTGAGTCCGAAGTACATTATGAGGTGTTCGAAGAGTCCGTATTTGGTTTTGAAGGCAGCTTTAGGTTCATCACCTTCTTTGACTTGTATGTTGTTATACCCCCATCGTACGTCAAGTTTGGTGTAGATATGTCCATTTCCGAGATCGTTGATGAGTTCTGACATGAGTGGTAGCGGGTATTGGTTACGTACAGTGCCTGTGTTGATCTTTCGATAGTCCTGGACAGGGCGCAGCTTGCCGTCTTTCTTCTTTATGAAGAAGAATGATGACGCATATGGTGATTTTGAGGGGCGTATGTAGCCCATCTTGAGTTGTTCATCTAACCATTTACAGAGCTGGTCATCTTCATCTTGTGACATGGGGTATACCTTGCAGTCGATACTGGCTGGTGTTCCTGGTTTGAAGTCGATTGTGTGATCCCATGGCCAGGATGGTGGGAATCGGTGGGATGCCTCTTCACTAAATATCTTGGCAAAGCATTGATATGGTTCGGGTCTAACCATCTCGACAGGGTCTTGTTTAGTGGTAATAGCTAGTTCAGTGGCTGTGGTACATATCTGGCATTCTTCCTCAAGTTCTTGTACAATGTTTTCCGCTTCTTCTTGTGTTACTGCACCGGTGATCATGATTTGTGATTCCGAGGGATTGATTGATCGGAGTACTACCGGGAGCGCATCTTCGTGGATGGTGGCATGGGTCCAGCTGATGGTTGGTTCATAGGTGGCTAGCCAGGGGTATCCGAGGACTAGTTCTTCATTACCAATGTCTGTGACCAGGAACCTCATAACTTTGTTAATTCCATTGGTTTGGACATTTAGGTCGACAAAGTGAGTGATAGACCCAGCTTTATTTTCCGTGTTATCTATGTTCCATATTTTCTTAGGTCGCTTGAGGGCTTGTAGCCCGAGGCCCATGTGTTTGGCAAACGTAGGTCTTATGAAGTTGTCGGTGGCACCCGAGTCAACGAGCCCTTTAATGTCAGCCATGGAGTAACTTGTACAAATTGAGACTGGAATTCAGAGTGAACAGAAGCGAGTCATGATTACAGAGTTACAATTAATTGCCCTCACCCAGGCCGATGGGTTTAGGTGTCCTGAAAACCCTCCTAGGTCCACAAGTCCTTGAATATGAGGTCTTTAACCTCGTCACTAGCCCCTCGTATATTGTCCATCCAATTCTTGGCCTGTTCTTCAGGTGTGGCCTCTGCGCATCTGACGATTGCAGGTTCTTGACTGTAGTAGTCAGTTTCTGCGCTACAGCTGGTGCTTGCGTGAGGTTGATACTGCTGCCTTGGCTTTCTGGGTCACGCGCAGTCTCGTGAGAAGTGACTGGGATTGTTACAATTGTAGCAGATGACTTCCCTCATGTCTCTGCATTGGCCTCCTCCTCTTCCCTGTCCTGGACCTCCATGTGGTGGGAAAGGTGGTGCCGGGTTGTATGGTGCGCGGTTAGGATCTCCTACCATTGCAAGTCTAGCGCGCATTCAATCTGCAGATGTGTCCATGGTGTTTGGGTCATGCCGTGGTGGTGGGTAACGTGGGGGTGCCCATGGTGGGGCATATCCACACAATTGGTTTGGATGTGAGGGTAGGGGGTTTTGTGGGGCGGTTGTGGCGAGGTTTAGTCTCGCATGTAGGTGGATGTACTGCTTTTGTCTGTGCATAGCCGCTTCCTTCCATTCGTTGAAGTTTTGCGGGTCATCCAGTTCGTAGATTTTTGTGAATAGGGCCTTAGGTAGACCCGCCATGAATCAGTCCAGGGTTTGGCGGTCATTGAGGCGATAGTCAGCCTTCCACGCTAGTTGTTCGAAGTTGGTGATGTACAAGTCAATGTCATCTCCGATCATCTTGAATCCTTTAGCCAGTGTGGCTTGTGCTTGTTCTTGTTCAAGGACGTTCAAGAAGCGGTCCGAAAATCCCGCTGTGAGCGTGTCCCATAAGAAGGGGTCGTATCTGTCCCTCCCTAGGCGTAGTTCATTGTTGAGCCATTGGAGGAACCCTAGGGTCCAGTTTGCTACTTTCGGGCCTTTGACAAAGCCTAGGAAGAGTAGGCATCTCCGATATACATTGAGCATGATTGGTGCCTCTGCGTTTTGACCTCAGTAAATGTGCCACTGTGTGAGGAATGACTTGTACTCATCTCGATTGCCATTGAAGATGTTAGGGGCTTCTCCAGCAAGTCTCTCTGCTCCGTGAGGTATCCCAGGAGGTGGTCCTCCTGGTGGGGGTGGTGGTCCTCCCCCAAATGGGTCGCCACCGCCTCCTCTGCCAAACTGTGGGTGTCTTCTGCCTCCCCCTCCACCTCTGCGTGGTGGATCTGGTGGTCCTTGGCCGAAGTTTCCTCCTGGTCTTCTGGGTGGTGCTGGGCCACCTGCTCCTGGTGGTGGGTCTGGCATGTCAGGACCCACGGCTCGAAAGATGGCCACATCGTCTGCCATCATGCGATGCCCCGTAGTGGGGTTGATGGGTCGTAGGTATGCTTTGGCTTCTTCGGTGATTCGTCATACCTCTTCAGCTGCTAGTTCTTCTTGGGTTATGGTGGCAGTTGCCATCACAGCTGGGGATCGGATGTGGATAGTTTCGGGTTCGTTTATGTGAAGTGACTCAGCTGTTTGGACTACTTCTTCAATTTCTGACTTGTTATCTGTGTTGGAGGTATCTTCTTCTCCACTTGTCTCTGATGGTGCCGGGGTTCGGGGTTCAGATGTACTGGGTTCTTCCACTGGTTGTCCGTCAATATGTCCCCACTGTTCGCGTGTAGGTAGTCCCCTAGCGTCGATGTCACAGTTATAGTTTCTACCTGCTGGTCGTACAGCGTCAAACTGGTTGTCTATAGGGCTCCACATAATTTTCACCCAGCACAAGTTGTTGAAGTTGAACTCAACTGGTCGGTATCAGGTAGGTCCCGATGCAAAGTCTACGAAGTAGCCTGTTTCTCCTCGATATTCTCTCCACCAAGTGGCTCTCAGGAATTGTGTTGGTATGTTGTGATCTCCCCTGCGTTCAAGGGAGTATGTTCGAAAGTTAGTCCACTGGTCTCGAGTTGTGAACACCACAGTGAGGGATCTTGGTCTTAATGTAACGCCACCACTGGTGTTAGTCCGACTTGGACTGCGAGAGGGTGTTCACAACTTAGCGAAATATCCAAGATGTGAGTCACGTGACTCGGATATGTGTACATGGCGCTTGTGAGGGCACGTGACCGTGATGACAAAGTACTAGGACGTTACTAGTCACTAGGCAATTGATGAAGACGACTTGCTTGAAGAGGCAAGTGAAACACACGTGAAAGAGATGAGAAGAAAGTGGTGATTGAAGAAGACCAAGATGGCGTATCTTGGTCTTATTGAGCCACTATTTATACACATACGAGGACACTTTAAAGCTCCTCCCAAATCCATACAACTAGTAGCGTAAGTAGCTTGAACCCTACTACGGCTGTCCTAGGAATGAGTCATGCCACACCGGCATGTGATACTGTACTACTGCTGACTGAGTGACGAAGTCCATGACACATTACATCTTACTAAGGGGTCATCACTGTAAGTAAGCGTCCACTTCTTGTACCGTGACACATGGAGGGAATGGGAAAGGGAAATCTGGGTATGGGTATGAGCATGGGGGAGATTGGGAAGATGAATGTGCACATGGGTGTGGGTGTGGAGGGGATGGGGAAGATGCTATATTGCTCATCCTATTTTGCTGAAGCATCTTTGGAGGTCCTCTGAACAAGTATGTTCTGGCAGGCCACCAATGTGGACCTTATTTGGCTGCAGAGCACAGGAAGTAAACACCAGAGCACCTAAAAGGGAAAACACAAGGCAGAGCATGTGAGCCCAGAACCTGAAGACATGAGAAGCTGCCACTGTAGATCAACTGAACTGTGTCGTTTTGATTCTGCTGAGAGATGGTCATCACCATGGGAGCTTGTCCTCCACCTGGGAATACTGTGACCTTGACAGATGTGCAAAGTGTGCAGTCCTGGAAGTCGGTATAACCAGGAACAAGTAGATTCATGTCATATCAGCCAGACACAGAGACATAAGGCATCCAAGCAAAACTTGGCCCATTCGCAGGGGAAGTGCCAACATCCACAGTAGAGACGAGGATGGACTGAGCGGTACCTATGATATTGGTATTTGCATCAAGTTCAGTCCAGGTGTTGGTGAAGCTGGTGTTGGAAGGAGCAGGAGCGAAACAAGACATGCCATTCTGGCTGCCAATCACAGACGCAAATGCACCAGATGAGAGGAGCTGGAATATATGGAGGCTGGGTCCAGCACCTTGCCACACAGATAACATGACCTGAACACCAGTGAGACTAACTGCATTATTGAATGTGAAGTCTTGATAAGGGATGCCCGAGTTGGTAGATAGTGGGGGCACAAAGTGTGGAGGGGTAGTGGCATGGTTGTGGGTCCATGTGGGGCAGTGGTTTTAGTGGTGATATTGACAGTGGCAGCCTATTGGCAGGTGTTTTGCCAGGGAAGCTGTGTGGGAATAAATATTGGCACATCAGCAGTGTCATAGCTTGGATGAATCAATACTTATCTATTTTGGGTGGCCCGTTGTCAGTGTCTCATGAATACCTGCAGCAGGCACACCATGATGCTGGTTTGCAGGAGTGATGATTGTCAGGGATGGAAGAGGCAGATGGGTACTATGATATTATTGGTTGATGACATGGCAAAGGCTGGGGTGGGGCAGTAGCAACAAGAGGTAATTAATAATCTGTTATAGGGAAGAATAGGTGTATGGCAAGTGGACTAAAAAAATGGGTGAACCATTACAAAACTGTAAGGTGAAACAGAATGGGAATACTGTACACCAAAATGGGCTCAACCCCACAAAGAATGTGGGAAAAGCTTCCCATGGTTCTCCACTCAGTGTGCCACTGTGTGATCACTGACATCTTGGGTCCTTGCACAAAGGCCATAAGTTGACTGTCCACTCTGCAGTGACTGTACGTATAGTGCGTGACTTGTCTCTGCATTAGGTTGAGTGTGCTCCCTTACAGTTCACCTTTACTTCACACTTGACTTGGTGTAGCACGGCAGTCGCACTGCTACATTAGGACAAGTTCCTTCTTACTCCTGAGCTCTACGCTCACCAGTCTATCATACTCCCTCTAGGTGGTTGACGACCATCAGTCCCTTGTGTTACCCACCTCATCCTTTGCCTGTGGACCTCTGTAAGCAGAATCTGTGCTATTGTGGTACAACTGTAGTGTCCATAAAACTGGCATACATTGTGCTTGCCTATAGGCTTTGTATCTGGTCACAGTTCAGAGTTTGGGTACTTGCTGCAGAACTGGTCACCACACCAGATAAGCTGCAGTGAGACGAGAAGCCAGCCAGGCCTAGCCTGCGACAGCTGTATGCGTAGTAAACAGAAAAGTTTGAGAGCGCTTCAGTGTGAGAGGCAGCCAAAAGGTCGAGAAGACTGAGGCAGACAGCCTTGTGGCTCTACACATATCCTTACCCCATTCCTGAGTGTCCCTTTATTGCCACAGCCTCACGCAGTGTGAAACAATCACTGTGTATTGGTCTTGCTTGATAGGGCATTCCATTCATCTTCAAGTTAGCGTTTCGCGCTCGTCATAACACATTGTCTAAAGTTCCACCTTCCCATCTTTTCCAAACTGCCTCGCATATTTGAAAATGTCCGTACACGTCTTTGTCATCTCTTTAGGAGGAGACAAGCTTCTATCACACCCCACCAGTAAATCAAGCCTCTGCTTCGGCATTGCTTCACGTACACAAAGGGAACCAGTCCATTGATCGGATCCCCTCCCCAATCTTCAGATCCCCCACTATTTCCGTGGAATCATTCCACTCCGCTCACTCCTCCTCCAACAAGACACTTGCCCAGTCAGGTGAAAGCACTATTGACGAAGACGGTGTCAACATTCATTACCAGGGATTCCAACTAGAGCTGCCCCCTCGTAACCTTGCCAAGCAATACATGCAGGCAATTTACTCAGTCCCTGATTATTATTGTGGTCTCTTAGAGCTATACGGGCTTTATAGAGAAGTAGATGACACCAGGTACACAGTCCCGCAGCTCATGTCATTCGCTGCAGATCTAGTTCCTCACCTCTCTCCTCCCTGTCTGAATGTGGCTGCTTGCAAAGGGAAGCAAGCAGCTCATCTAGCTCAGGCTCAGTATCCACAAGGAGCTTGCTCGAAATTCACCCTCCCTCCTCCCACTAAAGCAGAGAAGGAGTTTATATCTCATATCCAAGACTGGGACGAGATCTCGCCTGACAAACAGCTAGTTCTCCTAGAGAACTTTTGAAAGGCACAAGAAGAGGCTGAAAGGAAAGAGAGACAGAAAAAGCTAGACAAGATGGCTAGCACCACCAGCAGTTCTACATTACCCCCCACAGTCCCTCCAATCCCTGTCCCACCACCTACTATCGATGACTGTCTAGCACTCATCAACCAATTGGGCCTCACAATGGGCCAACTTGCACAGCAGGTCGTCAACCTGACCACCCAAGTAACCATTGGCACAAGTCGCCCCTCATCCAGAAAGCAAAAGGAAGTAGTGGCCCGTCCCAAAGCCTGGGATGGGAAAGGCAACTCTACAGACGCCTGTCACTTCCTTGCCGCCTTCTGCAACTGGGCAGGATCAGCTGGAGACGCTATGAATACCTGGAGTGCCACAGATAGCAAGTGGTACATTGATGAGCACCGCTGGATCGCAGCCGCTCTCAACTTGATGGAAGGAGATGCAAAAACCTGGGCCCTCCCATTTTTGGAACAGGCCAACGCTGGTGGAACTCCATTCGGAGGAACCTTTGACAGGTTCACCCAACAGTTCAACCGCAGGTTTAGCCCTCTCAACATCAAAGAAGCAGCTCATGAAGAGCTAAAGAAAGTCAAACAAGGAAAGAAGCCAGTCTCCAACTATACATTGGTATTCAAACAGTACTCTGGGCAGACTGGGTGGTCAGAAGCAGACCTACATACACAGTTCTACAATGGACTCAACGAGGACATCAAAGATGTCCTGTCATGGTCCAACCTACCCCAGAAAACCTACGACAAATTGAAGAAAGCAGTGCAAACCATCGACCAGCGCATACATCAGCGCAGAAACGAGAAGAGTGGGAAACCCTCTACATCTCACAACACACAAACCCCCAATCCTAATGCCATGCAAGTAGATGCAACGTGTCAGCAAGGCAATCAGAAGAAAGGGGAAGTCTTCAAAACAGTAGCAGAGTACCAGAAATGGATGAAAGGCAAGTGTTACGGTTGTGGATCAACCGAACACATCAAGAAGGATGGAAATCACGAAAGAGACATGTGCAACCACTGTCAAAAGGTTGGACACCGGAGCACTGTCTGTCAAATAAAGAAAATGGGGAAACCAGCTAAAGCGAAAGCTGCAGCAACAACGGAATCCCCTAGCCCATCTTCATCATCCTCAAATACCATGGCAGCAGTGATGAACAGTATACATAGAGGACTATACTCACAGTGACAAAGGAGACTGTGGTGAGATATAGAGGTAAACTGGAAGCAGCAACAGAGTAGTTTTGCAAGTGAAGCAGAGGTAGTGTCTGGCACACAACAGATGAGAACTGGTGTTTATACAACAGAGGGAGACATACCTGGCACACAACAGATGAGAACTGGTGTGGTGCCAGAGCATACATGGTACTCTACTTATACTGCTACAGGGGGTGACACTAGTAACACAGGTCACAGTAAATACAAGGTGCATTGTTCTACATAGAGACAAAAGGAATGTACTGTTCTGGAGAACAAGGCGTTATATAGAACAATAAGAGTCCAGACTATGATATCATAGTGACATCACAATAAAGATAAGGAAACAAAGGGAAGTACAAAGACAATAGTACAAGGACGGTCTAGAGAAGTCCATGATGTCATGTACATGTGATGTCATAGATAAGAGAATACAAGAAGTCCGAGATTGTAAAGATCAATATAATCTAATCTACATGTCCTGTATATCTAATCTAAAGCAGTCCGTTATCTGCGTGTCCATACGAGCTGCTAAGTGCGTGTGGGTCACTTATCAACAAGCAGCCGCTTCAACAAGTACAACTCCAGCAAAGACGCCACAGGTAGATGTAGTTAAGTTATTGGAGTTGACGAAAAGTCAACAAGAACAGCTGGACGCTATTCAGGTGGCTTTTTAGTTCAGGGGTCGCGTATAGCTGTGACTGGCCCCTACACAGTAGATGACTCGGCTTCATGTAGTTGTAAAATATGTTTACGTTCTTCTCGCCTCATTTCAGACTCATCTTCTGTAATTCATATGATCTCTTCCTCTACCTGTAAGTTAGATAGTAGTGATGTTTCTCTTTCTGGACTTTCTGAAACCACATCTACATCTGCCTCGGAGATGAACAATAGTATGTGTTCCTGTTGCTCCACCTTCTTTCGAAGCAGCGCCACACATGATGATTTCTGATGCAGCACTGTCTTCAACTATTATTCCCGAAACAAAAGATAAAAAATCACACTTTCATATTTCTGTATATTTAAAAGGATGTCATCGTACTGTAAAAGTAGCAGCAATGGTAGACTCTGGAGCAACTTTGTTGTTTCTAGACAAGAAGTATGCTGACCACCACAAGATGTTGCAGGTTCCCCTTGAGGATCCCATCACCCTGTATAACATAGATGGGACACTCAATGAGGCCAGTAGTATCACCCATAAAGTTAGACTTACTCTACAAGTTGGCCCTAGCGAAGATAGTCACGACTTCCTAGTCACTTCGCTTGGCCCAGAGAACATCATATTGGGACTACCCTGGCTCAGACTACAGAACCCCAACATAGATTGGCAGGAAGGCACTATGCGTCTCAATTCCACCGCTGAAATAGCGCAACTGGAACTTGAGATAGAGGTGACACACATTATGGCAAACCGGATGGAACACCGCCATCTCCTTGTGGAGAAAGTGTTAGACATGGCTCGAGATGAAGTTTTCTGTTTGGCAGGCTTCACATACTCCCAACAGATCGCTGAGAAAGCCACAGCCGCTAAACCTAAGAAAACATTTGAAGAAATGGTGCCTAGACACTATAGAGACTTTGCAAAAGTATTCTCTGAGGAGGAATCCCAGAGGCTCCCGGAACATCAACCATGGGACCACACCATCAACTTAGAACCAGATGCAGTCAAACACTGGAAAGTCAAATTGTATCCCATGTCACCCAACAAGCAGATGGAACTAGATAAGTTCTTGGAAGAGCACATTTCTAAAGGATACCTGGTACCATCAAAGTTACCAATGGCTTCACCAGTATTCTTTATAAAGAAGAAAGACGGAAAGCTACATCTAGTGCAGGATTACAGGTGGCTTAATAAAATCACCATCAAAAATTGCTATCCACTTCCACTCGCAGCTGACATTATCAATCGGTTGAAGGGAGCCGAATACTTCACTAAGTTCAATGTTCGATGGGGCTACCATAATATTCGCATCTGAGCCGGAGATGAATGGAAAGGTGCTATCATCACCAACTGTGGACTGTATGAGCTAAAAGTAATGTACTTTGGCATGACCAACAGCCCCGCCCCCTTACAAGCCCTCATGAACGCTGTCTTCGCGGATCTAATCACACAAGGAGAAGTTGCAGTATATATGGATGATATCCTCATCTATAGTGAGAACCTCGAGCACTGATGGTCTTGCCACCGAGTCAACGATCCGAGATGCGGTGCCTCTACCGTGCGGAGGAACACAGTCCAGTTTCCCGACAGCGGGTGGAAACACTGCCACCAGTCGGGTTCAAACACAACAGGGGAGTCCACTTCATCCCGTTCCAGATATGCGACGCTCAGGGCCAGCTGCACCCAGCTCGGTATATGCAGCTCGTCTTTACGTCGGACCCCTTCGTCCTGGCCTATCGACGAGGAAGCGACCAGCAGTACGGCAAGTCGGTGCACGCCGACCCCCAATACAACAAGCCCACTCCCAACTACACCAATGACGACCTGGTCTTTCTAGACCAGAACAGCGCCTACCACAAGTCGGTCGACTTGGCCTGCATGGCCATGAACGACCTGACGGTCATGGCCGAGGTACATCAGTACCGGTGCCTACAGGCAGGATATGAAGCCTAGGAGGAGGAGTTGAAGAAGAAGATTGCCGAGCTGGACAGGCTTGGAAGCATGCGCCGCCAGTGCATGCTCCACTTACAGCGTGCCAACGCAATCAAGCGCAACTCCTACCATCCCAGAGTGGAGGAGGGGCGACGCATCGCAACGCTCAGAGAGGAGATTATGCGGGGTCGGTCTGGGGCCCAATCCTGAAAAGGGGGTGATGTTACATTTGGCTTGGAAGTGGACACTGACGTCACGGGTATGACACCACGTCAGCAGTATATCGTCATGGACTTGTTGGATCAGTCAGCCGGGTAAGCTCCGGCGCATGTGATTGTGTACGATAACGGACCGGATCATGACTCGATACGACTCATACTAGGATAGCTGTACTAGGGTTTGCTCTACTTACACTATTGGCTAGTACTTCTTGGAGCGGCACTTGAAAGCCCACGAGTATCTGTATAAGTAGCACGATGCGAAGACCAAGAACGGCATCTTGGTCTTCTTCCAATACCACCACCAGTCTTCACTCTATAGGGTACTCCCCCTTGAAGTGAGTCGTCCGACATATCCCTTTGAGACCAGGGATCCCTCGTGACTTATCCCAGACCCTCTGTGGCAGTGGACAACTATCCCATCAGCAGTACTTGTCATCGCGTCTATCTCTATCTCAACCCTCGTGTTGCATCTCCTTACACCTTCCTATACATCGTCGACCATGACTCCTGGACCGATCTCCGCATAGTTCCAAACCCCCCTTTAGGATTACCACAAGGGGACGACTTACATGGATACGAAGATAGCAACGGAGCCTTACAAGTTCATCCGATCGACTTCCCGCAAGCCCGCGTCAACTGCAACTACTACGTCAAGAGGATCGCCACTCACTACGAAGCCTAAGTCAGGCAAGCATTCGTGGTAAATGCTACACTTCTCGTTTAATATCTTCATAACTGTTTCCGCCATGTATTCACCACCTCTGTCAGAGTGCAGCGCTTTCAACTTATGAGATGACTGGGTTTCACCCCAGGCGAGGAACTTCTTAAGCTCACGCACAAACTGATCTTTTGACTTTAGAAAATATACCACTGCGTGACGCAAGTGGTCGTCGATAAAGGTAGTGATGTATGCGGAACCTTGTATGGATTTGGTTTGCATCAGGCTGGCGAGATCGCTGTGTACAATCTCAAAGATCCAACTCGTTTTTCTCCCAGATCCAGAGAAGGGTTTTTGGGCCGACTTGCCCAACTCGCAGCCGTGGCAGGCGTTAGGGATCACCACAGCCAACGTGTTGATGTCCATGCCTAACGTGGCAGAGGGACCATGGGACTTGAGTGCCATATGGGACATGTGTCCCATACGCTGATGCCAGACATGCAGAGGTACAGACACACTCCGCGTGTGAGCATTCAGGGATCGCATGGAGGTATCCAACCAATACAAGTTATTTTCCAGGTATCCTGAAGCAATACAACGCTGGTTTACAGCAATTTTCAACGAGCCTTGGTCAAAAAGCACAGTTGCACCCTTCTGAACAAGTGCACGTGTCAACAGAAAATGTGTGTTGATCTGAGGGATATGCAATACATTGGTCAATGTAAGCTGTGTTCCTTGGCTCATTTTGAAGACGATGGAGCCGATCCCGACTTGGTCTACAGTGGACTTATCCCCAAGGCAGACAGAGCCGTTACAAGGAGTATAGTCCGCGAAGTCAGACTTGTGTGGGCTCATATGATGCGTTGCGCTGCTATCCATCATCCAACGCATTCGCTCAGCGGTATACAGGGCAACATTGAACTTGTCATTATCGACTTCCTCAATAGAGGCAGTCGAGGGTACTAATACATGCGAGTTCGCCGCCTTGTTCCTGCTGTCCCCCTTACTTTCCTCCTTTTTCTTATCAGCCTTGTCTTTCTTCTTTTTGCAGCAGTCCGGTTGTATGTGTCCCTTCTTGTTACAGTAGTGACACGTAAGATTAGAATGATCTTTCTTCTCTTACCGGACTTGATGGGAGCGCGTGCCATGTTGAGCAAGGCTGAGGGGCCAGATTTCCTGCCTTCCTCATTTAGAACGCAAGCAATGATTTTGCTAAACTTGAGGGAGGATGCAGGGCTGGAGGCAAGCATGGTCGAGGCAACAATCTTGTAGGACTTCGGGAGAGTGTTGAGTAGGATGAGGCAATATTGAAGGTCTGAAAAGACCATGTTGGCGTTAGCGAGCTTGACACGAGTCTCGCTGAGCTTTGCAATCTGTGGTCCAAGTGGGGAGCCGTCGTCAAGATGTGCCTGCACGAGCTCGATCCAAAGGTTAAAAATGGCCACGCTGCCGACACCGCTGTAGGTGTCTCGTAGATGGTTGAACTTCTGCTTAAAGGAGGGATACTGGGTGTCAGATTCCACCGCCAAATAGATATCTGCCTCACAGTAGAGACACAGATAAGCGATGGTCCTCTTTTGAATGTAGTCCCAATCGTCTGCGTCCACTCCGGTAGGACAGGAATTGTGTGTGAGCAGGGAGTCAACGTCGTTGAAGCTCAGCAGAGCTCCAATTGTACCACTCCAGGCATTCCAGTTCAGACCCGAGAGAGGTTCGAGGCGCGTGCCAGGAGGCATATGGAATGCACCAGCTGCGGCAGTCTTGAAGTGTGTAGCAGATACGCTAGGGGGTACCTTGGATGAGCCACCAGACCCAGAAGGAGTGGGGCCAGGAGCAGGTGCAGCAGGAGTACCAGAAGTTGAAGCCATTGATTAGGGATGATTTCTGTCGCCGAGGAGCAGTCAGCAACAGTGCGTTTGTAGAGCCAGGATCACATGACCTCCCACTCCAGCCCGTGTAACTGTAATGGCCAGAATGCTAATGTGTCCTGCCCCCATATGTGCGGCTTTTAAGACTAATACGAGTACTGCTAAGCTATTCCCTCAGATGCATAAGCGCGTGCCGAGCAACACCGTTTTCAAATGACTAGGCGTGCTCAGCTAGACGGTGCGCTCAGAGGCAACCAGGGTTCCATGTCAGAGAGGAGCCGCCCACTGCAGATTCCATGGGGGCGCGGATCGAAATCCTTGCCTCCCGTGCTGTTTGGGGGAGTCTCTGATGAACGCCAAGGTGCGTGGAAAGGGAAACACATTGGCAAGGCATACCTACAGGGTGTTACCCCGCTGGCAGCGGCCGCACCACTTGTGCCCCATGTAAATACTACTAGAATATATAGCGCGGCGCAGTTGTAACAGAGGCAAGAGCTTCAGTGGAGTGATGTAGCGTTTACCATGAATGCTTGCCTGACTTAGGCTTTGTAGTGAGTGGCGATCCTCTTGACGTAGTAGTTGCAGTTGATGCGGGCTTGCGGGAAGTCAATTGGATGAACCTGTAAGGCTCCGTTGCTATCTTCATATCCATGTAAGTCGTCCCCTTGTGGTAATCCTAAAGGGGGGTTTGGAACTATGTGGAGATCAGTCCAGGAGTCGTGGTCGACGACGTATAGGAAGGTGTAAGGAGATGCAACGCGAGGGTTGAGATAGAGATAGACGCGATGACAAGTACTGCCGATGGGATAGTTGTCCACTGCCACAGAGGGTCTGGGATAAGTCACGAGGGATCCCTGGTCTCAAAGGGATATGTCGGACGACTCACTTCAAGGGGGAGTACCCTATAGAGTGAAGACTGGTGGTGGTATTGGAAGAAGACCAAGATGCCGTTCTTGGTCTTCGCATCGTGCTACTTATACAGATACTCGCGGGCTTTCAAGCGCCACTCCAAGAAGTACTAGCCAATAGTGTAAGTAGAGCAAACCCTAGTACAGCTATCCTAGTATGAGTCGTATCAAGTCATGATCCGGTCTGTTATCGTACACAATCACATGCGCTGGAGCTTACCCGGCTGACTGATCCAACAAGTCCATGACAATATACTGCTGACACGGTGATACGCCTGGTCTCTCCCTGAGCCCTGAAAAGGGTTATTTTCGCGTTTTCTACTTACATTCTGCACTTGCTCGCGCTCACCTGCTCTTGTGCGCTTTCTAAGTGCTGCGTTCCCGCGCTTCGCCGCTTTCCCGCGCTCTATGCGCGCTCGGTTTCCCTCTCATCCTGGACTCTTCCCTTTGCATTTTAGCATTCCCCTTTCCCCTCCTTATCTAATGTACCCTCTTTCCTTAGCCTGCATTCCCCAGTATATAGGCCATGTATTTACAACCTTACACCTTAGATTTCTAATAGTAGACTTCTCCCCTCGGACTTTTGAGCTTAGTGAAGCTCTTCCCTTGCGTTCTCCAGCACGCCGCACTCGCGCGCGGCCTTAGCGACTCGAACCAGACGCGTTCCCGATCCCAGCGGCCATCCTTACGAAGTTTCGCGCCGCGCCGAAGCGTGCGCAACCGTTTCCGACCGCTTGCGACCAGCCGATACCGTTCCCCCTCCTGACATCGCCGCACTTGTGCGCGGCTCTAGTCCTTCAACACCAACGCGTCCGCGATCGCCGCGGACCCATATACGACAGCTCGCGTCCCGCGGAGGCCTGCGTGACCGCTCACGACGCTTCACACCCCCTAGACCCTGCGCTCATCTTAGACTGTTTCCTAGCGTTCAGGGACAGTTTAGGGTATCAGTGGTGTCATACCCATGACGTCAGTGTCCACTTCCGAGCCGAATGTAACAAGTGACTACCTCCTGGCCTTGACACCCCAAAACTGCTCCCAACTTAATGGGCAGCAATGGCCAACTGTTCACCGGGCCTATAGCCAAACCGGGCTCCCCTGGTCCAGCCTAACAAATTGGGACAAAAACCCGGAAATGCAAAGATAGTAGTAATGCGCACAGGGATGGAGGGGTCTTCCCGTGTGTCTCCCCACGCCTGGGGTCCGTGGCACGGGTTGAGCAAGGCTTGTTAGGCCCCAGCACGAGCCTCGAGAGACTTATGCCCCAACGCACAGAGGTACTCCCAAGTTGGAGAGGGAACGAACTAACATGAGTTAAACTCACAGTATGAGAGTGAGCTGGTCTTGACTATACAGATTACGGCACAGGGCCCATAACCTGATAAAACGCAGCGAGTGAAATTAGTCTGGCACACCAGACAGAACATAAGTTTCTTCTATTGAACGAGTGTAAAGGTACTTGCCTGGCACACCAGACAGAACGTAAGTTTCTGGGATGCCAGAGCATACAATGCCTGAATAAATACTTTGTAGGTATTGTAAATAGGTGAAAACATAAATGGGTGTCCGCCCTCTGTAGAAGATGAACACATTGAATATCTCAGTAATGTATACAAGGGGGTTGCCCTTGATCACAGTATTTGTAAACTAAAAGTCCGTATAACAAAGTATCCAAGGTAATAACAATCATGTTACGAGCCCTCCATTGTGGCTCACCTCTATTCCCTACACTCCGCAAGTGTGTGCGAGTCTCGGTGCACATGTCTCCAGCACGTGAACATGCGAGTAGTCTCACACACGGTGCGGTTGACTCCTCGACATTGAAGTGTCGCACGTGTGACCACGCTCCAGTTCAACAACCAGCAATGATGGAAACATGATGGTGACCACAATAATGACAATGACGCCCCTCCGCATGCAACCTCAAGCCCAACGACCCCTATTCGACTGGGTGGTAGTGCACATGCTGAGTTGGCACGGGGCACATGACAGTCTTCAGGGGTTCAGATGTTCAGGACTCTTGATGTCTTACTCTCTTAGTGCTCTTATGAATTAGTACCATGTTTGAGTGAAAATCAAGGCCCTTAAATCTATTGATGTGATTAGTGGTCGCTTAGCACGGTGATACAATGACAAAATTTAAGCGATAAAATAAGCCAGGTTAAACTCATGTCATTTTGCTGATGTGGTAATCCCTACCCCTTACTACGTGTCATTGTATGTGTCAGCAAAAAAGTTCATCATATATTGTATTGATTTTTATTTGCTTTTGTTTTGTATTACTCTTGTACAAATAGAAAAAGTAAAGTAATAAAATGTAAAGATAACTGAGTTTGAAGTTGAGTTGCAGTACGGCGGCCCACTTTCACTGGTGCGTGGGATTCAATCGCTGTCACCACTGGCAATATTCAGAATTCGACATGCCAAGTCGGCTGAAGGTTAGATAAGAACTAGGCATTCCAGACGTTCTCAGGGGCCACAAGACGACATGCACGAAACAATCGCACCTGAATACACTGCCAGTCGCGACGCTTCTGGGTGGTCTGCAACAAGTTATCGCAACGTAGCATCATACGTCTACTCTTCGGAGGCAACTGCATCGATCCTTCAATTGCTCGACGCACGCCCGGGTGAAAGAATTCTCGACTTCGGCTGCGGAAGTGGGGAAGTAACCGCCGAAATAGCGCGACTTGTCGATCCTCAAGGGGTGGTCGTGGGAGTTGATATGAGCGAAAGCATGGTTAGCAAGGCCACTGCATCCGCCGATACCAAGAAGCTGACGATACAGCAGATCGCGAAGGCTCGCGAGACAACCAAGTTGCCAGATACTCTCCTTATCAAATGCGATATACAGGCGCCTCAACTCCTCGAGGAGCTTCCGCCCGACTTCGTGGGAAAGTGCGACAAAATCTTCAGCAATGCAGCCCTACATTGGTGTTCTCGAGACCCCCCTGGTGTATTGGCGAATGTTCACAGGATACTGAAGGCGGAGGGGCTCTTTGTTGCTGAGATGGGAGGCCATGGGAATGTAGCAGGTTCGTACCTACATTCTTACTGTTGTGGATACTGGCGAAATACACCTTCAGATGTCAGAAATGCATTGCATGGCGCGTTGCTCAAGCGGGGAATAGATCCTGTGGCAAGAGACCCGTGGTTTTTCCCTACGCCAGACCAGTATATGCAATTGTTAAAATCAGCAAACCTGCATCCATTAAGCGTTTCCCTGCAACCCCGCGAGACACCCATAGCAGATCTCACAAGCTGGATCCGTCTCTTTTGCGGACACAACTTTCTAGAAGGCATCGAACCTGAGGATGAGCAGGAAATCGTTCGCGAAGTGGTTGCTACTTGTCGAAAGGCTGGTAGGTGCCGTTGGGACGAACAAAAGAAGTTGTGGTACCTTGATTATGTTCGGTTGCGTGTTACAGCAAGAAAATTTGGAGATTAGGTCGACTTGTAAGTTAAAAGAGGGAGTTGGATAACGGCAATATACATTGCGTAGTACGTACTGCTGTGAGCTTACAAATATGTCTTACATATCTCGCATCACCTTCAGGTTATTCAAAGTTGCCGACGGCACCAAGTTTCCCCGGATTTCCTGCCGTCCGCCATGCTGCGAGGATCAAGTTTACAACGTCTTCAATCCCTTTTCCTTCCTTCACGCTACAGAAGATGGTTGGTCCATCTCCCCTCATGAGCTTTGAATCGCGATCCATGATATCGAGCGATGCGTTCACGTATTGAGCGATATCGATCTTCAAAACAGTGATACTAATTCATATCGGAGGACGAGCAAATGATCTTACCTTGTTGATTACCAGCAAGTCCGATTGTGATATTCCAGGTCCTCCTTTCCTGGGAATCTTGTCACCACCCTACCAGGTAATGCCAAAGTTAGGAACGAAACAATCCGTGGATCTAATTCACGCACGGAAACGTCAATCACGTAGATAATATAGTCGGCGAGCTCTCTCGAATAGTTTGCGGCGAGATTATCGCCCCCACTCTCGACAAATAGTAACTGGCAACCAAATTTTGCCTGTAAAGTCTCAAGGGCCCCCATGTTTGCAGATATGTCCTCGCGAATAGCGGCATGAGGACAGCCGCCGGTTTCAATCGCGAGGATACGCTCTGCGGGAAGTGCGCGGTTCTTTATAAGGAACTCCTGGTCCTCTCGAGTAAAGATATCATTGGTAACTGTAGCTGTCATAGAGTTAGGGATGGCATCGTACTACTGTGAAGGAATGCACACCGATATTATACTGTGTTCGGAGGAGCCGACAAAGAGCGAGAGTCAATGCAGTCTTGCCAGAGCCGACAGGGCTGGAGATCGCAAAGATATGAGTTGATGAGTTGACCAAGCAACATTGACGTACCCCCCGATCCCTACGGTAAATCCTCGCTCCTCAAAATTTCGTGAGGCGTATTCTGGCATGTCCCGTTCTTGGAATCGGCCTATAAGGTACTGGGAGTCAATTGATGAATCCCAGAAGTTGGAATTAAAGTGACGCACCTGGGTGATCGAGGTGGTCATGCGTGTGTCCATGCTCCCCTGTGCCATGGGCATGAGTGTGGCCTCCAGTTTCGTGGGGCTGTGTTGTACTCGGGCTCCCACTTGAGGAAAGGTTGTTGATGAACTGTACAGTTGAAGCCATTGAGCTATGTCATTCGGTTCTGATGCGGGTAACTTATATCCCGGATAACATCAGCGCCACTGGCACATGCCGAAAAAGGAAGATGAGCGATACAGTAACTGGAACCTTTCCGTACTCAACTGAGTCAACTGTAGACGTCTGCTGATCTTTCCTCCACTTTTGCGTCCAAAAAATGTGTCTGGTTATGTGACATTGACTCCGTGACATCGAGTGGAGACAACGTGGATCAAGAGACCTACGAACCACAGGCAGGTGAATAGTAACTTGGCATCGTGACCGTACTCCAACAACAACTGTGCAAACAGTGCAATCACATTGAATCCGCGCTCCGACGCCGCTTGTGATGGTGGACGTTCCTTCTGCTCGGTATATTGTAGTGTAAAGTGTCCATGATGCGATCTCATGCGTGTGGGAACTCGACATCATGATGTTCCTCCCACTCGACGCATAATGCAACAGCGTCCACTCCTCATCCAACATTGACGTCCACATTGTACTGGAGTGCGACTACTTACTTTGAATCGCTCACAGGTAGTGTCCAATGGTAACTGCTGGGCTATCTGCTCCGAAATCAAGTCTGGTGACCATCCCGAGGCGAACGGTTTGCAGTGAAGCCACGGTGACTCCAGACACATCTTCGTACTCAAGTCGGCCCCTAATTCGAGCGACTGGTCCCCTCGTTGGCTGACCCAGCTCCTCAAGCGGTCATCACTGCCTTTCGTTTGACCTGAGTGCAGAATTCTCATCGTCGTCCCACATCCATCCGCGCGCCATAAACACGATTGTTGGCGTTGTCTTATCATCTCGCCACCTCTTCGGACTCACCTTGTACAAAATTCTGGCCTCTCAAATAAAGTGAAGAAAAAAACGTAGTGTGCCTCCCAGTCCGAATTCTCGAGGTCTCCAAGTTTCTGTTGCGTTTATATCGTCGTTTGTACCCACAAACCATCAGACGAGCTCGGCAATGGACAGCACCTCCCACCCCCGATGGCCAGCTTCTTTCTCACAGTGACTTGTCCGCTAGGCAGCACTCTGGCATGGGCATCGATGACAGTAGACTACCTATCCAGCAAACACCGCCGCATGCAGGGCTGGTTGTCCAGCACCAACCACTTTACCAAGCCTAGGCGATACTGAGCACGTCAACGAAGACGCTTGTTTCAAGAGGCTGTCACAGTTGGCGAATATTTGAAAGGCAAACCGCCACAGTTCGCTCTCGCCGGTATCACATATAAAAAGGACTTTCTCATAATGAAAGGTATTCTTTGAAACTATCAGCGCTCTCAAAGCCATTCTACATAGAGAGTGACATGCACATGATTTTCCACCAGCACCAGCCATTCGAGGACACGATCTACGATAATCTCCGCGCTGTCCTCACGTGTTTGAATGCTGAATTGGGAAGATTTTCTGAGACACGGCAGAAAGGTGCGCATTCCCTAAAGGCCATTTTCTCATGGACGGGGGTCTCCTACAGAGAGCGATTCACAAGTGTCTATTCTTCCCCAACTCGGACCTGGCTAGTCAGACGGCTTAGACTATAGAGTTTCCAACCCTCGGAAAGCTGATAGTGCCCGATAAGTGATTTAACAGACGTCGCTCCGGTATCGCTGGGCCTGAAGTCTATATGCTACTAATTTGTCATCGAGGACGGCATTGTAGAATGTGCGGGTTTACGATAACTGCGTTGATTGTCATCCTCACGAGTCAATCCTAACACCCGATATCAAGCAGTTCGAACAGCCTCATAACGCCGTGCTCCTTTGTCTTCGTTGCTTCAGTACATCCACAGATTTGTGAATGTTCTCATGGGAAGATTTCATCAAGGGCAGCCTTGAGGGCAGCCCAACAATCTCACCAAAGTGAATAACCTCTTCATACTCGGGCCATCTGTCCCCGGGTAGTGGATGTTCTCCACTCTCGGGTCGCTACTGAGGCCCCCCGTATCAATGTCTTGCTATGTCTCCGAACTACTGTTAACTTACTTGATACCGACCCCGAAATTTCCTCGACACTCCTCTGGAGATGTCCTGAACTTTCCATTACACTAGATGATTTCGTTCGAAGGGTCGCCCACATCTTGATATCCAATCCCGACCATCGCTGTGCGGAGCTCGTACGTCAGCTGACTCCCTTCACGTCTGCTGAGTTCCGTTCACACTTACAGTAGTCTCAAAAAACTTCGGCTTCGCTTGCGCAGGTAGTGCCACGACTATCAAGAGCGCCCTGGTGCGAAATTACCCAGAAACGTGGGCAAGCGTCATGACACTCTTTGTTGCCTTGGCCTTCGTGACTTGCTTCGTGAGTTTCGAGTCCTTCTGTAACAACCCACGCTCATACTATTTCATCTAGCATTGTCGAAAGCTGCGAAATTTCACCGCATTGTGTCTATGACTCTATGGCGGATTGACCCTTGGGTTTACCGAAAAGCTCTGCCATGCAAGTCCAGTACGTGTGTTTCCACCCACCTTTTTGTTTCCCAGCCACTCCAAGATGTGACGAAAGAGCACTCCGAGACCTCAATCAGCTTGTCCAAGAAGCTCGCAACAACCTATTGATCGTTGCAAACCGGCTGTTGCACCAATTGGTAAGTCAACACTAAGACTGCATAATATTGGCTTGTAATTGTCTCAGCCTGGTTTCTCGAGGACTTTAGATCTGTCGATGGGGAACAGCTTCAGATTAAATTTTTTTTTTTTTTTTTTTTGGTCAGATTTATTCCATGGCAGTACTTAGTACAAGAACGGTCCTTGCCTCTATAAAGAGAGCGAGTTTTATGAGACTGGGTAATGTAAGCTGGGCTCATGTGTGGTCCGAGACATAGTAGATATAACGAGACAAGGAGACGTTACAGAAATGGCACCTTCCAAGGAAGCCGGGTCGGTTCAAATAAGCGGTTTTACATGATGTCCGAGTCGTGATATAGTAACAGCCAGAAATGGCGACTTACATGGGCTGCTCGTGGCAGGGTCTAGAGTGTGGTTGATCACCGCGTCAACCGTGATCAGCTGGGGGTTGTGCCCCAGCCTCTGGTCTTGAAGCTGCACCTGTCTGTTGAGGGTAAAGGCAAAACGCATATGGCATGTCCCCTTCCCCTGTGAATAGATTGATGGGTGGTACCCCTGCTTGGGTATGTTGGTAAAAGAGTGTGTAACGCTGGCGGTTGAAGCATGCGCAGTCATATATGAGGTGGTGGAAGGACCGGTCCCAGAAGCCGCATGGGCAGTGGGCTGCTTCAGGGGGGAGGTCAGGGCGGTGTCATTTGGTGTAGTTGGAGGTGAAGGAGTGTAGGGTGGTGAGTTGGAACGTGGTACAGTGGGTACGTCGGGTTATCTGGACGTGCTCGTCACTGGGCTTTTTGGGGGGTATGGCAGCCGACCATAATGGGTGATTGCGCCTGTCAGGTGTGTGATGGTAGTCGATAGAGTGGCTGTACGCCTGGGGGAGGGGTGTGGTTGGGTGATTTTGTTTGGCAAGCCAGTCGCGACACCACTCCCAGAAGGCAGAGGCTCTGGCAAGTTTCTTTACAAACGCGGCAGACTGCACACATCATAAGGTGGCAGGGGGGGCAAGGGTACATGCGTTGCGGGCAGCTAGCCGGGCTTGGGTGTCAGCAGGTCTCTTCCTGTGCTCCTTGGACCACACAAGGTGTATCCTCGTGTCCCTGCGCATAGAGTAGAATGTGGTCAGTGCCTGGTGAAAGCGGAGCGAATCGCCCTGATGTGATAACGTGCGTGTGTTGCAGATGCTTGTGATGGCTGAGTCATCGCTCGAGATGATGAAGATATGTAATGGAGGGGCACGTGAGTACTTAGCTAAAATCAGCTTGGTGGCTTTCGAGATGCTGAAGAGGTGGATGTCGTGTGTCTCAACCCCTGTTCTGAGTGTCCATGTCTGTGCATGTGGCTCCAACTCTCCCTGCCATACTGAGACGGCCGCTCCTCCCACCAGTTGGTTGTCTGGCTGGTTCCTGTTGGTCACTGTACCAGCGACGCGGATGATCAGCGTACTATCCTCCCATCTCGAAGCATAGAGCTCGTTGACAAAGGTGTTCCGCTCTTCGGGGTCTGCACGCCCTTCAACTGACATGTGTGCCTCCCAGTTGTGAACCTCCCAGGGGGCGACGGCAGTGACTGGATGTACAGTGCTCTGTTGCACACCACTCCTCCATTGCTGGAGTGTGGGCCACTCTGGACCGGTGCCAGCCAGTCACCACCCAAGCGGGCGATGAGCTGGGAGGTCCGGGGGACACGGAACAGCCTAGTGGCAGAAGTTGACATCAGTTTCTCAAAATAGTGTTTTGTGGGCAGGATACGTAAAAACTTGTGAAGGGGCTTGCGTGGTGCCAACCAGAAGGAGCCAGAGATGACGCAAACCCCTTTGTTGATTACCAGTTGGACTTTCTTGAGCAGTCCGATCTTTTTCTTTGAGTTCATCCAGAGTTGGCATCTGTAAGACAGAACTGGAATGCATACTGCATTGAACAGTAGATGCCAGCTCGCTGTGGATATCCCCCTCTGGGAGTTGCTGAGTAGCTGTAAGGCCTTCAGGGATGCACGTGCCCAATTGCACATCGTGGTCACGTGCGGATCCCAGTCAAGGTGTTGGTTAATGAAGAACCCCAGATACTGTATAGTAACAGAGGAGGGGATGTGGTAGTATGTATGAAGGATGGGGTCGGGTAGCAGTAAGGAGGTGGGTGGGCAAGGGGTTGTTTTACATGTATGTGGGGGAACAAAATAGATGAGTTCTGTTTTATCCAGTTTGCATGCTAGGTTAGATCGCCACAGCCAGTCCTCGCATTGGTGGTACCGTTCTTGGAGGATGTCATCAACTTCCTCCCAGGATGTGCCATGTGTGAAGATGATACCGTCGTCGACATACATACCTAGCGTTGAGTTCACGTGCAGTGGTGGGAGCTTGAGAAGGGTGGACGTGTACAGCGTGGACAGGATGGGCAAAATTGGCAACCCTTGCGGGGTGCCAACCGGTTGGTCTTGGGTTGGGGCAAGGGTCCCGTTGAAGGATAGGGCGACCTTTCGGTCCGTGAGGAAGGTGTCAACCCATGCCGTGATTGACTCAGGATACTTGAGGATCCGCAGCATGTGCACCATCCTAGCCCTATGTACGTGGCCAAAGAACCCCTTGATATCGAAAAGAAGTGTGGCGGCTTTCTGTTTGAGGCGGAATGTGCAGTGAATGTCGTGAGTGAGGGCAAGACCTGCATCCAGGGTGGACGAGAAAGCCCATGTGCCGAACTGAGTAGTGGGCAGGAGGTTATGTTTGTCAGTGTCGAAAAGCAGCCATTTCACGATTACTTTCTCGAGTAGTTTGCTGAAGCACTTGATGAGGGAGATTGGTTGGTATGCCTTGGGTGCCAGGTAGTCATCCTTGCCGGGTTTGGGGATGACCACCACAATGGCGTGGTGCCAAACGGCAGGGTGATGTCCGAGTGCCATACAGGCTGAGAAGGTATGGATGACGTGTTTGTCTATGGCTGCCCACGCCTTCTTTAGGATCAGCCACGTCGTGCCCAACTCACCGGGTGCCGATTTCGAGCTAGCGTCAAAGAGGAGGGGGTCAACCTCCTTTTGCACAATAGGTGGGAATGGCCGCGTGGGGAGAGGGGGAGGGTCGTCCGTCTGAGTGGCAGAGATGTTGCCTAGGGCATCAGCCGCTATGAAGAACTTGTTGCCTAGAGCCATTGAGATGTCCTGCTGCTCGGTGAGGATGGTGCCGTCCGGGTGCTGCAGTGCTGGTATACTGGACAGTTTCCTCCCGTGCCTCCAGGCGGCGATGTCCCAGATGTTGCTGTTCTTGATCAGGTTGTCATAGTGCGATCTCTTGGCTTGCCGGGTGACTCGCTTGAGCGTGCGTTTGGCTTCCTGTTGTGCTGGCATATCGCCCTCGGTGTGAGTTCTCAGGGTGTTGGCTGCTTCAGAGCACACATCATTCCACCACGGGTTGCCTTGGGCTTTGGACGTGCCTTTGACTTCCATGTGCATGTTGCACGTGTTGGTGATGGTGAGCTGAACTGCTTCGGCAAAGAGGTCTAGTGCCAGGGCAGTGTTGAGCGGGTGGATTGGGGGGAGGGCCGTGGCAATATCATCCCTCCAGGCCTTTTCCGCGTCGTTGTCGTCAAAGTCCACATGGTATGCCGTGGTTCATTGTTGTTTGGGCCCTCGGTGGGTGCCTTCAATCTCCCAGGTTGTGCGGATGCCCGCGTGATCCGACCCAAGCGAGGCTTCCCAATCGACGAGGGGTGGGGAGAGGGAGAGGGCATTGACCACGGCGAGGTTGTGCCAGACCAGGTCCAGCGTACTCTCGCGGTCGTTGCCCACTCCCCTCCTCGTGGTGACTCCGGGTGTCGAGGCGAGCTCAAAAGTTTGGACCATGGCCCAAGACTCAAACTCAGCAACTCGGGGGGAGGGGGACCAGCCCCTCGGAGACCATCAAGGGGAGTGTAGGTTAAAGTCTCCAACCATGATGGTCGGGACGGTGGGGTCTAGATCGAGAGTCAGTAAGGAGCGTAGGGTGGAATGGTTGTTCACGTCGTTGTAGAAATTAATGATACATAGGGTAGAGGTATGTAGGCGAGCGTCCACGATCATAAGTGATGGGTGTTGTACGAGGTCAAGGCGCAGGATAATATGGATGGGGTGTAGACATCTTTTGGAAGCTAGGCGGCTATATTTATGAGAATAAATCATTACCTTTGCCCTTTTCTCCGTAAAATAATATGGGTAGAACATGGACCAGTTCTGGTGCTTGGCACCCCCAAGAACGTCCACTCCTTCCCTCATGTTGTCTTTGTGTGTGGTCCCTATGGTGGCAAACCATGGTTCCTGTATGCAGATAATATTGTCGGTGTCATTGAGTTTGAGGAGAGCATGCATTGTGTTGTTATGACAGCGCATGTTGATGGATAGGATGGTTGTACTATGCATAGGGAACGGCCGGTGCGGTGAGTGTTGCTTGCATGTTCTGAATGGCTTCCCACATGGCATCCCCGTTTGCGATTGTGAAGAAAGAGTATTTGCCTCCAGTGGAGTGAGTGTTCAGTACCCCGTCTATGACAAGCTCTGGAATCGCTGGCATCGGTGGTTTGCCTTCCACCTCGAGCTTGGCTTGCTGGAACTTTAGTGTGGCGTCCAGCAGGATCCGTGCCATTTTCCAGTTTTTCTTTGTGTCCTCCTTGTTTTCTTCCGTCTCCTCGATCTCGCTGGGTTGTAAGAAGTATTGTTTGCGTGGGATCGTGGATAAAACATATGCTCGTGGCGAGATGGACCCCCAGTCCTCCTCAAAACGAGTGAGCCATTTCTTGATTTCTGCAGGTCCAGCATCGCCCGAAATGCGATGAATGGTGTCAATAACAGTGAGCGGGAACCCATATTGGACTGTGTATTTGAAATAAATGGTGTTGAGTGCGTGGATCTCGTTGTCATTGGGGTTGCCCTCCCATTCCTGGTGGAGCAGCTTCAAGTCTTCCGCAGTCGGGTCGTGACCACAGAGGTCTGTTAGCACCTTGCCGCATTCGTAGTCGGTTGCGACGTGTCTCCAGGAGATGACTGGGGCCTCTTTCCAGGTGGGAGGGGTTGGGTATTGCTTGCCTTTGTACACCAGGCGGGCAGGGACCTTGGACGTCAGTTTCCCTGAGGAGCTGGATGCTGCACTTGGGGTCTGGCTGGCCGCAACACCCTTCCCTTTGTTCTGTATGGGCTGTGTCTGGTGTGGTGGTGGGGGTCGCTGTCCTGACGATGGCTGACCTCCAGCCCCAGGTACCACTGCGTTGGCGTCCCGTTGGGCTGCAGAGCACCTGGCTGACTGGCTCTTTTCCCCCTTCCGGACAACTTCTGTGAAATTGTCGTTTTCCTCTTCCACCGCAGCATTGCCAGCTGACGTCAAAGGCTCGTCCCGTTGTGTTGGGACAAGATCCTTGACCAGGTGCATTGCCGTGGTTGCCTTACCCTTGGCAGAGGGTGCAGCAGTCGTGGGGGTCTTAGGTACAAGCAGGGGGGGTGAGAAGCCCTTCTTCGCTTTGCAGAAAGTGGACCACGCATTGTGGTTACCCTTGCAGTTGAGGCATGGGAATCGGCATCTGCAGACGCTGGCCGTGTCATGCTGGTTGGGGCAATGTTCCGCGTGGTCGTTGGAATGGTGCACGCCTCCACAGATGTAGCAGCGATATGCTGTTGCCAGGAGGGGGCACGCGGTGGAATTGGTGGCGTGCCCAATTCTATGGCATCAGCCGCACAGGGTGATGGTGGGGGTGTCGCCCATGAAGACAAAGTGAGCTTTTTCGTTGAACATGAACACACTGTCACATTGAGCAGCAGCAGTGAGCTGACCCGACTTGTTGACGTACGCGATCTTGACTGTGCTTCGAGGTTTTTGAGCCAAGTTGTTTATGTTGCCTTGCCAGTGCGGGGCGAAGCAAAGGATGGTGTCCTCAAAAAAGGTGTTCCTATGGAGCTCTTCTTCGATTTGGGTGCCCGTAAACACTACCCCGTTGTGGTCCGTTGTGGTGACGTTGCGGAGCTGGGCCTGGCACCAGCCATCCGTGGGGACAAGGTGGCCAGTGAGGAGGGGCTTGATGAGGGTAGTTCAGAGTGGATAGATGGTCTTGAAGGAGATCTGTCCCTTGAATTTGTATACAAAATTGTGCACATGGTCGTCTTTATTCTTCGACCAGTGGCCACCGAGGAGGATGACTTTCCCTCCTGAGAGGTGTTCCACTTCTCCATGTGTTTCTGAAACTATGTGTGCGGGGGCCATCTTCCTGATGACGGCCTCCATGGCTGCGTCGTCGACTCCATGGTAGCGGATCACTGTAGTGGTGGTATTGCCTGTCTGCTTGCGGCGTTGGATGGTTTTGGGACGGGCCTTCCCCCCGGCTGATCGTCCGGTGCCGGCTGTCGCAGCTTTGGCATTGGTGGTGTTGTTTGATTGTTGGCATGCACCGTCTTTGGTAATGATGTTTGCCCATGAAATTGGCATGATGGCCGCCAGGGTGGGCTTGCCCTTGGAGTCAGTGTTTAGATGGACTATTTTGTCCAGCGGTGGTTGAAAGGATTCCCAGGTAACCGTAGGCTCAGTCGTTTGGGGTCCCCTTGCACCTTCCATCCAGATTTCTTCAATGGGATTGGCAGGCACAGGGTCATCGACTTGGGCCATGTGGCTCAGAGTCTCATCCATTGTGCTGGCCTTGACAGTACTTGTGGTATTTGTCATGGATGCGTATTATTTTCCTCATTTGTCTGTATTTATACGGATTTATATGAGGAAGATATAAAGGGCCCAAGTACAGAGACTTCAAGTTAGTCACAAGGGTTTGCCACCCATGTGCACGTGATCGTGGGACTTAGGTCCCTTATACGTATAAAGAGTTCTAATTGGTAGATAAGGACAGAAGGTTCTGGAAGGATCCAGAACACGCTTAGTAGTTTACGCTTACTCGCTGTATTAGGTTTTACTCAGCAAAGTGGAGCCGCTCGTAAGCGCTATGACAAGTGCATCAGTCAGCACAATAGATAGCGCTATTAATAGACACGACGTGTCAGCTCCTGAGTCATAGAGTCTTACTATACACTTAGTAACAGTGTTCAGACTCAGTTCGTACTCAGCCACAGTAGTGTATATAAACTTCCCTGTAGCGTCCTGAGTGGAACCAACTTGTCCTCTTGGTTCTCCACTCAGGTGCATATTCCTCTGTACTACCTTACCTCTCCCAAATCTAACTTGTCCTCTTGGTTCTCCACTCAGCGTGCCACAGTGTGATACTTTGCAGTTGAAGTCTTGTAAAAAGACTTATAAGTTCTGTGCCCTCTGCTGTGACTGTACGTCTAGCGCGTGACTTGTCTCCGCGCTAAGTTGAGTGTGCCCACCTTACAGTTCACACTTACTTTACACTTGACTTGGCGTAGCGCAGCAGTCGCACCGCTACAGTATTGGGGGGAGGAGGGGCTGCCACCGCCACCTTCCCTTTAGCTGTTTTCCCTTCCGATGGTTTGGGGCGTGGGTCGTGGGTCGGTGCCAGTGTTTCGATGTGCGTGTTCTGCACCTTGATCTTAGCGTTGAGCCGTGACTCCAGTCCTTGAATGGTTGCGTTGATGGCAGCGAGCAGCACAGCGAGACTGTCGTTTGCAGCTGCAGGGGGCGCAGGAACAGGGTCTTCTAGCATGGCTGGTGCTTCCAACAACAGGACTGGGAGAGGAGCCGTGGTGGGCTGCTCAGCCAGCGAGGCGAGAGCAGCTACCTGCGGTGGCTCGCTGGGATTGCGAGCCGGGATGGGGGTTGGGTGTGCGATGGGCACGTGCTCAGAAGCATTGAGGCCGCCATTGTGTGTGGTCATGTGATCAGCCCAGACTTCAAGGGCGTAGTCCACATCTTCCTCCATTGGGGTAGGTGGGGGAAGGGGGAGAGCCGCCTGTTTTTCCACGTGTGTAAGCCAGAGGGCCCACTGGGGATTTGGTTCGACGTGCTGAAGGTGGGGGTAGGGGTATGGTGATGGCAGGGGTGGGGAGGATGGGGGCAATGGTGATGGCTCGATGCGTGAACATTTGGTACGGACAGGCGTCAGGGTGACATTGGGGTCCGCAATGAAAAGCAGTGACAATGGGTTGAGAGGGGTGGAGGGATTGGCCTCTGGATCTGGGGAAGGGATCCTCAATGTGGGGAGGCTCAAAAGCTCGTACCCGTTTATCTCCAGAGGGTTCAGTGCATATTTGATGAACGCATCTGCCTCCTTCTGGAGAGCATCTGGGTCTAGAGGGGTTAGCGTGTATCCTCAACAGTGAGCTTCCTCTCAAAGAACGGTAATGGAGCGTGCGTTTCGGTATTTTGTACACCAGTCTTTCGTGGCGTGCCACATGTTGTCCTTGAACTCGGAAAGGCGTGTGGAGCACTGATAACTGAGTTGCTGCTACTGTTGGTGCAGTTCGCCTGTTGGTGCAGTTCGTCTTCTGCCTGCTGTTTGAGTTCATTTACCACCGGGATCATTTCCTGTTCAATTTGCTTGGTGGTAGCTTGGTGAATCTTCCGTGTGATGGCTTCCCACACTGGTCTGCTGGTCCAGAAGGGGTCTCCTTCAGCAATGGAGTCCTGGATTTCTTGGTGAATGTTTTTGATGCGGGCATCCACTTGTAAGGCAACTTCTGCCCTGATATGTGGTTCCGCATCCCTGACGACCTGGGAGTTAGTAATTGGTGGTGCTTCCCGTGCTTTCCCCTTCCCTGGGTGAACACCTGGGTACTGAGATTCGAAAGCGTTGTGCATCGCCTGAATGAACTCATGCTTATAAAGTGCACGCCATTCATCGGTGTTCTGAAGTGCCTCTGCGTTTAGGTTGGCGAAGATCTCCGCCTTTATGGCTTCCTTGATCTCGCTCATGTGGTCTGGATCTAGGCGGATTGTTTCAATCTCGCCCAGCATCAAAGTCTCTCATGTGGTCACTGCCGCTTGGGCCTTGTCTGCCTCCATCAGAGGGGCATCAGGCTGCGCGGGGGTGGCTGTGGGAATTTTATACATGTTGGCGTCAAGAGTTGTGGTCAGCTTGTCAAAATAAGAGTTTGGGTAGGTCTTATCCAGATGGTTACGGTTGCTGGCGAAGAGGCCGGTGAGTTGTTGTGCCATGAGCATAATGGCACCCCCCTCTGTCAGAGGGCAGTCCAGCTCGGGGTGGAGTGGGAAAGAGTCCATGCCATTAAGGGAGCGCTTCCCCACTCGCAATGTGGAGGGGGAGCGGATTGCTCCGCGCAGGATGGCGCCCAGAGTGGCCATGGTGAGGCACATCCAGGTCTTGGGTGGTAAGCCCCTGACTGCGAGCTCACCATCTTGGGGGGCGGTGCCACAATCCAGGGCAGTAAGGAAGATGGCAGTCAAACTGGAAAACTCACCGTCTGTGGTGGGCAGCTCTGTGTCCTTATGCATTTCCAGGGGAGCCGTGAGGCGGTACGTGCTCCATGCCTGGATCAGCTGGGTGATGGACTGAGCCATTTCTGCTGTCAAGGTAGCTTGTAGCTCGTGGGTGTCGGTGTCAATGTCATCGTTCAAAGCATTTTGGACAGGGGTCATATCAAGCAAGTTGGGGTTGTAGGGATCTGGTAGCAGTCCAGCCCAGATAGCTGCAGCCAGGGAGCGCCACGCGACTCGTTCCTTGCTAAGGGACCTCCCGGGAGGCATGAGCTGCGCTTCTTCATCGGTTACGTTGGATTCCACGGTCATGTTGCTCCAAACCAAGGCATTGGAGGGGGCCTGCGATTGGGCGCGAGGCATGCATGAGGGCCCAGGCGACTGTCCCCTGACCTCGATCACCTCCGGTTGCGGAGGGAGGTCGGCTGGGAGGGTGGGCACATTGTTCCATAGTGTTTGAGAATCATCCTCTGTGCGCATGGCGTCGTCCAGGGTGGTGTCTAGTGCTTGCATGGTGGCTGGTCCAACCTGTGTGGTGGGGAAGATGGGGTGAGTGGGTTCCTCGCTTTCCGGTGAGTTCATTGCGCTGTCCAGTGGGGATCGCCCAGCCACTGGGGAGGAGGAAATGGGAAGAGTGATGATGGGTGCGGTGTCGTCCCAGTAGGCTTGCCCTTCCCTTCGGTGGGGCTGCCCATTGCCAGACATGATGATGGGGCCAAATTATTCAGGGGACCCGAGGAGGGAGTAAGGACGTCATGAGGGAAGTCTGTGAGTTTGGAGGGGGAGTAGGAATGTGTTTCGTTCCCGGGCGGTTGTGCCATGGAGGCGTGAGCGTTGGGGAGTTGCAAAGATACCAGGTGTTATTCCCAACAGTGAGAGAGATCAGACAGTGTACTCAAGAGTTTACTGTCATGGATGCGTATTATTTTCCTTATTTTTCTGTATTTATACGGATTTATATGAGGAAGATATAAAGGGCCGAAGTACAGAGACTTCGAGTTAGCCACAAGGGTTTGCCACCCATGTGCACGTGATCGTGGGACTTAGGTCCCTTATACGTATAAGAGTTCTGATTGGTAGATAAGGACAGAAGGTTATGGAAGGTTCTGGAAAGATCCAGAACACGCTTAGTAGTTTATGCTTACTCGCTGTACTAGGTTTTACTCAGCAAAGTGGAGCCGCTCGTAAGCGCTATGACAAGTGCATCAGTCAGCACAATAGATAGCGCTATTAATAGACACGGCGCATCAGCTCCTGAGTCATGGAGTCTTACTATACACTTAGTAATAGTGTTCAGACTCAGTTCGTACTCAGCAGCAGTAGTGTATAAAAGCTTCCCTGTAGCATCCTGAGTGGAACCAACTTGTCCTCTTGGTTCTCCACTCAGGTGCGTATTCCTCTGTACTACCTTACCTCTCCCAAATCTAACTTGTCCTCTTGGTTCTCCACTCAGCGTGCCACAGCGTGATACCTTGCAGTTAGAGTCTTGTAAAAGACTTATAAGTTCTGCGCCCTCCGCTGTGACTGTACGTCTAGCGCGTGACTTGTCTCCACGCTAAGTTGAGTGTGCCCACCTTACAGTTCACTCCAACTTTACACTTGACTTGGCGTAGCGCGGCAGTCGCACCGCTACATTAGGACAAGTTCCTTTTTACACTCCTGAGCCCCACGCTTACCAGCTTCATCATTATCCCTTTAGGTGGTTGACGACCATCAGTCCTTTGTGTTATCCACCTCACTCTTTGCCTGGGGAAGTCCGTAAGCAGAATCTGTGCATTCGTGGTACAACTCTAGTGTCCGTAAAATCGGCATAGATTGTGCTTGCCTTTATTTGTCGTATCTGGTCACAGTTCGACATCTGGGTACTGGCTGCAGAACTGGTCACCACACCAGATAAGCTGCAGTTAGACGTTGAGCCAGCCAGGCCTAGCCTGCGACAGCTGTACGCGTACCAACCAGAAAAGTTTGAGAGCGCTTCGGCGTGAGAGGCAGCCAACAGGTCGAGAAGACTGAGGCAGACAGCCTTGTGGCACTACACATTCCCTTACCTCATTCCTGAGTGTCCCTTTATCGCCACAGCCTCGCGCAGTGTGAAACAATCACTGTGTATTGGTCTTGCTTGATAGGGCATTCCATCCATCTTCGAGTTAGCGTTTCACGCTCATCGTAACACGTTGTCTAAAGTCCCACCTACCCTATTTCCAAACTGCCTCGCGCATTTGCGAACCTTCGTGCCCGTCTTCGTAGTGTCTTCAGGAGGAGACAAGCATCCATATCACCTATCCCCACCCCCAAAATTCAAGCCTCTGCTTCGGCATCGCTTCACGTACTCCGGGATCACCAGTCTGAAGAAGACCGGGTCCCCTCACCCATTTTCGCATCACCATCTCCTACCGAATCCGCGGAATCCTTTCACTCCACACACTCCTCTTCCCAAGAAACACTCACCCAGTCAGGCGAAGACGCACTCGACGAAGACAACGTCGTTATCCGGATCCCAGTCTTTCAATTAGAAGAAAGACCCCGTAACCTTGCTGAACAATACGTTCAGGCAATTTATTACGACCTGGACTACAGCAGAGCTCTTCTAGAGTTATACGGCCTCTACAGCATAGTCGAAGACACCGGGTACACTACCCCACAGCTGGTCAGATTCGCAGCCAACTTAGTCCCTCACCTCCCCTCTCCTCCCCCATCCGAACGTGGCTCCTCACAAAGGGAAGCAAGCGGCTCATCTAGCTCAAGCTCAATATCCACAAGGAGCTCACTCGAAATTCGCCCTTCCTCCCCTAACTAAAGCAGAGAAGGAGTTCATCTCTCGTATCCAAGACTGGGACGAGATCTCGCCAGACGAACAGCTTGTTCTATTAGACGACTTTCGAAAGGCACAAGAAGAAGTGGAGAGAAAAGAGAGACAAAAGAAGCTAGACGAGATGGCCAGTAATCCCGGCAGTTCCACATTACCCCCCACAGTCCCTCCAGTCCCTGTTCCCCCACCTACCATTGATGACTGCTTAACACTCATCAACCAATTGGGCCTCGCCATGGGTCAACTTGCGCAGCAGGTCGCCGACCTAACAACACAAGTAACCATTGGAGCGAGTCACCCCTCGTCCGGAAAGCAGAAGGAAGTAGTGGCCCATCCCAAAGCATGGGATGGGAAAGGCGACTCTACAGACGCCCGACACTTCCTAGCCACCTTCCGCAACTGGGCAGGATCATCTGGAGACGCTATGAACACCTGGAATGCTGCAGACAGCAAATGGTATATCGATGAGCACCGCTGGATCGCGGCAGCTCTCAACTTGATGGAAGGAGACGCAAAAACCTGGGCCCTCCCATTTTTGGAGCAGGCCAACGCAGGTGGAACTCCGTTTGGAGGAACTTTTAAAGGGTTCACCGAACAGTTCAACTGCAGGTTCAGCCCTCTGGACGTCACAGAAACAGCTCATGAAGAGCTAAAGAAAGTCAAACAAGGAAAGAAGCCAGTCGCCGACTATACGTCGATATTCGAACAGTACTCAGGGCAGACTGGGTGGTCTGAGGCGGACCTACACACAAGATTCTACGATGGACTCAACAAGGACATCAAAGACGTCTTGTCATGGTCCAACCTCCCCCAGAAAACCTACGATGAATTGAAGAAAACCGTACAAACTATTGACTTGCGCATACGTCAGTGCAAGAACGAAAAGAGCGGGAAACCCTCTACATCTCACAACGCACACCCCCTGGACCCTAACACCATGCAAGTAGATGCAACACGTCAGCAAGGCACCCAGAAGAAAGGGGAAGTCTTCAAATCAGTCACAGAGTACCAGAAATGGATGAAAGGGAAGTGCTACGGTTGCGGATCAACCGAGCACGTCAAAAAGGATGGAAACCACGAGAGAGACGTGTGCAACCACTGTCAAAAGGTTGGACACCGGAGCACCGTCTGTCAAGTGAAGAAGATGGGGAAACCAGCTAAAGCGAAAGCTGCAGCAACAACGGATTCCCCTAGCCCACCTTCATCATCCTCGAATACCGCAGCAACAGCCGCTTCAACAAGCACAACTCCAGCAAAGGCGCCACAGGTAGATGTAGCTAAGTTAATGGAGTTGATGAAAAGCCAACAAGAACAGCTGAACGCTATTCAGGCGGCTTTTTAGTTAAGGGGTCGCATATAGCTGCGACCGGCCCCTCTACAGTGGATGACTTGGCTTCATGTAGTTGTAAAATATGTTTACGTTCTTCTCGCCTCGTTTCGGACTCATCTTCTGTAATTCATACAAACCCTTCCTCTACCTGTAAGTTAGATAGTAGTGATGTTTCTCTTTCTGGACTTTCTGAAACCACATCTACATCTGCCTCGGAGATGAACAATATTAGTAGTGTTCCTGTTGCTCCACTTTCTTTCGAAGCAGCGCCGCACATGATGATTTCTGATGCAGCACTGTCTTCAACTATCATTCCCGAAACAAAAGATAAAAAATCACACTTTCATATTTCTGTGTATTGAAAAGGACGTCATCGTACTGTAAAAGTAGCAGCAATGGTAGACTCCGGAGCAACTTCGTTGTTCCTGGACAAGAAGTACGCTGACCGCCATAAGATGTTGCAGGTTCCTCTCGAGCATCCCATCACTCTATATAATATAGACAGGACCCTCAATGAAGCCGGTAGTATCACCCATAAAGTCAGGCTTACTCTGCAAGTCGGCCCCAGTGAAGATAGTCATGACTTTTTAGTCACTTCACTAGGCCCAGAGAACATCATATTGGGACTACCTTGGCTCAGACTACGGAACCCCAACATAGATTGGCAGGAAGGCACAATGCGTCTCAACTCCACCGCTGAAATAGCGCAACCAGAGCTTGAGATAGAGGTGACGCGCATTATGGCAAACTGTATGGAACGCCACCGTCTCCTTGCGGAGAAAGTGTTAGACATGGCCCAAGACGAAGTTTTCTGCCTGGCAGGCTTCACATACTCTCAACAGATCGCAGAAAAAGCCACAGCCACCAAACCTAAGAAAACATTTGAAGAAATGGTGCCAAAACACTATAGAGACTTCACAAAAGTATTCTCTGAGGAGGAATCCCAGAGGCTCCCCGAGCATCAACCATGGGATCACGCCATCGACTTAGAACCAGATGCAGTCAAGCACTGGAAAGTCAAATCGTACCCTATGTCACCAAACGAGCAGACGGAATTAGACAAATTCCTGGAAGAGCACATTTCTAAAGGATACCTGGTCCCATCAAAGTCACCGATGGCCTCACCAGTATTCTTTATAAAGAAAAAGGACGGAAAGTTACGTCTTGTGCAGGACTACAGGCGGCTTAATAAAATCACCATTAAAAACCGCTATCCACTTCCGCTCGCGGCCGACTGATGAACAGCGCACATGAAGGGATGATACTCACAGTGACAAGAGGACTGTGGTGAGATATCAAGGGTGGCTGGAAGCAGCAACAGAGTGTAATCAAGCAAGTGAAGCAGAGTTTGAGTCTGGCACACAACAGATGAGAACTGGTGTGTTATTACAGAGGAGGGGACATACCTGGCACACAACAGATGAGAACTGGTGTGTTATTACAGAGGAGGGGACATACCTGGCACACAACAGATGAGAACTGGTGTGGTGCCAGAGCGTACAAAGTACTCTACTTATACTGCTACAGAGAGTGACACTGGTAACAACAAGTCACAGTAAATACAAGGCGCATTGTTCTACAAAGGGACAAAGGAGTGTACTGTTCTGGAGAACAAGGCGTAAGAACAAGAAGAGTCCAGACTATGATATCATAGTGACATCACAATAAAGATAAGGAAACAAAGGGAAGTACAAAGACAATAGTACAAGGACAGTCTAGAGAAGTCCATGATGTCATGTACATGTGATGTCATAGATAAGAATACACAAGAAGTCCGAGATTGTAAAGATCAACATAATCTAATCTATATGTCCTGTATATCTAATCTAAAGCAGTCCGTTATCTGCGTGTCCATGCGAGCCGCTAAGTGCGCGCGGGTCACTTATCAACACCGACATCATCAACCGGTTGAAGGGAGCCGAATACTTCACAAAATTCGACGTCAGATGGGGCTATCATAATATTTGAATCTGAGCTGGAGACGAATGGAAGGGTGCTATTGTCACCAACCGCGGGTTGTACGAACCAAAAGTAATGTACTTTGGCATGACAAACAGCCCTGCCACCTTCCAAGCCCTCATGAACGCCGTATTCGCCAATCTCATCGCACAAGGAGAAGTCGCAGTCTACATGGATGACATTCTCATCTACAGCCGAGACTTAGAGCACCACCGTCGCATAGTTCGCGAAGTGCTCAGACATCTCCAAGACTACGACTTATATCTCAAACCAGAGAAATGTGATTTCGAGAAACGCGAAATGGAGTATTTAGGGATGATCATCCATCCCGGAGAAGTGCAGATGGACCCTGGCAAGGTCTCTGCAGTAAGGGAGTGGCCTACACCCACGATGCTCAAAGAGGTCAGAGCTTTCGTCAGGTTCGCCAACTTCTATCGTAGATTCATTAAGGACTTCGCGGCCATCGCCCGACCCTTACATGACCTTACAAAGAAGGACACTCCATGGCACTGGCATTCTGAACAGCAGGAAGCCTTTGACAAGCTGAAGGAGCGTTTCGTACAAGAACCTATTCTAAAGGTGTACGACCCAAACCTCCCTACACAAGTCGAGACTGATGCTTCAGGATTTGCTACTGGTGGGATACTTACTCAAAAGTACCCAGATGGTCTTTGGCATCCAGTTGCGTATCGCTCAGAGTCAATGAGCAAAGAAGAGCGCAACTACGAGATCTACGACAGAGAAATGCTCAGCTTAATCCGCGCCTTAGAGGACTGGAGACATTTCCTCGAAGGCATCTCCTTTGAAGCGATCACCGACCATAAGAATATGGAATGGTGGGCAAGCATGAAAGACTTAAATCGCCGGCAAGCACGCTGGGCACTGTATTTAAGCCGCTTCGCCTTTAAGATCACTTACAAGAAAGGAGACTCTATGCAAGCCGATGCACTCAGTCGATTCTCGAAAGACCACGTTAGGGACAATGAGGATAACCACCAGGTTCAGGTTTTACAACCTAAGCATTTCCTCAATGCCGCCAAAGCACACTTCTGCCCAGAAGTGGACTCCCTAGGCAGTCGCATCAAACTCGTGTCTATTAAAGAAGCCGAAGTTATAGAGGGTCTTAAAAACTTACAAAAGACCGCTCCTAAGGCCCTTACAGACGGAGTTGCACTGTGGGAAGAAGAAGACGGTTTTGTTTACCATAGAGGAAAGCTCTATGTACCCAATGACTGTGCCCTACGTAGAGACGTAGTAAAGTCATGCCACGACAGCACTACTACAGGACACCCGGGTAAAAACGGAACTATCGAGCTAGTCAGTCGCTACTACTGGTGGCCACGCATGGCGGGCTTCATCAGCTCATATGTAGAAGGATGCGATCGATGCCAACGCTATCGCAAAGATCTGCACCCCAAGGCTATCATCCAGCCGCAAGAAGTACCTGAGGGCCCATGGCAGCTAGTCGGAATCGATCTAATTGGTCCACTGCCCATGTCACAAGGAAAGGATATGATCCTTAACATAGTGGATCATTACACCAAACAGATCCATCTATTTCCTGTGACCTCTCAGATTACAGCTGATGGGGTAGCATCCATCTACTTTGAGCAGATCTTCCCTTTGCATGGGATCCCTCGCAAAGTTATCAGCGATAGGGGACCCCAGTTTGCTCCAAGGAGCATGCGGGCACTCTACAAGCGACTTGGAATAGATGCAGGTCTTACCACAGCCTATCACCCTCAAGCTAACGGACAGGTAGAGCGCAAAAACCAAGAAGTAGAAGTCTACTTGCGCCTGTTCATTAGTAAGAGACAGGATGATTGGGCAGACCTGCTCCCTACAGCAGAATTCGTAGTCAATAGTAGACTCAACTCAGCTACAGGTCACACACCCTTTGAGCTACTATATGGCTATACGCCTGACTTCACGATTCCCGCCGGTAGACCTACCGGTATTCCAACGCTCGACAAACGTCTTCAACACTTAGTTTCCTCAAGAAAGGATGCAGAGGCCGCTCTACGCCTAAGTAAACGGCGAATGCAAACGGATGTTGAACAAAGACATAAGCCATACGTCTTCAACGTCAGGGATAAAGTCTGGTTGCAAGCCAAGCAGATAAAGATACATCAGCAGTCGCCCAAACTGGGACCCAAACAGCTGGGCCCATTTGAAGTCACTAAAGTCTTAAGTGACATCGACTATAAGCTTGCACTCCCCCCTGCATTACGGATCCATGATGTATTTCATGTAGATCGCCTCTCCCCTTACAAAGGAAACGAAGTTAATGGGCTTTTGCCACCTCCACCCGAACCCGTCACAGTCGAAGGGGAAGAAGAGTACGAAGTTGACCACATAAGAGATAGCAAACTCTTCGGTCGTACTCTTAAGTACCTAGTTCGCTGGAAAGGCTACAGTGAAGGCGAGGACACTTGGGAACCAGCTAATAACCTAGCGCACGCCCCGGATAAAGTACAGGAGTTCCACTCCTCAAACCTGGGTGCACCTAGAAAAATAGCGGCTCTCATTTACGCGTCCTTGCCTTGGCAACCTTCTCATATGTACACAGAGGCCAACGCGGACGTCGACCCTTAAGGAGGGGGGTGATGTCATGGATGCGTATTATTTTCCTTATTTTTCTGTATTTATACGGATTTATATGAGGAAGATATAAAGGGCCGAAGTACAGAGACTTCGAGTTAGCCACAAGGGTTTGCCACCCATGTGCACGTGATCGTGGGACTTAGGTCCCTTATACGTATAAGAGTTCTGATTGGTAGATAAGGACAGAAGGTTATGGAAGGTTCTGGAAAGATCCAGAACACGCTTAGTAGTTTACGCTTACTCGCTGTACTAGGTTTTACTCAGCAAAGTGGAGCTGCTCGTAAGCGCTATGACAAGTGCATCAGTCAGCACAATAGATAGCGCTATTAATAGATACGACGTGTCAGCTCCTGAGTCATGGAGTCTTACTATACACTTAGTAATAGTGTTCAGACTCAGTTCGTACTCAGCAGCAGTAGTGTATAAAAGCTTCCCTGTAGCATCCTGAGTGGAACCAACTTGTCCTCTTGGTTCTCCACTCAGGTGTGTATTCTTCTGTACTACCTTACCTCTCCCAAATCTAACTTGTCCTCTTGGTTCTCCACTCAGCATGCCACAGCGTGATACCTTGCAGTTAGAGTCTTGTAAAAGACTTATAAGTTCTGCGCCCTCCGCTGTGACTGTACATCTAGCGCGTGACTTGTCTCCACGCTAAGTTGAGTGTGCCCACCTTACAGTTCACTCCAACTTTACACTTGACTTGGCGTAGCACGGCAGTCGCACCACTACATTTACACTAGAACCAGCACAGTCTCAAGAGATGGTGGTGGTACAAGGAGAAGAAGGGATGGCTTCAGATTATATTCCCTGGCACATCAACAATCATGACAGATACTGCAATGCCACGTGGATAGTTGGTAGTGAGCTCTCTTATTTTTTATATCGTTTCGGTGGTGATAACAATCACTTGTTTTAGGCCTAGGAAAGTGTCACACACCTCATATGTGTCCGTGGTACGCGCCAGTCGTGTCCAGGGACGGATATTGAAACGTCGAAAGTAGACCTGGATGTCTTTCAACAAAATTTGATCGATTCGAGATGGTTCAGTTTCACCCAACCCTCTGTTCTAATAGTATCTAACGATCTCTCAGTGACGCGGAAATATCTCCTAATTCCATAGTGTTCCTCGAGAGCCGTTTATGAGGAAAGGAACGACTTATGTGTAGACAGGCACCGCAACCACCGAGCTCACTCCAGAGCTGCGGCCTAGTGGCAGTAGTTGTGTACGTTCTTCCCCGCAGAAGGATGATTCCAACGTTGTTGCAAAGATGATTCTGGGTAGTCGTAGCGGTTTGGATATCCGCATTGTTTTCCCGAGGGAAATAAAATCAATCTACTGACGTACACAATACAAGCTGGGGGTGCACCCGCCCTGTCACCACATCTGGAGCATACCTCGGGGATGACCTAAGGTTTGTGCAACATATTGAACATCTCCGTTGCATCGAAGAGCAAGATCGCCTTCTTGCCTCCCAGGTGGTCCGGCAGGAACTTGGTCATGTAGAGCACCTGCCCATCGACGATGACCCAAATGTCGTTCCTGTTGTGCTTCACAACCTCGTCGATCGCGTATGACTTTCTGCCAGAGTTTGGTGGGGACGTTGCCTCCCCTGAGCTTGTCGGTGTCTCCTCCTTCACCTTCGCCGTCTCAGGTTGTGCGCCAAACTGTGCTACGACGCCAGCGACACGTGCTGCGGCCCGCGATGTCACGTCACCATAGTTCTTCAAAATGTACGCCGCAGCACTGTCGCCCGCAACGCGGCCAAAGACAACGCAGCCAAGTAATGAAGAACCGCCGAATCGATTCGATGCACCTTACCGACAACCTCGCTTGCAGCGAATAGGCCGGGAAGAAGTGCACCACCGGACGCAAGTACACGACCCCCCGAGTTAGTCTCGAGACCACCCAGTAGTGTGGCATGATGGCAACGTAGAGCGAGTGGTTGGGCATCAAATTATCGTCAGAGAAGAAGTTCATCACGTAGTTAGCATGACGCGCGAGTGAAAAGATAGATGGACCCACACCTTCTTCGTAAACATAGAGTGTACGCCGGATCACCAGCTGGCCCTGGTGACAGCGCGGGTGACAGGTGCCTTGAGCGGAAAGGTGTCACCAGTCCAATACACGCCCATTGGGACGACCGCACCCAAATCGGGTTGGGTGGTCGGCCCCTAGCTGGCAGCAGTGGCTGAGTGGCTGGTCCCGGTGGTCCGGGCCGCTTGATTTCCCGATTTGGAAGCGGGGGCCGGGCACAGGGGCTCAGTGGGGTTTGGTGCAGCTTCACCTCCCGTGTCCTCCAGCGTGCTGCACTCACGCGCGCATTTAAATACTTATACAATGCCCGACAATGATAGCGATGGACGTCTCCACGAAGTTTCGTGAGGTGCAGCGACGTGCGCGACCCCTCGCGCGGCCGATCTCCGTCGAGCCCAAGCGGCTCATCTCTCGCATTCCCGGGGGTGCTGCACTCGCACGCGGGCTTAGAAAATTTAAAGAGACACTTCCCCTAACCGGATAGACGTTTGTACGAAATTTAGAACCGTGCAGAGGCCTGCGCGACCTGTTTCAATGCCTCACACCTCCCTCAACTTAAAGAAAGATATCTCATTGATTACATAAAGGAGACCAACCACCAAAAATGGGAGGAGCCCCTAAGACACCAGTCCACCAGGCAGATGTATTTCCGACTGAATTTGGTGCTCAGGAGTGCCACCAAGGTCACGTGACCGGGTCACTGGGTGGCCACCGCAGTATTGGGACATGTCTTTTCTGCCAAGTCATAGTCTTCTTAAGGATAACAGGCCGGGGGTAGGCAGAACTCCTTGGCGAGTGCTTCTCCAGACTCAAATTTCTTCATGAGCCCACGGCCAACATAGTGCTGTAGGTAGGAAAGGCCAACGAAGCATGTGACATGTGACAGGTCACCGGTCACTCGAGCATGTCCGGTCCGAATATTCCGTATTCAAACACATATTACATAAGTGATCAAAAGATAACACTCGAAGTCCTTTCAAGCCTTCGTGGCCTCCTTTGATTCCGAAGAATGGGCCGGGCCTGAAGCCTCTTCATCAGTAGATCCGGTCGCGTGTGCATGCTGGGAATCCTTGTGTTCGTCTGCGATCCGACGGGCTTCCTCATGTATATCCAAAATTTGCTTCGAGGTCGAAGTGTAGAATGATCGCACGCGCTGGCCAAGCGGGGAACCCAAGGCGCGCGTATAATACTGCCAACGTGAGGTATCAGGTGAGGCATATATGGTGAGGCTCAAATGTTCACATACATCCCCCGCAACCTTGGTATAGCCCTTCTGTTCGTCTACAGTCTTGGCGCGCTGGGTCGCAGTCTGGAATGTACTGGTCACCTTGCCGGATAATGTTTGATCAGGACCAAGCGCTTTGGCGCCAATAGACACATCGAGAGACTGAAAGTAGTTCAGGAAGCGCGTAGAAATACCCTTTTCAGCTGTAGATATAGTCGCTTGAGTGTGAATAAAGTTGGACAACGGTGTTGGACTCACTATCAAGTTGGATGGCGCGTTGTAGGATACCGTCAGAAAGTTTATATCCCTTTGAGAGGTATTCCGCGGCGACTGGACAGCCACAAATTACGCTAGCATCATGTATCGCGCAGAGAATACTCACTGCCTGCCCTCGGTTTGTCACTCTGATCAAGAGGAGAGCCCGGCACGTGCGGAGCTTCCTCTTCGTCCGGGTGCACAGTATCGGAGTGTATGCTCAGCTGAGCGCCATCAAGTGAACCACCGTTCAGCTGCGTGGGCAATCCAGTGGGTAACAATGTTCGTAGAGCGAGAATGACCGCACCATTAAAGCTGTCCTGACGGCAGTGGGTTTCTCGAAGTGTACCACCGCTGATTTCGAAAGGCCGGTCTCATCGATGTCGATTCGCGAAATCCTTCATAAGATTTATCGTAGAACCATAGAGAACCATCAGAGGGACAACGCACCCTCCACAAAGGCTAACAAACGACAATTTAGAGAGCGACGCAAGGTTATGCAATCAGATAAGCGACATACGTGAAGAATTCATTCAAATGTTGTTCCGTTGTGGAGGCAGCAATACCCGAAACCTGTCGCTATCAATGAAATCTGAAAAGGACGAACTATGATGCGCACGTTGACAGTGTAAGACATGGCGAGAAGAGATAACCAGGCTCAGGGGCCCTACAAAGTGCTTTAAGTATCTCTTTCTTTGCTCCACTGACGTCACTCGCATATATCACGTGTCTGATGGCGACGAGTGTTTACATTACTGCTAGTGCAGAATATATAATACAGGATACCACACAATTCAACCTCTCGTTAAGATCTCATTCGTCAAACTGAATTGCAGTCGTAAGACAACGTGCAGAGCCAGGGTCGAAAGCACGACCTACCTGGACAATGAGCGACCCGGGGAACGGTGTAAGACGTCCATTCATGTCGCAGTAAGACTGTTCGGGTACGTTGTGGATTTTTTCCGTGAATCTTGTCAACCGGCCGGACTGTGTCGGCTCGCGCCGCAAGTTCTTCAATTTGAAGATTTGTCCAAGTATGCGCGGCACAACCTAGTCAGAGTCGTCAAAAATGGGACCGTGGGGAGCTAGGTTGTTCATACCCGATCAAACAAATCCCGAGACAAAAGGCTACAAGCTCTTGATCAATAAAAATCAAAACCCGGTCGTGATATCTACTCACCCCCTACGATCCAGTCCAAGAACATCCGCGACCTTTTTCGGCTGCCGTCCATAATTCGGCTCCTTAGGGCTCTCGAACGTCGATGGCTGTGTCAGGTCACATTCATCTGTCTGGGAAATGATGCTTGTAGCGGTGGTGACTTACGTCATGAGTAGCCCCAGTAATGTCGACCAAAATATGTTGACCCTTGGCGACTGCAGTGCCCGCGACACTCGCAGCAGATCTTGCGGTCAATAGTAAGCTAGAAAGCTGCACCACAGTCATGGTCAATACATCTCCTTTCTTATATGTTCAGTGCCCTGGAACTCACAGGAGGATCCAGGCCTGGGTCCCATTGTGAGCACTAATCTCCGCACGATGACAATCGAAGCTTACGAAGTGCTTCAAAAACGTAGGGTATGACTTCAGCATTCGCATCCCTCTCAACGAGGCGCACAATTTGCTCTCGCTGGGCCACCTTGTTCTCATCGAGGTAGAAGTTGACAACGTGGGCGATAATTTGCGAGAAAAGGGCCGCAGTGGGTACAACCGACGCAAGAAGGCTATTAGCTAGGCCATCCAACTCGCTGTCGCTTGATTGTGAACCGGTATCCTTTACTAAAACGCTCAAGAAGCGTTCACTGTGGTCATTCTTCCCGGATACCCAGTGTAGGACCGAGTCGGTGATGCCCTCGACATTCACCTGCACTCAAGGTTCTCAACCCGTATACAAAGGTATCAAATAGTGGGCAACATACCAAACCTCTTGTCAACTTCACAAGATGACCTTTGAGATACCGTATCATCTCGCGAGTAGCTTCTTGAGACTGTTCTCGCAAGGCCCAGTCATTTGATGGATCTGTATTACGGTAAACGTAGCTGGAGAAAGCGGTTGAGTAAACACCATCCAAACTGGACCAGATTCGAGCCTCACTTTCCGATGTTTGCAAACCAACCGTAGAGGTCCTGTTCCCCGTAAGTACCACGAGGATTCCCCTCAACCTTCAGAGGCAGCCCAATCTAGGACATGACTAGGTGAGCAGCGTAATTTGGTGGAGTAGTCCGTACACACAATGTCGTTGGAAAGCCAGTGAACTGGAATAAGGTTGATGACATCCCGCACAATGTCAATATATCTAGTGTGGGCGCCAACACCCTGTAGCTGCTTTTTCTTGATCAATGCGTCCGTGAGGCTGGAGAGTGCTTGGGCAGCATTCTTCAGCTGCTCCTCGTTTGTAAGTACGTGCCCGACCTTCAAGGAAACACGAATAAGTGAAACGACGGCCGGTATGTGTGACGGTGGACGCACAGATTCAAAACTGAGGTGAACCCCGCCAGTCAAGATCTCGAGCCGTTGCCTAGCGCTCGATGTGTACGTTGCTGGCTGCGCGAGTAAGCTTTGAACCTCTGAGTACGGTTTAACTATGACCGTGGGTCCAACCGGTAGACGAGGACGATCCCATTCGTACTTGCGCCCGACGTCATCAGGAAGATCCTTCGCAAACTCCCTCATCCTTTCTGGTACCAGCATCGGGAAGTGAGCATATGCAGACCCTGCGGGGTAGTAATCCGGTAGGTGACGGAACAATAACTTTGACAGCATGCCCCCGTAGGATCCGTCCGCCGTGTCAGCCTGGCAATCATCGTAACCCCAAGTGGTGAGATTGAATGCTTGTGAAGTGATGTCAGAAACACTGGTCAGATGTGGAGGTGAGAGCCGCATACGGGTAAAATCAACGGTCAGGAAGCGATCGCCTCGTGTAAGAGCGACGGCATCAGCAAGAATCGCACGAGACAACGTGTAGCCTGGACAGAGTCCGGCACCAGGCATGGGTTTCTTGGTCTCCTCTGCTTGCATGCCGACATAAAGCTCCAAGTTATCGATGTCATGATACAAAGCCTCGGCGGCAGCCTCGAGGATAGTCAGTAAGAGGGATGTCAGTGGCAGAGTGTCAACTGACGGCGATGCTCTCATTGGGGTTCCATTCCAGGAACGACTTGTACGCTACCGGCAATTATCAGCAACTCTCGGGAAAGCACACTGAGAACCAAAGTACTTACGATTCAACCCCATGAATTTGCGAAACTCGTTTAACTGAAGCAGGGGAATAAGACACTGACGAAAATGTGACACAAAATATCCTTACCGTGCATGCACCCCATACCCGGCCTTGCTCGATGCCCAACAGTTCGACCACACGCAACACCTCTGGCGTCCCACGTGCCCCAAAGGCGTGGGCGGGCGCTGCTGTCGCATTTTGAAGGATGCGTGCTAGATCTGCGTCTGCGAAGCGTCCGTTGGCACTACGTTTAAGGCTGTGAAGGAAAGCGTGAGTGACTTCCATTATACAATCAAAAATGGCATTACAGACCCCCCGAATGTCCACTTCTTGACATCTGGGCCAGGGTTCATCGCTCGCCGCGCGTTCGCAGTAAAGTCTTTCACCGAGACCTATCGAGCGTTAAGTTACCGAAAGTAGAAGTGAAGGAAAATGGCCTACCGTCTTCATATCGACCCCTTTCATTGACTCCGCAAAAAGTTTCTCTGTCCACGCCTCATCAGGCTCTGATACGGCCGCATGCCAGCGATACAACAAATTGAATTCGATGGACACAACGTTGCCCTCTCCACGCGGGGAGACCTCGTGATCAATATCACGCGTGCTCTACAACGCGTCTTTCAGGAAATGGGCGAAGATATTTCATTCTAGCTCACCATCAAGGGATCTAGGCGCCAAGAAGACCCATCCCGCACCAAACCGAGAATAGAGCCAACGTAATCGCGCAAAATGATCTGCATGAAGTAACCCGTATTTACCAGGCGGGCTCTTTGAAAAATTTCCTCGTCTTGGTCGGCGAGGGCATCAGGATGGCAGAGCCGTATATCTTTGAAGGTTCCGCGTTCGTTGATGCAGAGGATCTTTTCTGCAATGTACTTCGAGACCAATGAAGCAAGTGCGCGATGAATAGTGTGTATAAAGGTAGACTTACGTTGTGATTGCGGCTGAGGAGGACCAGAAGCGCGCAAACCGCGGGCGGCATATAGATCAAACGGCCGTCCGAAAATACATCGTCCCATAGCCTGCCAGTACCATCCCTTCGGCGTACTTTGTTAACTTCTTCTTGCGAATTGCCATACAGCGGACTTAGATCCAAATAACTGCTCGCATTGTTTCGCGTCCAGCCCTTCACGCTAAAGTCCGTGTTGAAGATGTTGTGTATGATAAGTTCTGCAAAGGCAAAGAACAGGGAGGAGATTCCACCAGGGTGTTCCTTGAACTCGTCCCGCTTAAGCAGTTTATCGAATACTAGATCCGCAGAGGGTAAGGAAGCCGGGGGTAGGCAGCGCAGTGAAGGAACAGAGCGGGCATAAGGGGAACCCGCCTTTCCCATAGAGGGTATGAGTGGATTATAGTCTGATCCATCGGCGGGGCGGTAAGCATAATTCACAGGTTTTGTGCGATAGGCGTCGGTGGGGTCACGGGAGGTATTGACGGACACAGGTCGACTCCCATCAACCGGTGCCTGTTGATTTGGGGCAGGAAGGGCAAGATATCCACTAGGGGGGTGGGGCAAGTCCTTGTACACTAAATGGCCGCCTTGTGAATACGATATGTTCAAATGATCGAGGTAAGCTCACATATTCCAATGACGTATTGCTGCAGCTTCAAGCTGAATTCCGGAGATTCGCCGCTTAATCTGGCCATCAATGTCAAGAGTTTTTCAAGCTAATACGAGAACTGCGTCACTGTGATGTACCGGTCAACGAATTGAGAACACATACGAGCAACTTGCGATCATTTATGGTACCACCGAGATTGGCGGCAGCATCGATGTACGCAGGCTGGTAAAGAGGTGAGTCCGATGTGGTGTCATAGAGTAATGTAAACAAGCACGCACAAGATCGGAAAGCGAAAACGCTGGGCCATGGTCGACGACATTCCTGATGTCAGTGAGAGACTGAGACAACAAGGAAGGGACAGGGCGTGCGCCGTAAGTATTCAGCGGAGCGCCGGAGGTAGCGAGATACTGGGCAGCAGTTTGCAAGCCGTCGACGGCGCGATCGACCTGATCACGAAGAGACATAACGGAGTGAGTATGTGTGTGTATGGGATTGGAGAACAGTGTCACATCATAGACGAGAAGCCAGTGATATTTATATCTGAGCGATGCAAGACGAGAAGGGCGCCAAGAAAGAAGGCACCCAGATCTTCGTCACGGAATATTAAGTCACACAGTCACGATACATTTGTAACTTACCACCGGAGCATAGCATCGACCGTGGTTCATGGCTAATTTCAATTTCCCATCTGGGCGCTGATAGCGCTGGTCTATGACCACCGTCAAGACCACCGTAGCCAGCCCGTTCAGCTCGCGTTTCTTTCCACGAAATTTGCCAAGGTTTGCTGAAAATGAGCAGGGCCATACGGACACTGCCCCCTCAAATGGCCATGATTTTTGACTTAAAACTGTAGCTGCTCATAATATGATGGATGTAGCCATGGCGCTACGCCCACACGCATTTGTCAACCCAGGGTGATGAGACCCGGCGTTATTATCTCGTTTCGTGCACCAAGAGGCCCTAGGCTTTGTCTAGCATACCGGTATTTTTGATCCCGTTCTCAGGCTACAGAGTACGTTACCCTTCCGTCCAAGCTTCCGTGTAGTCTAGGCGAAGACAATACAGTCACGTTGGCCGTCTAGATTTGGGCACTGGCTTAGAGGCCGACCGACATCAGTACGGAATCGCCCTTCACACTGCATGTTACACTACGCCACAATCAACGTGGAGCAGACGGGCTGTGTCGTTACCGACTTGGCCACGTAGGAAGCGGTACTCAACGATGATCACATCCCACAATGGTCATCGCCGTCATTGGCACCATCGCAGTGCCCTCAGTCACGGAAGCAAACTTATACTTACAGTAGCTCATCTTGCGCCTAAGGAACCAATTAACTTACGAGTTAGGGAATTGCCAATGTCGCCCTCCCAAACACCGCCAGACTCAGTTTCAGTGTGCCAGAATGAAATGACTTGTGCCTTACAGTAGACAACGTTGCAGTGCCCTTTTTCTTTTGCAGTCCATTGATTTTTGGGGCGGCACGCTTGGTGGCACGCGGAGTCAGTGCGGATTCCGAAGACAGGTCCCTCAGAAGCTGCCACATGAAGCTGCCACGCCGAAAAATCCGTTGCCGACCGCTCAAAATGCCTACGACTAGGAAACCAGACAATACACAGTCAGATCCCAAGAGCGATCCACACGGGTCAGCGCCGAATCGATATGTTTTCCCAATCCATACAGTGACTTGAACGTGATACTTGCAACGATCGGTCCAATTACAGTGCAAACACCTTATGATCAACAAGTTAACAAAGCACTAAATATAGAGCGTTCTAAGTACTTCACAGAATGCGTAATTGCTGCAACATCTCTCACGCACAAGGCAGGTCCATTCCATACAATGTCCCAGTACAGAACTGCGCTGTGAAAGGCCAATAATATAAAAAAATAGCATCAGCGGACAAGAGAGGCGCACACGTCCGGCGGTACGGTGGAACTCTAAATGACGACGACTCGATCCGACAATGCGAAAAATGTGCCTATAAGAGAAAGAAAAACGTGGATAAATATGTGTAGAACAGAGTGTCAGAACTGCGGTGCTGGCTCCAAAAAAAGTGAGAACGTAAGAAAGTGGAATGTGATGCTCAGACTCGGTATCTGTTGTTTTAAGAGGATGAGTGGGTCTCTCTGATCATCTACCGTTCCAAAAGTCCTGCAGACAATCATCTTCGTTCATCATCCTGCGAAAAGCATCTCGAACCCGCAGTCCCATCAGCCTCCGGCGGTTCACCAATTGAGACTGCTTTGCGTCAGAATTGGTGCAGAAATAGCTCCCGTCACCACAGGCGCTCTGCGCTCGCGCACACCGTCCGGGCTGGTGCGATAACTATACTCCACCTGCGACACCTCGTGCTGGGGTTGTGCTACTGGCACGGCCGTCTGCTGCACCGTCTGTTGGCCCCGCAGACTATCCTCTGCAAAATAAAAGCTCCGCCTGCGCTGCCCGCCGACACTGTCCTGGTCAAAGTCGCGGCCTGTGCGATCCGGGTATGGGTCATTCGGCGCATTGGGGTCGGACAACCTGCGGTGACTCAAGTCGCGACTCCGTTTGACACTGCGGTAGATGAGCACCCCGAGGACGGACAAGTGCGAGGCCGCCAAGGGCGCTGGCGACGCCAATTATTGCGTCCGTTCGTGATTTATTCCCGCTCGAGTTGACAGAACTGGTGGTCCCCGTCCCCGGTACCGCATTTGGGTCCTGTACTGAGGTGAGCGAGTACGCTGGATTGACATGAGAGGCGAGGGTCTTGTACGGTTCTCCGAGGCTTGTGTAAAATGGCGATGAAATCACCTTGATTTGGTTTGCAAGTACAGCAACTTGACCCGACGGGATGTACAGAAGGAAAGTCGTTTGCAGCATGTCAACATCCGCAGGACCGTTGTACGTGGCAGGTAGGAAGACCTGCAATGCAAATGTCTTGACCTGTTCGGAGGGTAGACCGAGCGCAGACTGAATTATTGTTGGTAGCCAGAGGAAAAGTTGCCCCTGAGACTGGGTATTCTGGGCAACGAATGACCAGGACAAGAACTGGTCAAAGAGGATGCTGACAAGACTAAAGCCGGACAAACTATTGGGATCAACTTGGGTAGGGGGGTATATGCGCGCAGGGAGATTCGATGGAAGGAGGACCGGTGTTGTTGTCGAAGGCAGGTTCGACGGCGAAGCGATGGTCAATGTAGGGGGCACGCCATCGGGGTCACTTAGTGTGACTGGCGACGAACTTGGAACAGGTGTACCTAACAGCGAAGCCTGTGTGACGTAGGACAGTTGGCCTTGCGGAGGTGGCGTGAACGACGGGAAAGACGGGCCACTAGTGGGGGTCGACGAGAAACTAGTTGTCGAAGAAACGGTGTCATTGGTCGAGGGGAACGCTATCACAGGGAGGTGAAGACAGGCTATCCAGGAGTCAGCAACTAGTTAACACGGAAACGCTCACTCGAACTCACCTAGTCCCATTGCCCGATCCAGACATAGAACTACTGACAGTCCCACTCCATGAGGTGGGGATACCACTTGGAAAACTGGTAGTAGGGCTACTACCACTCTGGCTACTATCACTCTGGCCACTCGGCGAAGGCTGGCTCTGAGTTCCGGGAGGAGACGAAGGGACGGTCGTACCAGAGTCAGATGTAGTGGTAGAGCCACACAAACCTAGGGGCCCGCATGACTCAGAAGGCGAGATTGTAAATACGGACGAGCCTGTCGGAAGAGCAGGCGGTGAAAAGGAGCTAGAGAGTGATGAACCCGGAGGCGAGGAAGAAGAACCTGTGGGCTGAGGCGACGCCTGTGGAGTTGTCGCCGAGCTTGGCAAGGACGTACAAAGTCCAAGATCGATACCAAGTGAACCACAAGGTTCCACCGGCTGGTATGGAGTCGACGTTGGGGATGGCGCTGACTGAGTCGACGAGTCTGGAGGGTTTACCGACGGGCTTATTTGGGACGTCGGGGTTAACGATGGGGTGCTAGCAGGGGGACTCGAGTTAGATGAGCACAGACCAAGGAGCTGGCCAACGGATCCACAAGGGTCAACCGGTGGGGAAGAGGACGGTGTAGGTGTAGGTGACCCCGGATTAGTAGTGGGCGGAGATGAAGATGAGTCGGGGTCTGGAGTGATAGACGGAAGAGGGATTGACGGAGGCGGCTCGGACGTGAGCGACGGACTCGATGCGCTGGGCGGAGGTGTCGACGAACTAGACGAAGGAAGCACACATTCCCCATCAATCACCAGTCCCAGTGGACAGTCCGGTGTCGGTGTCGGTGTGGGCGGAGGTGTCGACGAACTAGACGAAGGAAGCACACATTCCCCATTAATTACTAGTCCCAGTGGACAGTCCGGTGTCGGTGTCGGTGTCGGTGTCGGTGTCAGTGTCGGTGTATCCGGTGAGGAAGCAGGGGGACTGGAAGATGTAGACGTGGTCTGACTGGTTGGAGGGTCTGTAGGTGGTGACGACAGAGAGTCGGTTGTCTGAGACGACGCTGAAGAAGACACCGATAGGACACAGTTGCCAAAAAGGTCCAAACCTAGTAGGCAAGAGGAGCCGTCAGGGGAAGGTGTGGATGATGACAGGGGCGACGAAGAGATCCCAGAGCTGGTCGTCGAAGGCGTGGATGCAGAGGTATCGGTAGAGGGTGGGGGACTCGTTGATGGGGGAGGGGTTGTAGACGGCGGATCCGAGGATGGGGGAGTAGTCGTCGATGGCGGGTCAGTATTTGCGGGGTCAGTGGTGGGGGGAGATGTCGTGTCCGACGAGGTCGTAGACGTGGAACTTGGGCCTGGAAAAGATTAGACAAGAAAAGAAAGGAGATGGCGGTGTGCCTACCTGGAGGGGTGGACCCAGTATTACCCAAGAGATCGCCAACAGTCACCAACTATATCACCCAAAGCACCGGGGATGTCGAGCTGGCGATGGAGCTTCTTCTTGAATGCGAGGGAACGACGAGCGTGAGCGGGAGAGGGGCCATGCGCATGAACGGAAAAGAACAAGAGAAAAAAGGTGAAAAAAAAGACCAAGGGCAACCGATACTTGAGAGACATGTTCAGGAATCGGGAAGGAGAAAGCGCGAGGAGGAGGAGGGAGAAGTAACGTAAAAGAGTGTGGAAGCACGAGCAGTGCAAATGAAGGGAAAAAGAGGGACTCAGAGTCGGGCAACGAGACGACTTGGGAGCGGTCAACGGTGACGAAGGGTAATGAGACGGCCGGCCGAAGCAACGGGTACACTGGACAACGGCCGCAACTCCCGTTCTATTTTCCCATCAGAACCCGGATTATATTGATTTCTCGGCTAACATGATCATCTCTCCAGAGCACAGTCAATCCCAGTTCTTATACCCTCGTCAGTCGGTCTACTGTATGATATCATCCCATCATGGCTCATAGTCGCGTGCACCGTACAAAATCAGTTTCGAGTACAACAAGGCACCATCCAACCAACCCGACTAGATAAACCCAATCTGCCCACCAATGTTGATCACCCTCAACAGTCAACAACTATGTTCACACGCACCTTATTGGCAACATCGAGTGCGTCGTGGTCTGATGTCAACCGTACATAAGCCTTCTTCTTGCCATCAGGTCTGTACGGCAATAATGCGTTTGCATCAGCGCAGCATTTTAACCCAATTTCCTAAATTTACCCACCGTATCAACGTGTTCACCTTCGCGGCTTGAACCTCCCACAGTTTTTTCACTGCGTCCTTGATCTGGCGTTTATTCGCCTTGATATCAACGAGAAACACGAGTGTATTATGTTCCTCGATCTTCTTCATCGCAGACTCAGTATTCAGAGGGCTGCCGGTTAGCAGTAAAATAAGTCATGGCGAGACGAAGGAGGTGCACTCGGGATACGTACGAAACGATGGTGCGAAATTGATCCATGCGAGGCGCGTGCGGTACACTCTTGCGCTGATACTTGGGATCCCGTGGTAGACGCAGAGTTTTTGGTCGGTGGAATGACACACTCGTGCGCTTCTTGCGGGAAGAGTGCGAGTGCACACCCTGCAGCGCAGCTTTCTTCGCTGTCTTGGCCTTGGCCTCCGGTTTCGAAACTATTCAATCCCCGCTTAGTTTCGACCTACCAGGGACTACGGATGAAAAGGAAGTGTACTCTTAGCAGCGGCAGCCTTGCCCTTCGTGCTCTTTGTGGAGGCCATTTTGAATCTATTGAAAGATCAAGGGGGTGAGGTTAGATGTGAGGCTTACAATGAATAAGATAGTAAGATGTCCAAGGCAACTCCATGCCACAGGGCCCCGCTTGGCCAGTAGAAATGAACCGCACTGGTCATTGGCGCAGAACAGGACAGCTTCATGCAGATTCCTGCATTGTCATCCACACTCCCACCACCCCATCCACCACCTGACAACGCCCTAGCTGCAGAAACACACCCCCCATCTCCTCCAGAAAAAGCAAGCGCAGATGACAAGTACATTATGGCTTACCTTAAGGTTCTTCCCGTCTAGGTGGTTGTGTCCTTCGCGACGAGAGCAGGTTCGGGATAAGGTTTGTGGCGCGAGTTGCCGAATGTGACTGTGACGAATGTGACTGTGATTGACCCAGTTGCAGTTCAGTGCGTCTGCGGTGTTCAGCTGTACTGGAATCCTGTGGCGTCGACGGACGTGCGCAACGTGAAATCAACGTTGCGCGATGCGCTTTTTGGCTGTTACCGGATTCGGTGATGTTCTGTTGGGATACTACAGTCCGCCCGTACAGCGGCGACTTCCCTATGCCTTTCTGGAATGACACTATGGCTTGCCCATTGTTGAGGGTGGTGGGACGCGAAGTCAGTGCCATGCCAGCTTGTTTTTCTATAGTCCGTAGCTTCAGAGCATTACAGTAATTCCTTTTTGGAAAGTACCGGGGAACATGGACTCCAGTTCTTTACCGCAGCTTCAGTCGCTCTCGTGTGTGTAGGGGTTCCACGATAAAATGCCGGGTACTCTCGGGGTGTTCACATACCGGGTACTCTGCGCTGTCTGCTTTCTTCAAGCTGTACACAGTACTGTACAGTACACTTGGCTGATTCACATCTGCTGTCTCAGAGAGTTCAAGTTTGGGGTTGCTACATTAGCTTGTTGAAATTGCACAGCATGACATACATGACCGTGCACTGCGAGAACTCAAAAAGGTTTAACAAAGCGAAATTTACTGCACGAGTACAGTAGGAACTCAAGATAGAACTCTTTAATACACCGCCATAATGATTAAGAGCCTTCCCAGGAATTGTGGACGAGTAAGTTGCGTGAGAAAGAAACAAATTACAGGATTCTGTGGATCTAGCGGACAGTACAAGAAACTCCGGCCTCTACCTGTAGGCTTCGTGTGGTGTGGTGTGGTCGAGTTAAAATGTACGTGGCGTGCGTGACCATGTGGCAATGCAGATCACGCGGCCTGTGACACGATTAAGCGCCGAATTTCTGCGAAACTCGCGTTCCCGAGGCGCGCCTGCCTGCGTCCTTGCCATCAACATTAACGATCAAAGCAAGATGCAAGATCCCAATGGTTGGTACGGCCGACAGCGGTCAAATGCTGGACATCATCTGTACCCTATGCAGGAACCAGCTTCTGGTGCATCTGCTCGAGCCCCGGATACTGTTCATGGTGCGCAGGCGCTGCCGGCAGTGTACTGTGACCCTTTCACATCTGCCACCTCAACAACACATGGTAAAGTCTCCAGCCCTAGTCTCAGCCTAATTTCTTAATCTTCGTTTCAGTGACTCGTCACCCCGCCCATCCGTCTGCTGGCGCATCTCCCCCCTGTGTGCAGCCCCGCTATTACGGTACTAATAGCTATCAATACCCCTCGCAGAATCCTCCCCCATACACGGAATATGCGACTGAGTTGAATCGTCCACAATCCTCACAGCATATAGAGGGAAATTCTGGTTACTGGACCGGCGCTAGAGATGACACGTTGAGGTACATCGGGGCTCAGTCTAGCAGGTACGTAGTTTTCTTTATAGCCCAAATGGATGATTATATGCGCCCATTATCTAGTAACTATCCAGAATTTAACCATCATGGCCAATATGCATCTTACCATACCTATCCGTCTTATCCCACCAACGTACTCGCGCAGTCCGTCTTTCCTCAGACAGTGCCCCCCTTTCCATATCCAACGCCACCGCCTCCGGGCATACACTCCTCTTCCTCCTCTCTCGCATTTGCCCTTGACGAGCGCGCGATTCCTCAAAAGAAGCAATACCCTCAACGAGAGTCAACGGGCCTATTGAGCAACTATCTGGACATGTCCAGTCGTGAACTGGAACGTGCGCAGGCGGCGAAATATACAAACCCATCTAGCCCCTCGCGGCCGGATAGGAGCTTCAGCATACCACGATATGCCAGTCCCGATCCCCTTGAACTTCCTCCCAGCCAATCTGTGACGCCACAGAAGCGCAAATCAATAGAATTCCTCCAGTCCCCCTCTGTCAAGCGGGTTCAGGCACTACACAGAATGCCATCTTCTTCGCCGCTCTCCAATCCTCCAACTACGCCCGCTTCTTCGTCCCAAGGCTCCTTCTCTACGCAAGGGACTCCTTCATCATCACATGTTACACCTCGATCGGTGCCTTCACACACGCCTAAGATGCGAGCGTATGTCGAGCTACCCCCTGCGCCTAAGTATCTTTTGTCGCAAAAGTCTTCTCAGCCCGAAAAGAAGTCAAAAGTCAAGATGTCACATGTGCATCAGGGGGGCAAACACAAGACAGAAACTGACGACGAGGACGACCTTGGGGGATTTGGGCCAGAGGAAGACCATCCTCACCAAGCGGGAAAGACGAGTCTCAGTATGACTGATGCCTGGAAGATCTTCTGCGAAGCGCACTGGGGACCGGGACGACCGAGGTGATACTTGTTTCCATTCAAGTTTCTGATCCTCTGACGACGTCACACATTACAGTACCCCTAGAGAAGCTAGTCACATTTCTCGAAGACATTTTTGAGGCCGAGGACACTCTTCCCGCGGATGCAGACCCAGAATCCCTCTCGATTGAATTCTTTTCACCTCTTACTGTCGAAGCCTCCAGACCGCAGCTGCACCCGAATCTTATCCGCAAGCTTTCCAAGCTTATATCCCAGGTCGCTCGTCCCGTGAAGCGTCTTCGTACCTCGACTGCCACTAAGCAAGCCCTCCGAAGTCCGGCTCCCTGCAGCATCGCGGACATTGAAACATCAACGCTTTCCCGAATCCTAAAGATCCTTGAACGGAGTGTGCGCGCCGGTGAGGACCTCGATCCGTTCAAAGCCGATAGACCCGCCGAGAGTCGTTCTCTTGCATCGCCCAGTAAGAAGGGAAAGGTCTCGAAGAAGCTTGGGGCCCATCGGCGATCACAAACCCCGGTCGGAGACAACGAACACCAACTCGGCGCTGATATAGGTACCGCCGAGCCTACCGCGGTTATTGATGCGGATCTTGATACACTTGGGCACATTCTTGAAGTTGCGCGGGATAGTATCCTTGCTGCAGACTGTTGTATCGCGTTGCTTGGTGCAGACCGTTTGTCAAAGCAGGTCTATTCCGAAGAACTCATCACAGCTTGCCTCGGTGCTGTCAAAAATCAGCTTGAGCGAATTGTGTATCCATTTGTCGAAGGCTCCGATACTTCTGCGCTACTGCAGCACGTGTCCAAGCATGAAAAAAAACACAAGGCTCAAATTGCGGACGTATTCCAGGTGTTGACTTCTGTTCTTCCGAGAATCAACAATTTATTCTGCGCGGACACTGTCGCTATGTCAGACTCTATCATCATTCAAGGGGTTTTCATCGCGATCGGCCCATTCTTCGTCACCGAGGTTGGCACCTTTGACGGAAAAGGGAAGAAAGAGAGTTTCGTATTGAACACCCTCGGCCAAACGGCTATGCGCGGCCTTAGACTAGAGGCTCTGTCACTCATCCGGAGCGTAAGCCGCTTAGTTCTGTGTTTATTTGGTTGTCCAAAAGTGTCCTGCAGATATTTGCAAATCATGAAGATCAACGCTCGTGGATCATCGAAGAGATTCTTAGCTCCTTGATCAGGCTTTCTGACACCAAGCAAAAGGCGGGACAGTTTCGGTACGTATGGGCAGTCCAGAGTTTTATCATTTTATGACCGGTCTTAGACTTCGAGACGGGAGGTCAATACGGACTGTTTCTGCACTACTTCTCCAGCTCGTTCAGACTTCTGCGCACGGCGTGCGAGTTGAGGCAAAGCGGCTTTCCAAAGCGCGGCAACAGGCACTTGCCCTGCGACGACAAGAGAGCATGGCGGAGGTACCATCGGACAAGCCCGCGGATCCTTTTCTGGACGAGAAGGACGAAGAGGTACTTTCGTCGAGATCACGAACTACGTAATGCGTGAACTTTTTCGCAGGAAATTCAACTTTACATGTCCGGACTTGAGTCCGCGACCAAAGCCGCGAAGACTATCGTCCTCTTTCTCACGCAGAGATCCGGCAAGGCCAAAGCGACAAAGAATTCAAATGAGGCTGAGTACCGAGCAATCTTTGATAATCTCGTATCCGATCTCCTCGTTGTCCTCTTCTGGCCAGAGTGGCCTGCTGCAAGTCTTCTTCTGGGTATAATATGCAAGTTTATGGTAAGTATTGTATCCTCGTTTATACCTGGATACTCATGCGTGCTTCTTCGACAGGTCTCCTCTCTTGACGACGTTAAGTCGTCAAGCCAAACTGACAACAATGCTGCGAAGACTATGGCATTAGATCATCTGGGCGTGATCGCTGCGCGAATACGTTCGAGCATGTTGAAAGCGAACAGGCGCTGATGGAAATGGCTCTCTCGGCTTGAGACCCCTTGATGAAGTACGTCCATCTTATGTCACTGCGTCTGTCTGTCCGCTTATCTTTATGTAGGTTTTGTCTCGCGCAACTGTCAAACATCTGGAGCGGCTAGCAACTGCGCACCAGGATCTAGCAACGCATTTGTCGAAGCGGTCTGCGGCAGATCGGGCTTATGAAGTGAGCATATGACGCAACCTTCCTTTGACACGCGGATTAACAGTAGCATAGAGCGCGCGCGAGCTAACGGCTGTCACCTGGGGCCAAGAACTTGCCATTGCCCTGAGGCAGTGCGATACTTCGCTTCGCTACTGCGATGATCCTGATTCTAGTGAAGCCAAGCAGTCCTCGCTACACCCGTTTGGACGCAGGGTTAAGTCAGCCCTACGCGACGTATGGAAGGAAGCAGCGACAGACGTTTTCGATATAGGGTACATATCTTCTTGATGTCTTTCTCCTTGTTCACTCGGCGTTTTCATAGGTCCCCCGAAGAGGTCGCGCGTATCGATCGACTGGCGGAGGAAATAGGCATAGTCCAGGACTTGAGGAATTCGTACCAACCGATTCTCAACGTCATCTTACTTGCTTTAGATGCACCGCCCGTTTTTGTACGCACGAAGGCGTTGCGAGCACTGGGTCAGATCGTGACCAGTGACCCGACAATCTTAACAGGTGTACGTCATTTCACTCCTATAAACCGTTGGTCATGTAAAGTGGTCGTAAATAGGCCAATGTTCGTCGGGGAATCGAGAGCCATCTCCTTGACAGCTCGCCTGCGGTTCGCGACGCCGCTGTGGAGCTCATTGGCAAGTACGTGATCGATACCCCCGAGGTTGCAGGCGACTACTACCAGAAGATCGCCGATCGTATTGCTGTATGCTGTACGATTTTCACCTACCGACATGTTCTGAGCTTTCGTAGGATACCGGCCTCGGCGTTCGCAAACGCGTGATCAAGCTCCTCCGGGCTTTCTATGGTGCCACCGACGACATCAAGCGCCGCACGGATATTTGTACCAAACTGGTACTAAGGATGTTTGATGAAGACGACACCGTTAAAGATCTCTCAATCAAGACTCTCGAGGAGTTGTGGTTTTCAAGCGTGATGTCCCAACCAGCTCTGCAAAAGCTACGTGGCGGTGGCCAAGGGCCTAGCCTGGACGATAAAGTTCAGCTTCTTAATAAGGTGTCCATTATTATGGGGGTGGCGGCCAATTTCCGGGACCGTCAATCTCCTCTGGAAGATGTACTTCATAAGATCATGGCATCGAAGGAAGATGCCGAGGCAGGTCAACTACATGCGCGTTATGGCGAGATTTGCGAAGCGTTAATCGATGGTCTCGTGGACGCTTCTGAACTCCCGGGTTTTGTGCGAATTTTTCATCGCTCTCTAATTTTATCTTGCGGTCTTGACGGGTCGATTAGACTGTCGTCAACTGCATTCGAACCATCTACCTGCTCAGCTCTGCCTACCCAGCAATTCTTTCTGGCTCCAACGCGTCCACGTTGTTACCATACCTCAAGAATGCCACATCTGTAAGTCTTTCCTTCGTGATCAATCAAGTCTCTTCATTCTTTTTCCAGCCAGAGGAACAAGTAACATCTGATTACTTACTCAAAATATTTCGGGTATCAGTTCCGCATATGCCCAAGACCTCTGTGAAGTTTGGCAACGAACTGCAGTTGGCGTTGCAACCTATGATTTTAAAGCCATCGACGGCAGGCGGTGTCCAGGTAGGCGCGAGTGATGTGATCAGTCAGTCCGGTCAATCACACTATGATTCTAGGCGTTACAAGAAATAGTTGCGTGCCTATGTGCGGTGGTCCAACACCTAACGCATGATTTCGTTCGTCTCGTCGGGTTATTAAAATCTTGCAATGGCACGTGTAGTTCTTCATTCCTTCCACCATTCCCATATTCATTCTCTTCCCAGCTCGTTTGCAATCCGCGGCTCAAAAGGCGCAAATGACCCCCGCTGACTTGCGCACGCTGTCCATCTTGATTTTTATCATCTCGCTTCTGGTCGAACATTGCGATTTTGACCGTCTGAGAATTGAGCATTCTGGTACGTGATCGTCAATCAACGAATCTCGATCTGCGGGGTATCTAATTGCGTCTAGACCTGTCGGCCGACCTGGACATGGTTTCCAAAGTGAGATTCCGCGTTGTGCAGCCGCTGCACCGCCTAAAAGATTTCTAGGGATCCATTATCGAGCACGTCTACAACAGTCTTCTGAACCTTTATCAGAAGCAATCCGAGCCAGGGCTTCGCGGACGCACCCTGCAATGTCTTGGTATGAATCGTAGTCGTTCTAATTCCGTTTCTCATCTCAGAACATATCAGGCTTTCTCTTCCGTACTCAGCCTACGTTGATGACGTTGGAGTCATCAGCGATGATCATGGATGCCACATTTGCATCCCAAGAAGAGGAAGGCCGTGCACGCTTGCTGAAAATTATGCAGGAGTTTCTCATGTCGGAAGCTGCCAAGCACACACAGAAGGAGAAAGGCAAGACGGGGGCGAAAAGTAAATCAGTACCAACGGATGTTAATATGGAAGAACTCGTTGGTAATACTGATGGGTTCGCCGACTCTGGGTAAGCACAGTGGTACTGATGTGTTCGTTACATTAACCCCCTAGAATAGTGTTAGTTCGGCTATCGTGCAACGCTACATGGACCCGATCTTAGATGCAGCCCTGTCTCAGCACCCGCAAACTCAAGGTGCTGCCGTTGACATCTTGAGCTTCACGATCAAGCAAGGTCTTGCTCATCCACTTCAGTCTTTCCCTGTCATCGTGGCCCTAGAGACAAGCCCAAATACTGCTTTGAGTACGCGCGCGAGTGCTCTGCACTCGGTATTGCACAGCAAGCACGCGTCGCTACTCAACTCTCGGTACATCGTTAGCGCACGCGCGTCTTTCTCATATCAAATTAAACTCGCCCAAGGGTGCGGGGGCTCTAACAGTGTGCACGGTGCACGGAGCGGTACGGCGTTGTTACACCGTTGGTTTGCACTTGCACGTGAGAAGCGCGGGCCGAAATTAGACTTCCTCAAAGCTCTTGTGCGCGCATTCGACGTGGGCACCGCGCTGTCTACGGTACAAGATGACGTCGACTTTGCACGGTACATGGCCGAGAACTTCGCTGCGTTCGACTACAAGACCCAGGAGGAAGTGCTTCTGGTCATCAAGAGTCTTACTAATGTGCTTTCAACTGCTGGCATGCAGTGCGTCGAGGCCTTGTCTCCCGGGAACCTGCTGGCACAACTGCAAGCCCAGCCTTCCCAAACTGCCCACCTTGCACTACCCGCACAGCCTTCTCCTACTTCCCCTTTCACCTTGCCTGGATCATCCGCTGCGCCTGAACTATCTGAATCTGACCCTCCTGCTCTCCCTCCATCGTCGCCGCAGACTCAAGCGAACGGCGCGAACACAGATATGACAGATGCTACGGCGATTGAGGTCCCCGCTGAGCAAGGTACGCTTATCCTGCATTCGTTCTATGTTCTTGGCGGTTGCTTACACCAGTCAGACGTATCCATGATCGCGACTGCCGCAACTCCGCCCTGGCAGACACTTGAGAAACTGCCACTGCTACGCACTTCGGTGCTGATCGCGTTGATCATGCTTCTCAAAGCATACCTTAAGAACCTTTATGGCCTGTCCGAAGAGTACGTGGTTACTACTCGCGGCGTAGAGCGGACCCGTGGCTTGCGCTGACGCGATTATTAGGAAATGTCTTAAGTGGGTGGTAGGCAAGAAGAATGCTCTGGGTGACAAACCCGCGACACGGCGTGCAGGAGCTGCGGCCGCACCACTGACCTGGGCACGTCTGCCATTCGCAACGCGACCCCTGCTTACGACGGCGGACATGGCAGCACAACGCGAAACGGTACGTAAATGTCTCACACGATCTTCACGTCAATATAATCCTCACACCTTATAATCATTAATGCTAGTTCTTGGGGATTTGGAACGAGGACGGTGTCACTGGTGAGCCCGAAGATGACGACTTGACATGACGATAGAGAAGGAGCCGACGCACGCATGACGGACTGTCTTATTTTATTTTTTTCTTCGGATAGAAGAGGTTGTTGTACTGGTATTCTCCCCCCACTCAAATTTGCTACTAAGCACGCCGGTAACTTACAGAAACAATTTGTGCATATCATTATCCCTCTGTCCCTCTTCTATTCAACATCATTGTTCGTTTTTGGCCTTCAGGTGCTGGACTTGTCGTAGATAAAGTGGTCTCTCAGGTGGTCTTGCATGGCCATAGCAGTGATGATAATGGCAGTTGTAATCAACAAATCAAAAGGACATCTACGTCTACGCCAATGTCAAGTACTTGTCTCAGCACTTCCGTTCAGTGCGTATGGTGGCTCGGGGTGGCCTTCCGGGCGGGCGACTTTGCCGTCGACGAAGACAATAGGCCCACGGGGGATCTCGTCCGAACCGAGAAGCTCACGCGCGGGGGTGTCAAGTATGGGCTCGTCCTCGAACGTGAACGGTAGCGTACCGCCATAGACTTGCGGGAGCGAATCGGCGTCCATTAGCTGAAGGAGGACAGGGCTAGGATCAGCGCCCAGTACATGGACCTTGTTGCGCGTGCCCTCATCGAACCAAGCCTACATTTTAGAAGGCCGCACGGAAGCATTCAGTTTTCTGTCACGAACGGGGGATGTACGAAGGCGTACCTTGATCCAGCTCCAGACGGTGGGGAAGAAGGAGGGCGCGTTGACGACGGCGATTGTGTGGAGCGTCTCAGGGTAGTGCGCGGTGGCGAGTTCGGAGGCCTGCTGGAGATGCCGGCGGAGGGACCACATCATGCCGAAGGGAGACACCGCCGAGGTCGATGATCGACGTCGTCGCGGTGACAGGAGGCAGGTGATGGTAGAGATGAAGTGACAGAACTGGGCGCATCAGGTGATGATGGGACAAGGGGGGAATGGGGGAGGGCGGAACACAGTGGGAGAGTGAAGCGAGACATAAACTCCCAGAGGGCGACACTGTCAGGGGCTATGCGTCTGTGGGAGGGATCAGGGGTAGGGAACAGACGACGCACATGCGTTGATAGCGGACGCTCCTCTGGGGCGGCATTGAGCTCTTTCTGAAGTGTCCCTGACAAGGAGGCGAGGCGGAAGACGTAGACTGGTATGCCATGCTGTGTGGGAGAGTTGTTCGAGTCAAGCTGACGGGATATCAAATGCATTGACGCCCACCTTGTCGCGTCGCCCCGTCCAGCGCGGATAAAATCGCTTTGCAGATTCGAGCTCGTCTGGGTCGAAGGTCGCATAGAGATTGAGGACGTCGAGCTTGACCCTCCAAGCTTCGGTGGCGGCGAACTGCTTGTGGGCCTTTACGGGGTCAAACTTGCGAGCACGAAGGAAACGTCTGTGATCGGATCGGATTGGACCGAATTTGATAACTGAAGCATATGAGGAAGAAAGCCCTACAAGAGAGTGGCATCGTCGTGAGACGCAGGAGTGTCGCCGCTAGATGGGGTGTAGAGATGCTTATCCTGTAGAGATCGCTTGAGCTCGCTTAGCTCGTCCGAGGCTGAGGACATGTCGATATGGGGCATACTTATATAATCAAGCTCGATCTTGGATAAGGGCGGTGACCGAGATGCCCGAGCCGAGGTGATGCTTGTCGCTATCATGTACTGGTACTTAATACTCCTCGAATTGCCACTCACAGCATGGCCCCCCTTCTCCTCTTCGTCCTCCTCGTCTGGGCTGTGACCCTCTACGCTCTCCGGCCACTCTTTAAGCTCGTCCTCTCCCGTTTCCGCTCTCCTCTCCGCCTTCTCCCTTCCCCTCCTTCCCCTTCTTTCCTCGTTGGAAACCTCGCACAAATATCGGACGAAGAGAACAACGACATATTCCAAAGATGGGCACAACTCTACGGGCACACCTTCATATACCGCGGTTTCATCAACTGCCCCCGTCTCATCACCACCGATCCTCTTGCTCTTGCCTACATTCTTGGTCACGCCTATGACTTTCCCAGGCCTGATTTCCTCATGGAGGCCCTCGCAGAAGCTGGTGCAGGCCGCGAAGGCCTTCTTACTGTGCAGGGTGACGTGCATCGGCGGCAGGTCTGTCCGTCCCTCTATGCAATTAACAACGTCTCATGGCAGTTGTCCTCCTCCCCAGCGCCGCATCTTGGTACTGTACAGCGCCGCTCGTCTAGCTACCTCTTTTCTCTGACACTCTTGTCGCCCTAGAATCAAGCATTTTCTCCATCTCACATAAAATCCATCATACCCATTTTCCGCGAAAAGGCAGAACGCGTGTGCATCCCCTTCAATTCCCCTATGAAACCTATTCCCGTCCTTACACCACTCCCCTCGTAGCTGCGCGATATATTCACACAAATTACGGACGCACCACCTTCAGTGACAACCACCTACACAGATCACGTTTCTTTGGGCCCTGACCCATGTACTGTCCTTCGCTCGCCACTCGAACCCTCATGCCAACCCCCGTCCACTCGACATCGGACCTCACCTTTGCAGACTGCCGACTCATTCACGTCCACACGCCCCGTCGTTGATGTCCTTTCTTGGCTTACTCGCGCGACTCTGGACGTCATCGGGGAGGCTGGTAAAATCTTAATCATAAATTCACATTTTTCATACTCTCACCCCGGTCTTAGGATTTGGCTACTCTTTTCATTCACTTCCACCCCCTGGTACCGATCATTCTAGTGCCAATCGGCCCGAGAGCGAGCTCGCACACGCATTCGCAGCCATCTTTTCTACCTCGCACTCGTTTAGTGTGCTGTCCGTCCTAGCGATTTGGTTTCCCTTCCTGCGGCGATTCGTGCGTCCCTTGTTTTACTATCGAGAATTCCTTTCGGACTTATTCTCCGAATTCAGCGTCCAAACTCTCGTGCGTTACAAGAGGCCCAAGCAACTATGCAGCGCATTGGCACGCAGCTCATCGACGAGCGCAAGTCCGCGCCTCTACCGGATGAGCCATTTTGCGAAGCACAAAGGTCGCGCGACATCCTCTCCGTCCTCAGTACGTCCACGACCCTACTTTCCATATATCCCCTTCCACAACAACGTGATTCCCACAGTCCGCGCCAACGCTACTTCCTCGCCTTGTCAAGCCCTCACTCACTCCGAAATGCTCTCACAGATCACCACATTCCTCGTTGCAGGACACGAAACGACTGCGTCTGCCATCACCTGGACGCTCTATGCTCTCGCTCGTGCTCCCGTAGCGCAAGCGCAGTTGCGATGCTGCACTCCGAGCCTGCGACAAGGACGATCTCTACACAGCCCTTGAGCTCCCACTGCTCGAGTATACCGTGCGCGAGGCTCTTCGCCTACACGCTCCTGTTCGTAGCACAATGCGCGTATACGCTGGCGCAGCACCGGACTGCTTCGTTCCCCTCCAGCGCCCTGTTCGGGTGCGCTGGCCAACCTGGCATCGGCTTACCCGCCGCCTTCGATTCCGCTCCCGTTCCCTGACAGCCCAGGAAGACGGGGATCATCGGTGGCATCCTGAAAGTTCGATCCACCTCCGCCACGGCGACATCGTCACTATTCCAATTCAGACCGTCAATCGCGCACCTGACCTGTGGGGACCCGATGCTCACGAGTTTCGGCCCGAGCGTTGGACGACACTACCGCCGGCCGTGCGTGCCGTGCCCGGTTTATACGCCCACACGCTGACCTTCCTAAATGGGAATGGCAGCGGGACGACAGGCAACCGCGCATGCATTGGGTACCGTTTCGCCCTTGCGGAAATCAAGGTGTTCCTTGCGTGCCTATTACGTGACCTAGAGTTTACGATCGACGACGACGTCATGATCAAAAAGCGCACCAAGTGCGTCCCCTTTCCTTCTCTCACCTCTTCTCTTTTATGTATTCGGGACGCTGACCGGTAAACTCATGGTGTTTAGTATTGTGACACGTCCCATCGTGGCATCTTCTCCAGAGATAGGTTTCCAGATGCCGCTGCGTCTGCGGCGCGTGCCTCCAGATGAGGTTGTTGGGGCTCCCGATGTCTGCTCCTAAGATGTGCGGACAGAGTGATGTTGGCTATAGTACCAGGGGTCGTGTCTCATTGGTTACACAGGCATGGTCACTTGCTACGACTTTTTTTTTTTTGGTATACAGTATTCCACTCGTCGCGTGTGACAAATTAACCGAACAAGACGGCATTCTTGTGCATAATTCCAGAATGCCAGATGCGTGCTCATGCGCGACCGGGCTTGCTTCTTAGGGGTTGCAACTTTGATTTATGTTCATGCCATGCAGTTTGCATTCGGGAAGTGTCGTCGAAGGTGGTCCTTCATGTCATTACCTTACACTTTCTCGGGCCAGTCCTGCGGCTCACACTCAACGACATTATTTGGGCGACGCGGTTTTTAAAAAATAAACTTGACATGTGACGCGTAGCAGTCCGTAACTTGCACCATCGGTAACTTGCACAATTCATGGGGGCGCCAGATCCCCTTCACTTTCTGGCGGAAACCAGGGTTCGGTTGCTTTTATCCTTGTAGATCCCTTGTGTCCTCCCGGGGCATGGTAATCTGATCACGAGCAACTAATCGCGCGCAACAAAATCTAGAGGCCGTCGCACAGCCCTCATCCACATGGCCCCGTGACCGCACATCGCTCAGGCTGGTACCGAACAACTTGAAGACGACCGTGACTGGGCTGAATCGCCTTCGTTACTGCTTTTATTCAATTCCTCCAACTGGCACCTGTGTGACTGCCGTCCTAGCCGCATTCTCTACCAGGATCCTGGATCCTATAACTGGTTTAAGGAAAACCCGGCGTCTACTATGAGGGAAGCGGAATAGAACGCAGATACTATACAAAAATTTAAAATGAGACGACGGAATTACTACGTTGGCCCTCAAGAACATGTTCAGCCAGACCCGCTTGACTCGGAGCAACGCGATGATACTACGACCACGTACACCTTCCAACATCGATATCCAACAGCGACGAGTCCGACTCCAAGCGACCAACGGGGATCTTCCCATTATCTGACCCACCACTATCACATGCACATGTTTCGACAGCCAATGCTTATGCTCAGGATGATCTTGCGTTCGCACATCTGCCTCTATAATATCAAACACTTAGTGACTGTGGTGCTACGGTACTCACTACCAACACGGGCTTCGACAATCTGTGACTTGATCACGCCAGGATTGATTCTGGTGAGTAACGAAAGTCCAACTCGTAATACCACTTACAAGGCCGTTAACATGTGGAAAGCCCCTCGAGAAGGAGATGTACATTGGAAATGGCGCAACAATGATTTTGTGTCGAATATGTGATATCCTAAATAACGATGCCTTTGGTTTAGAGGAAGGCAAATGCGGCGGCGAACACTGACAAGCAAGAGATGTTGCCTATAAACGACCAACTACACAACCATTCCAGTTTCGTCGGCGTAACCGTGGCTCCTCGTCCACATCAAATCACAATTTACACTTCCGTGACTACAGCAGTCTCGCTCTCAAGACGGTCATATTATTGTCTTTGCTTGTTTGTACCCTTTCGAATCCCTTGCCAGTGTTTCTGCAATAATCTGATCATGAGCGAGTAATTGCGTGCAACAAAATCTAGGGGCCGGCGCCCTTCACAGCCCTCGTACATCGTGATCGCATTCGTCGAAGACTCACGAAGCGGAATTTACGCGCAGATACAAAAAAACGAGATGATCGACCTACTATGTGTCATCGCCGTGGTGTTCCCATTCAGAATGGGCTAGCTTGGAATTGGCATTCAGCTTATGCATTGGTGCTGACAAGGACAATCAGAGTAGCCTCAGTTCTTGGTGAGACATATAGCCCATTTATGGGTATATTCTTCGATGTGAGTGGAGTGAGACGTGATGGCAAGTAGGTCATGAGAGCTGATATAGCGCTGGTAAGCTGAAAGTTACATTCCACCATGACATGCATGACACGATGTAATTATTCTAGTCGTACGCCCGATTAGTGTGGTCGCATTGACACACGAATAAACATTCAGTCCATAGCCTGCAGCTTGGCCTGCAGTGGGAACACGAGAAACTACACTGCCATTAATTTAACCTCGCCATCAGAAGAGGGCCCATCCCATTGTTTAACTCGATGTACACAACCGAAGATCTCGTCACTGTTGGCAGACTGGATCTGAGTTTCCCGGGTAACAACCACTGATGGACACGCAGTACTAATCGCGAATGAGTCAGCGCTACGTCACATCCCCGCGCGCATAACATTGTCTAGAGCGGAAATAAACGTACGGGCTGTCCGGAAACGAGGTCGGTGCAGTCACCGTTCACGTCGTCATTGTAGTTGATGAAGTCCGTCTGAGTGATATTCCACTTGGACGCTAGCCCGTCGCACGTCGTCTCCGTCGCGGTCGCGTTGAGCGTGCATGTAGGGTCCCACGTCTTGATGCACAATACTTTGTCGGCGGGGAGGGTGCCTTCGCCTGTAGGGAAAAAAGGTGAGCATCTCGGCTCTGAAAAACAAAAAACTTGAAAAATAGCCACTTACAGCTTATCCCGGGATTCATGGACAGAATCGCAGTCTGATTCGCGCCGAGAATCGCGCCGAGAGTATCACAGGTTGCGCCCTCCCTGGTGGTGAGCAAGACAGTCAGCACACTCATCGGGAGGCACTACGGAGAGATACGATATTCCGACACTTACGGAACATTATACGTTTCTGTACATGGAACAGCATGAAATCACCTTCTCAGACTACCGAGAGTGAAATAGCGACGAAGGTGACGCACCAGTACACAGTGTTCGCGGGCCAGTTGCTTGTACGATGACAACCAACGACGAGGCCAAGGCAAGAACGGAAACAAAGGCAGCAGTGGAGATGGCGTACATGGTAAAAAGCGGATCTTGCGTCAAAGGGTTTGTGCTCCAATGAACGGGAGCAGCCCTTCGTTTTATACCCGCGGTAAGCCGAGTTGTACCCATAGACGGACTGACGAATGAGCTATCTCGGCGTCTGGTAGCTCACTGCCTCACGGAAGAGTTTACACATGTGGAATCAGACGCGGATGAATGCTTTATTCCCGTTGTGACATACTGACATGGAGGTGTGACCACAAACTGCGCAGCGAAATGAAAGACCATGATGGAGAATAGACGCCCGGCACACTTCTCTGAATCCGCAGTGTCTCCAGTGCCGGATAACCAGAAGCACTGCTTCGAATTGCGAGCCGTCGGAAAAACCAACGACAGTCGTGACGTACATATAGTTACACTTACGTTCCATCACAAAAGTTGGTACTGTAGCTGGAAGCGCAGCTCAGGTGACGGCGTGACGCGAATATTGACCGAAGTGGCGCAGGACATATACCCAGTTGGGTTTGTGGCAAACGAGGATTTGTTACTGTAAGGTGTTTTTAACGTCTCCCAAACGTACCAGAACCCTGTTTGAAGGTCCGGTCGCCCAGGCCGTGCGGCCCCAGTTTAGGCTCATTCGCGTGCCGGTCGAGAGGAGTGGCTCTTAAATGGCGGCAAAAAAAAAAAACCCCTCGAATAAGGCTAAACTGGGGTCGCAGGGCGACTGGCCCCTCAAACAGGGTTCTGGTACGTTTGGCAGTGTCATAGAGTTAGCCTGTAGAGTTCAAGAAAACCCGGTCACCTGTGGTAGGTAAGTTCAACTGGGATTAATGACAACTAGTGCCGATCCATTACTGTCGCACACTGACGCCTAGCGTTTCGAAGTGTGTGTTTGTCGAATCGCCTATTCAAAAAAAAACTGCTGCGGCCCTCATTTTAGCGCTATCAATTGTCCATACAGTCAGGCCGACACCACGGCACTGTTGAGGAATAGCGTACCCGACTACGAGAACTGTAGATTCAACAATGCGTGATAGGATGGCGCTTCGCCCAGGACCACGTTTGACCAGTAGAAACGCGCAATTTTCACCTATGGTTAAATGTGAAGCTTATGAGAGCTACATTACATCGCATGTGGTTCCTTTTTTTGTCAGCATAAAAACGAAAAGCGTTTCCTTGCTCGTCCGATCCAAGAGAACCGCAGCTATTCGCCAAGCCGGGCGAAGGGTGCACGTGTGCGATTGTAGCTCAGTTTGTACGTAGGGCGAGAGGGAAGTGATCCGATGCGCGAACCAAGCATCGCCGAAGAATGACTGAGGACTAAGGAGAGAGCCTGAAACTAGCCGGCAACGAACATGCTGTGCTGTAGTGGAAGACAGGACTGCGCGATTATATTTATGGGGCACGTCTGCATCACGCAAGTTGGCCTGCTCCGCGCTATTGTCATTGGCGTTGCTCAGGAAAAGGAGATGGGTCCCGGTCCTGGATACTATAGGAAGCGAAAAGTTTCTGAGAGTCGATCACGATATGGACCATAGAAGTTCTTGTAGCGCCAGTTGGCATGGGAATATCGTCCAGGATTTGAGTTGTGCCACGGCGGCATGTATCCCGAGCTGCGCATTGGAAAGACGAGGAACCCCAGACCAGGGCTAGGTTCAAAAGCTTGACTGAAGTCGGTCACGGTTGTGTCATATTGGTCCACGTACTAGTAGCTGACCAAGTTCAGTATTGTAAGCACCAACTGTATTCCGTTCAGTCACTGGCACTCACCTAACGTGCACTGGCAATTGATTGCCAGTGCCCCCACGCAACTCCTTGTCATTTCTATATTAGTGTCCTCTAGCTTTCATATGCAATAATACACGGCCTCGTTTTCGTGCCGTTAATAAGTTCCTTCTGCGTCTCCGTTTAGCCTAGATCTACCCTTCACCTCGAGACGGCAAGACCTTTTTTCTTATTTTTTTTTTTTTTCGAATCCATTAGAGTGCGCCTTGGGGTACATGACCATATGTGGCACTTTGACAACAATGATCCTCCTGTCCCTTATCCTTCCACTTCCCGTTCATTAATCACTTCACATTAAAACACCTCCCCGCTCCTCGAGAGGAGCGGCTGCAATTCGTCAAGTGTCGAGCATACCGGGGCGTGTGTAACTCCCGAATGAAGGGGCAGATTTGGTCCTGCGTTGCGCGCGTGTGTGCAGCGCGTTTCGGCTTGAGTCTCATGTTGGGTTTCCCTCGGGTCTGCATGTGCTTCATCGGCCGTTAGCTCTTCATGTCTTGATGCGGCCTTTTTAAGGGCCTGGTGGATTGTGGGGTGCGATACGGAGTTCTTGGAAGCACTTGTCCGCCTTGTGAGCGGCACCGGCTTTAGGTTTGCGGGTTTTGAGGTTGTTGAGGTTGTTGTGTGTCGTCGTGCTTGAGTCTTCCCGTGTCTTGTGTGTATCTTGCGAGTGTCAATACACCGTCTACGACAAGACCTACTACTAGTATACTTGCTACGCTGGTGAGAGGCACAAGTGTCATCTGCTACACCCCTCTGTTTAAGTGAGGTGCGTCGACGCATTCGGTGTTACACGTAGCTCCCAAATCTTCATTCCCTCAAATGATCCTTTTTCTTCTGGTGCACTTCTACAATTGATGATCTGTCTATCCAATGGGAGCTACATTTCGGATGGCACAGACACAGTCGATATTTTATGCATGGCACAGAGAACTCCAGCGAATAATCATAAGATACGAGAGTAAATTCTAATGGTACAGGTGGCAGAGTCTTCGAAAATATTAGGATGCGTCTGTCTGAGGGGCACTGTGATGTCGTTTCGGTGGCTTCGGTGGTTTTGGGGGCGAAATCGTCAGTAGAGCATCCTGTGCGACGGCGTGTGTCCCGCCACGGAGCTCGACAAACTCCCCAATGAGTTGGAGGGCCTCAGTGACATGGCCGCCTTTCTTCCCAGCCAACATCTCCCCAATGAAGGTCAGAAACTTGTCAACAATGTACGCGGGGACGTCATCGGTAGGCGTCTCATTATTTTTCGGGAGTACCTGTCGGAGAAGATGGACCAAAAGACGCTGCGTACCCGGCGCGTCTCGGTGTTCCTTCCAGTCGGACGTGAGGCTCTTGAAGGTGCCGATGAAGAGGGGTCGCGAAGAGTGGTGTAGCGAGACCTTGCTGGCGCGGACTGCAGCCATGAAAAGCTCGAGCATGGACACGAAGCCGCCGTCGCGTAGGTCCTGTAGGCGCCAGAGCTGGGCCTTCATAGGGGTTGGAGTTGGGTCGATGACCCGCCTGATTTCCGAGACGTCCATCTCTGGCGCGCATAGGTCTCCCAGCGCCTTTGGTTGATAAGGGCTGGCGCCCCAATCCGCGGTGGCGATGTTTCGCAATGCCAAGACGCAGAGCCATAGCCGCTGAGTAAGCAACCGAGGGGGGAGGAACTGGGGCATCAGGTGCAGTGGCGCTGCGCGCATCTCGAAATCCGGCTTTCGACGAGAATCATGGGCCCATGAGAGGACTGCTGTGGGGAGGTAGCCGAGCACGCCGCCCGTGGTGAATACCATAGTCCGCACGAGGTCGATGATGGCCTCGTCTGCCTTGTCCGCCCAGCCAAGCGAGTTCCACGCGTCTCCAAGGTCTTTGATGGCAACTTGGGTCTGATATTCTGCCAAGGTCTCCAAAAACAGCTCCTCCATCTTGTCGGGCTCTACCTCGCGATTGAGGGTAGTGCGCAGGATGTCCGCCGCCTCCCATCCGCTCTTCAGGTGACGGTCGATAATACCGGTCGTCTTGGCCTGCCACCTCGTCCTCGTCCACACCATTCTCCCCGCGCACCTCGGCGAGACAGGTGATGACGTGCCGCGCCGCGGTCCGTACCGCCGGCGTGTTCAGCATCCTGCGCACGGCCACGAGGGCCATGCACGTCCAGCGCACCGCAAATGCCGCATCGAAGCCGGGGGAAGTCGGTTCGCGGATCCTCTCGACGTCGCCGAGGTAGGTAAGCGCCTGTGACATGATCTCGGGCTCGGCGAACCACTCCCAGTCGTCGTCGATGGAGAGTACGAAGGACAGGGAGGCGTCCACGCACGCGCGGGCACGCTTGCGCCGCGCTTCCTCCGTCGGCAAGACGCCGGGGTCGGTGCACGTCTTCAGAAGGCGCGTGATCCGGCCGCTGAGGTCCCCAATTGTGTTCTCGCGTTGCGTGAGCATGGGCGAACCACCGGGACTACGCGACACGACCGCAAGCTCCATCACCTCGTTCGGCTGCGAAGTACTGGCGCCACCGCTGTTGCTTCTGTTATCCTCGTCCGCCGCGACGACCTCCCAGACCTTTTTGCCCCAATTGGAATTGAACGAGCCGGGGACGCCAATGACGAACGGCTCGAGCTCGCTATCCTCTGTGAGGTTATCGACCACCCAACGGATTGCACGCGCGTCCCGTTTCTTGCGGTCGTCGGATTCGTCCATGGCCAGCTGCACGCGGCCGTCTGTCATGTTGGTGCTAATGCGTTTACGTGCACCGCCGGTGCTGTGGTCCCGGTGAGTTCGACCGCGGATGATTTGGAAGAGCGCCCAGAAGATCCCGGACAGTGGGCTCTGGTACGGCGATTGGGCGTCATGGACGGGGGCGATGATGCACCAGAGATAGAGGACGGCACATATGGTGATCATGATCGTGGTGGTGGTCGCCGTGGCAGTGTTTATACTGAAGAGGTAGTCCGCAAGTCCAATGAAGAACAAGAAGAGTGAGACATGGATGAGCGCGGGGACAGCATCGACTACCACCGGCATGTACCACTTTTCCGCACCCTCGTAGAGGAACTGTCGCACCCGGGCACGCTTGAGGGGATGGTTGTACCTCTGGAAGACGTGCATGTAGTCGCGAACCCATTGCTGGACGATCGTGGCGGCGAGAGCAGAAGTCAAACTGAAAACCAGGCTCATAAACCAGAACACGTTCACTCTGACGTCTGATGACGCGGGATGGAATTCGGGGAGGGGTGTTGGGACTGGAAACGTGGCAGGCGGCGGCGAACCGCTCGCAGCGAGTTGTGCAGAGATCTGCGCCAGTAGGACCACTGACTGTTGCGAGTAGTACGCGCTCTGCTGCGCATAGTTCGGGATCAAATTTGGGAAACTCTGCTGCAGGAAGGCGGTCAAGCTAGCCGAGTACAAACCAGCCTATCATAGGGAGGAAACGGTGGACGACGCCCTGTCAACCATGTTGATCACGAGACCACTTATGGCGGACGCACAAAAATGATGATTCCCTCCATGTCGTCCTTCCATGTCTCGATCAGGGCCTTGTCGTGACTCTCAGCCTCCTGTACGTAGACGGACCAAAACTTGGTCGCTCTTTCGTCATACTCGTCCATGTCGCGGTCGTGGGATTCAGCAGGGACGACACGGCTGTCGTTGAGAGGTTGGACATCCTCCGGACTCGTTGGTGTCACAAGTTTCTCGTCTGTATCTAGCTCCTCTGCAGGAGACGCCTCTTCTACTCCTTTTTCTTTTGTCGTCGTGAGATTGGTGTGACAACGAAATGCATGTCGAACACGCACCTTGGACTGATGGACCGTCGACCTGCGCTTCGAGGTCACGATGGGTTGATTCTGCGGGCTCAGTCATGACGGGGGAAGGATAATAATATCCAAATTGACATGGGGCAGTCGACAGGCGAAGAAAGACAAACAAAGAGGTGAGAAGATTGGGAGACAAGCGAAATGACAGTTGTCACCACGATCTCAGGCCGCCAGGGGCGCATCACCGACGCGTGCCAGTGGCGCCTAGCGTGGCGCTCCAGGCTCCAAGTCCCATCCCATTTAGACTCGGGGTACATATAGGGTTTGCAGTCCTCTTACAATGCTTCTCTTCAAGTCGAGAGAACGGCTGGGACGCCCCCGTTCCCCGGTCTCTGAGTCCGAGTAAGTGTCATTAAGTCGTTGGTTTGACAAGACCTGGCGGAGGTGATCGGCTAGCGTGCTGCGTGCTGTCAACACTGCCATCAGGTCCTGATCGGAATCATGTGGTTTCATTCGATCTGGGACAATGCGAGCAAGTCGCCAATTCACAGCTCCATTGGGTCTAGGGACGATAGAAGGGTGACTAACTGTACAACTGATTGCATCGACCTGCGCCTCGTTCGCTTCCTCAATGCAAGTCACCACCCGGCGTGCCGCTAGCCTTGCTCTGCCAACCAAGCAGTTCCACATGCAGATACGCTCCAGCAAGCTGGCCCGGCTCGACAGAACTCTAGAAAACGAGGAGATAAACCCTCTGTTCACCCGTACGGAACTGATGGCGTCGCGGTGGCCGCGGGTCAGTTGAACCATAGGACGAGGATAGACGCTACGTGCCTCGCGTATCACGATCGCGTCCTCACTGATCATCGCAACGACCCTCTCTTCTATCTGACTCGGGAGTACCAGTTGTTTCTGCACGCAGGGCAAAGATTCACGGTCACATCGCTGCGGTTCAAGCGCGACACCGGCGCGGCTGAAGTCCCAGACATCTACCACACCTACCCAATCCCTCGTTTCGGGGCGGGGGATGAACTGCGATCCCGCAAGCGCGTGCCGGAAGTGCCCCGATAAGGTTGGATCGGGAACCCGTCGAACGTCAATGGATCCCCAGTTGTTCCATGGGATGTACTGCGTCGGTACATCAGTAGTACCAATGTGAGACGTGAGCCTGACCAGGGGTATGAGGAGAACGTGGCCAAGTACGATGCTTCGATCGTCGGCGAGTATACCAGTCACTTGGAGGGCAATGAGATGATCCGTTGGAGCACTGAAGAACGGGACGGCGACCTCGTGGGGGTAGGGGTGGGTGTTGAGGTGGTAATGGAGCGCTAGGTGGACGGGAATGATGTCGTACCCGAATTCGAGAGCAAAGACGGCGATCGGACGGGCGGCAGCTCCCTGTTGCTGCAAGGCAGACAACTGGTCCAAGCTATACATCACAAGAGCTGGGCATTTCCCTAGCCCATTGGTGTTTGCTTCCGCGGCAAAGTCATCCGCGCATGCGGTAGCAAGTAATATGCGATTCTCTGGGATAAATGATATACTTTGGGCGTTCTCAGAAGCGATGTCCTGGGTCAAGGTCAGGGACCCCGTGTCTCGTGGTGGTCCTCTAACGTACCAGCAATATTTGTCCAGTTTTCCAATTCCAGACCCTGAGTTTTCGGTCTCGTATCAACATGGCGACATGGTTTTGAGCTACGCTGATTCGCACGTGTGTTGTTTGATGGGAGGGAAGAAGAGGGTCATAGAGGGGAGGGTCGGCGGCCAGAGGATGGGGTTTTCCGGTGCTGAGGGACAGAAAGTGGAGGTTGAATCTATGATACGTGGATAAGCATAGGGTGCAATAGGATCTAAAACCACTAACTCATCCCGCTGCGACACAACGAGAATGTCCTCGGAGAGGTCAAGAGCACATGGCGCGTGTGGAACAAAAGAAAGAGAAAGCTCCCATTGTCGCATAGGGATACCGCGCAAGTTGGATGGGATTTGAACAAAGATGATCCTCCTTTCTCTACTCGAGACGAAAGTGAGAATGCCACCCGGAGCAAGGTTCGCTTCATAATATCCATGATCGGGAAAGTTAAACACGTTTAGGCAGGCAGACCAGCGAAGACTCTTCCAGGCATCATCATGGGCCAGTAATCTTTCCCTACGCTCGAGAATAGACAGAGTACTCAGAGGGCCATCGTTCATACCGCATCTTCCCAGCTCGAGGTGATATTGCAGTAAAACAGAATCTCGAATAATATCGGCCATGCGCCTGCACACCTGTTAAGACCGCGGTGAGCCTAGTCGTCACAGCAAGATAGGAAAGATCGAAGACTCACTCGGATGCAAGCGGCAAGATCCCGATAATGCAGTGCCGCGAGGATATTTGTGATCAACTCATTCGGGCAAGGTTTTGAGTAAATCTCTTCCTGGCGAGTCGACCATTTGTCGAAGCAACGAAAAGGGAAGGAGGCACTTTCTCAGGACGCGGTCATGTCTTCGTCGACGAATCACCAAGCAGAAGGCCTTTGTCTCCGTTTTCCAGAGAACTTACCGCCGCACGCGTCGCTCACACATGAGGTCGCCGTTCAGATGCTCGTTCGCGCGGTCGGCCTCGCAACACAAATCGCATTTCAGTCCAGCTACGTCGACAAACCACCGGGTGCGCTGCTTCCTCCTCGCGCATCAGTCGTGCGTCACTCAAACACGGCCACAGATGGCCAAATCTATCTCCTCTTTATTCCGGGCGGCGTAAACTTCCCACTGGACGGGGTGAGATACATGGAGGCAGAGCAGCGCTATTCTATCCCTATTCAGGGCGGACGCGTACGTTGGTCCTTTTACTCCCACCTCTACACCTGTAACACGCTTTTCTCATCGATAGGAACTGGAAGTCATCGAGGCACGTCACGGCTTTATCCCTCTTTCGGGGGAGATGGTCGCTTCGCGCGTCCGCAGGCGGTATCGTCTTGTCAAGGGCGGCCATCCGTTCCTCGTCCTCGTGCACTATTCACGCGGGCAGTCGATACGTCAGTCTCACTTTCTCACTTTCTATGCCACATTGACCCTCTTTTTTTTTCTGTTTTTTTAAATAAAAAACACTAGCTGTCCCACCGCCTCTGCAAACCCAGCCAGTCCGGCAGTATCCATTGCGCCCGCACAACGAGCCGGCCATCTTCGTTCTCGGCGAACGGCAAGGCCAGCGCATTCCTGCAGGACCCATCGCGGCGGGCATGCCGCCCAACGTAGGCGTTGGAGTCGGGATCGGAGTGGGCGGACGGCCCGACGCACAGGCGATGCTCGCACAGCAGAACCGTGAGATGGAGGCGCTCGAGCGCCGGAGCCAGCGCGAGCGCAGTGCCAGTATGAACCCAGGACCGGTGCGTCTCGTCATCTTGCCTCGCATATTTGACTCTGACTGGTTCACGTGCAGAGGCAGCAGCAGGCGCCGCCGCCGCCCCAGCGGCTCGACGAGGAGGACTCGGCTGACGAGCTCGAGAATATATCGACTAGGACGCTCGCGCTGACGCGGTACAGGCGGAATCACGAACTTATGAACGAGGTGTTCACGTACGCTGCGTTCGGTCAGTTTTGTTACCCATAGCGCCTTCATCCGAGTAACTAACGCAAACATGCCTTCTCGCTATATAGGCGATAAACAGCCGCCCAAGCCTCCAGCGCCATATTCCATTTTTGAAGAGACCGAGTTGGAAAGTCGCGTGGTACGCGTGTGCCTCTTGCCTCACAACATCCGGTGCTGGTGAAAGGGAACTGATTCACTTCATCTCACAGGAAGCTTTGACGAAAGAAATCGAGGAGCTTCGAGCGAAGTCGGCGACGAGGAAGGCGCTGGCGCGGGAAAAGGAGGAAAGTACAGATATGTACATCGACAAGGCCTCTGCTGCCACCCCTCCTGCGGTATCGAGCATCTTCGTGGCTTGAGAATTTGATCGTATGATTCGTGTCATCTATTAATCCAGCGGTTTGTCACTGCTATCTGCGAGCTACCATCTACACCTTGAAAGTTGCATCCCAAGACGTCGTGATCCTTTTCTCCTCGGAGGTACTGTCTCTCTTTGGGTTTGATGCAACGTTAATGCGTGTCGGATGCAAATAGATCACAAGCTCCTCGAGGAGGTCCTCGGTTCGGCGACTGATCCGATAGTAGCTTTTACCTTGCAAAACCGAGATGCGATTACTTCCGCTCGCATCTCGATAAGTTGCTGTAAAAGACGCCATATGAGATATGTTGGTCAGCGGCTGTTCTGGACTCAGACCGAGCTAGATGTCATGATCGTCAGTAAAAGGATAGCTGACGTTGGTGGCGGTGTCTTTCGTCGAGACAACGGAAAAGTCGAGCAAATTGGCAAGTGTGGCCAAGGCAGGGCTAGAGTGTCTGTAAATCTAGACCGATTACACGTACATACGTCCGCACCCGTTACTACGCCGCAGTCTCAACGAAAGTCACTTTTGCTTGGATGTGGAAATGGCACTTGCGCCCCTGCGCCCGCAGCGATGACCCTCCCCAAAGCGTCAACACACGTACAGCTACGCGCATCTCTTCGCTCCCACCGTCGTCTTCGCCGCCGTCTTATAAACGGGTCTTGCAATCTCCTGCCTCGATATTCATCTCCCTCGACATCTAAACCAGCACACATTCGAATATGTCGCGCGAACTCGGCTTCTCTAGCTTCACTGGCTCAGCTGCACGCGGTGGTGGTGGTAGTCGCAATAGACCGGATCATGCAAACAGTCACTACTTCCGCAGTTCTCGTGGGGGACGGGGAGGCGCCTCCGCCAGACCTGGCCGTGACACTGCCTCCGAGGTTAATATCAAACAGGGCTTGGACACGTCCAAGATCATCGAGACGATACCTCAGCCAACGCGCGCTAGCGAGCCAGAGGATTTACCTATCGAGAACGTGAAATACGTCGCGTCGTACAATTGGGTCGACACGGACAAACCGACGATCGTAGTCCCAGGTACGTCCTTCAATATCTTCTTTATTCTTTCCTGATAACAAAATCATTGCAGGTTCGCCGGCCATATGGACAGGGCATGCCGTCCCATTCACACTGCAGCCCGACGACGGCTCCGTTTTTGTCGACCAGAACAGCGCCCGGCTGTCCGAGTATCCGATGCTCCCCCTCTTCGCCGCCGCGGACGCGATACACGGCCCCAAGACGACCGCCTCGCCCGTCGATTGGCCGACGGTCGACGTCATCACGGACCGCAATGGCCTGCGCAAGCTCATGCGCTGGCTCAACCCGTCGCCGGGCAGAGAGGTGCGCGACTTCAGGATCGACATCCAGCTCGTGGGGACCAAGACCCTCGTGCTGGGCCGCTGGGAGGGCCGCTCGCGGGAGCCGCCCTCCGGCCGCACGTACGGGTTCGGCTTTGAGGAAGCGACGTCGCGCGCCGCGCCGGGTTGTCCTCCGTCGGGCCATCATCGGGCCATCACATATGTACGCCCCCATAGGATTTCCTTTTCTATCGTTAAATATGCCTTCAATAGGATATGCTCGGTGTGAAGATGGTAGTTCGATTCGAAGTCGACGCGTGCTTGCCTACTGCGACCTCCAGCGTCCCGAAGACGACACCGGCGTCCGTCGACGACCTGACGGACGCGCTAGGCGGCATGAACATCAAACATCGCACTCCTGCAACTACAAAAACCACTACTTCTTCATCGTCGCCAGTCATCGACATCGTCCGTGCGGGGACGCAAGTCCCGCAAGAAGCCCTGGTCGAAGTGACCTCGCGCTCCGTATACTTCCTCGACCAGCTCGACTGGAACGAGCTCTACCCACAACTGGCGCTCTCGCAGACGCCAGCGCTGCACATGGGCGTGCACGAGCGGGGCGTGTTCACCCAGCTGCACGAGTGGCAGCTCGACGGACGGCCACCACGCGCCGAGAAGAAAGTAACGAGCGACGCGGTGGCGGGGGCGGCGAAGGCGCCGGATATCTCGGCGCAGCGCCGGGAGACGGGCGCGCAAATCGTGCGGCTCGCGAAGTTGCTCGAGGTCGTGCAGGAGCTCGCGATCGCGCGCGGGGCTGGCCCCGCGGGGAGTTTCAGTCTCGTGTGCGAGGGCGGAGAGCTGCGTGTGTATGCACGCAAGAAGGACGCGGACGCGAAGAGCTGCTTGCCGCCAGGTGTGGTGGCGCGGTTCGAGGCTCACACACAGATCTAAGCCCGGCCCCCGTCTGCGCGATGTCGTGTAATTGTGTACAGTAATGCATGTGGGGAAATATTTGTCCGTGTGGAAGTCCGACGCCAACAAAGAGTAACGAGTTGTCGTCGTCGTACGCGTAAGGTAATTAGGGTACGATGTCACGGGTTACAATCAATGCGACTCATAAGCATGCGTAGCCGATTGAGGGTGCAATTGCCACTGAATGTGTCGAATCAGCCGCATCCGAGCATCCTTCTACTTATCGAATCACCACTGGTATTCTGAAGTAACTTAACACACCACATCTACATCAGTTGTTGGCCCTGACGGCGACGCAGGCCGGCGCTCGGACAAGGAGAAAGTTCGGTGAAACTGCGGAGAAATGGCACGGATCGCTTGGGAAATGGGAGCCACTAGTAAATCCTCTGTAAGTCATACCCATTTCTGTCGACCAGGACAAGCCGGCGAGCGCGCAGCTACACGTAAACGTTAATACGTAGGCGTCATTCCCCAAACGTCCTGTCGGCGGTGGGTCGAAGGTATTGGTAGCTCCCAAAGTAGAGTAGTCAATGCGATCGGTGCTTGCGGTATAATCTCCGTGCAGCGCAGATTTCCCACTGTCACGTTCAATACACGCGCATGTCGCCGTGAGGGGCTGCAAAGAATCAATAGGCAGGCTCTGATTTAGGGTGTGCCGCGTGCACTTGTGCAAAGTGGCGCATAGAGATACCGAAGAAAGTCCCTATCGGGTTTGAGGTTGCGAGGTTGCATCTGCAACAATCACGTTACATCGGTGTTGCTTCGCTTCCTTCTGATTATTTTCTTTCTCCAATGGTTGTGCATCGGAAGCCGTGTGGTTTTGAGAAAATTCCGTTGTTTGTGCCACGGCGCAGTAGCCCCGTTTCGATGGGGTATTACGAGCTACGTTCGTTTATTGGCCACGATGAAACCCTTTTGTTCGGCGCTCAACACTACTGAACAAGCGAAATCCAGGGCGAGAAGTGAAGCTGGCAGGGAGCAGAGAGCAGCCCAGACCCGATATAACATTACCGTAAGTAAGACACCCACCGCCTACCCCGAGAGGGCGATCGTTCCTTCAGGTTGCTGTGTTCGCACGAGAAAACCCTCCTGTGTATTACGGCAATTTCCAGTCGGCCAAAGTGAAAGAACTTGAAAATCAAAAAAAAAAAACAAAAAAAAGATTGAAGTAACTTACCAGTAGCAACAAAGACGGGCGCCACCAACACACCCACGCCACCTCGGGCTTTCCCGGAAAAAAAATGCGGGACTTGTGATTGGGGCATCATTGCGAGTCTCAGATCATGAATCAGTACCCGATAGCCACGAACCCGGGATCGGCTACAGCCATGTATGGAGCGAGGTGAGGGAATCGTTCCTAAGATTGGGGCGGATCTAACTTACTAGGGGGACATCACCTGGCACCTGGGGACATCACCTGGCATGTTCTACTTACCCCAATGCATGCTGGGTGCTTTGAACGCACGTGTTGCGCCAGGGATCTCTGGAAACGCAAATTTGTTGTCAGGATTCGGATTGTTCCGTGACTGAAAATGCCCGCGGCGACTCTTCGAGTCGACTCTAAATTACATCCTTTTTGGTCCACTAAGTAAGGGCAGATCGTCACCAGTGGCGCTGATTGGATGCATCGTCGTATACGTACTGCATCCGCCGGCAAGCGAGAATAACGGAGTTGTTGAGGGATGCCGTAACGGTCCAAAAGAAGAGCCATGGAGAAAAGGCCTTTTTTGCAGGGTTGACCCACTCGTAAATGGATGGGAGGATGCCATAAGTACCAGAAGGAGGAAAATTGCGCATTGCGAAGATTATAATCCAAAGCCGCGCGATAGATGCTCACCGCGCACAAAGGAAGCACAGGTTGGAACCCTCAAATGACGGTCGTTTGGATGTTTGCGCCCAAGAGTCGCCATGTGTCACCGCCTCGAGGATGGAGGTTACGCCCTAGGTGGACTTATGAACTCCAACGCTTAGGGCGTAGATTAACACAGGTCAAGAATAGTCGGAGATACCAAATCGGAGGGCATTGTTTTGTCAAAATCACGATCGCAACTGAATATGGTTGTGAGGGCACTATTCCATTGTAGCCACGGGCACATGTTCGTTCACAGCGGAGGTACCAGCTTCACGTTTGTGACCACTTTTGGTAGCTCTGCTGTGCTACGAAGGGTGAGAGAACAACGTCTATTCGGGTTGAAAAAAGGAATTGAATACCGAGTAGATGGAGGCTGTCGCGCGCCGTCGAGGCCAGGGACGTCAAGACAAGAGAAGCGTAGAGGGGAAGGGCCTGGAAAGGGAATTTTGGGTGCTGAGGGTATTTAAGCGCCCTAACGAGGCGGCCTAAATCCACCGTGTGGCTTAGTGCCAAGGACGTAAAAGAAGTGATCGGGCTCAATTCTGTGGTGGAATGCCTAAAGTAGATGATGACGCGAGGTGAGATTGCACGCAGCGAGGTGAACTGAGCGAGGCTGCGGGGAAAGATAGGCCAGCCAGAACGGTGAGAGCGCAAGGAGAGAAGGACGGCCGAATGCCGGGGAAGCGGAGATGGGGAAGCCAAGAGATTGTTTAAAGATAAGATAAGCCGGGGAGTCGTCGGGAGATTGCCGCACTAGGAAAGTAGACACCGGCCGGAGTAACTAAGCCTGATGCATTCAAACTCCGACTCATCGTCCCCTTTGCTAACAATGACGCGCGTCGGGTGCGTATATCAGTCTCTCTTGCTCTTCCGTTCTCTATTCTTTTCCCCCTTCTATCACCCCCCCTCCCTCTCCCCATGCCAGACATGTCCGCTATTGTAAATCCGCAACAAAGGCAATTTAACCCGTATGCAGAAAATGGCGGCACAATTCTCGCAATCGCAGGCGCAGACTTCACGGTCATCGCCGGCGACACCCGCCAAAGCGAGGGTTACAGCATTCAGACCCGCTATGCCCCCAAGGTCTTCAGATTGTATGCCGCACAACTTGCAATAGAGTCTCATCGTGCTCACGCGTCCCTTTCAGGACTGACCGGGCTGTCCTCGCAGTCAATGGTTTCGCTGCAGACGGCAATATGTTCGTGAAAAAGGTCAAGCAAAGACTCGAGGTACTTGCCCCTCCCCCTACCCCGGGGATGTTGTTCATGTCGTTTCGTCAGTGGTATCGGCATGCTCACGCAAAGGACATGCCTCTGCGCGCGATAGCGCGTCTAATCCAAACCATGCTCTACGCGCAACGCTTCTTCCCATACTACGTCTACAACATTCTTGGTGGCATTGAGGAAGACGGTAGGCTCATTTACTCGGCCCCTGCCAAGCATGCCCTCACTTCCGCATTCCTTGATATGCAGGTACAGGCGCTGTTTATTCCTTTGATCCCGTGGGATCCTACGAACGCGAAACATGTCGTGCGGCGGGAGCGGCACAGTCCCTCGTACAACCTTTCCTCGATAATCAGGTGAATATACCGTTGTCGAAATGATTACCCTACACCGCGCGACCCGTCCTCTCCTTCCGTCTCTCCGATCTATCCCCGAAGTTTTTCCGGACCTCTTGCTAACCCCGTCCTTCTCGATAAGATCTACTTCAAGAACCAGACAGTTGCGCAGGGCTCGCCACACCCGGCGCACCTGCCATTACCAGATGTCCTTTCTATCGTGATCGACTCGTTCACGAGCGCCACGGAGCGTCATATCGAGGTACGCTTCCATTCCCCAACCATCCCCATTGATGATCACACCCCATTTTTCAGGTTGGTGATGGCCTGGAGATGTACATCGTTTTGGCGAGGGGACGAACCTTACCCGACGCGGTAGCGGGTCTACGGCCGCAGGAACTTCCTTCAGCTGGCGGTGAGAAGGTGTTTGTACTGAAACGAGATTTGAAGAAAGACTAGCTCTCTGTATAATTACTATCCATACTGGTTCTTTGCAATCACAATTGGCCTCCGCTCATAGCATCATTTGTCGTATGAGACACTTTTTGTGAGGGCGTGGGTGTTGCCACGCCTGGTTGGGAAGGAGATCCAAAACAGGAACAAACTGAACCCGTCTGTCTCGCAGCGCAGTCACTCCACTTATCTTCACCTCATACCTCGTCCACGTCCTCCTCGTCCCCACGCGCACTCGCGTCCCCTCCAATCCTCAAGGCCACTCCTTTTCCATCGCCCGCGAGTGCAAAGAAATCCCCTATTAATACCCTCTCGGTTTTCCCATGTTTGTCAGCTCTGTCGCTCTCCTAGCCCTCGCGACCATTCCTGCCCTCGCGCAGTACGACGCGGCGCATAACGCTACCCCTCTCAGCGGCACATGGGCATCAGGTTCAAAGAATGTTGTCACTGGTTCTGTGCGTATCGTGTGCGGGCCTTGCACAAGCAGTCGTTCACGCGTTTGGAATTTGATTAGTCGTTCGTAAATCCGGCCAACGTCAGCTTCATCTATCCTCCGACGACAGGCATCTCCTTCTCTTTGTGCGCAGTCATCTTTTCTTTTCCTTTCAAAATTCGATCTGATTTCATCCCCTTTTAGCTCTGAAACAGGGTTCTATGAAGTTGCACGATACCGGATGAACGGCAATGGTGAGTATCCGCAGCCTGCCACCTCGATATACGCTCAATTGTCCATTCAATAGGCTCTTCTCCCCAATGCATCACTGGTGTCATGAACTGGGCTCATGGCACATACATACATAATGACAATGGGTCGATGACCATGTACCCATTTGGCGACGGCTTCCAGCAGATCCAGGCGCCATGTTCCGCGACCTCCAATTTCTTGGAGAATTACAATGACACGGAGCTATTCCAGCTATGGCAAATTTTTATAGATCCAACCGATGGCCCCAAGCTCCACATGTATCAGTTTGATGGGTCGCCACTTCCGCCCATGTTCCTAATCTCCACAACACCAAACATGCTCCCCACACAGCCACTACGCAATGTCTCCGCTCCTTCATCGACTTCATCGTCTAGCGTCGCGAAACGCTCAACCAACGACGCACCGCCCGTCGGCCGGTGGGCGACTGCGAGTCTCACCGCAGTAGGAGGGTTACTTGTCGGTGCACTACTCGTTTTGGCCTAGGTGCGGCGGCACGATTGGGAGCCACCGCGCAGATTTTTGAGCGGGGCTGGGTAGATTCCAATGCATACACGCGGACTTGGGAGCAGACACTTTGCCAGAACGATTTTCTAAACGCACAACCAGTACAGTATACTTCCCGTTTCCTACGTTTACACGATACCCGATCCGTCGGAGAAACACGCTCCTTTGTTTTCATGTTCATTCCACTGTATGAATGAACGCTCTGTTGGTCGGTGGCTCGCACTCGAAACGCAATGCCTCATAATTGCAACAGCAGCATACATAGCAAGCGTTTCTCCTTTGCTTTTTGTCTTGTTTATTAACCTTTTTTCCTTGCGCTTACTGGCGTGCTATGATCTGGGCAAGTGAGGTTACATTTGTGTTGAGTATGCTTGATACATTACTTTATGGGATTACCGCCTGGCGTTGGTGAAAACGACTGTAATGTAGTTTCGGTTACGCTTTAGACTCGTTATATAATTAACATCCCTTGGACCTGAGTCCGACAGCATCAAGAACAGTAGCTTCAGTTTAAACCCTTTGTCGGCGGGGCACAGTTCCGGTGTTCGACCTTTGATTCTTATTCCCAGTCACGGTCATGTTCTGTTTTCACATCGACGGACGAAAAACTCACCGAAGCTCGGACCACCGAAAAAGGGGTCGGGAACGCGTGTGCCGGAGTCGTGCGATGGTCGGGCGTACGGGGGAGTACCAAAGTGACAGAACTTTTTAGCGTTGTTCTTCCTCTTCTGCTTCTTTCTTCCTTCTCATTGTCATTCTGTAAGAAGATGTCCTCGGGCGCAAGTACTGTAATGACAGTGATTCTTTTGGTGAATAGTTTAGGATCGTTCCGCCGCCTAGATAGCGTGCGCCAAAGGGGTGTCATGCCTCGACGTGATGACTGTCAGAACGTGATGGAACAGACGGAGGGGGCTCGAGGGGGCGAAGGAAGACTTCTACTGATGGTATGCACCACGGCACCGGTCTGAGACCTCTTGGCATCAATGCTCGGTAAGTGAGTCTCCTCGGGCAGCAGCAGGCTGTGTGGGCGACTGGACGCCACGAGAATCACGACCGAGAACGACGCATGTACTACTTTGTTACTCAAAGGTAAAGGATCCATAGTCGAGTCAGAGTCAGCGACCGGTTGTGATCGGAGGTACATTACCACCTGACGGCCTGGAGAGAGCGTGTTGTCAAGGAAGAACGAAGAAAACATACATACGCGCCCGTCGATTTAGAACAAAATCAAGGCGATAAAGCATCGCGCTCGCGCTGCAGGGCAGGAGCGGGAGTGTGCCTCCATACTGCCGTAGCACACATTAGTGGTCGTGGCCCCTGAATCATGTGGATCACGCTTCGCTCGAAAGAAAGCTCTGCCTCATGATGTGGCCGCGGCGAATCAGAGAGAGATCGAGACAAGAGGACGATCGTTGCGGTATGCTCGCGCCGCAGGGATTCTTCTTCCATCTTCACTCCGAATGGGTTGGAGCGGCCGCCGCTCGTGGCTCGGCCCCGTTCCTGTGCACGAGGCGCGCGCAGTCGGTCAGTCACGGCGATATTCCCGCTCCTGTCATCTGCGCGGGTACAACTCGCTTCGCCAGATGGAGTACGGCGCACGAAGAGTGGACGTGTAACGAATTGAGCGAATGGAACGAGTGGTGAATGGGTGGGGCCACTCTACTGCAGCACTCCGTCAGATTAGCGTGACGGACGTACAGAATCGGAAGCCCAATCGAATTGGAGCACGTCTGTCGTTCTTTGCACCCGAGGTACATGCGCCACGTACTTACTGTACCGTATGAGCGATTGGCGTCACCTGTCCACTGTCGTAACGGTATATCCTTTTCTCCGTGTTTCTTCTCTCCTTTCGGCCATAGGGAGATAGGTGTCACGCGCCTCCTTGCTTGGTGAATTTCAAGTCGTGAGTACCATGCTAATGGCGGGAGAGGGGTTAGTATGTCACCATGCATGTCTCGTGAGAGTTGCATGTGCAGAATTGCCCTGTGCCTGCGCTTCCACCGAGCAAAAGGATCTACGGGATCCAACGAAATCCGACAGAGATGAAGAAATTGAACGCAATTCCCTTGTCCGTCGGATTTTGTTGGATTGTCTCACAAATCGTTTCGCTCGTCCCTTTTAAAGTTGCATTTCAGAGGAGTTAAAATAGCCAAGGCGCTCACTGCACTAAGTTACGCCCAGCGAGTCGTTCCCAAGTCGTCTCGTGGTGAGCGTACCTTCTATTTTTCACTGTAAGTGACCCACAGTCTACAGTGAAATTTCTTCAAGGAGTGGGGGAGATTGTACATACCAAGAGTATGTCCTCTGGTATCCCAATGCAGCAAAATCCCGTGTGGGTTCCGTCGAGGTTCTGTTGGTGCTTATGGCCGAACGTGTGGACAGGCTCCTGCCTGGGACCAGCGAAGTTGTTCCCAAAGCGGCCACCAGGCCTCATTCAGGCTTTGCGCCTCCCTCTTCAGAGTCATTGGTCTCGTGAGCGACTCGGCTCGCTTCGGCGACTCGGAGTGGCCCACGTCACGCAGAGGCGTGCCTACTACCCCTCACTGCTTCGGTCGCTGGCCGCCGACCAGATTTGTCGTGTTCTTGCTCTCGGGCGGGCGTCAGATTCCTAGCCAGCCCATCTATAACGGGAATCCAGGAGTGACCGGGTGCATACCTCCCCACTTCTCACTTCTCGGCTTCCACCTTTGCGCCACGCGCCTATCCATCTGGGTGGTCCAATTGGGGAGCGTTCGTCATGTAATTATAGGCCGTCTGCCTCCGGGCCTCCTCCTCCCTACTGACCGTTCGTTGTATGGGTAGCGCTATGACTCTGATGAATTGAGATAATTTCCCATTATTATTGGAATTACGGTATTATAGTCTTTAGTGTCAATTATTACCGCTTATCGCAAATAACTCCGGGGTTATCCCGGGAGGTATTTCCTGATGCAATATTTACGAATTAAGTTAGTTTTTCTTGACTGGTCCCCGACGACGACTCGGATAGGTGAATTGCAAGTACGACGAGAGACGTCGCGTGGGGCGTAAAAAGGCGGCAGTGTCGGTGAACTTGCGCTTCCAGATGTCCTAGAAGCCGCTGCTGCTGGGGTCAACTTCTGGCTATGATCCGTCTTGTGTTGTCGATGTTGCCGTGACCCGTTCGGCCATTGGGACAGTTGGGCTCCGTGACTCGTGATCACCAGAGAAAAAGGGAAAGAAGGACGGACGGAATGGGCGAGTGCTACGGTTCGGTCATATCATTTGACGTCGAGACACCTTCGCTCAGTTGTTCCGCGTCCTTCTTTGGGCACTTCCCCGCCCGCAACTGGAACTCGAGCTCAGGTCCCAGTTGGGTCCCGAGCTTTGAGCCCTGCTTCCTCGGGGCTCCGTTGCTCCTCGAGCCCCTCTCGTTGGTTGGTTGGTTGGCTGGAATCTGTGGCCCACCACGTCATACTGAACCATTTCCGCGGCCCACCCTGCAGCCCGTACTGCACATTTCACTCCAGTGTGAAGGAGCGCCCCACATGTTTTTTTTCCCGCCTCCGAGTCGGCGCTTCCGCCGACGCACGGAGAATGGAGAGATTCGAGGACCGGCGTCCCCCGTTGAGATCGTAGATCGGGGCGTCTCTCTCTTGAGAAGAGCGAGCGGAAATGGGGGTGCGGTGAGCCATCAAAGTCCATCGAAGGAAGATGCTTCTCGTTGTCTCCCAAATTCATTCCGGCCGGCACTGCGTCGGAAGTTACAGGGGAGTGCACTCGTCATCATTCGAGGATGTTTAACGAGCTCTAGCCATTTCCTGTGTGCGCGTGTGTAAGGATAGAGATCGGACCCTTGACGCAAATAATGCGGGTTAATTAGTGGGGGTAAGTATATGCGCTCTTTCGTTGGCGGCCTTTGACTTCGGCTTTGCGTTCGAAGAACCCAGGCGGACCTTATGGCCCAATGCCTAGGCAATGGAAAGCTCTTTGTAGCCGGTCCGCGTGACGGTCTCTCGTGGTGATTCTTCGTTTGCATTTCCAGAAAAGGACGTCTCATTAACACTGGTACTCCACATAGCAGGGTGAGTGCTCCTGGACTATACTCATGTGTGTATTGTTTACAAAGTCCTGCGAGTCGTCTGCTCCCACCAGGCACTGGGAGTGTCCATGTAGTTGTAGGGGTTTCGCCAGCTGGGCCTCAAAGAGAAAAATGACGAGATTTCAAGCATACGACTCCAGCGGATGCCTCTCAGTGTGAGCTTTTGTTGCTGTCACGGCGTCCAGCGTTGAAGGTGCCTGACTTGCGGTGTCAGAAAATCGACGCTGGGAGACACTTCTGCGCATTGGTCTAGCCTGAGCGTGGAGTATTCTATCGGAATCGGCCAGTACCTGTGATCTTTTGAAACGAGAGGTCAGCGTTGGTAGAAAAGGTAACGTGCTTATTAACACTTATTAGATGAGGGCGCATGGGCCCGTCATCTAATCGGATCCCGATCGCACTTTCAAACCTCGGTTTGAGCTCGCATCCGTCACATCATATAGGGATAGTCAAGGTGGATCTATGGTTGTTGGCTTCTCTGGTAGATGGCCCTCCAAGATGTCGAGGTCCGGATCCGGCCCAGGTAGTGATCGGGGAGAGCGACCTTCTGTGGCGTTTCCTGGGGGTATGGAGAATATGATCGTCCAAACGCAATCTACGTCAAGTAAACTTAGATGCCACTCAAACGAAAGCGCAGGTGGGGGCCTACCAGACGAGACGAGCTCGGGCACGCGTATGCACACCCAGAATCACCGAACTTGGGATGCGTGCGACGAATGTTCCTGTGTCGTCTACGGCGTCTCCTCCGCCTGCGGAGCTTAAGAGAATAGCATCATTCGGGGTGAGTGAAGAGAGAGCCGGAAAGTGTCGAAATAAGTGTTGTAAGAGGACCTCGTTCGACGCCGACGTGAATGCAAGGCGAATAGAAGTAATAATAGTGCCCAATAAACCGGGCGCGGGCGGAGAGGTCGAGACGACCGCTTCGCAGATTTGGGGTGCATTTTTTGGGGATACTTCTTATCAGAGGGGAGACGACATGACAGCAAGGATCGACCTGACCGCATTCGATTGCGTTGCGGCTGGGCGAGCGTGTTAACTCCGTGGCGGCTCTCTTAGCTGCCTCCAACTCCGCGACGCGTTTCTCTTCTTCGGCTTGGAGCCTCGCATCATTCGCTGCACTCTGGGCTTCGTGCTCCACGATCTACATTTTCCGTGGGAAAACGGGGTCAGGATGGCCGGAGCGGGGATAATAGGGGGATAAGTGAATGGCACTCGGTGGTGCAGGCGCTTGGAGGTCCGGAGGGGATCAGCTATAAGAGGAATGTGGGGCGAGGACGGGTGGGCGGTGGGCGGGCAGAGGTTTGTGTGAGGGAGGGTAGTGAAGAACTGGAAACCCGAAGTGACGATAGAGACCCGCTCGCAAAGAGCTCATCCGCGCCTGAGACCCTTAGCGGAAGGGGTGGCAGCGGTCATGTCGACCATTTTTATGGACTTGGTAGCCGAGGGTGCACTGCTATGGCAAGGTGGGGGTGATTTTGTGATTCTGTGCGTGCACTAGGACCATAGGGAGGTGGGAGGTGGTCAATGGGGCATCCTGGGGGGAATGATGACGACTCGTGTCGACGTTTCTTTCGAGGACTTCAAATTTGGAACTGAGAAGAATCGGAGATCCATCCCGCGACCTCTGGTCATGGATTTTAACTCGCTACGGGATCGCCTAGACTTGCATTTAAGCTCCACAGCAGGACGCCAAAAAGTCAAATCGACTTGCAGATTAAGTCAGAATTGAGGCGATGAGCGCTACGTAGGACAACTTGAAATCCTCACCGCCCAAGTTATATCTGAGTTTCCGGAGAACATGACTTTCGCCTCATGCATGGCCACAGTTGACGTACTTGTAGATAGAACTGCAGCGAAGATATAGTTTCCTTCCTTGCCCATGGCTTCCTTGATCGTGAGTTGCCGGCCCGGCTCAGAGGCAGCAGCCGATCTCAAGCCAGGCCGGGTGTTTCGCAGATCATCAAGAACGTCATTGCTAGTGCCAAGATCGTTGCCAATACAGTAGGTAGTTTCCGCAACACCGCTGCATGAACATACCAGCGAGGAGTTTTTTCCTTCCGTTCCAAAGTTCAGAGCTCCTGGCCACACTAGCGGCATCTGTACAAGCATATACCTCCTTTTTTTGCCACTGGCAGTCGTGTGTCGATCAGAATCTTGAAGTCGTTTAACTCGCACACCAACTTAGCCGCGGCCATATTCCAACGGTCGTAAGAACGGTCGTGTATTTCACGTCGACGGCGGATGAAAAACTTGAACCTCCAAAAGGGGCCAAAGACGCGGGTGCCGTCGTGCGATGGTCGGGTTCACGGAGGAGTACGACCTTTTGGCGTTGTTCTTCTTTTCTGCTTCGCTACTGACGCAATATAGAAGTTCGATAAGACGATGTCCTCGGGCGCAATTGGTCGACTGTACTGGAATGACTCGGACGCACGATTCCCCTGGTGAATATTTTAGGGTCGTTCCGCCTCTTGGCTGGCGTGCGCTAAAAGTGGTTCAAGACCGCATACCTTGAAGTGGACTTTAGCTCATAAGGTTGTGTGTTTTCGATGCAGCACCCTCGCATTGAAATGATGCATTTCCGCTTCCTGCCGCGGCGTTGCTCGTGCCTTTGGTACCTTGATCTTGTCAATAGTTTTCCGTAGGGAAAGAAGTTACTACAGTACTGTACAGGTTAACGATGGTTTTGCACTAGATTTTGTCGATTAATGTGATGTGGGAGACCCACGAAGAGCACGAAATTAGAGTTTTTCTTTTTTTGCGGACTCCGTTATCTAAGTCAGTTTGGTGCTTGCGCTCTATCGATATGAAAACCGTAATGCAAGCCCGAAAATGTATGTCGGCGAAAAAGTCGTCCAGGATTTATATATTGTTTTGATATTGATGGAGTGGAGTTGGAACCCCTACTTGGATTCGTACCGCCACCTTCCCCTTCGGGAAACCCGGGCAAGGTTAGCAGTCGAGTAGTACCCTGAGGGCTACAGCGCCAGTTGTGGCGCTGAGCCACCCCAACATACACCACCTGCACGTCCTGTCTCTCCTATCGAACACTTGTCCCCTCCCTCTACCCCAGGGGGTGATGCTTTCCACCTATCCAACATCGACCACGAACTTCCTCTGGGAGGTGCCCCCCATTATACCCTTTTGACCTCTCATTTGTTACACCTCCTTATTACTCACGGCACGGAGGCATGTGACGGCATAACCCCGGTCGTACTTTCCCGGGTTATAAATGGATCAAAAAAAAAAAAAAAAAAAAGAGTTGGAGCGAAAAGGTGATAGGACTCGGATACAGGAAGGGGCTTGACAGAGCGAAGGAAGGCCTCTGGGAGATAAAGCAATATCCAACAACTGATGGTATGCACAACAGCACCAGTCCCTCTTGGAATCACTGCGCAGTAGGTGAGTCTCATCGGGCAGCAGTTGAGTGGGCGATGACCGTGGGCCTGCCGTAAGACCCGAACGGCTAATACACGTGCTTCCTTTCCCTTTCTGCTCAAAAGTAAAAGACCAGCATCTCGTTACCGCGTCGCACTACCTGACGGAGGGCTAGAGAGAGCGTGCTATCAATGAAGAAAAAAGATACATAAGCACTCGTGGGTTGGAACCAAGTCGGATAAATATCGCGCGCACGCAGGAACGTGTGGCCAAACTGCCGCAGACGCACCCACGCACGGGCCACGCACGGTTGTGATCGTGGTCCCTGAATCGTGCTTCGCCCAAATTAATATAGCTCTCCCCCATGGGGCCGCCACAATCAAAGAGTGATCGAGGAGCCCAGAGGGCCCTTACGGCATACGCGTGCCACACCCTCCAGGAGGGGTAAGATCTAATAGAGCGCGGCCGCCGTAGCAGGTGCGCAAAGTCAGTCGCGGCGATTTGCGCCTCCTTTCATCTTCGCGGGCAACACTTGTTTCGCCAGATGCAATACAGTGCGCGAGGAGCGGACGGAAGGAACGAACAGAACGAGTGAATGAATGGGTGGGGTCACTCTATATTCCCGGCCATTCTTTGCGTCCGGCGCGATCCACATACCAGCGATTGGGGTCACCGGGATCTCTCTTTGCAATTTATTTATTTATTTCCATTTTCTTCTCCCGTGGAGAGATAACCTGAGTACCGGGCTAGTGGCGAGAAAGGGGTTGGGTCACCATGCGGCGCGGGAGGTTGTCCTGTGGCTGCCCTTCCACTGCCTTTCAGACGAGCTTGTCTAGCAATTACACACGAGTCGGTGACACGACCTTGTCATTCCCGTTCCCGAGTCGTCTCGTGACCGGTCTATACCTTTTTTTTCATAGTGCTCTGCTGGCACCGGGAACCCACAGTCTACTTTGGGATTTTCTTCAACAAGTTGGGCGGAGGGCATGTAGTATGGCACCCCAATGCGGTGAACGCGTGATCGGGGGCGTGTGGGTCGCGTGCACACCTGTGACCGAAAACGTGTGGACACTGGGACCCAGCGAAGTTGTTCCCAATCTCGGGCAGGACCCACTGCGGCTTCCCGCCTCCTTCAGAACAATTGGCCTGTGGTGGCGTTGTCCTCGTGAGCGACTCGCCTTGCTTCATACGTACGGCGAGTGGCCCACGTCACGCACGGCAGTGTGCCTCTTCTCCCTCACCTCTTCAGTTGCTGGCCGCCGCCGTGCTCTTTGCTCTCGGAAGGGCGTTTAAGTTACCAGCCAGCCCATCCATCTATAGCGACAATCCAGGAAGGCAAGTTCTAGGGAATGCTTCCTCCCACTTCTTCTCACTTCTCGGTTTCCACATTCTCTGCCAAGCGTCCCCGTCTGGGTGTGGTCCGATTCGGAAGCATTCTTCATACGATGATAGATCCCTTCTTCCCGGTTACGGTGATCGTTCGTCGAACCCAGCGGGCGACGGCGCTATTAATATCTCTGCGTAAAGGTCTTTCTTGGCTGGTCGACCAGATCCCATTGAGCGGACTAGGTAAGTTCAGGCCGAGGACGATCGGTGAATAACAAGTACAGCGAACGAACCCACCCGGAGAAATGTCGCGCGAAGTCGCAGGACCTGCGGTGCGTGCTCGGAAAAACAGCGGCCGCCCCTGACCGGCTCATTGTCCGACCGAGGTTGATGAACTTGCGTTTCTGGATAACGATTGACTGGGTCAACTCTCTGCCGCGGTTGTCGTCGTCTTCATCGCTCTGCCTCCGGAACAGTCGGGCTGTGTAACATGCGATCGCGGGCCATACACACATGGTCTGAACCGTGATTCCAGAAAGAAAGAGAAGGGCAACCAGATTGGGCGAGTGCTGTGATTCGGTCAATTCATTTAACATCGGGATATCCTTGCTCACTTGTTCCGCGTCCTTTGAGGAAGGCACCCCCATCTGCAACTGGAACTCGAGCTCAGATTCCAGACATTCAAATTCGCGCCAGTTCCCGCACCGAAGCTGGTGCTTCGGGCCCTGCTTCGTCGACGCTCCGTTCGTTCCTTGAGCCTCTCTCGCTGGTTCGTCGGCTGGAACCTGCGGCGCACCATACGTCATACTGGTCCATTCCCGCGGCCCACTCTGCAGCACGCTCCGTACAAAGCGCTCCACAGAGATTGCATGTGAACGCCCTACATGCATAAATTTATTTCTTGCCTTCGGGGCGACGCTTCCACCGACGCATGGAGATACGAGGTCCGGCGTCTTTTGTTGAGACCGTAGACCGGGGCATCTCTTGCGACGAGCGAATGAAGACGCGCCATCAACTTAAAGGTCGTTCAGAAGGAAGACGCTTCTGCTGGTCTCTCAGAGGACACGCACTCGTGGATGATCTAACGAGTTCTATCTCCTTCTTCTGTGTGCGTGCTCATTGGCCTCATGACGAGGACCCGTAAATAATGCAGGTCAATCAGTGGAGGTAAGTATATGCGTACGTGCCTTGGCGGCCCAGAATTGTCCTATGACCTCAGCCTTGCGTTTGAATGTCCTAGAGCGGGGCACTAGGACTTAAGGCCTAAAGCTCTTTGGAGGATTGTTAGCCATGTGTTAGATCCTATCGAGTGCCTGAAGGCGTTTGCACCTCACTTACGCCTTGAGTCCGCATGACACCCTCTCGTGATGGTTCTTTTCCAGAACAGGATGTCTCACTAACACCGATGTGGACAGATGGTGCTCCCAGACGCAGTCGTCCTATTCTATCATCATTGGGAGACTCACAAAGGACTCACTTCGAGCCATGGTTGGTCTGCTATCGTCGGGTGTTCGTACACCGACATCCAAGAATAAAAACGTTATTGGTAACGATCGGTCGGTTTAGAGAGCCGGATTGAACCTGCGTGGTTCCCAATATACAGCTTGGGTGGGAAAGCGTCGACAGCGATGATCGCATCACTAAAAGTGACGGTACTTCGTACCATAGCTTGTTAGGGGCTGTCCTCGGGATCTCCAACCAGGTAGACGTGGGTCGGCGGAGCGTTTGTATTTGTCATCGTATCAGCGAGGATGATACGCCATTGTCCCGTGGAGACTGAGGGATAAGGTAGGGAAGGAAGAAAAGCCGCGAGATTAATCTAGAGGATGCTGATGTAACACTCGCACAACACAAACGAGTCTTGAAAGCTCATGAAAGAATCTGGAGGACCCAGCGGAATTTTATGACTTGCTTCATAGGTAAGTGCCCTACGCCGATGTTATTTACGAATTGCCGTACATGATGGCCAGAAATATCCTTATCCGATTGACGGCGCCTACGTTGAGGCTTGTCGCGATTACTGTAGATCGGGACGAAGGTGAATTACAAGCCGGTGACGTTACCTTGTTCTCATGGTGAGCAGGACGGAACCGAGTTGCCTATGATGTCTGATTGGCACTTGCCCACGAGACGACTCGTATTACGTATAGGGTGAAGGGGTCAATCGTGGGAGACCAAACAATAACTTAACTTGACTTAGGAGTGCTATATCACCGGTTATTTTATAGTATGTGATTGCACAGCGCGGGGTTGTCCTGAAGGGAGTTGGAGGAGGACTGAGGGATATTTATGTTCAGTTCGAGACAATGACGTGGCGGTGAGGATCCGAGATGAATTTGAGATTGAGATTTTGAGATTGAGAAGAGACGATGAACAACAAATATTATAAAGCACGGCCAGGCTGGCTACGCTTGACCAAGACCCATGCACTCCGCACTCCTCCAGCGTCCCCTCGGCCGTGCTCTTCCCAATGACGACCTCGATTCCACTCTTGACATGTCTCGCTCATCCGGCTTCATCCTCACAGACCCTACTACCCTCTCATCCGCTCCAGACTACGATGGTCTTCCACCGTTGTCTCCTATCTTCCCTTCCCTCGACCACACAAGCACCGTCTCCTCGTCCCCTGCAGCCATGTTCCTCTCGGCTTTCAGCCCCGCTGTCTCCGCCGCCCCCTTGCCCGACGACGAGGGCGAGCAGGTCGACGGATACAAGCTCGGCCCCATCATTGGCTTTGGCGGTTTCTCCTCCATCCGACGTGCCTTTTCCCCTTCGGGTGGCACCGTCGCCGTCAAGATCGTACGCCGCTCAGACTTGGAGTCTGATTCCCCACAGGCCCGCGAACGTCTCGAGAACGAGGCATCAATTTGGAACACTCTTTCGCACGAGAACATCCTTCCCCTCTTCCACTCCGTCCACACCCCTTATGCCGACTTTTTCTTCATGCTCTTCTGCCCTGCCGGCACTCTCTACGACATTCTCAAACGCGATGGCCATCCCGCACTATCCCATGACGACGCCGGCATGATGTTCCGCCAGGTCGTCCGTGGTGTTCGTTACCTTCACGAGCAGATGGCCCTCGTCCATGCCGACCTCAAACTCGAGAACGTCCTCGTCGATGAGATGGGCGTGTGCCGTATCTGCGATTTCGGGATGACCCGTAGCTTCGGAGAGGAAGAGGACATCGACGAGGATCTCCCCGCGTTGCCATCTGCCCCACATGGCCTCCGCAATCACCGCTCCGTCCCAGATTCAGCCAGGCTCCCCCGTACTTCCTCTCTCCTTCGTAGCGGTCGTGGTTCACTCAAGGCCACTGGCCACCTTTCGCACTTGATTCACCAGCACTCACGTCCCCGTCGCCGCGAATCCACCCCTCTCCCAACTCATCCTCAATCCCAGGCGCCCCATCTCCACGCCGTATACGAATTCCCACCTGGCTCGCTTCCCTACGCCTCTCCATGAGCTCCTACGCAGGCCAGATGCAGACCGCCCTTATCGTCCACACCCCGCCCAAGACATCTGGGCACTCGGCGTCATATTGTACGCATTGCTTACGGGTGGCCTACCGTTTGTGGACTCTTTCGAGCCACGCCTAACGATGAAAATTTTACACGGTAGATTCAACGTCCGTTCCTAGCCCCTCGTGTTCTCTTGCTGACAAATCCCCCAAGGTGCCTTTGACATGCCAAAGAATGTTGGTCGGGGTGCCGAATTGGTACTCCGTGGATGTCTAGAAGCATCGGTACCCCAACGTTGGACCATTGCAGCGGTTGATGATGTCAGTTGGTCTGTCGGTTGGGGCACCCAAACTGATGACACGTCTCCCGGATCCGCAGAGAATGAACTCGAGCAACTCGAGCAAATGGTTCACGAGACCCACGCACAAGCTAAGAGGCACAGATCATCACGCTCGCGGTCTCGTGCCCGCGCCCACCCACCTCTTATCGTTCCTGATCACGACGCCGCCAGTGATGACGCTGTTCCGGAGCTGGAATACGATCCCGAGCCCATGGGCGGCCCTGCGTTCGCGCGCTCTACCTCGTCGCGCAGCCGCAGCACGGGGCCCTTCTCGCCCTTCACACACGCATGGTCCGAAATCGAAATGCCGCCTTCCATCGGCCCTCCGGAACTCGCGCTGCTGGGGACCCCGCCCGTGCACCCGGCACCGGCGCTCGCACTCCTCGAGCGCCCCCGCGGCCGAAGTCACAACGCGCCAAAATGCCGCGAGGGCGACCGCACACCGTCACTGGGTGTTCCGCGCTCGCGCAGCTCGAGCGTGGCGCCTCTATCGCCGGCGATCGCGGAGATGCGCGGACGACAGGGCATGGCTTGCGAGGCCCGTACTCACATTAGGGCTCGGCCTGAACGCAGACATGCGTATAGGCTCGAAGCGCGCGGGCAGTCAGCCCCCAGGCGCGCTCGACGCCGTGGGCGCTCCCGTCACGGGCGAGGGCCAGCGTGGGCGTATCCCCCGCGATGTCTGTCGCGTTCTCCACGCCACACGCCGACGGCGGGTTCGTGCTGAAGTCAGGAGTAGCCAGCGTGCAACGCGGCCGCAGTTCCGAACGCGCTTGAGATGCACAGTGATGTTCATGATCTATCTCCATCTGTCCCACCACTCTCTTCCTTGGTTTACGGTTTTCTAATGGCGATTTTCTTATAGTGGGTTTGTCGCTCATGTATGTATCCTCTCACCACTGTGTCCATATTGACAGGTTGGACTCTCATCACCTTCGTTGTACAAAATTATCTCTGTAAACATATATCCACTGTCGTATATCGTAATAGGACACCAATTGCAATTTTATCTATGTGCTCCCCCCTCTATTCTGGTCACACCCGGGAATTATCGAGGTTGAAGATGAGGATATCCTCCGCGCCGACGCTCACGAGTCGATCCATCACGTCCGCCATCTTGGACCGCTCGACCATGGAGCTGACGGCGACCCACTCGGGGTCCTCGAGCGGGCTGATCGTCGGCGCGCGTCGGCCAGGCGTGATGGCCGTCGCGGCGGAGAGCGTCGCGCGGCGGACATTGTACTGGCAAATGACGTACTTTCCCGCAGCGATGACGCCAGCGATGCGGGCTGTGATCTTGTCGATGAGCGGGGCGAGGTGGGCGTGCTTCGGGGTCGAGGACCGAATGAGCACCGCCTCGGACTGCAGCAGCGTCGCGATCGGCCGGAGGCCCGCCGCGCGCATCGTCTCGCCGGATTCTGTATGCGGTCTGTCATTCTCCGCTTCCTACCTGCTAGGGTGGATTCTACGCACCTACAAGGTCGACTGTGAGAGACAAAAGGTCAGGTAGGGGACGCCTGTACGAAGAGGGAGAGACGCACCGATGCCATCTGCGAGGCCGAGTGCGCACGCGGCCTCGACGCTGCCGCCGACATACTCGATCTGGGTACGGGCGTCGTCGCTCTCGATGCCCGCGCGCTTGTCGACGTCCGCGAAGAAGTGGCCCACGAGGACCTCGAAGCTCGTGACGATGTGCTTTCCCGCGAGCGCATCGACACTGTACACGGGCGCGGCTTCGGGCGCAGCGCGCACTTGCCAAAGCCGAGGCGCAGCGTCTCCGAGACGTGGGCCTCCATCTGGGCCTCGAGGATCACGTCGTGGCCCGTGATGCCGAGGTCGACGTTTCCCTTGCCGACGAACGAGGGGATGTCAGATGCGGGCAGGAAGACGCTGCGGGCCAAGTCAGCGCGAGGTTGTGTGTGTGCGTGACGAACGCGACGCACAGGGCGATGGGGTGGTTCTGTACGAGGCAGACGTCGAGACGGTTCGGCCGACGGAACTGGATATCCGCTCCTACGTGGGGTTAGTCTGGAATCGAGCAGATCTTGAAGGCCGCGCACTAGAAAGCAGTTGTCGAAGACGACCTGTGAATCAGCGGTCAGTGCTTGGAAGGACGAGAAAGTCAGATCGGCGTGCCTTTCTTGGGGATCGCGAAGAGCAGACGGCCGTCAAGTGTGCTAGCATCTGTGAACGGGTCAGTATGTACGATGCCAGTAGATGTGCTCTCCGACCGAGTGCAGACCAGCGAACTGATATAAAATCTAATCAATTTTTATTTATTTACAAAACCACCTTGTACAGAACTCTAGAAAACGAGGAGATATGTACCGGGCTTTTTCCAGTCATGGTGCTGATTGCGTCACGGTGAGTGGCAGACAGTCAGTCTGGAGATAGCATACCACGAACCTGGCATATCAATGCGTCCTCGCTGATCGCCACGGTTTCAAGTTCAAGACCTCTCATCTGTATCGGGAGCGCTACACTTTTCTTCACGCTGGGTAGGAATCCTTGGTGGCAGGCCGGTTCAAGTTGCGCGCCACGGGTGTGGCTGAAGTCCCAGACATCTACAAAATTTTGTTGTCGACCTGAAACTAACCGCGAGCCCGAAACTTGACGCGAGCCGAGGAAGTAACCCAAGAGCCGATCGGGCACCCATCCAGTGCCCGTGGCTCCCCAGTCTTTCCACGGGATGTACCGCATCAACACATTGTCGGATGAAGCACCGTCAATGTGCGATGTCAGCCTGATCATGGGAATCAGAAGAATGGGACAAGCATTCGATTTGAGGAAAGCTATGTGTTCCGAGGGCGACGAGCTGTTCTGATGGCGAACTGAAGAATGGGACGGCAACTTCGTCAGAGTAGGAGTGGATGTTGAGGTAGTAATGTAACTCCTCCACAGGATCCGAGTCGAATTCGTCCCCAACTTCGAGGGAAAAGACAACGATCGGAGTGGGGACGCCCTCGTGCTGTGATGCGGACACCCGATCCAAGTCGTACACCTCTAGAACCGGGCGATGCCCATATGGGCCGAGAATTACGTCTTTGGCACGGTCACCGAGACTGGTAGTGGCAAGCAAGAGACGATTTTCTGGGAGAAATGTCACGCTTTGGATGACATGCTTGACATCTGAAGTGAAAGACTTGTGTAAATCAGCAAACCCCTTCCCTTGTGCTCCGTGGAGGCACTAGACGTACTAGCACTATCTGGCCGGTTTTCCAATTGCATACACAGACCTCACGCTTCGGATTCAGGATGGCGAGGTAGTTTTGAACCACCCTGAGTTTGAAGTTTGCACCCAAAGAACGCATAAGGTGACGGGATTGAGAGAGGAGAGAAACGGCAACTAAAGGATGGGGTTCACCAGTGGTGAGAGACAAAAAATGGAAGCGATGTTCACTTTCATAGGGGCCGAATGGGTTGAGCGGCGGTTCCATTACAACGAGAATATCCTCAGAGGGGTCAAGAGCACGTGTGTATGGGGTAAATGAAAAGGAAAGCTCCCATTGTCGCATAGGGATACCACGCAAGATTGATGGAATTTGCACAAGCACGAGCTTGCCTTCTCTCTCAGTCTCCGAGGCAAATGTGAGGATGCCACCTGGGGAAACGTCCATGTTGTGTCGTCTCTCAGTGTTGGGCAGCTCTATGCAGGTCGACCAACGAAGGTGCTTCCAGGCATCGTTGTAGGACCGCAATCTTTCCCTACGCTCGGGAATAGACATAATGCTTAGAGGGCCATCTTCCATACCGGATCTTCCAAGCTCGAGGTGATATTGCAGTAAAGCAGATCCCCCGATGATATCGACTATGCGCCCGCATACCTGTCGACCGGATCAGTTTAGGTCAGTAGGACAGGAGGCTAGGACAGGAGGCTAGGAAGACGCACCCGTGTGCAAGAGAAGAGGTCTCGATAATGTAGCATTGCGAGGATTTTTACGATGAGCTCATTGGGCAAGAGTTCGAGTAAATTTCTTGTCGAGTTATCCAGTGGAGTCCAACACTGGCACTCAGGTGGAGAGGAAGGAGACTGGTCCTCCCCTCCTTTCTCGGTGTTGGAAGTCAGTGTGGGGTGCTGGCGTGACATCGCCCCTTGGGTGATCCAAGGTAGCCAGTACAGTCGGCGAAATAGTGCCAAGTCGAGGGTAGAATCGAAGTAGAGCGCGAGCGATAACGAAGGAAGTTCTGAACTTCACCATTGAAAGGATTCAGATGAGGGAGAGCACGGGCGTGTTTTTTGAGAACAGAATGGTGGTGACATGCAGGTAATTTTATATAATAGGATACTACATTTTAAATAGACGCAAAGAAGGTGAAAGCGATGACGAGTGGGCAGCACCAGTCCGTCGAACTTCGGCGTGTGACATGTGACGTCTCCCGAGTAGAAGAACGCGTAGTACTGTACGCAATAGAAATAGAATCATGAACTCGAGCAATCGAGCAGAGGGTTCACGAGACCCACGCACACGCTAAGAATCATCACGCTCGCGGTCTCGTGCTCCTCTTATCGTTCCTGATCACGACGCCACCAGTGACGACGCTGTTCCGGAGCTGGAATACGATTCCGAGCCCATGGGCGGTCCTGCGTTCGCGCGCTCTACCTCATCGCACAGCCGCAGCACGGGGCCCTTCTCGCCCTTCACACACGCATGGTCCGAAATCGAAATGCCGCCTTCCATCGGCCCTCCGGAACTCGCGCTGCTGGGGACCCCGCCCGTGCACCCGGCGCCGGTGCTCGCGCCCCTCGAGCGCCCCCGCGGCCGAAGTCACAACGCCCCAAAATGCCGCGAGGGCGGCCGGACACCGTCACTCTGGGTGTTCCGCGGTTGAGCGTGGCGCCTCTATCGCCGGCGATCGCGGAGATGCGCGGACGACAGGGCATGGCTGCGAGGCCCGTACTCACATTAGGACTCGGCCTGAGCACAGACATGCGTATAGGCTCGAAGCGCGCGGGCAGTCAGCCCCCGGCGCGCTCGACGCCGTGGGCGCTCCCGTCACGGGCGAGGGCGAGCGTGGGCGTATCTCCCGCGTTGTCTGTCGCGTTCTCCACGCCACACGCCGACGGCGGGTTCGTGCTGAAGTCAGGAGTAGCCAGCGTGCAACGCGGCCGCAGCTCTGAACGCGCTTGAGATGCACAATGACGTTCCTTCATGATCTATCTGCATCTGTCCCACCACTCTCTCTTCCTTGGTTCACGGTTTTCTAATGGCGATTTTCTTATTGTGGGTTTGTCGCTCATGTATGTATCCTCTCACCACTGTGTCCATATTGACAGGTTGGACTCATCATCACTTTCGTTGTACAAAATTATCTCTGTAAACATATATCCACTGTCGTATCGTAATAGGACACCAATTGCAATTTTATCTATGTGATCTCCCCTCTATTCTGGTCACACCCGGGAATTATCGAGGTTGAAGATGAGGATATCCTCCGCGCCGACGCTCACGAGTTGGTCCATCACGTCCGCCATCTTGGACCGCTCGACCATGGAGCTGACCGCGACCCACTCGGGGTCCTCGAGCGGGCTGATCGTCGGCGCGCGTCGGCCAGGCGTGATGGCCGTCGCGGCGGAGAGCGTCGCGCGGCGGACATTGTACTGGCAAATGACGTACTTTCCCGCAGCGATGACGCCAGCGATGCGGGCCGTGATCTTGTCGATGAGCGGGGCGAGGTGGGCGTGCTTCGGGGTCGAAGACCGAATGAGCACCGCCTCGGACTGCAGCAGCGTCGCGATCGACCGGAGGCCCGCCGCGCGCATCGTCTCGCCGGATTCTGCATGCGGTCTGTCATTCTCCGTTCCTACCTGCTGGGGTGATTCTACGCACCTACAAGATCGACTGCGAGAGAGAAAAGGTCAGGTAGGGGACGCCTGTACGGAGAGGGAGAGACGCACCGATGCCATCTGCGAGGCCGAGTGCGCACGCGGCCTCGACGCTGCCGCCAACATACTCGATCTGGGTACGGGCGTCGTCGCTCTCGATGCCGGCGCGCCTATCGACGTCCGCGAAGAAATGGCCCGCGAGGACCTCGAAGCTCGTGACGATGCGCTTTCCCGCGAGTGCATCGACGGTGTGCACGGGCGCGGCTTCGGGCACCTGCACCTGGAGCGCGCACTTGCCAAAGCCGAGGCGCAGCGTCTCCGAGACGTGGGCCTCCATCTGGGCCTCGAGGATCACGTCGTGGCCCGTGATGCCGAGGTCGACGTTGCCCTTGCCGACGAACGAGGGGATGTCAGATGCGGGCAGGAAGACGCTGCGGGCCAAGTTAGCGAGGCGTGTGTGTGGCGAACGCGACGCACAGGGCGATGGGGTGGTTCTGTACGAGGCAGACGTCGAGACGGTTCGGCCGACGGAACTGGATATCCGCTCCTACGCGGGGTTAGTCTGGGCTCGAGCAGATCTTGAAGGTCGCGCACCAGCAAGCAGTGTCAAGCATTTTTCGTGAAGACGACCTGTGAATCGGCGGTCATTGCCTGGAAGGGTGAGATAGCCAGATCGACGTACCTTTCTTGGGGATCGCAAAGAGCAGACGGCCGTTGAGGGTGCTAGCATCTGTGAACGGGTCAGTTAGGCCAAGCACGATGCCAGTAGATGTGCTCTCCGACCGAGTGCAGACATTGTGACTGACCAGCGAACTGATATAAAATTTTCTTACAAAACCACGATCATGTCTCAGTCGGACCTCAATCCCGCTAGCTTTAAACTCATCCTGTCAAAGCTCATCAAGACACCCCAAGACTTCACCGCTGCCGACATCCAGCTCGCCATCAACCACGTCATCACTCCCGGCGCCGCCCTCCCAGAGCAGCTTGGCGCATTCCTCACTGGTCTTGCCACCGCTCGTGTCGAGCTACGCGAAGATATCCTCCTCGCCGCCGCCTCCTTCGTTTTTGAGCGCTCCATCCCAGCCATCGTCAACGATGTCGATAAGCACTTTATCGTCGACATCGTCGGCACAGGCGGCGACGGACACAACACTTTCAACGTCAGCACGACCGCCGCGATGATCGCAGCAGGTGCAGGCGCACGGGTAATAAAGGTAGCATGTCCACACCTATCTTCTATCGCATTCTGACATCTATGTAGCACGGAAGCAGCGCTTCCACGTCATCCAGCGGCTCTGCAGACCTCCTGCACGCCCTCGGGTGCGTCTTCACACCACCGCGCGGCGGCAAGCCCTCGCCCATCCCCGACATCCCGCTCGTCTTCCTCCTGGCGCCACACTACCACCCCTCACTAGCGGCGCTCGCGCCCGCCCGACGCGCGCTGCCCTTCCGCACGCTCTTCAACGCGCTCGGGCCGCTGCTCAACCCAGCCCGTCCACGCGGGATGCTCGTCGGCGTCGCAGAGCCCGCGCTGGGCCCACCATACGTCGCTGCGCTCCGCGCTGCCGGCGTGCGCCGCGGCTTCGTCGTGTGCGGCGCCGAGGGGCTCGACGAGATCTCGTGCGCGGGAGATACGCGCGCCTGGGAGCTGCGCGAGGACGGCGAGGTGCGCGAGCGCACCCTCCACCCCACGACCGACTTTGGCCTGCCCGTACACCCCCTTGCGGACGTCAGGGGTGCGTCGCCCGCGGAGAACGCCGCGACGCTCAGAGCGCTCCTCACGTCGGGCGACGACATACCCGAACACCTCGCGCCTATCCTGGACTTTGTGTTGCTCAACGCCGCGGCACTGCTTGTTGTCGCTGGGCGCGTGGATAATTTTGTGGACGGCGTCGCGCTGGCAAAAGAGGCGGTCACTACTGGAAAGGCGTGGCGTGCATTCGAGTTGTTCCGAGAGTACAGCCTCAAAGATGCCGCGGTGGCCGTGGTCGGGGCCTAATTGCGACAAAAAAGAGGAATAGGGTGTACATGTATAGCAGGTTCATCATTCGGGCTAGATTGTAGCGTTTAATGTTAGCTTCGTTACGGCCCGGGCCGATGGTGCTGCGAGTTCGCTTGGTCCCGCCTTGACAGGATCCAACTGATGTCTCGAAATGACAGTGAAGTACTAAACTGACTTGTAATCCTTGCCTGGGACATAATCGTAATGGTCTTGAACGAACACACCCAGCATGCGGCTAGCCAGAGTGCTCTCCCTCAGGTGGTTCTTGTTCTCTGCGTTCTTCAGCATCTCGTACTCGTCTGCACCTTGAGGGGCGTAGCATTAGGGCACTGCCCCGGATCTGGGACTGCGGCGAAACCAAGATTTGACAAGTGCCGGCCAATCCTCAAACAACAAGCTGCGCGAGCAGATCCGAGAAAAAAAAAGACGACCTGGCATTATACAATGATACGGCGAATTTGAGGGTTCTGATCTTGGTGATTTCGGTAAGGTGTTCGGGCATTTGCATTTCCGAGAAACAAAAGTAATAAGAACGAAATCTGTCGAGTTTGGCAGTGAGTGAGCGGCCTTCCGATGTTGTACAATATCCATTCCTCCTACCCGTCTCTTTTACATCGCGTGCACATCCCCTACACAATATCCCATCGGCCGGGCCTCAAACCGCGCCACTACCTCAGGCGGCAAGCAGCTCCCAATCTAGCTCTTCCCGTCCCCGGCCCTCTTGCGCGCGTACATGCGCAGCTTCCCGTCCTTGCACACGAACTGAAGCTGACTGCGGGACCGAGACCACGTGCGATCACAACCTTTTGCATCTCCCGCGCAGCTCGGTACTAAACTCGCTTCGGTGATATACACCCAGGCACGGCGTCGGCGCCTCCGACAGCGCCAGTTGCGGTCCGGGTACAGTTCATTCCAGTAAATGATCAAGGTAGTACACCAAGCGGCTGTGGCAGGACTACCTAGGGGGTCCTGCGGAACTTGCTCCTAGCACGGACAATTTTGATAGTTGGCAACGCTACCGTCAGTCGAAGTGGCGGTCTAGGGCAGAGTAAGGCACGAGCAGAGGCACAGGCCGCCAGAACGTAGCCTTTGAGGGAACGAGAACGACTGAGGTGGTACATGCTCATCCCTTTTTTCCGCGTCATGCCGAACATATCCCATCCCAAAATTCATGGTCTAAGACCCCAAGAGCTGGTCATCGACCCTGAGGCTGAAGTGGCACACTTCTCTGTCGCTGTCGCCTGGAAATGAGTTGAGGAGCTTGCGCAGGCCGTCCACGGTCGGCCAGTCAACGGGCGGAGAAGAATGGAAGCACTGGGTACTGGGACAGCTGCACGCTATTGTGGTAGACATAAGGCCATCGTCTGGCTGTGATGTGAATGTGACCCAGCCCGCGTTGTCTGGCCTGAGACGAACGACCGTCACGTCCACGTGCCAATGTGTTGATGAAGTTTAGGCACATCTTGGGATGTATATGGTGCCAGTGGTTTAGGAGTCAGGCAACTAGCCTGGGGATATTCTGGATGGAAGCAGGGAGTGTGCAATGCGGTGTGGCATAGTATCGCATTGCGTGCATACTTTACATGATACACCGAGATAGACTGGGACGTTCAAGTTGATGAGCACTGTATCACGTGGCCCTTTTACTCCATTTCGACCCTCTATCATTACAGTGGTGTCCGATCACCTTCTTTGTGCCTATTTTTGTTAAAATGCAGTATCTTATATAAATGACCTGCGTGTCACAATGAACCCCCATCATGTCCTCGAAAGCACCTCTGTGTGTTCTCATCTGAATCCTCTCAATGGCGAAATTCAAAACTTCCTTTGTTCAAGTTATTGCTCGCGCTCTACTTCAATTCTGCCCTCGACTTGGCACTATTTCGCCAACTGTACTGGCTACCTTGGACCACCTAAGGGGCGACGTCACGCCAGCACCCCACATGGCCTCCAACAATGAGGAAGGAGGGGACCGGTCTCCTTCCTCTTCACTTGACTGTCGGACTCCATTGGATAACTTGAACTCGACAAGAAATTTACTCGAACTCTTGCCCAATGAGCTCATCGCAAAAATCCTCTCAATGCTACATAATCAAGACCTTTTCTCTTGCACCCGGGTGCGTCTACCCAGCAGCTTCCTGACCTACTGTTACGACTAAACCAATACGATCTCGGCAGGTGTGCCGGCGCATGGTCGATATTATCGAGGGATCTGCTTTACTACAATATCACCTCGAGCTTGGAAGATCCGGTATGGAAGATGGCTCTCTAAGCATTATGTCTATTCCCGAGCGTAGGGAAAGATTGCGGTCCTACAACGATGCGTGGAAGCACCTTCGTTGGTCGACCTGTATAGAGATTGACAGATGCAGTCATTACGTGGACACTTCCACAGGTGGCATCCTCATACTTGTCCCAAGGACTCGGAGAGAAGGCAAGCTCATGTTTGTGCGAATTCCATCGATCTTGCGTGGTATCCCTATGCGACAATGGGAAATTTCCTTTTCATTTTTCCCAGACAAATATGCACTTGACCTCTCCGAGGACATTCTCGTTGTAATGGAATGCGATAACTTGCCCTTCAATCCATTGGTCCCCTATGAAAGTGAACACCGCTTCCACTTTTTGTCTCTCACCACTGGGGAACCACATCCTCTAGCTGCTATCTCTCTCCTCTCTGAATCCAGTCACCTTATGCATTCTTTGGATGTGGAACATTTTAAATTCAGCATCGCTCAAAACTACCTCGCCATCCTGCATCCGAAGTGTGAACTCTGTGTATGCAATTGGAAAACCGGCCAGATAGTGCTAGTACGTCTAGTGCCCCCACGGAGAAGGGAAAGGGATTGCTGATTTACACAAGTCTTTCTCTTCAGATGCAATCCCAAGCATGTCATTTCTCCCAGAAAATCGTCTCTTGCTTGCCACTACCCGTCTCGGTGACCTTTCCAAAGACACAATCCTCGGTGAGTATGGACATCGCCCGGTTTTAGTGGTGTACGACTTGGATCGGGAGTCCGCATCGCAGCACGAGGGCGCCCCCACTCCGATCGCTGTCTTTTCCCTCGACATTGGGGATGAATTCTACTCACATCCCATGATGGAGTTCCATTACCACCTCAACACCCGCTCCTACTCTGACGAAGTTTCCGTCCCATTCTTCAGTTCGCCATCAGAACAGCTCATCGCCCTCGAAACAAACAGCATTCCTCCAATCAAAATCACCTCATGTTACCACATTCTCCTGATTCCCATGGTCAGGCTCACATCGCACATAGATGGTGCTGCAGCCGACAATATGTCGACACGCTACATCCCGTGGAAAGACTGGGGGGGAACGGGCACTGGATGGGCGCCCACTCAGCGATCGGATTGTTTCCTTAACTCGCGTCAAATTTCGGGCTCGCGCTTTGTTCTGGGTCGACAACAGAATTCTGTAGACGTCTGGGACTTCAGCCGTACCCGTGTCGCGCAACTTGAACCGCGGCCTTGCAACCGAGGATTTCTACCCGGCGTGAAGAAACAGGTAGCACTCCCGATACAGAATACGGGCCTTGGATTTGACACCGTGGCGATCAGTGAGGACGCGTTGATATGCCAGGTTCGTGGTATCAATCTTCGTTGTATCTCCCAACTGATTGCCTGCCGCTCACCGCGACGCCATCAGCACCATGACCGGAACAAGCCCGGGACGTATCTCCTCGTTTTCTAGAGTTCTGTCATATATTCGAGCCAGTGAAAGAATATCTTGTGGAGTCGCTTGGTCGGTAAGCCAGCGCGAGCTGAACCGCTGGCACACCTACGCCGTGTGAAGCAAGCACGGGCGATCTCATCACACAGGGTTGCATAGCTAGTCACCCACTCCCATCGACTCAATGAGTTATGATTTTATGAAGAGTCGAATAATAATGCATTTGTCCTCATCCCGCGCCATCACCTTTCTCACCGCCAGCTCTGGTCATACTACTGACTAGTACGTCGATTTATTTCGCGTGGCTTTCCTGTGAGACGAAATGAAATTATATGCGTCAACGTATCAACGCTCGATAGAGAACTGAGTCACACCTATATCACACATCTTCGCGAGTCGCTGCTTTACTCCCACGAGGCGGGTTTCGTGCAGCGCCGCAGGAGAGGCAGTGGGATGACTGTGCGTGGCACGGAAGGAAATATGAAAGACCCTCATGGACCTCAGGGGTGCATCGCCCACGAAGAACGCTCCAACGCTCAGAGCGCTCCTCACTTCGGCCAACGACATACCGGAACGCCTCACGCCTATCTTGAACTTTGTGCTGCTCAACGCGGCGGCGCTGCTCGTAGTCGCCGGATGCGCGGATAATTTTGTGAATGGCATCGCGCTAGCAAAAGAGGCGGTTACTTCTGGAAAGGCGTGGCATATACTCGAGGTGTTTCGAGAGTATGGTCTTAAGGATGCCGCGGTCGGGGCCTGATTGCGAGAAAAAGAGGAAGAGGGCGCGTAGCGGGTATCATTCGACTAGATTGTAACAGAATGGTTCGTCGTCGGGACTCGGGAGTGGCGCCATAACTTCTACTTGAAAGCCTCGCTAGGAAGCGTTCGAATTCTAGTATTGCTCAGCCAAAGGATCTGAGCACCGAGTGGCGCTAATCGGCTCGGCAAGTGACCCGACCAACCTCAGGCTCGTGTCTGTCGATCTTTCCCATCTCGTCTCATCCTTTCTAATATGTCAAAATGCTAAACGATTCCGATACCGACCCCCTTGAGCTTGATCGCCCATCCCTCCTCAGTCAACCTCTTACCCGTGATGTCGTCAAGGGTCCCGCCTCGGAACAGCCCATCCATCATTCTTCGCCCTGCGCACCGTCATTCGTTTGATATCCTTGAAGCCTTGGAATATGGTTTATCCTTACACCCACAGATCTTACCCCTCGTTCCTTGTCGAGTCGTCGTAGCGTGCTTCGTCAACGCCCCCGTCGCCTCTCCGACTCCTCAGCGTTACCATAGTCTCGCAACCAGCCTCCCATAGTCTTTCGGTATCCCATGGACTTCCTTCTCTACTTTCCCCCCACTTTTACTACTATGCCTAACAACTTTCGACTTAGCGCTTTCGACGACAACTACCCTAACTTACAGATACATGACATATATAAGGGCTCGGTCTTGCATTCAATAAACTCACCAATTTCCTTGCGTCTTTATCGATTATCATCTCTTCTTGCGTGATCCGGTGTCTTTTTTTTTTGTTGGATAAACCTCAGCACGGATAAGGATAAGATAAGATAGTAACCCTAACCATTGGGCTCCGGAACTCCCCGTATTGGTCTCCGGACTTATGGAGCGTGATCGCGTGATCCGGTGTCAGTTCGGGTATCTCACGGCCGGGCCGATGACGCTGACCTTGACGCTGACCATCGACTGCAAGCAACCGCGACAGGATCAACCGATGTCTCGAAATGACTGCGAGATAAACCTTGCGATCAGACTTGTCATCGGTGGGATTCGATGTTGGGGACGTGATAATGTAGTGGTTTGTCTAGAGAGCTGAGGCAGCCTAGGTCATGTTCGTCATGGTTTGCAATCTCTCAGTGGCTGGCAAGGTCACACCGGGCTTCAAGATGTGACTGGAACCCTTGCTGGGATCTAATCGCAACTTGAACATATCCTACTACTTCTCCTATCCTATGGCGAGCCCCTCAGCGTTGAACCGTCCGAGTCTTAGCCACGACCTCGAGGCACAAGCCATGGACTCGGAGATACCAACCGACATGGGACTGGACTCGGAAGATATCCGACTCGTCCCTATTAGTAGTAGGTCTCACGTCTGGGGAACTGGGCATCACGACGTGAACGTAACGAATTCCGGGCCCACCTTGGCCCAGAGCCATGACGAGGCTTTAGTCAAGACCTGGGACAAGAATATGAGGAGAATACTGTTTTTCGTGAGTTCTCCGAGATCCATTGTAACCATGGTTGACACCCACCACTTACTAGGCTCGTGTGCTCGCTCTCGGCCTGTTGATGTTCCTCCAACTCAGCATCCCACGATTGGCCCCACAACACTCTGAGGCCGACACTTCAGCAAGTGAGCAACCCACAGCAGGTGGTCCCACCACACACCCGGGCCCCACAAACTCCGATGTACTTGTGAACATACTATGGATAATGGGCTGGCTCTTCAGTTTCAGCGCCTGGGGGGCTGCAGGAATTGTCCAAGATTCTACGGGTGAATACCTTCGTGCCCACACAAAGTACGAGGACCCCCTCACGTGCGCCCGGGTCAGACAGTACCTCTATGAGGGCATGGTGAAGTATCACATGCCAGTAGTGGTTAAGGCGATCTCTGCGCTCATCCACATCACATTATTCCTTTTCTATTTTGGGTTTTTTATCTTTATCCAAGGATATAGGAATACCACTAGAGGATTCACCGCTACCGTTATTATTTCCTTCTTTGTTGCATTATGGTTCTTGTTCGCCATCACCCCTTCCCTTGCCAGTGCACACGTTTCCTGTACGGACTGTGACCCAGAAGCGAGTAAATAAAATATATTGAGTCCTTAAACAAAAGAGCGGATCGAGTATGATCGACCGTCTGGGCGACCAGAGCACCATCCCTTACCACCTTAATTCCTCTCTCGTTTTCACCCGAGACTGGTTGTCACGCTCCGCACACCGCCGTGACGTCAGTGTTCCGCACATCGTAGTCTAAGCTCCTCATAGCTCCGCCGTAGCTGCCTGACCTGTCGGGCCGCACTCAGCGATCGGATGCAGAGTGCGTACCACATGAGACGGCGAATGTGTCTCGGTGTTCGAGCTATGCCTAGCCCACCTGCGTTGTTTGCACGGCTGAGTTGGGCGAAAGGTGCTTGAGTCACACAGAATTGATGGCTATGGTGGCCGAAAAGGGTGAGAACTTGGGTGAGAATGAAATGGCCGCACCATGTAATTGGGCCGTGCTAGTCGAGAATGAAGTCCAGGGAGTTGGTGGAACTCCCGCGTTGCAGATCCGTTAAGTCAAAATAGAATTTGAAGTCGGATGGACGCACAGTGCAAAGTTGGTGGCTGGTACATGTATATCCTGGAAATGTTGATGAAGCCTTCTTGTACGTTGTTGCGCGCGTTGAGTACGTCACGGTTGACTCGCTGACTCGCTGCCTTGGCTTCCGGCGTCGGCCTCACTGGAGGACTGGTACAATAGGGTCGTGCAGTCTGTGTCTCAATGGCGTGCTCAGGAAAGAAATTTAAATGGAGCACTTACAAGGTTTCGCTAGACAGGAGACGGGCCAGTTCAGAGAACGTGGTGCGAGGGCGTGGTGCCAGTGTGGTGCCTTCAAGTTCTAACTTCAAGTGGGAACTTCGAGAGTTGGATCATCGTCATGGCCAAATTGTTCTGTCCAAAGTCCATGGACGTTGTTGATGAGATTTGGAACGCGGCATACCGGACTACGAAACCAGATGATTTCACCCATGGCAATGCGGCCACATTCAAAATAAGTTCAAGTTGTGCGAATAGATCCGAGAAATCAACTCGGGTAAATCTGGTACTATACATTGGTACGGCGAATTTGAGGTTTCTGATTTTAGTAAGTGGATGAATTTTATCAGACGTTAAGAAACGAAACAACATCAGCAGAATCTGTCAAGTTTGGCCTTCCGACACTTTACGACATTCGTTTGTCCTGCCCGTATCTGATACTTTGGCACCTTTCACATGCCCATTTCCCTACACAGTATCACGCATCCGAGTCTCGAACCGTGCCACTACTTCAGGCGGAAAGTAGCTTCCAGTCAGGCTCTTCGTCTTGCACGCGTAAACACGCAGCTTCCCGCCCTCGCATGAGACCGAAGGACCCGGACCACGTTTGCTCCCATCTGCACCCCCGTTCGGTGTGTTGTCCCCGTACCAACTCGAGTGGACGGTTCCTCTTGCTGCCATTTGCGCAACTCCTTAAACTCGCCCCGGTCATGCACGCCCAGGCGTAGCACCGGCGTTTAGGAGAGCGCCAGCTGCGGGTACAACTCGTTCCAGTCGAGTTGGTCGAGGTAGATCACAGAGCGCGAGACCACCTAGACCAGGTCTTCCTGCAGAACTTGCGTCCCAGTACGAACGATGTTGATAGTTGGCGACGCCGAAATGGAAGTTTGTTAGGAATTCAGATTGCTGAGCGCGTCCGGGTCATCGAGGGACGTCCTTGCCACTGAAGTCTAGACTAGGCAAGCACGCACCCCAAACCGAACTACCATCTTCATGTTAGCAAAGAAATACGTTGATGAACTAGCAACGTCCAAGAAAGGAAGCACAGTGACGTACATAGGTGCGGGACGTGTCATCACCATAGGTGCGTCTAGTGGACAGGTCGCGCGAGCGGCCCTCCCAGCGGCCCAGCACGATGGTCTTGATTCCAAAGAGCTGGAGATCAATCCTGAAGTCGCGCACTGTTCTGCTTGTCAACGGGCTGAGCCAGCGCAGAGCTTGCGCAGACCGTTGCGGTCCGAGACGACATCGACCGTCGGCCCGTCGACAGGCCCCGTCGCCGCCTGGTGGTCATGTATCACGTCCGCGGCGATGAAGAGGGGTAGCATGGGATACTTCGATAGCCGTGCGCTGTGCTGGTTGACAAAAACGGAGCCGTGGTCGGGCTGAAGCTTGAAAGGGACGACAAGCTCAGGCCACATGGCTGGTGAACATGAAACAATTACAAGAGAAAAAAAAATTGAGGGAGAGAATGCGCCGCACCTGGGACTACGATTGTTGGTACGCAACTTCACGTGGGAGGGCTATGACGCTGCGGCAGAGGTGGGCGTCACTATTACCGCTTTCGGATTGGCATGCCTCATTAGATGGATGTCACAACTACGTCCTCGAAAACGACTGGAAAGAATGGACCGCCCGACAAGAAACCTACTCAAACTCTTTCCCAATGAATTGATCACAAATATTCTCGCAATGTTGCATTGTCGAGACCTTGCCTCTTGCACCCAGGTACGCCCTCTGTCTTCCTGAATACTACTGTTACAACTAAACTGCAATCTGGATAGGTGTGCAAGCGCATGGTCGATATTGTCTCGGGATCTACTTTACTGCAATACCGCCTCGAGCTGGGAAAATCCGGCATGGAAGACGGCCCTCTGAGCACCCTGTCTATTCCCGAGCGTAGGGAGAGGTTGCGGGCCTACAACGATGCCTGGAAGCACCTTCGTTGGTCAGCCTGCATAGAGCTGCCCGCCATTCGCAGATACGATATGGACATTGCCCCGGGCGATATCCTCACCTTTGTCCCAGAGAGAGATCGCAAGATCAACTTTGTGCAAATTCCATCGAAATTGCGTAGTATCCCTATGCGACAATGGGAACTCCCCTTTCCATTTGTCCTACACCAATACGCTCTTGACCCCCGTGAGGATATTCTCGTTTTATATGAATGGGATGGGTTAGTGACCCTTGGACGTTGCTTATTCGTCTCTGATAGACCTCATCCTAGTAGAAATTACCGCTTCCACTTTTTGTCTCTTACCACTGGGGAACCCCATCCCCGAGTTGCCGTCTCTCTCCACTCTCAACCTCGCTACCTCATGCGTTCTGCGGATTCGAAAAACTTTGTTCTCAGCATGGCTCAGAACTACCTTGCCATCCTGGATCCGCTGTACGAACTATGTGTATACAATTGGAAAACCGGCCAAAAAGTGCTAGTACGTCTATTGGTGCCTCCACGGGGCATGAGGGAAGGGATTTACTGATCCACGCCAAGTTCATCGCTTCAGATGCCCTCCAGAGCGTGTCATTTCTCCCTGATAATCGTTTCTTACTTGTCACTACCCGTGCGGCTGATCTCCGAGACTCTGAAGACCCAATCCTCAAGGGACTTGGGGAATGCCCTGTTCTAGTAATGTATGACTTGGATCAGACGTCCAGATCGCAGCGCGAGAACGTCTCCTCGCTCTTAACTGTCTTTTCTCTCAAACTTGAGGAAAAATCCGATTCTGATAAAATGGCGCTCTATTACCGCCCCAACATCTACTCGTACTCCGATGATGTCGCCGTCCCGTTTTTCAGGTCGCCATCGGATCAGTTGATCGCCCTCAAAACGAGCGGCTATTGGGATGATACCTCATTACCGCCGCGTCGCGTTCTCCTGATCCCCATTGTCAGGTTCACGTCCTATACCGACGGTGCTGGATCGACCAGTGGCAATGCGGCAACGCGCTATATCCCGTGGAACGACTGGGGAGCCACGAGCACTCGGTGGGTACCCGGTCCATGGTTACGTTCTTCCTTCCATGGCTCGCTTTCGGGCTCGCGGTTCATCCCGGGTTTCTTCGAGAGTAAATTTGTACGTGTCTGGGATTTCAGCCGCGCCGAAGTCGCACAACTTGAACTGCAGCCTTGCGACCGAAAATCTCTACTGTGCGTGAAGAAACAGGTGGCGCGCCCGAGAAGCTATGACACCGTGGCGATCAGTGAGGACGCATTAATCTGTCAGGTACATGTATCAATCTCTGCCATCGCTCAACTGATTGTTGCTCACCGTGAAGCCATCAGCATGGTAACAAGTTGTTCAAGCTCAACACATATCTCCTCGTTTTCTAGAGTTCTGTCATATCACCGACACACCGCAATGACCCGCATGAAGCAAGCAGACAAGGAACGGGCAATCTCATCGCAGAGGGTTGTATGGCTAGTTACCATCCTCTCTCTTCGAGCTCCTAATCCCAACGAGGTTACGACCTATGTTTCAGACACGTATACGTTGTAACATCTGAGTCTCGTGACGAGGCTTGGACGAGGGTAGGCACACTAGTATTGTGGATTGTATCGCCCCGATACGAGACTACGACGAATCTCAGGGTCTGGTTTCAATAAATAGTTTTTTTGAAGGTATAAGTACTTATGAAAGATTGAGTATGACTTTCCGATACCGTACAACATTCATTTGTTCTGCCCGTCTCCTTTGCATCGCTGCCTTCGGCGTGCCTGTTGCCCTACACGATATCACGCATCCAAGTCTTGATCTGTGCGGGTCTCGAACCGCGCCACTACCTCGGGCGGCAAGCAGCTCCCAGTCAAGCTCTTATCGTCCCCACCATCGTCCATCTTGCGCGCGTACACACGCAACTTCCCGCCCTCGCACACGAGACTGAAGCCGCCTTCAGGGCCCGGACCACGAGCGATCGCGAGCTCCTGCACGTCTTGGAGCAACCTCGCCAACCGCACGATCTGCACAGCCGTTTCCCGGCGCTGAGTGGAGAGATCCTGCACGTCCGCTCCCTTCTGTGTCCCGGACTGACGCGTCGTCCCGGTAATTAGCCGGGTACCAGGTCCCTCGAGCTGCCACTCGCGCAACTCCTTAAACTCGCCCCGCTCATGTACGCCCATGCGCACCGCCGGCGTCTGTGAGAGCGCCAGCTGCGAGTACAACTCGTTCCAGTCGAGTTGGTCAAGGTAGTACACCGAGCGCGAGACGACCTCGACCAGGGCATCTTGCGGAACCTGCGTCCCAGCACGGACGATGTCAATAGTCGGTGATGTTGTCGTAGGAGTGGATGTTGTCGTAGGAGTGTATGTTTGTTGGAGGTTCACACGGTCGAGTGCGTCCGCTAAGTCAGAGTCGTCGGTGGATTCAGAGGTCGTTACTACGCCGGAGTCCGGGCTGGGAAAGCACGCGTCGACCCCGAACCGAACTACCATCTTCATGCCGAACATATCCTGTCACAAGAAGTGTGTGTTTGATGAACACGACACCGTCGAGGAAAGGGAATGACGTACGTAGCTGATGACCCGTTGATGGCCCGAGGAAGGACAGTCCGGCGCGGCACGTGTCATTGCGGCCTCAAAGGCGTGCCCAAACGAGCGGCCATTGTTGACCTCGGGTGTGGGGCTCTCCCAGCGGCTTAGTACAAGAGTCTTGGTCCCAACAAGCTGGACGTCGATCCTGAAATCGCGTACTGCTTTGCCTGGAGACGGGCTAAGCAAGCGCAGGAGCTTGCGCAGGCCATTGCGGTCAGTGACGACGTCCACAGTCGGCCAGTCAACGGACGGCACCGCCTCCTGGTGGCCATGTATCGCGTCCACAGCGGTAAAGAGAGGAAGCATCGGGTACTGAGACAACTGCGCGGTATTCTGGTCGACATAAATGGAGCTGACATCTGGTTCTAGAGTGAATGGGACAGCACGCTCTGCCCATATAGCCGGAGAACCTGGATAACAGGCATGAGGAAAAAAAAACTGAGGAGAGAATGCGCCGTACCTGGGACCACCATCGTCGGCTTCTCCGCCTCAACCCAATTGTACGACGCAACATACTTCACGTTGTCGATGGGAAAATACTCCGGTACCTTGGGGCGTGCTGGTACGAGTATTTTTTGAATAATATTGGTCGTGTCAAGGCCCTCCTTGAGGTTGGGTTCGGAGGGAAAGTCGTGGGCGGGTCTGGCGGCAAATCCTCTCCCCCTTCCGCGAGAACCCTGTAGGTAGAACCTGTTCCCGTTGTCTGGCTTAAGATGACCCCCACGTCCCCGGGTTTTAGTGAAGTTCAGACGACTGGGCTGTTCACGCGATGACATGCGGGGCGGTGGTTTAGATCAGGGAGATTGTGGGGATAGAAGCTGGAGTATGTACGGCCCATTTATACGACGAGTAGTGGAAGTGAAGAAGTGCGCAGCTGTACATGCGTCGTACGCTTGTGGGATCCATCGCTGCGGCCGCAGGTTCAATCCCGCTGAGCGTCAGTGTCGACGCACCAGATACCGCTTTCGGAAAAGCCTTCTCGTGCGGCTGCGGCGTATCTGCGGCGTATCTCGTGTTGCGTGCATCTTGGCGTGCATATATACCATCACAACTACTACGCCGAGGATCCAAAAAAAAAAAAAAAAAACTACTACTACTACTACGCCGAGAACTTGAAAGACAACCACAATCAGGAAACGGGGAATCCGGCTTATGATTCCTCTCGGGGTGATCGTCAGTCTACGTCTGGCCGCCGACATTTCGCGAGTTGACCCTGAATGTATTTTACTGCTATCTCTTCAGATCATCATAGGATAGTACACCAGATGCGCTCCGACCCTTCGGTAAGTCCGTCCGACGCTATCTGCGCATGCACACGCACCGCAGCACCAGCCCCAAACGATAACTGACAGTTGCGCCGACACGAAAAAGGGATTAGGATGCCCAATACAAACAGCATACAATCAGATTCTCAAGCAACGATAGCATGGGACGGCGCCTTGTTGGTTCTCATACCCACTCATACTACCCACACGTGCTTCCTTACCCCAGCAGCGGCACCGCTCGAAGCTCGGTTGCTTTCGTTAAACATCATTGTAAGATGAGACCAATCGGCGCTTTTTCCTAAACGCCGGAGAGTGACGAGCACCTGAGGCGCCTAACTTAATCACACAACCTTGTGCACAGTACAACATTCATTCGTTCTGCTCGTCTCATTTACATCGACGCCTTCCGCGGCCCATTTTCCTACAAAATATCATGTATCCGAGTCTCGAACCGGGCCGCTACCTCAGGCGGCAAGCAGCTCCCAGACGGGCTCTTCCCGTCACCATCGCCGTCCAACTTGTGCGCATACACGCACAGCTTCCCATTCTCGCACACGAGGCTGAAGCCGCCTTCGGGGCCCGGACCACGTTCGATCGCGACCTTCTGCACGTCCTGGAGTAACCTCGCCAGCCGCACGAACTGCACGGCCGTTTCCTGGCGCTGAGCCGAGAGGTCCTGCACGTCGGCTCCCCTCTGCGTCCCGGACTGGCATGTTGTCTCGGTGCCTACTCGGGTGCCAGCTCCCTCGAGCCGCCATTCGCGTAACTCCTTAAACTCGCCCCGCTCGTGAACACCCAGGCGCAGCGACGGCGTCTGCGAAAGCGCCATTTGCGGGTACAACTCGTTCCAGTCGAGTTGGTCAAGGTAGAATACCGAGCGCGAGACTACCTCGACCAGGGCATCTTGCGGAACCTGCGTCCCAGCACGGACGATGTCGATAGCTGGCGATACCGTTGACGTTGTCGAAGTGGGTGTCTGTGTGATCACGCTGCTGGGTGCGTCTGCCAGGTTCGAGCCGTCGGTGGGTGTCGTTGCTTCGCTAGAGTCCGGACTGGACAAGCATGCGTCGACCCCGAAACGAACTATCATCTTCATATTACACATATCCTATCCCGAGAAATGTGTTAATGACCCCTGCGTCATTGAAGAAAGGAAAAGTGACAACGACGTACATAGGCGACGACCCGGTAATGACCCGAGGAAGGACAGTCCGGCGCGGCGCGTGTCATTTCAGCCTGAAAGGCGTGCCCATACGAGCGGTTTATGTGCCCCCCGTCTGTGGGGCTCTCCCAGCGTCTCAGCACGAGGGTCTTGGTCCCGACAAGTTGGACGTCGATCCTGAAATCGCGTACCGCTTTGCCTGGCGACGGGTCAAGCCAGCGCAGGAGCTTGCGCAGACCATTGCGGTCAGTGATGACGTCCACAGTCGGCCAATCAAAGGGCGGCATCGCCTCCTGGTCGCGTATCGCGTCCGCGGCGGCGAAGAGTGGAAGCATCGGGTATTGGGCCAGCTGCGCGTTTTTCTGTTCGAAATAAATGTAGCCGTCGTCGGGCTGCAGCGTGAATGGGACGGCACGTCCAGTCCATATAGCTGGAGAACCTGCAATGGATCGATAAGAGACATGAGAAAAAAGGTTGAGGGTGAGAATGCGCCGCACCTGGAACCACCATCGTCGGTTTCTCCGCGTCGACCCAATTGTACGACGCAACGTACTTCACATTGTCTATGGGAAAATACTCTGGTGCGGTGGGGTGTGGTGGTGCGGGTATTGTTTGAATGTCATTGGTAGCGTCAAGGCCCTCTTTGAGGTCAGGTTCGGGGGAAAAGTTGTGGGCGGGTCTGGTGGTGGAGCCGCTCCCCCTTCCCCGAGAACCGTGGAAGTAGAATCTGTTTCCATGGTCTGGCTTGAGACGACCCCAACGCCCGCGTGTGTTGGTGAAATTCAGGCGACTGGGCTGTTCGCGTGATGACATGTTGGGATGTACGGTGGTTTAGATCAGGGAGGTTATGGAGGGAGGTAGGAGTGTGCAAGGCCCATTTATACGATGCGATAGTGGGGGTGAAGAGATGCGCAGCTGTACATGCGCGTCGTTTGCTTGCGGGTGCCATCGCTGCGGCCGCAGACCGGGAAGAGTGAGTTCCATCACAGCTGAACGTCAGTGTCGACGTACCAGTTGTCTGATTACCACTTCGCGACGAAAGCGCTGCGGCGTAGTATCATGTATGCCGAATTATAGGAATAAACAGGAGACGGAGAATCCAGCCTATGGTCTACTGTAGTGCTCTACCCCCATTTGACTTGACTCGGACCCACGATCGCATTTTTTGCTGCGCCCCAAGTTCCTACTGGGTGTCAACTTTGTCGACTGGAAACCTTGCTTGCTGCGAGAGGTAATGCGGATAGTTGATCGGACATGTGGAGGTATGTGTTTTAATTGAGGAGGAAACGTGTGAGGTACACTCGGGAAGTGTGGTCGCGGGAGACGAAACAGACGCAATGCGGCAGGCGCGTACCTCGTACCAACCGGCCCGAGGGTGGTACTACGTCTCGGCCCGGTGTCCGCGCTGTATCGCTGTGCATGCCTATTCAGACACCAAACCGGGGACCTACGTTGAGGCATTCTCGCAGCGATGGAACCTGCGCGAACTACTCCCCTGTTCACTGAGGACAAAGACGGCACGGGTGATCCGGTGATGGGCACTGTCAAGCTGGCTGAGCTAATCTTGGTGCCAATAGCACTTTGGATGAAAATTTGGATTCAATGAAATAGAGGCCGATACAGACTTCCCGCATACGAAAAGCGTAATGGGTGTGTGAATGGTAGGTGTCAAAGAATGGGGGGACCGGAACAATCCAAAGAACAATCCAGTTGTACGTACCAACAGTGATTACGAGATGCGACCAACGCGTTGCGGGTAGCTCGCATGACGCAAGCAGACATGGAACAAGCAATCTCATCACGGATGACACAATCATTGGTGAACAACCCTGATGAAGTTGATAGTTGGGTTTTATCGTTCTGGAAGTGAACAAAAAAAATCCAGTGGACACATCCGGAATTGAACCGGACACCTCTCGCATGCTAAGCGAGCGTGATAAACCATCTACACCATGTGCCCGTGCGATATATTTGGATTACACAATCTATGCCACACGAGAATTGTTCGATCGAACTCCTTTCACACTCACTAACTAGGACCAAGACTAGGACACAATGTCGGCGCAGGCGAAACCTCTCGTTGGCTCCGTTTTTGAGCGGCAGCCCCGCTCCTCCGTGTCTGCTCCATCCACACCCAAGTCAGTCGGGTCAAACAAGGGATTCCCGATGGCACAGCACCGATCGGAGAGTGTCTTTGCGCGAAGCAGAAAGGCCCAACAACAACCCGGTGCACAACTATTACGGGCTACAGACCCGCCTGTTGTGCAGCCTGCACCGATAATGCAAGAGTATACGCCGTCGGAAGGAGCTGAAGATTGGCGCGCCCAGATAAGCGAGGAGAATGAAAGGCGCGTGGCCGCGATGACAGAGCACGAGAGGGAGGAAGAGCGAAGAGAGATCGAAGAGAGATTTGGCAAGAACATCGGTGAAGTGCTACAAAGAGCGCGGAGGGCTCGGGAGGCCAACAAGGGGCAGACGAAATCCGCTTCTTCCTTGGAAAGTGATCTTGCGCGTGGCCTTGCAGACGATAGCGCGATCGCTCAATCCGTACCTCCAAGTGCGTATAACATCAAAATGCGTTAAGTTATGTACCTAACACCCTGAAAGCGTTGCGTGTTGTGCCAGTGGGTCAGTTCATCTTGCTTCCTTATTACACTCAAGGGCTGACCGTGACTTCAGACGAACGGGCAGCAGATCCGTCTTCCCCGCTCTCAATTATTTCTGGTGCAAGCACGCGACCTTCCACCCCCGCCAGGGCCAATCGCAAACTGCGCTTTGCGGAAGTCACCCCCGACGACGTTCATGTGTATGAGTCTGCTCCTCCTTCACCGCGGAGAATGCCGTTAGCACTTCCGCCTTCGTCTAGGGATGACAGTGCAGTGTCCCTCGGCCAATGGAAAGGTCCTTCCCCCAAGTCACTTAGTCCTTCCCAACCACCCTCGGAGTCTCCATCGCTTGAGAAAGTCACCCCCTCATCAGTAGTCTCCGGTCTAACCCCGGAGGAGGGTACGCCCGAAGATATCAGACGTCGTTTCTTCCCGTCGCTCCCATCTGGAGACCCATCCCTCGCCTGGATCGAGGCTACCCCGCTGCTTGATCCCGCCGCCTCTACCCTTCGCTTCGATCTCCGTGGCTCACCGATACCCCCTCAGTTGTCCGTGACCATGCCAACACATCTAGGGCTCCATCACCACGCAGAAGGTGCTCATGCTGGCTATACTATTGATGACGTCTTCTTGCTTGCGCGTTCGACCGTGCCCGCGCAACGCGTCGTCATGTTTGGGATAATGGCGGGAATCACTCGGCGACTCGCTGTCTTACGGCGTGGTATTTCGGAGGACACGGAAGGGATGGAAGAGCTACGTGGTAAGGAAGAGGACCTCCGGAGGCGGGTGGTCGCCGCCGGCGCTGAAGCGATGGGTGAGAAAGGCAGTCTGGGTTCGAGAGCGGTAGAAGTACTGTGGGAGGCTCTTGTTGGGTGGGATTCCGACCTAATGAGCGTCGACGGTGTGGAGCTGCAAGAGGATATTCCAGAGAAGGGCACTCCCGATCAAGAGGGGGAAAGCGTGGTGAAGGTCGACGCTATATTGTCTCTCCCTCTGCACTTCTTCCTCACTCAAGTGGCTACCATCTTTGGTGCTGCATATCTTCCACACCTCTCGCTTCTACAACTACTAGCCATACTCCAACGTCTCGCTATGCATAACAACGCCATCGCGGACACAATTACCGATACACCCTTTTTAATCGCTAATCTACTTCGTCTCTTTATCCTAACGCCTATTCCCCCGTTGGTAAACTCACCTCCACCCGTCCCTGACGCCATCCGCCTCATGACTACACTCGCATCTGCTTCCCGACTATCGGCCTTCAAACTTCTTGATCCCGCTTCTGCGCTTCTGCGTTTTCTAATTTCGTCTCCAACCTCATCTCCTTATCCACCCCCACTTGCCACCTCCCTCTTGACGCACACGTTGCAATTATACACCACATTCGCACGTTATGGGCTACACGCTCATACTGCGACGATAGCTGCAGAACCCCTTACCTCTCTAGCTTCTCATATCCTCTCGCCCGAGTGCGACTCGCGTCCATTGTTAACCGCCTACATAACTCTACTAGGTGTCTGGACGATCTGCGCCTCTGATCCCCACCAGACGACGCCCCCACACGAAATACTTTGGAGTCAAATATCCGGTTGGGGTTGGATCTCAAATCTGCCCATTATTGCGTGCAAGTTCACACAGGAACCCGCAGACTGGGGTTCGTGGACTGCATTATGGAATACGGAAGCCGCATGGCTCGAAGGTGCGCGGCGTAATGGCGTGCGTGGTGGTGTCGAGGAGCGAGAAAGTTCGCTCGCGCGGTTGAAACCCGCGTTCTCTCAGGCTACTGAGACGGAGGTGATCTCGGGTGCGATCTCTTCATTAAAGCGCCTACTGAGCGAGATCCCCGCGGGTTATGATGTCAATCGGGGCCTTGCGTTCTATCGCGAGGTGACGGAGTCCGCTTTACTCCTCAGTGCGGTGATTCGTCTCTGGCTGGCTTGTCTCCCTCCAGACAATACGCCTCTCCTCGAGCCCCCTTTTCAGCTCCCATTTTCTCTCCTTGGAATGCTGGCAGTATTCATCTCCACTCACCCACTTCTCTCCGAGTCATCTGGCGTCCCTTCGCACATGCGGCCCTTTTTGCGACCTTTAGTCTCATATGTCTCAAACTACGTATGGCTTTCCGGTCGCCTTCCGAACACAAAAGGTGATCTCTTGCTTACGCAACTGGGAGTCACCCTCGTGCGGTTCCTTCCCGGAGATGAGGATGCCGCCCTCGACATACTTGATGCTATAATCAACTTGGTTGACCAGCGGTATCTCAGTAACTGCGGCTGGAGTGTCCCTTCAGAAATGTGGTCGCGCGGCGGGCTCCACATACTAAAGCCTTTCCTCACCTTTGACCTCGTGTCACGTCAAGACGATGTAGGTGTCGAGGGTGAAAAGGTTCTCCGTGTGCGTGTTGCGCCGCTCACCCCCACATCCCGCTCCCTGAGACTCGCGACAACACAACGTCTCCCGTCCACCCGCGGATTTGGTTTCCTCTTCGCACGTGACTGGTCATTTCTTCCCTTGGACCACCTTCTACGCTCCGGCACCTCCCCAGTTTGGCAGTGCCTGCCATCGGGTTGGGATGCCAACGAGACGGAGGTTGTTCGTGCCACGCTTATTCTGGCACGGGTAGTGCGAGAGGCGATTCTCGCGAATGGGACACCGACGTTCGCAATGACACGCGCGGAAGTCACGTTCAACTGCATGAAGGTTTTCATGCTCGAACATGGACAGGCCCAAGGCGCGCCTTCTGCGAGCGGGGAAAATAGAGAAGAAGTGTTTCGCGACGAGACTGTCGGCGAGCTAATGAAGGCACTTCTCCTCCCTTGCACTCTCGGTGCGTCCCCGAACGGGCTCTCCGCTTCGGCCGCGTCGGATGAGCAGGACGACCTCGAGTTGGCCGCGAGCCGGTTTCTCGGGACCGGGATGCCGTTCTTCCAGTTCTACACTGACCTGGTCGCGCTGTACGACGCGGTCTCCTTCGGACACCCGCTTTTCGCGGCGCTGCTCCTTCCGCCCCTCGCACAGCGCTACGCGCCTGACTACCGCAAACTCGTTTACGACGAGACCGCACACGTGCTCGGTACCGTGCGCACCCCTGTCGAACTCGTCATCGGCGGGGCCGCCGGCACCTTCCTCTGGCCCGCCGAACAGGCGCCGGAGGTCGTGGGTGCGCAACTCAGTCTGCTCGTGGGTCGCCGCGCACGCGTACCAATCGAGGGCTTCGTGCACTGGATGGCGGTCCACCATGTCGCGGCGAATATATGGCCGGACCTCCGCGAAGACCTGCCGAGTACTATTGCAGATGAACGCGGACGCAGGCTCCTCGAGGCTTTGGTAATTCAGGGGGAGCACACGGTTGTCCGTGAGGTCACTCTATATTCGCAACGTCGGGAGGGCACAGTCACTCTGCCTCCCGTGTGCTTTGTCCTCGATCCGGTTCGGCGAAGGAACCGGTTGGACTGGGTGAAATTCTGGGCGAAGGGTGATTTCGTAGAGCGTATTGAGGGGTTATTAAATGCTGTCTGATGATTAAACAAAGCATAGATGTAATGGCTATTACCCGCATATCATTACGATGAACTATGTAATGCGAATTCAATCTAAAGGAATGTGGTCTAGCCAACGGGGACAGTTTTGCCGTTGCCAATGCTGACACCGTTCTGCGCGCTTTCGATGAAGACACCCGAGTAGAGGATTGACTCGGTTGTGCCCTCCTGGATACCCTTATGTGAGACATCTGCTTGATCTGCAGGCGAATCAGCAGGGTTAATGAGCGGAAGCTATTCAATGTGTTTGTATCAGAAGATGGGCTCTGGAAGCGGAACCAGCAACAATGCCTCAGGACGGACCTTGAGCAGACCGAAGTGGAAGTCTCCCTGTCCGTCCGGACCTTTGGCGGCGCTCGAATTGTCCTCGACCTGCGTGACGGCCTTCAAATCGCACGCGTTCTGCGAGTAGAATGCCTGGAGAGTAAGCTTGTCCCAGTCGACGGCGACGGCAAAGTTGTGCCACGTGTTTTCGGCGAACGGCGTCTGGAACAGCACCTTGCCGCTGTGCGAGCGGATGCGGAGCATACGCGCATCGGCGTCCGACACCGTCGTATTGAACGGGGTACCTGGCACGGGCGACCGAGGTCAGTCCAACTCGGAGGGGGGAAGAGCGAGCGCGCGCATCGTACCGGTTTGGAGGTCGAAGACGTGCGTCCCGTCGTTTGGCTCGATGAACAAGGGCTGATACTCGTGTTTGAAGTTCAACTGCTGCTGGGAGTCCGCTTGCACCGAGAAGTGGAACGCCGTGAGGCCGCTTTCGATCTGCGCGTTGAACGCGGTGCGGTTCCCGGTCGAGTCCGGCTGTGCGATGAGCTCGCCGCGGCGGAAGCCGAACTGCGGCGGATTGGAGCCGGGTGTGAAGACCGACGAGTTATCGATGGTCGCCTGGATTGCCTGCTCCTGTACGGGCTTCCAAAGCGGCGTAGGGGGAGGATTGTTGCCGAGGAATTTGAAGTACTATAGGAAAAAAAAAGAGTCGGTGCATATACGTCTCGAGCTCGAGAAAGCACTTACTTGACTGGCATTCTGACTCCCTTTCACCGCACTGCAATTTCCCGAGTTGAGGCAATATATGGAAAGATCCAAGGGATGACATACGCTAAGTATGGGCCTTTCGACTGGTCCAGGTCGGCCTCTGTGATATTAGACGGTGCCCGCCCGTCATAAAGAATTGGGCTCGCCCGCCGAACTGGTGTCGCCCAGACGGAGGACTCGAGTCCCAGTGCGAAAGCGAAAAAATAAAGTAGTAACATCTCTGAATACTGTCTCGGCCGACCATCCTGTGCAGGTTTTATACCCCTCCTGACGAAAAGAGATACAACGGGCACGTAGATACAGTGCCCTAGTAACCGCTAATAGTAACATTTCGTTCTCTAGATGGGGCTAGGGAGACCCGATAGGACCAGGCTGAGGAAACTTGAGCAAGCTGACGTTGGCATGGAAATGTGCGAGTATCCAAAGTCGGTACGAAGGTGATTGTTCATTGTTCAGTTACTGTAACATATCAGACAAACCCTGCACGTTCGTACTCGCACTACACTGTAGCATTTGGTTTTGCACTGGCAGTGTAGCTTCACAAACGCTAGATTTCACCCATCTAGCCATGAAGCTTGGTCGGGTCGTGCCAGTGGTTACGGGTGCTTGGCAGTGACGCGTGACGTGCGGCTTATATCCGCGGCCCGGCACAACTTGAAGTGCCGAGAGTCGCAGGCACTCGGACGGACATCGAATCAGCCGTCTACCGATGACCTCTATCATCTCGCCCGTCGTCTTGGCACAACTGGCCATGCACCGCGACTGTTCTTGACTTTTCTTTTCTTTTTTTAAAATGACTTACCAGCCTGAGACCTTGTTTAAGCGACAGGTCCATCCGTGACAGCTAAGTTCGGCCACTCGCGTTTCGGACTGTGAAGTCAGATCAAAGTTTCAATTTATACAAGAACCTTTGAGAAGGACGCTGGACTCTTAAAATACTAGCATTTGGCCTACTAATAAGACGAATATTGTACGCTTGGCCATGGACTCCCGAGGAGATCAAACTTGCGGTCAGACTCGGAATTCGTGACGCCTTACGCGGCAGCGGCCTGGGCCGCGGCAGTATAGTACTACTATACATACAGCTGTTGAATCTGTGCCAGCGCGAGAGCCTATCATGCAGTTACAGTAGTAACATATCCTACTACGGACCATCACGTGTGTACGTATGAACTCCCAGTAATCCGCGGAATAACCTCTGACACCCGCAGAATATTGTTTTGTCTGGTACTCGTTGTTACGAAGTCCCTGTGAAGTCACCCCTGAAAAGCCTTGGCGCCAGTAAAGACGGCCTCTTAGCTGCGGCAGAGGCTCGACGCTTGCGATTCTTGCGTGCATAGATCACAAGAGATAAGAGTCGAACCCGGCAACATATGAAGTTGTGTCTTGTCTTGTCAACCGCGACTCAGGCTGGCGTGAGCTTCTTGCTAGAGGGCATTCTCATCGTACCAATCGTCTTCCGCCGTTGTGTGTGGGAGAGCGCGCCTCTGTACTTCCCAATGCGTGATCATTGCGAGTGCCCACCAATGCATCGTTGTGTACGTCATTTCCGCGCCAGTGGCACTGTTGAAAGATATCAAGGAAATATCTTTCGACAGTATAAGGTGATACACACTATGATGCCACCGCGAGCCAAGCCATTTCTTGATTGAAAACTGGTTGCGGTCGGAGTTCTGGCTGAGCGTTGCACTCAAACTCGGTCGTTCAGAACCTTTCAACTGCGTTTCGGTGGCTCAGTAGTTTTCGACTGGCAACCTTCGATGCCTACCATGTCACTCCGAACGCGCTTAAACAAGCGTCTCGAACATGGCATCGTGTTATTTGAAATACCGCCTGCCGCCGTGCTTCCACTTTGTGAACCCGAGGCAGCGCCGAATGACTGAGTCAGGAACACCGCAAGAACGAGGACCAACGTTTCAGAGATGTGCAACATCCAAGGGAACAGCTCAACAAGATACGTCCCCGGAGTGGCCGCCACGGACATGAGGTAGGCTCAAGCGTGGATCTCTTTAATGGTCTTATCATTTTCAATTTCAGGTAATCATATATGATTCTCATTAAAAGTGTTTTTCTGGAGCCTCGGGATTCGTTAGCAGAGCAGAAGCAAGGAGACCTTCCTTGCAAAGAATGATAACGGCGAATCGCCAACTTGGTGAGGACCACGTGGGCAGCTCGTCACGGCGCCATCTATGAGCGAGACATTAAGCCCTGATTTGTAAATGAAAGGAACAGATCCACGGGTCCCAGGGAAGAAATGCAGTGAGATGACCGCTCGAAAGTACTTCGTGCGCCATTATCAGGCCTGGATGATGGCGACTAGTAAGTGCTTGCACGTCGATCAAGGAGCTCTGCAGTCGGACGAGAATGTGCTGTCCGAGAGCATTGATATCCTCTAGGATATCGTGAGTGTCACGGTCATGACGATTATAACAGATAGCGCACTGTATGTTTCCCGCAATCTCTCCCAAGCAACCATGACTTGTCATTTTGAAGGTATTTCCGATAATATGATATCCATGCGGACCGGGAGGAACGTGGGCCAGGCTTTAGGATAGCCACGAGAACGGCCAACTTGGGCCGTCGCGAGTTGCTAGACACAGTCCAATAGGGGATAGTAAAATGAGGACGAGGGTATCTACAACTCCGCCAGGTCGCAACCAACTTGAAGATTAGGAACAGAACCACCAGCAAAATATCCCCTCTCATCACGCTGCGGATGATAGTCGCAGGGTATCAAAACGCAGAAGGCGACGCTTTATGCACTGTTTGCTCATATATCTAATGACCCCTACTTGGCACCATGTTATCGGCCATCGCCATGAAATTGCGATTCGAGTACTGTGATTCGAGTACTGTAAGGCAGTTAACCTTGAGTGTATCGAATGCTTCCGCACGTTTCGAGTACAGGTACCTTCAAACCTGCAATGTGACTGCCACGATATAAGACACACGTCGTTTCCGGGATGCCAGGCTGGTAGCCCAGCTTATGCATCTTTTGAGAATTTGGCTATCTGCACTCAGCTTTGGGTGCGAAAGAAGGAAGCGAGGGGGGCACTGGAGGGCGGCCCGGGGAGTCCAAGTTATCGAGAATTAAGGCGAGAATTGTTTGCACATGTGGTAGTAAAACCCGTTGGTGCCATCATAATGGCTTTGGTCGGTAGGGCCGAGATGTGATACAGCGGGTTTCACAATGAGTGCTGCCTCGTGTCTATTTTTCGTAGTCTCAATGGGCACTTGCCACTGCGACGGGGACTAGTGATGGGAAAGTTCGGTTCAGTTCGGGTTTTTGTTCTTTTTTTCTCAACCTCAAGCTGGACTGAGGGTCTGTTCAGGGGTTCATTCTGTTCAGAGGTTTGGCTAGACCAAAACATACCCCAAGCTGAATCCATAGTTCAATTTGGGGTTTGGCAAAAAGGGACACAAATCTGAAACGGTTCGAACTTTCCCATCACTAACGGGGACATAAGTAGTCGACAATTCATTGGGTCGATTGAAACGGACATGCTTTTACTACTCTTTTGTTGCGTTGACGACCTCTGTCTGCGTCCATGTCTGCGTCTTCGTGTCTATGTCCATCTTGAATGTGTTTCCCTCTTTCTCCTCTTTCACTTCTATTTACGCTTCCCCTTGGGTCGACATCTATTACTCGCTACACGATGCGTACCTCATACCAACCCCGCCTGCTCCTCCTTACCTCCCGTCCTTCCCCTAGTGCCCTACCCAAATACGCCGAGTACACCCACCAACAAATGCGCTCGCGCTCCGATGCGCGGCGGGCGGATATGCACCGCGAACCCCGCCACGCGCTTGCTCTCCAGTAGATACCAGTGCACGACATCAGGGTCTTGTCGCGGTAGATTCTATTCCGGCAGCCCTCGCGCTGCGGCATGAACACGAGTACGCAGCGCACGGCTTCTTCCGCACTGCCGGAGCCCTCATCGAACGCTACACATGCGCATGCAGCGTTCGCGCGCCAATTCGGCGCCCACGGAAAGTGCAAGGAAGTATCCAAGCACGCAGGCGCGGAAGTATTGATATCTCGCCAGCTACAGGGCGACTTGGCGACCGCGCGGCGGGCGCACGCTCCGAGAGACCGCCAGGATGGGGCCGGACGAAGCGCGAGTTTCTTCCATCTGCTCTTTTGCGCCGTTCTATGTTCGGGCTCAGCCTTCACAAGTAGAGGGCAAAGGATGACGAAGCTTACAAATAACCATAACACGAGGCTACAACGCCGTGTTAGACAACCGAGTGGGAGGTGCCCGGCCGTAGGAAATCCGGGGTTATGGTAGGGGATAATGGTGACTGCTCTTGCTGCGGGAGAATCATGGTTTCCCACAGAGTGGTGGAGTGGGGAACAGTGGTAGAATATGTTGCGAGCGGCTTCTTCCCTGATGGAATGTCATCGGAGGGGAACATAGAGGATGTGGAGGATGACTGGGAGTATGCAGGAATCGCGTTGCCCGGAACCGGGATTGGGATTGGGATGGACGGGAATGGAGTATTAAGTACCGTATGAGCAGGGACAAATTGGGGATCTCCGCCATTCCGTGGAGCAACGGAACCAATAGAGGAAGTGTCAGTGAGCGAATGGGGGAATATGGAAACTGCGCCAGAGACATCGGGGATGGAACTAGCCGTCGACGGGGCGGAGGTACTAGTGTTGCCATGTGTTATATTGGCAAGTGGCCCTATTAAACCGTCCTTGACAGGAGAGCTCCGGAGCACAGCGAGAGAAGGTCGGGCGACCGAGGTACATTGCCGGGATGATGTGGGTATCAATGATGCGTCATGCGTAGCCAGAGGTGCGAAGGTTTCCAGAATGGCATTGTCGCGCAAGGCGATGAGAGAGGGGGCTGAAGGGGTATGGGCACCCCGTGCCATTGCGCCAGCATTGGCGTCCAAAGTGTTCGGTACCATTTCGGTAGAGCAGTCAAGGATGCTCCATAACCGATACGATGGAGGCCTCGGGGCTGTGGCGTAGGTAAGTTGGGGCTGAAAGAGGTGGCGTTGGTGCGGACGTCACCTTCTATCACACCAAAAGTTTCCGAAACCGGCTGGAGATGGTGGCTTTCACTATTGGTGGCGAGTATAATCCGAGGAGCAGGTATGGCGACCGGGGTAAGACTCTGTGGTGCAGAAGGCACATCTTCGGGAGATGGCTCCTTTGCGGGGCGGTGGAGCGCAATTGTGCAGAGGGGATATGACTGTGGGAATAGAAGGATGCTGGCGCGATCAGAAGTAGTGGAAGAAAATGCTCTCGGAGCGGCCACAGTGCTTTGATGTAGGTCACAATAAACGTTGCGGATGTGTTTGAGAATATAGATCGAAAGATTCCGAGACAGCTGATTTCCTGTGCCTCGAACGAGTTCATTCCACAAGTCGCAGAACTGGCGTTGCAGTTCGGGAAGCGTCCTCTGAAAATCGAGTCGAGAGACCAATTCCAAAGTCTTTGATCGTGAGTAGACGTCGCAGCGCCAACCGTATTTTGAGTAGCCTTCCATTGTACGCCGACAAATAAAAATGCAGTTAGCAAGCAACATGCTATCGCCGTGTGCGAGGTAGTTTTGAAGGGTAGCCTTTGATATGCCTAAATGGCCGGTGGCGAGTTCAAACCAACGGTCACCATATTCTTGTACCCTTGAAATGATGACGGAAACCACGCATTGTGAATAGTATTCCGCGAATAGGTCGCTGTAACGGGCCTTTGTTAACATGAGCCCGAATTCGACGGAATATAAGAGTCCACTCCAGTCCTTGTGCAGAACGCGCTCGAGTGTTTGCAAATTAATAGGAAGAGGCGCTTCGGCTATTGCCCTGTTACAGATCATGATCCGGCGTTGTTTGGTTGACTGGGGGAGCAGATCAGATGACAATGTACGGTGCATCAGTCCAACTACAGCCTCTGCCATCTTCTTGCCTATCGACATCTTGAAATCAGCCAAGAAATCGTTGAACGATCTCGACTTGCAGAAGCCCGGGAAGATCTCAAAGAGCTGCTCTAGCACGTGGTCTTGATGCGAAGACTGGAGCGTCCATAGTACCCATCCGTCAATCTCCGATGACGATTTCTGGGCACATTCTTCGGTAACCTGCTCTAAACCATGAAAAAATTGTCTCTGATAACCGTCCTTCAAGTAGCCAAAGCGATGCCAGATCTCGTCGTTGCAACAGTTGAATGCCGTGAGCCACCGGAGGATACGGGTGGTAACACATAGTGTGCCGGTATAAAGGAGCCAGAGTGGGGAAGAGAGCGGGGTATGATAGGGGCTGTCGTGTCGAAAGATGGGAAAGAGCGTGAAGCATGCATATACGACAGTGCAGAGCCCGACCCAAGACAGCACGACTTTGAAGACTGTACGATTGGAACCAATGGTGAAGACAAGGAGGCCGGCCAGAAAGAGAACCAGGGACGCGTGCATGAGGATGGGCAATGCGTCGACAGTCCACTGAAGACGCAGATCCTCGACGCCTTTATCGAAAAATGCGCGGATCCTTGCTCGCTGATGCGGACTATTTGCAGATCGTGGTTGAGTGAGTTTGATGTATCGGCGCGTCCACTGTTGCAACAAAATTGCTAGCAGGGCACAGGAAAGGGCTATAACCAAACTCAAGAACCAGAGTGAATTGGCCCAGACGGCGGATCTCGGCGGAGAGAAAGTGGGCGGGTGAGACTGAGTAGAAGAGGTGGTGACATCGGTTCTGTTAGAATCGGCGAGGAGTTGATAAATGTTCTCGAGATAGAATGTGGGCTTATCCTGCGGATCTGGTCGCAGGTCCTGAACCGATACCGTAAGGAACGCTGCAACAACGGCAGAGAACAGACCAGACTATAACCTCGGGGGTTAGCCTAGAGCGTAGAATAAAAATGAGCGCTCACAAAGATAAAGATCCTATCCGCATCCGCCTTCATGCCATCCGCCATGTTCCTGTCTTGTTCCCCCGCCGTCTCAAGATACATTGAGAAGAGGGGTCGTGATCCATCGTCATCAAAGTTAGGATGGTCGTCTTTCTCGAAATGTGGTGGGTAGCGAGCTGCGCACTTCTATGAGAATGGTGAGACTGCCTCTGAATTGGAGGAATGGTACTTCTTGGTATCCGCTCGCGTGCGTTTTCAATGTGGGGCGCTCGGTGACAGGGGGAACTATATGGCGGCATCTATTTATGTTGCTATGTCAGTATGGGACGTATGGCACTGTTTATAAAGACAAGGCGGCGCCTGTGGCGCCACGGGGCAGCCACGGGGCGGTCATGGGGCAGCCACGGGGCAGCTGCAAGGCGCCGTCTTCTAGATGACTATGACGGTGCACCGCACCGCAAGAAAACACGCATAGTACAGCAAGATCAGAAACTTTTGGCCCAAGCAAACTTCGATAATAATTCAAGAGCGCCGTAGTTACTGTACGTAGAGTGTGACTCGGACTCTCGGGAATCGTCGCCTGACCTATCCGAGTCGGCCTATGCCACCCTAACTCCCCTCCCCTCTCATTTGGTCTCTTCCATACCTGTCCGCCAGCGGACAATCCTTTATGCTCTTCGATTTTTTTTTCGCCGTTGCCACCAGGCTCTGACTCCTGGTGACTGTGGCTCACCCCTCCTCCCTGTTTACAAAAGGCCCACTATGACACTGGCAGCACATGCTGTACGCTTTGGAACTACTGTATGCGACGTTTGGTAGATCTTACAGCCGTTTGAATAGTATGAATACACTGTATCAATAAGCCTATCCGTGGGATTTTTACTACAGTACATAACAAGTGGAGGTTCAGGGACACCCATGCGGGCGGCCGGTATCAGTGTACCGCAGGCTACAGCACTGTACAATAAGAAAAGTCGGGAAAGCTTTTGTGCCAATTGGATCTCACTTATCCTGACACCCTCATACTTCTGATAAGATTTTCCCAGATAGGTCTATCAACGCTGTACACGTGTCATATGGGGCACATGTCGCCAGTCGCATTCCGGCCCATCTTCTAAATTCCGAGACGCTAATCGAGGCAATATTGACTGTACAGCACTGTCCCGTGGGGCCGGTATCTTGGTCGACATTGAGCGAATCGTGGGGCGCCGCCGCCTTCTTCGGGGATTGCATAATGTTAGGATTCAAGTCAAGATTCGAGTCTGGCCCGGGGGATGAATATTGAACCGTTGACAGGGCTCTCGTTGCACTGTAAGACTTTGATATTGGTTCGATTCCACCACAGTGGCTACGTCTTTCTGCCTTCTTTGGCTGTGTACAATGTAAGTCAGATATCTTGTCACAGTAAATATGCATAATTATGAAACCAGGGAGCCGAAAGAATGCACATGCGACGCCCAAACAGAAGCTATCAAGTTTCTGTAGTACACCTACAACATATGTATTTTCCCAGATTCACCCATGTTTTCTCGCAGATCGTGACACGTTTGGGACGGGTGTTGATCATAACATGGTCAGCCCCGGAAGCTGAGTCCCTCATTGAGCGCATGGGGTGGCCAGCCTGAGGTGGGGACGAGATGGAAGGAGGTATACCTTCCCCATTCTGCGCCGCTGGGGAGGATTGATCACCGACTCAAATCAAGAGAATTGAGGGTACAATTGAAGTATTCACCTGCCACTGGCAGTGGTGCATTCGTGTCGCCGCCACCATCTCCCGAGGCACGGGCTGGACTGGTTGTGCCAGCAGCAGTGACTATATTGCCTGCGTCAGGGAGAGGAATTAATCACCGCTGACTCAAACCAGAGAATGACGCTGAGGGTCCAAGTAATCACCATCGGGTTGTGTGGTCACTTCACCGTGACCAGTGCCAGTGGTGACTGTGGCAACTGTGCTGGCAGTATCTGTGTCAACTGCCACTGCACCGGTAGTGTCTGTGTCGACTGTGCCGGCAGTCACGGTGTCTCTGTCGGCTGCGCCGGCAGTGTCTGTTTCAGCAGTGGTTGAAGGGGGGGATTGCACTACCACGGGTGCCACTGGCAGTGGCACGCCTGTGACACCGAGGGGATCGCTCCTCGGGGTGGTCATTATCGTCACAGAAGAGCTGCTGGGGTAATAGGATTCCTCTACCGGCTGAAGGCAAAATATAAATGTGGCCGTGCACTGATCCTCATGAAGAGGCCAACCTGAAGGAGGAGGCGCCCAAAAGCTATACTTTGCTATAAGCGAAGACTGTAGTAAGTGGGTGTGATATAACTATTGAATGCCATTGAGGTTGAGGCTATCGCAGCTATACAGTAATTCAGCGCTCCCCTCTAAATACGGTACCCCGGAGGTAGCGGGATTTTAACCGGTTTTGGCCGCATCTCCTTCACCACGGGACGCTTCAATTGGCTTACAGTAAGCCACAGAGGTGCAAGTAGCGTCGCCCGCTGGCATATTCGGAGCGGCTTGCCCTTCTATTTCTCTTCCTTTTTTGCTGTTGCTCTTATCCTCCCCTGAGATGCTTGGTGAGGCATTCAAGTTCTGGTCGGTTGGTCATTCCTTGAAGGATGATATATGATACTTGGGGTACAGTAATACCACTGGCAGGCCTAGAGGTTATATTCGTGGGAATCGTCACCGCTTCTGTAACCAAGTGTCTAACGTCTCTCCAGGAACTCACACAATTTGACCTAACTTATTCTTATCATACTGCACGTGTGCCTGTCATCGTTTCCATGATTACACGAGTTTCCATCGAAGCAACCTAACTCAGTGGGTTGAAGATCCATCACGAGATCACCTGGAACCATTGCCTGAAACACTCTTTCTGATCAAATTTCTGATGACAATAATATTCGCTGTCCATCGTGTCGCTTTAGCGGCGAAGTTCGGCCACTGGTATGGAACTTGGTTTCGCGCTCTTTAGGGGTTCGCAGAGATAGGTTACAGTACTAAGAATCGGACATCCCAAAGGCAAACGAGAAGTTCTCAGGTGACACGCAGAACGTGCCAATATCACCAAATAAGGCCTTCCATTTAATCTGTCTCCCTCCTGATCTTCGAATACTCCGAGATGATGGATAATGAATATATTTTGGGGCATAAAACCCGGGAAAGCTCCGTGGCCGCATCACGCGGCGCACACACAACCGGTGCCACATTGCCTAATTACTTGAACCTTTCTCTTACTTCGGAGGCTTTCGTACCATGAAGATAGCTCGAGTAGCTCGGAAACCCTTGGTTCTTTCGTACATATACAATGCTCTTCGGAAGCGAGACTCAGATGGATCAAAAAAAAAAAAAGGAAGCGAGACTCAGACTAAGAAACAAACAGGGAGACGACAACTATAGCGAATTATTGCAGTCTGAAGAAGCGAAGGGATATGCGGGCTACCACACTGTTATCATGACGACTGCATGTAATATTTAAGAAAGGACAGCCAATGTCAGATATATAGTTCATTCTCAGTCAGTTAGCTAAGCCCTGTGAATGCGTGCCAATTCGAGTGTTCGAGTTTTGGCCTCTGACTTAAAACTGAAGAGGGCAGGACTTAGAAATAATAGACAACGGTAGAAGTCATAGACTCACAGTAACTAAACGGCGTAGACCTCTTTCGTTGGAGTAGTGGAGGACAGGGTCCAGTCCTTGTGTGCGATAGACCAGGCGACAGACGTTCCAAAACCTGATTCGGCGCCACAGCCTGATTGCAAAGGAGCACGGGATGAAGTGACTGGAAGTGGCAACAGTCCAATAGGGGATGTGAGGCGGGACGAAGAATGATTGTGCTGAGAGAGAGAGCGGAGGTCTGGAATGTGTGGTGAAGCAACGATACCACTAGGTAGACGCGGAGATGCTTGCGAACTAGAACCCGCAGGGGTGGGGCAAAGGGGAACGATGCTAGCGCCGCCCGGGGTAGATGGGTTGTAAGCGCCATCCTGTCTCGCACTAGGGGTTTTCGGAGAGGCCGACATAAAGTTTTGCTGTACAGGCACATCTTTGAGAGGTGGTTCCTTTGCGAAGCGGTGGTGCACAATTGTGCAAGGAGGATAGGACTGCAAGAACAGTAGGACGCTGGCGCGATCAGAGGTGGTGGAGGAAAATTCTGTCGGAACGGCATTAGTGCCTTGATGCAAGCGACAATAGACATTGCGGATATGTTTGAGAATGTAGATCGAAAGGTCCTGATTCTCTGTGTTTTTAACAAGTTTATTCCACATGTCGCAGAACTCCTGTTGCAGCTCGGGAAGCGTCCCTTGAATATTAAATTTAGAAACTAGTTCCAAAGTCCTTGATCGTGCGTAGATGTCGCAGCGCCGATCGTGTCGTGAGTAGTATTCCATTGTGCGTCGACAAATAAAAATGCAATTAGTGAGTAACATACTATCGCCGTGTGCGAGGTAGTCTTGAAGGATGTCCGTTGAGATGTCCAAATGGCTAGTGGCGAGTTCAAACCAACGGCCATCATGTTCCCGTACCCTCGAAATGATGGCGGAAACCACGCATTGTGAATAGTACTTCGCGAATTGGTCCGAGTCGCTGTAACGGGCCTTCGTTAGCATGAGCCCGAATTCGACAGAATATAAGAGTCCACTCCAGTCCCCGTGCAGAACACGCTCGAGTATTCGCTGATTGATAAGAGGCGCTTTGGCTGTTGTTTCGTTACAAATCATGATCCGGTCTTGTTTGGTCTGGGGGTCCAGATCGGACGATAATGTACGGTGCATTAGTCCAACTACAGCCTCTGCCATCTTCTCGCGTATAGACGTCTTGGAACCAGCCCAGAACTCGCTTGAGTTGCAGAGGATGTTCGCGAAGAGCTGCTCTAAGTCGTCGTCTTGCGAAGACCGGAGCGTCCATAATAGTACCCAGCCATCAATCTTCGATGACGAATTCCGGGCACGTTCTTCGGCAACCCGCTCTATACCATGATATAATTGTCTTTGATGATCGTCCTTCGAGCGGCCAAAGCAATGCCAGGTCTCGTCGTTGCAACAGTTGAATGCCGTGAGGCACCAGAGAATAATGACGACCACATATCGTGCGCCGATACAGAGGAGCCAGAGTGGGGAAGAGAGCGGGGTATAATAGGGGCTATCATGTCGAAAAATGGGAATGAGCGTGAAGCATGCATATACGCCGGTGCAGAGCACGACCCAAGACAGCACGACTTTGAAGACCGTAAGATTAATATGGTTTCCAATCGTGTGGATGTAGATAAGGAGGCCTGCCAGAAAGAGAACAAGGGATGCATGTAGGAGAATGGGTAATGCGTCGACAGTCCATTGAAGACGCAGATCCTCGACGCCTTTATCGAAAAATGCGCGGATCCTTGCTCGCTGATGTGGACTATTTGCAGATCGTGGTTGAGTGAGTTTGATGTATCGGCACGTCCACTGTTGCAACAATATCGCCAATAGGGCACAGGAAAGGGTTATAACCAAACTCAAGAACCAGAGCGAATTGACCAAAATGGCGGATATCGGTGGAGAGAAAGTGAGCGAGTGAGACTGAGTAGAAGAGGTGGTAACATCGGTTCTGTTATAGTCGGCGAGGAGTTGATAAATGTTATCGAGATAGAATATGGGCTTGTCCTGCGGATCTGGTTTAAGGTCCTGAACCGATATCCCAAGGAAAGTCGCAACAACCGCAGAGAACAGTCCAGACTACAGAAGTCGAGTCAACACGTCCTGGTGGTGGACGACAATATTAGGACTCACAAAGGTCAAGCTACCATTAACTACCGCATTCCAGTTTTGCACCGACTTCTCATCCTCCACCTGCGCCATCTCCAAATACATGTCTAAGAGCGGCCCAGGACCACCTACAGAGCTGGATTCTCCTTGTAACTTTCCTCCTCGTGAGTAGTCACCGGTCACCAGTGTGTCTAACAATTAAAGTTGCAGTTATGTGAAAGATAGAGCGATGGTGACGCACCTGTTTCGTCGTCCATAGAGTTGGTCCTTTGGTACTGATCACGCATGGGGGATTATAGAATGGGTGATGGATGGCGAGAGGGAGTCATTGTCGTTGTCATTTTGTACAAGCCATTGGGGAGACTAGCCACATTGAAAATGCGAGGCCAACCTCGAGCCCTAGCCCTAGTCATGAGGGACAGGGATGAGATGCACAAGGCCCGAGGCCGTATCGACAAGTTGCGATCGTGCGAAATGGGGACGACGCATGTACACGCCACGAGCATTCCCGCTCGGATTTCATCACATGCACTACGAGACATGGAAAAGAACTTGAAGATGGCTATAGGGCCAACTGGAATATCAACATTGTCTGTTCGAGGGTGAGACAAGAGCCGGCATTGATCACATGAGACAGTCTAGTCTCTGTAGTGTCACCGCTGCCAGTGCTTTGAGTTGGCTGAACATAGTGAAGTGCAAGCATACATACATTGACTCAGGCCCATTGACGCGGTGTTGAAACGGACCGGGACCGTTCCGAGCGGCGTGACCATGCGAGTAGTCGCCGAGTACTGGTACGATTGGTATACTAGTACCAGTCAACGCTTTCGGCCTCAGTCTCACTGCACGCTTGGCGGGCCTTGACTAGCTTGACCTAGTGCATGTGGAGGGCACCACTCGAACCATCCATGATCTACTTTCAAGTTCCGCCGTAGCCAGCATCAGAACTTGAAACCCAGACCCCCGCTCCATTTAGGCTCCAGAAGTACGCACTTAACGTATATGATGAACCGGTGTCTCATGTTCAGCGCCGATATCTTTTATTTTTGAATGGAAACCCGCAGATATTCGCAGCTAATACTTCGGAGCCACTGAACTCGCGACAAGCGTGCAGGCAGGCCGAGGAACTCGAGGAAACTCGCAAAGTACAGTCTACTAGAAGAAGAAAACCGAACCAGGGCCTATGCAGGACGGGCAGCAGAATGGCACCGAACCCCAAAAGACTCGTTCGTCTACTATCACACTTACTCTAACCCCTGATCGATTTGGACGCCCTGTGAATGAATTGGGGCGAGCAATCCTCAACCCAAAAACCCCTTTTCGCCGATCCACACGATCCTTCGCCCTGCAATCGGTCATGCGGTCACTGACTACATCAAGCAGGTTTAAAAAGAACTGGACCCTATCAGACACGCTGTGCCAATGCGGCACGGAGGAACGATCACTCACCCACATCTACTACTACTGTCACCTCACGCCAAATACGGTTCATGGCCGGGACATCTACTTTGATGACCCCTTCTCTGTGATCAATGGAGCTCGAGATTACTCCCCTCCCCCTTCCTTCAAACAGTCCCTGCCTACACAAGCGTGCCAGACCTCAGGGTGCCCTTGTAAGCAAGAGACCTGAGAACGGGCCTTATTCCTTTCACATGTGATGGCCTTTGTCTCTTGGTACAAGACGCCTTATTCAAGGTGCCTACTGCGGCGGACGCTTGCCTGGCTACCTTACAACTCTGCTATGTATACATAACTTTAATTTTCCCTTAAGCGCACACGCTAACGTACTCCCAAAGCACCTAGAAGTGGACAAGCACTGCAGCCGAGCGGTGCTACGCCTAGCTACCCTCCCGGTCAACCACCCGCTCACGAAACCGTACAGTAATGCGCCAAGCATAGAGGTAGGCGGCACAAATCCCCACCGTCTGAAAAGCGAGGGATACGTGGGCTACTACACTGTTATCATGTCGACCGTGGATGTGCGAAAAAGCTATCCTTCTCGTAATATGTTACTTTAGAAAGGACAACATTCCATTGTCGGTACAGTAGATAGAGTTTTTTCGCAGTCAGTTAGCTAAGTCACGTGAATACGTACCATGATCTTGTGCTCGAGTTCGGCCTCTGACTAAAAACTGAAGAGGGCAGGAGTTAGAAATAATAGACAACGGTACGACAAGTCGTAAGCTCACAATAACTAAGCAGCGTAGAGCCCTTTCGTTGGAGAGAACATGGTCCAGTCCTTGTGTGCGATAGACCAAGCGACAGACGTTCCAAAACCTGATTCCGCGCGAACACGGGATGAAGTGGCTGGAAGTGGCAACAGTTCAATAGGAGGTATGAAGCGGGACGAAGAAGAGTGATTGGTGCCCGGAGGAAGAGCGGAGGTCTGGACTGTGGTGAGCAACGATATCACTAGGTGGATGCGGAGAGGCTTGCGAACTCGAAGCTGCGTAGGTGGGGGTAATGGGTAACAATGTTAGCAACGCCACCCTGTCTCGCACTAGGGGTTTTCGGAATGGCTGACGTAGAGTCTTGTCGTGGCAGAAGGCACATCTTTGGGAGATGGCTCCTTTGCGGGTGTTGGCGCACAATTGTGTAAAATGGGTATGACTGTAGGAATAGTAAGACTCTGTCGCGATCAGAAGTGGTGGTGGAAAATGCTGTTGGAGTGGCCGTAGGGCCTTAATGCAAGCCACAATAGACGTGTTTGAGAATGTAGATCGAAAGGTTCCGATTCCCTGCCGATTTGAACAAGTTCATTCCACATGTCGCAGAACTCCTGTTGCAGCTCGGGAAGTCTGTTGAATATTGGACTTGTAGACTAGTTCCAAGGTCTCTGGTCGTGAGTAGGCGTCGCGGGGCCGACCGTGTTTTGAGTAGACAATAAAAATACAATTAGTAAGAGCATGCTATCGCCGTGTGCTCGGTAGTTTTGAACCGTGTCCGTTAGGACGTCCAAATGGCCAGTGGCGAGTTCAAACTAACGGTCACCATGTTCTTTTACCTTCGCAATGATGACAAAAACCACGTATTGTGAATAGTACTTCGCAAATGGGTCGCTGGAGCGGGCATTCCTCAGCGTGAGTCCGAATTCGACAGAATATAAGAGCCCACTCCAGTCCTTGTGCAGAACACGCTCAAGTGTTCGTCGGTTGATAGGAAGAGATGCATCGGTCATTGCTTTGCTACAGATCACGATCCAGCATTGTTTTGTCTGGGGGTGCGGATCGGACAATAATGTACGGTCCATTAGTCCAACCACAGTACCTGCCATCTTCTGGGTCACAATTAGAATTGCAGTTGTGTGAGAGGTAGAACGGTGGTGACGCACCTGTTTCGTCGTCCATAGATTTGACCCTTAGTACCGAGTCGGATTACGCTTAAACATGGAGGATCGTCGAATGGGTGATGGATGGTAAGAGGGAGTCGTTGTCATTTTCAGTTTGTACCCAGCGGAAACTGCTGGGAGACGAAAACACATTGAAGATGCGAGGTCACGTCCAACCCTAAGCCCTAGCCCTAGTAACGAGGGGGAGACATGAGACGTACATGGCTCCTCGTATTGACAAATTACGGTCGTGTAAAATGGGCATGTACAGGCCACGAGTTCCCGCTCGAGGGGATGGCACCACGAGACATGGAAAGAATCCGAAGATCACCTTGAATGTCAGCATTTCCAGTTCGAGGGATGAGAGTCGGTATTGACTATATAAGTTGTCTCTGTATCGCTGCTGCTCCAATTTGGCTGACTATAGTGAAGGAGTGCGGTAGTGCGCCTGAGTGCCTCGCTGAGTGCGGCGATGGACAACGCGGTGTTGAAACGGACCGGATTCGGACCGTTCCGAGCGGACCGCCCTGCACACACGACACGACCTCCGGCGACAACCTGAAGAGCATGCACTTAACTTCGCGTATATGAACCAGTGTCCCGTGTTCAGCGCTGATATATTTTATTTTCGAGTGGACACCCGCAAATATGGAACCAGAACTCGCGACAAGCGTGCAGGCAGGCAGAATTCGAGGAAACTCGCAAAATACATCTGGCATAGGCATGAGTTGGCTTTCTTCTTCTGGTAGGTGTGGTAGACTTTATTTTGCAAGGGGAAGCAGAATAGCACCGAACCTTACCCAAACCCTATCACGCATTGTGAGTTGCGACGGGTTGCGACGAGAAAACGAGCAAATCCCAAATCTAAAACCCCTTTTCACCGATCCACCAGTGGATCGGTTTGCACGGCCCTTCGCCTCGCGATTCGTGCGGTGATCGCGGGCTACACCAAGCGACTTGACCCTATCAGACACGCTGTACTAATGCGGCACGGAGGAACGATCACTCACCCACCGTCACCTCTTCACAATTGCATGATTCTCATGCTAGATTCGGTCTGCCGGGACATCTACTTTGGCAACACCTTCTCCTTGATCAATGGAGCATCAATATTCCTCTATATTTCTGCCTACACAAGCGTGCCAGACCTGGTGCCCTTGTGACTCCGGTAAGAGACCCGAGAACGGCCTTATTCCTTTCATACATCATCACCTTGTCTTTTGGCACAAGACGCCTTATTCGACTGCGGACGCTTGCCTCGTTTTGCGATCTGCCTTAGAACCCTACTATGTACACAAAAATTTTATTCTCAATTTCTTCGGACTACTGATATTTGTCATAAGCACATGTCCCACGAAGACCTGCACGCACGGCGACGGGGATGCGAGGTACACATTCTCGACCTTCTCCAATGCAACGCACTTGCCCTGTGAAAGTCTCATGATGTTCTGTTGCAAGGTTGAGCGACGCTCATATGAGCAACAGGATGTATAAATGACATTAAACAAACGCTGGGAAGGCACAATGGGTGGCACCGTCGAAGAGTTTCAAACCTGGTCGTAAACTAAATTCTGTTACCTATCCTGCGCCAGTCATACGGTTGTACGTCCTGCAAATTTCTAGAAATTAATATTGTGTCAGACGGAATTGAAAACTACCAACTCCACGCAAACTCTACTGGCACTGTGACAGTACCGTAAACGATAAATCCCACTGCGACGCCCCCTTCTCAACGTCGTCCGCCTTAGTTCGCGCCAACCATTGCACCCACTTCTCCGTTACTTCTTGACCTCCCTCGACACTGCACACCCAAAAACACCAAGCTCACAAACCAGACGCGCTCGCCCCCCGATGTGCGGCGGAGAGATAGCCTCCGCCGGGGCACGTGCTCGCCCTCTGGTAGCTGCCAGTGCGCTCCGGCAGGACCTTGTCACGGTAGATGCTATTCTCGCATAGCCCTCGCACTGCAACTTGAACACGAGCACCCACATACTTCGTACAGGGCATGACTTCGTCCGCCCTCGCGCCGCAAGGGTCCTCGTCGAGCACCCACCAATTTGGCGCCTTCGACGCGAGTGAGAAAGCACTCACAGCCATGTTTGTGAGCTCTTCTCATACCTTTTTCCACCGACAAGCTGCAGGGCGAAACCTGGTCGCAGCACGCAAACCGGTGTGATGCTCGAAGAGCGCGTGCGTTGCGTGATCTACGGGCATGACGTGGTACGCAGACGAGTATTCAGCACGGTAATACAGATAGACATTTGGACGCGAGTTCTGTTTATTCTGGAAGAGGTGAGAACAGTTAGAAGGGCATGAGAAAAAGAGTATGACGCTGTCTTTGTAGCACCCATCGTGTCCAGGTCAGGAAAGGTGCCGTATAGTCGCACGTCGTAGACAATGAAATCACAAGTTCATTGAGTTATCAACAATAGCACGTAAACTGAAACATGAAGAAATGAAGTAAATCGTACAGTCACTTGATTATCGCCATCACCCGTCGTCCTTCCCTTCATAGTTGTTCCATGCGTTCCCACGGTAATATCATGCCGAGCACATATCAGATGTGTATCTTCTATCTTCTGACAGTACGAGGCATCAATAGACAGTGAGGGGGCCGACACAGCGGGAGCTTGATTTTTCCGTTCCTTGCACGCCGTCACGATCTGTACCTGGGATGAGCACCCGCAAGCAGCAGTCAAAATAGAACAAACCTATAAATAAGTATCGACATCATACACGACCAATTGGTTACGATGCCACAGTAGGTTAACGGGTGGTAGATGTACGGGATCTCCCTGATCTGTTCGTGTCTTGAGGAGACGGTCTAGTACCACGAAGAGGTTGTGAGAACTCTGGGGTTGTAGCAGGGACTAACGACGCTTGTTGCGGGAGTACGGTAGAGTCGTTTCTTGCGAGTGATCCCGTCCAGGAAGGAATGTGGTCTGGCCGAGACATAGAGGAGATTGTGAACGAATGGGTGTATGTGGAAATCGTGTTTCCCGGAACCGAGATTGGGAGGGACGGTGATGGTGTGTCAGGTAACGCGTGAGTACTATCTCGTGAAGGGACGTCACCAGTAGATGAGGACGTGGAAGTGGGAAAATGGGGGGTTGTGGAGACCTCGTAAGAGGTATCAAAGACAGGACTAGCCTTGGAGGAAGCAAAGGCAAGAGAAGTGCCAACAGTCATATCAGCGAGTGGCCCGGTTGAACGAGGGTCGTCCTTGACAAGGGAGGCCCGAACTACAGCGTAAGTAGGTGGGGCGATTGGGATTGGTTGAGGCGATACGGCGTATACTTCGGCAACCGACTGCTTGGACGCAGAGATGGTACCGGTACGACCAGTATCAGGGGTAAGCTTTGATGACGCGTTATGCGCAGCCAGAGGTGTGACAGCCTCCAAAACGGCAGCGGGATACGAGACGAGGCAAGGAGTTTTTGAGGGAGTGTGGACGGCCCGTGCCGTCGCACCAGGAGTCACGTCCGAAACGTTAGACGCCGCCTTCGTGGGATGGTCACGAATTCTCGACAACGGAATCGATAGAGGGCTCGGAGTAGTATAGGTAGAGTGAGGGGTAACGCTTGGGCCGAACAAGGTGGCGTGGGTATGGGTGTCATCCTGCCTCACACTGAAGCGTTTTGGAGAAGGTAAACCTGGTGGGGGGCATTGGCTTTCACCGTCGGCGGGTATGACCGCGGTCGTGGCGACCGGGGTCCAGCCCTGTAGTACCGGTGGCGCGTCGTTGGGTGGTGGCTCCTTTGTGAAAGGGGTTAGAATGGTGTCGCCGTACCAGGCAGTGATCGTCGAAAGTCTAACCTCGTATCTTTCTACATAGTCATAATCTACTTTGACAAAACCGGGATACGGGTGGTGGCGTCCAATCATGCACGAAGGGTATGAAGTTGGGAACAGAAAGACGAGATCATCATCGGGGGTCTTGTAAGTGAATGCTGTTGGAATGGCATCGGTGTCACGATGTAATTCAAAGTAAACGTTGCAAATATGTTTGAGGATGTAGATTAAAAGGTTTCGAGAGCGTCGATCCCCTGCGTTTCGAACGAATTCATTCCACATGTCGCAGTACTCGTGTCGTAGATTAGGAAGCGTATTTTGAACATCGAATCTAGAAACTAAATCCAAGGTCTTTGATCGTGAGTAGACGTCGCGGTGCCACCTGTGCTCAGTATCCGCATCAAATGTACGCCGACAAATAAAAATACAATTAGCAAGTAACACGCTATCGCCGTGTGCGAGGTAGCTTTCGAGGGTGGTCATTGATATCCCCAAATGGCCCGTGGCTAGTTCAAACCAACGGTTATCGTGTACTTTGACCCTCGCAATAATGATCGAAACCACGCATTGCGAATAGTACTCCGCAAAGGGGTCACTGTACCGTGCATTCCTCAGCAAGATCCCGAAATCAACAAAATTCAGGAGTGCGCCCCAATCCCTGTGCAGAACACGGGTGAGTGTCCGGCGGCTGATAGGGAGAGACAACCCGGCCATTGCCACGAAATAATTCTTGATCCAGTCATATTTGGTAGACTTGGTGATCAGATCGGATGAGAATGTACGATTCATTAGTTCGATTAGAGCATGTGCCATCTTCTCGCCGTCCGACGTCTTGAAAGCAGCCCGGAATTCGTCGAGCACTTTTGAGTTGTGGAAGTCCGGGATACTTTCAAAGAACCGCCGTACCTCGTGGTCTTCGTCTAAAGACTGGAGCGCCCATAGTAATATGTGACCGTCAACCTCCGATGGCGATTTCTGGGCAGATTCCTCGGCAACCTCCTCTATACGGTGAAGAAACCGTCTCCCATAATGATCTTTCAAGTGGCCGAAGCGGTCCCATGTCTCCTCACTGAAGCAATTGAATGCCGTGCACCACCAGAGAATTTGGAGGGCGACATATAGCGTGCCAGTATAAATGAGCCAGAGTAGGGAGAGAGCGGGGTATCATAGGGGCTATCGTGTCGAATGAGGGGTAAGAACGTGAAGCATGTATACATGACGGCGCAGAGCCCAACCCACGACACCACGACCTTGAGGACTGTATGGTTGTAACCAAACGAGAATATAATGAAGCCGGCCAAAAAGAGAACAAGGGATGTGTGTAGGAGGATTGGCAATGCATCGACGGCCCATTGAAGACGCAGGTCCCCGACGCCTTTGTCAAAGAACGCGCGGACAAGTGCTCGTTTACGTGGACAACTTGAAGACCGTTGTTGAGTGAGCTTGACGTATCGACGCGCCCACTGTTGCACCAATATCGCCAGCAGGGCACAGGAAAGAGTTATAACCAAACTCAAGGACCAAAGTGAATTGACCCAGACGACGGATCTTGGTGGAGAAAAAGTGGGTAGGTTGGACTGAGTATAAGAGGTAGGGACGTGAGTCCTGTTAGGGTCGGCGAGGAGTTGATAAATGTTCTCGAGATAGAACGTGGGCTTGTCTTGCGAATCTGGTGGCAGGTCCTGAAGTGACACGATAAGGAATGCCGCAACGACGACAGAGAACAGTCCCGACTACCATCCCGGTCACGATGGTCAAGCCACAGTACAGCGGAATGAACATGAAAGCTCACAAAGACAAGTGTCGTATATGCATCCGCCTTCCAGCTATCTACCATGTTCCTGCCCTCCTCTACCGCCATCTTCAGATATACGTCAAAGAGAGGTCCTAATCCATCTATGAGGTCAGGTTTCCCCTGCAATACTTCATCTTTCACTGACTGGAATTGACGGTCGTCTGTACACTTTTATGAGAATGGGGCCATGAAATTACTACTGAACGGGAATAAAAGGTACCTGTTGGGGTCCATCTTGACGATGTACGGCTGGGCGAGTGTAGCAAGGAGCAACTAATGGCATCTGTGGATCGGTGTACCTGGGTCTAGGACGAACATCCCAAGACGTCGTGGGGGTTCAAGCTTTCAAGCTTTTTTCAAGCTTCAAGTACGTACGTTCAACCGTTCTTCACTTGTCGGACATCCATATCGATCCTCGTGAGCGTCAAATCTTGCACGGCAACATGAGGCTTACATAAAGGACGCCTGGGTTCTTGATAACTTACTGTATCTGGAGACCATAATCTAACCCAATTCGGTCCGGGTTCTTCAGCGCGTGGCTTACAGCACTACAGTCGGACCCCTCATAACCCATAGCATGGGTAACCCATGACCCCCCATACCCCATAGAAAATTGAGTCCACCAAGTTGGTAGGCAGGGATTTGCACACCATAACCCATAGGTACGCCAAACTCCATACCCCATAGCCCTTCACCAGCAAAAACCCATAGTTGCAAATCGGGTTAGTGTTGCACCTTAGTCTAGTTTTAGTCTTGGTTTTAGTGTCAAATGTCAACAGCAATTACACAAACCTGGTTCAGAAACTTCGGGATGGTGGTCACCTATTGGCAAACAAAATCTGAACGTGTTTTGTTGCTGCCAGTGTCTTGAAGCTTTACTCTGCTTGTCTTGAAATCAACTCGGAATCCTTCAGAGAAGCCTTACTGAGTTCTTGGGGAAGGTCAAGGACTCAGACAAACTCAATGCGAAGCTTTCCCGGTGATACCAAGGGTGATACACCTGGTCTCTCCCTGAGCCCTGCCCGCACTTGGCCACGCTCAGTTACGCTTTCTCAGCACCACGTTCCTGCGCTGCGCGCTTGGCTTCCACTCTTCCCTCCTCATTTTACCATTCTCCGGTTTATCCAATGCACCCTTTTCCTTAGCTTATATTCCTCAGTATATAGCCCATGTAATTACAGCTTTACACATCAGACTTCTAAATAGTAGGCTTCTCCCTCAGATTTCGGACTTGTGAGCTCAGTAAGGATCATTCCTTGCGTTCCCCGGCACGCCGCACTTGCGCGCGGCCTTAGCAACTCGCACCCGAGGCGTTCCCGACCCTGACAGCCACATGTAAGAAGTTTCGCGCCGTGCCGATGCATGCGCGACCGTTCCCGACCACTTGCGACCACCCGGCCTTCAGGCACCGTGTAGCCTCTCCCGACCTCGCCGCACTTGCGCGCGGTCTTAGCCTTTCGACACCAACGTGTCCGTAATCTCCGCAGACCTATATATAATAGCTCGCGCCCCGCGGAGGCCTGCGCGACATCCTCTGAGACTTTATTTAATTTTTTCCGAGACCATAATTTTACGTCATTTCTCCTAACCCATGACCCCTCATAACCCATAGCACGGACCATCCACGGAGGGGGTATGGGTTATGAGGGGTCCGACTGTACTGCTGTTATCGCCTGTTTGACAGCATTCCATTCCATGGTTTAAAGGTCCGATCGGGACCAATCTAACCTATGTGCGCTGCAAGGCGTGCTTGTCGATTTGGGAATTATAGTTCAGGCACCGGTCGCCTTGAGGCCAGAAGCATCGGCGAATGAAGTGGTGGATGCCATCGCATCTATCTCTGGCACTTTCCATAACCATATATCGGTGATATGCCAGCGAGTACTGGATTGATTGATGGGCACGGGCTTGGGCGTGGGATTTTGGAATTTCTCATGGACAGCACCCCGTTAGCGGCATCTATCTTGGCATCTATTGAGATAACACTCGCAGAACACGGAACCACCAATGGCAGCAATTGATGCATATTGATGGGCGAATGTTCCCTCCAAGGTTCCCTCTCACAGCTACCCACAGCTCATTTCTGTCGATAGGTCATGGTCTCAATATTTTTGACTGCATGATACGTGTCTTCCATAGTAATTTGCAGTCAAGCCGAGGTACACCCTGTTCCCGCGAATTATAAACTGAAAGGGATACCCTGGATCCAATACGCATATCTTCAGTGATGCTGTATTACAGTACAGTAGTAGTCACGAAGAGGCCCGGAAGTCACACACCATTGATACCATTGCCCAAATAGTTAAAGTTGACCATACCATATTGTCAAGGTCTCTCCCCACTCTACCTCCGGTAGAGCGCCGTCGGAGTTTCTTGAGCCACCTTCTGATACGTGTAGGTTCGTTTGGGGTTTGGGGTTCGGGGGTTCGGCCGGTGAGCGTAAGGTCGTAAATTTCTTGCAGACTCGGATACCTTCGAAACCATTCAGAACGTCCCCAATCCTGGGAAGCTTTTATGATCCCGATTCTTCATCAAGTCCGCCGGGTCCTGCATAAAATCAACTCCAGAATACTTCTATGGTATCGCTGTCGTCCTCAATAAATAAATAAGCAAAGCAACTCTCATTTGCATAAAGTGTTTGTAGACTAGAATGTACGAACTCGAGCGTAATACACGGGTGAGAACCCATCACGGTAATATAGACCAAAATTCTTGCGGGAGTCATGCACAGTCTGACAAGGTATGCGCAACTACAAGGGCACAAGAGTTCGATGCAGTCATTGTAATTAGTACCTTGACATACAGGTGAGGACTATCGTGTGTCAACAATAGCATCAAGTCGAAACATGAGAGCATATATAAATATCATGCACCAAAGCGAACAGAGAGGCAAAGCACTTGATTGAGATCATTGTACCCGTCGATCTTCGTTTACCCATCCCTTTGCAGTGCTGCCTGCATCCCCACAGCAATACCACATAGAACACGCATGGGACGTGTCTCTGCCGTCTTTGGAGGTACAGGGCAACAATAGATAGCCCGAATGGGGACCTGACGATGCACAAACTCAGTCCCTCCTTGCGCACCGCCATGCGTCAAGGTCAATGCCCGGGTCTGAGCGCTGGGCTTCCATAAGAGTTCCACAAGTAGCAGTCAATGCGGAGGTGTGCGGGGTCCATCCACGCCCTCAGGAGATGGCCTAGGATCACGGAGAGGTTGCGAGAAATCTGGAGTTGTAGCGGGGACTAAGCACCGACTGCTGTTGTTGCAGGAGAACCGTCGAGTTGTTTGCTGCAAGTGGTCTCGGCCCTGGAGGAATGTGGTCGGATCGAGACAGAGGAGATTGAGGACGATTGGGAGTATGTGCTGCCCGAGGTTGAGAGGGACGCTGATAAAGTGTCATGTACCGCGTGGGGAGGAGCAATACGGAGATCAGCACTATATCGTGAAGAGACGCTAACACTATATGAGGGAGTGGCAGTGTGCGAATGGGGTAATGCGGAAACTGCAACAGGGGCACCAGGGATAGAACCAGCCGTAGAAGAGGTGGAGGTAAGAGTGGTCCCATGAATGTTATCAGGGAGTGGTCCATTTAAACGAGGTCCGTCCTTCCGAAGTACAGCGCTAGGAGGTGGGGCGATTGAGATAGCGCTTGGCTGCGATACGGCGAGTACGTCGTCAACTAATCGCACGTCAGTAGAGAAGACGCTGGTATGACCAACATTAGATGACGTACGGACAGCCCGAGCCGCCGCACCAGGAGTCGCGTCTGGAGTGTTGGACGCCGCCTTCTTGCGATGGTGACGAATTCTCGACAACAGATCCTGTGAAGGGCTTGGAGCAGTGTAGGTGGAATGGGGGGTAACGCTCGGGCAAAGCACGGTAGCGTAAGTGCGAATTGCATCCCGTATTACACTAAAAGGATTCGAAAGTAAACCTGGTGGGAAGCGCCACCTTCCATTATTGGAGGGTGTGGCTCGGGCGTGGACAGGTATGGGTAGTACAGGAGACGCATCGTCGGGTAATGGCTCCTTTACCGAGGTGTTCAGCATAGTCTATATGAGGCAGTGATCGCAGAAAGACTGACCTCAGATCTTTTTACACCGACGTTATATACCATGGCGGAACAGGTCGGGTGGTGGCGGGTAATCTTGCATGGGGGATATGAAGATGGGAACAGAAGGATGATATCGTCGTCAGAGGTCTCGGCGGTGAATGCTGCTGGAGCGGCAATGCTTCGATGCAATTTAGAATAAACGTTGCGGATATGTTTGAGGATGTAGATTGAAGGGTTCCGAGAGCGCCGGTCCCCTGCGTTTCGAACGAGTTTATTCCACATGTCGCAGAACTCATGTTGCAACCCAGGAAGTGCATCTTGAATATCGAATCTAGAAACTAAATCCAAGGTTTTTGATCGTGAGTAGACGTCGCAGTTCCACTCGTGCTCAGAATAGACGTCCAATGTACGCCGACAAAGGAAAATACAATTAGCAAGTAACACGCTATCGCCGTGTTCGAGGTAGCTTTCAAGGGTGGATCTTGATATGCCCAATTGGCCGGTGACTAGTTCAAACCAACGGTCATCGCGTACTTTGACCTTCGCAATAATGGCCGAGACCACGCATTGCGAATAGTATTCCGCGAATGGGTTCTTGTAATGGGCTTTCCTCAGCAAGAGCCCGAATTCAACAGAATCCAGGAGTGCACCCCAGTCCTCATACAGGACATGTTCGAGGGTTTGACGATTGATAGGGAGAGACAATCCGACCATTGCCTCGGTATAGTTCTTGATCCAGCTATCTTTGGTTGACTGCGTGATCAGATCGGACGACAATGTACGGTTCATTAGTCCGATTAGAGTATCTACCATCTTTTCGGCGTTTGACATCTTGAAAGCCCGGAATTCGTCGAGCACTTTTGAGTCACGGAAGTCCGGGATACTCTCATCTGAAGACCGGAGCGCCCATAGTAGTATGCGATTGTCAACCTCCAACGGCGATTTCTGGACAGATTCTTCGGCAGCCTCCTCTATACGATGCAAAAACCGTCTCCGATAATGGCTTTCGGAGTGGCCGAAGCGGTTCCATGTCTCCTCGCTGAAAAAGTTGAATGCCGTGCACCACCGGAGAATTTGGAAGGCGACATATAGGGTGCCATTATAAATGAACCAGAGTGTGGGAGAGAGTGGAGTATAATAGGGGCTGTCGAATCGAAGGAGGGGCAAAAGTGTGAAGCATACATATACAACGGCGCAGGGTCCAACCCACGATACCACAACCTTGAGGACTGTATGGTTGTAGCCAAGCGAGAATATAATGAAGCCGGCCAAAAAGAGAACAAGGGATGCGTGTAGGAGGGCTGGCAACGCAGCAACGGTCCATCGAAGATGCAGATCCTCAGCGCCTTTGTCAAAGAATGCGCGGATTCGCGCTTGCCCACGTGGACTACTTGCAGACTGTAGCTGGGTGAGCTTGATGTATCGACGCGCCCACTGTTGCACCAATACCGCCAGCAGGGCAGAGGAAAGGATTATAACCAAACTCAAGGACCAAAGTGAATTGACCCAGACGGCGGATTTGGGCGGAGAGGAGGCGGGAGGATTAGACTGACTGGGAAAGAAAGGGACGTCATGAGTTCTATGAGACTCGGCGAACAGTTGATAAGTCTTCTCGAGATAGAACGCAGACTTTTCCTGCGGATCTGGTTTCAGGTTCTGAAACGACGGAGCAAGGAACGTCGCGACAACTGCAGCGAAAAGTCCAGACTGTAGCAGTCGAGTTTGCATGCGGTGGACAACAATATTGGGACTCACAACGATCAGGTGATTCTGGGATACTGCATTCCAGTCTTCCGTCGTCCTCTCGTCCTCTACCTGCGCCATCTTCGAATACCCATCGAAGAAGGGGTCCAAATCATTGACAAAGCTGGGGCCCCCTTTTAACTTTTCTTGTGAAGCGACTGAGTAAGTCACCAGTGTGAAACAATTACAGACACGTGAGAGATAGAATAGCGGTAACGCACCTGTTGCCTTGCTGGCGGGTTCGTTGCTCATTTTTGGGCACTGAATTATGGCGAATGGGTGGTTATGGGTAGGGCATCATATACCTAGGGACACTCCAGGGAGATCACGGCGGGCGCACGGAGGATGTGAGGCCTGGTCATGATGCAGGCCGAGCAGGCATGGGCAAGGCAAGGCACTCATTATTGTCGACAGTAGCATGAAGTAGAGACCATACATGTGCAAGCCACGTGTATACCGCACCAGGGGACAGGTATTGTTTCATCGCTTTGCGGTAGGAGATGGGACCAAGAGACAGGAAAAACGAAGACTATCCGATAGTTATCCGATGGATGGGTGTCACGGTCAGCGTTGGTCGCTCGTCAGTTGGTGTTGACTGTGGTGGAGGGTCCGGCCCGGGAGTTGAGTTGCCAACACACTTCACATCTCGAGCAAACTGGCTGTACGCATCACGATACACCCGATATTTTTTCATGACCCAACTATGTAGCACAGGTACAAGCCCCCAAATTACCATCTCCCCAAACACCGCCACATGCACGGAATTTTGTAGGACAGGGAACTGCCGGGTGCTAGCCTCGCGGACGTGCATCGCGAACGTGCACATCACGTTCCGCTTGCCACGGACATCCACCTGCACCGCTTGTGTTACACACCGCGTCAGGCGCCATGCACAGCACGGTGCAGGAGGCGGTGGTGGTAATCAGGGGGGGTAAGCCTTGAAGCGGCGTGGTCCATGCATGCTGACATGCAGGAGATGGAAGTAGCAAGGCCGCTGACCAGGTGGTGGCTCAGAAAGGTGCCTCGAGTTGGAGCTTGAGAATGTTGTAGGCCTCGGTCTGACCGCCTTTTGTTATAATGTGACCGCCCTTTTTGATCTCTTGTCATTACGACGCGTTAATGAACGCGTCTGACTGCGTCTCATGGTTTTTTCTAGTCTCGCATTAACTTGAAGTCATCGTACGTCTCGTATTTACGAATTCGTGATAATAAATTGTACACATTTTTGCCTTTGAATAACTACCCCTTTGTTCTCGAACCCATCCGACTGTTGTATTGTCACAAGCACTTATGCTCTTCACTCTGGGCTCGACCCTACATCTTGCCCTACGTCTCTTATCTTTTCCGAACGCACACGCCACTTTCGTGCTACACATTACCCGTTACTGTCACGTCCCTAGTGGTTCCAGTAGTGCCGTGTGTGATGTTAACGAGAAACCCACGGCTATCCTTGATAAGAGAGCCCCGAAGCGCGGCGCGAGCAGGTGGTGCGACCGAGGTACATCGTTGCGATATGTAGTAGGGTCCGCTGTCAATTGACTGCGTGTCTGCGGAGGCGGTACCGATGTGGTCAGTATTGGATACGGGTACCAATGACGCGTCATGTGTAACCAGAGGTGAGGAGGTTCCCAGAACCTCACTACGGTGTAAGGTGATGACGGAGGATACTGAGGGGGTGGCGTCCAAAATGCTAGACCCCGTTTCTGTACGACGATCACAGATTCTCCGCAACAGATACGATGGGGGCCTCGGAACTGTGGCGTAAAGGTTGAGTGAGGGGTAACGTTGAGGTGGCGCGTGCGCAAGTCTTACCATTTATCACACCAAAAGTTTCTCGAAAAGGTAAGATTGACAGGAGGCGGTGCCCTTCACTGCCGACGGGCATAGTCCAAGGAGTGGATGCATGCATGGCGACCGGGGTGAGGTCCTTTAGTGCAGAAGGCACACTCTCGGGATATTTCTCCGCGGGGTGGTGGCACGCAATTGTGCATAAAGGATATGACTGTGGGAATAGTAGGACGCTGTCGCGATTACAAGTGGTGGAGGAAAATGCTGTCGGAGCGGCGCTAGTGCCATGATGCAAGTCACAATAAACGTTGCGGATATGTTTGAGGATGTAGATCGAAAGATTCCGACAACGTCGATTCCCTGTGTTTCGAATAAGTTCGTTCCACATGTCGCAAAAATTGTGTTGCAGCTCAGGAAGCGTCTCTTGAACATTGAATGTGGAGACTAGGCCCAAGGTTTTTGATCGCGAGTAGACGTCGCGGTTCCAGCCGTGTTTCGAGTAGCCTTCCATTGTGCGACGACAAATAAAAACGCAATTGGCAAGTAACATGCTATCACCGCAGGCAAGGTAGTATTGAAGGGTGGCCCTTGATATACCCAATTGGTCAGTGGCTAGTTCAAACCAACGGTCATCGTGTTCTTGTGCCTTCGCGATGATGACGGAAACCACGCATTGCGAATAGTACTCCGCGAATGGGTCACCGTAACGGGCATTCCTCAGCAAGAGCCCGAATTCAACCGAGTCCAAGAGTCCACTCCAGTCATTGTACAGGACACGCTCGAGAGTTCGCCGATTGATGGGAAAAGACGCCTCAGCCATCGCCCTATTACAAATCATGATTCGGCGTTGTTTAGTCGACTGGGGGAGCAAATCGGACGATAATGTACGGGCCATTAGTCCAACTACAGCATCTGCCATCTTCTCGCCGTTCGATGTCTTGAAAGTAGCCAGGGGGGCTTCGAGCACCTTTGAGCTGCAGAAGTCCGGGATGTTCGCAAAGAACCGTTCCAGTTCGTAGTCTTCATCCAAAGTCTGGAGCGTCCATAGTAGTATGCGACTGTCAATCCCCGATGACAATTTCTGGGCGGATTCTTCGGCAGCCCCTCCTATACCACGCAACAATCGTCTTCTATATCGGGTTTTCAAGTGGCCGAAGCGGACCCAGGTCTTCTCACCGCAACAGTTGAATGCTGTAAGCCAATGGACAATTCGGATGACGACATATAGTGTGCCGATATAAAGGAACCAAAGTGGGGGAGAGAGTGGTGTATAATAGGGACTTTCGTATCGAAGGATGGGCAAGAGCGTGAAGCAAGAATATATGAGAGCACAGAGCCCCACCCACGACGCCACCACTTTGAAGACTGTATGATTGGAATTAAACGAGAAGACAACAAGGCCAGCCAAAAAGATAAGGAGGGATGAGTGTAAGAGGATGGGTAGTGCGTCAACAACCCATTGAAAGTGCAGCTCCTGAACGCCTTCGTCAAAAAATGCACGCATCCGTGCTTGCTTGTGCAGACTACTTGAAGGCCGTGATTGAGTGAGCTTAATATATCGGCGCGCCCACTGTTGCAACAATGTCGCAAGCAAGGCACAGGAAATGGCTATAACCAAACTCAAGGACCAAAGCGAATTGACCCAGACGGCGGACCCCGGCGGAGAGAAAGTGGGCGGGTGAGACTGAGTAGAAGAGGTGGTGACATCTGTTCTGTTAGAGTCGGCCAGGAGTTGATAGATGTTCTCGAGATAGAATGTAGGCTTATCCTGCGGATCCGGTCGAAGATCATGAACCGATACCGTAAGGAACGCCGCAACGACAGCAGAGAACAGTCCAGACTACGCCGTGCCGTGACAACATCGGAGATTAATCCAAATAACATCCAACAAATCTGAGCGCTCACAAAGATAAGGGCCCTATCTGCATCCGCCTTCAAGCCATCTGCCATGATCCTGTCTTGCTCCCCTGCCATCTTCAGATACATGGAGAAGAGAGGTCCTGATCCATCGTTGTCGTCATCGTCAAAGTTGATCCCTTCGTCGTCTTTCCCGAACTGAGGTGAGTAGCAAGCTATGCACTTCTATGAGAACGGTGGGATTGCCACTGAATTGGAGAAATGGCACCTGCTGTGGTCCCCTTCTCTGGCGCATTATTGATATCGAAAGTCCGATAAGCACTGGGAGGGGAAAACTGCGACATCTGGTCATTGACATGCCCGCGTGTAGCACGAACATTTAAGTTAAGCACGACTAGTCATATCGGCGGTCATGGGTTTGACCACGAGGCGAAGGTCAAAGCAACTACAGGGTCAGAACCTCCATTCTATAACGTCACCCAAGAAGAGATGACTTTCTCGGAGCTCTCGGTGTAATCCCACACCACACAAAAAGAGCTTAGTAGCGCGTTAAACTCCTTGTTTACGACCACGATGTGATGTATTTATTTTGATGAGTCACGGTCCTGTCGAAACAAAAGTGTCCAGAATAAAGTATAAGACATTGTCTAAGCACATACCAGTGGGTTATAAAGGCGTTACAGCTGCAAATGTGAAGATGCTGAGGGTTGAACTTGAGAGGCATTCGAAAGAACTGGAGGCAAGGAGAATACTATGGCGTGTGCACTGGTGTCGTTCACCAGATGTTGGGCATGTAGGAACGCCGATGGGAGCGATGTCATAGGAAGAACTGAACGCACTCTGCAGTCAAGGTCTGGCCGTAATTAAACACCGTTCGATGCCCGCACTATAAGTTACGGTATTACAATACAGTACTGTATCAGCAATGTGCGAGCTACTCTGTATTTGTAACCGATCAAACCGCATCAACAAATTCCGAAGGCGGTGGTGACGGCGGCAACCCAATAACAATGTAACAAAGGAGTTTAGACCACCGACCCGCGTCCTTACGCCTTACGGCCCATGTCCGCCAATACAAAGCCATATGGAGCAGAACATACATTTTAAGAGATCGAATTTACAGTAACCTGATTCCTGTCAGTTGCGAACCAATCCAGATTCCTGGAACTTGAGCTTGATCATTGATAATAGTAAGCTCCCATCGCATTCCCGTTGCCAAGTTCTAAAAACTGTTCTATTTCAACAATTAGTACTTTTCGAGCTAAATGATATCTGTATACACGAAATACTATCCAGGCTGGATCAGGCATAAGCAAGCTGTAAGGATGTGCTGGGAACTCAACATGCTGGCTCTTCCAGCCAGGTCACGCGTCACCGGAGTGCAACAACTTGAACTCCCCCCACACAGGAGATAATCGTTGGGCCCAAGTCGTCCCGTCTTTGCCGCCCACATTGCTTTCCGGCGCTTTCCATGACCCGATGGCAGTGCCAGTCCCGATAGTCTCGGTCTCTCTCGTCATCGTACCCACGCACCTCAAACAGCGTCTTTGGAACTATCCCACGCACATCTACCAACCAGCCCCATGCGCATGAGCTGCTGGTGCGGGCGCAGGCACCAGTGCACTGGCCACGCCCCTGGCCCATGCGTCTGCGTCACCAGCGCCGCATCACTGCCCGCTGTCCAGAGAACAAGCGCATGGCAGGCACGGTGATGCAGGTATAACGTGTGTCGGGCGCCGTTCTCAGGCGGCAGCACCGTGACTGATACGGTCGGTGGGGAAGAGATAGAATACATTGCGTGAGGATACGCGCGGACCCTTGTCGATTTCATATGAAGTATGTCATATTAAGTTATGATTTATCTGAATTTTTTATATGGTAAGCCACGACCTGGCCCATTCGACGGCTGACATGCGCTGACAACTCAGGAAGCCTGACAGCCTTTATCCCTAATCTTGTTCTTGCAAACGGTAAATTTTCAGGGCGCTGAGGGCAAGAGTAGAGTACTTTAAAATCACATGCCGAGGTGAGACGAACTAAGTATGGCATCAACGTGGTGAGACCTTGGGTGATACAGCTAATTCAGGTACATACAGCGAACTTTGTCTCTGTGACACAATACCTAATACCTATGTAGGCCATTAAAGTGGGTCCACCTAATTAGTCTATGTCGGGCACGGTCTACCTCAATTTATGTCCGCTGACGCGGTGTGAAGCCAGAGTCGTAAAATACGACACGCGACCCGGATGCCTAAATACAGTAGCCCGAGCGTCAGGGGCCCAGGCCCCTCCGCCCAAAACACCACTGAATTTGCTTAACCAACCTTCTGAAAAACGTTGGCTTCGAGGGGTTGGTCTCGGGTTCAAGTTGGCCGCTTGCAGATGTTCCCATCTCGCTTCTCGTACTACTAGTGACCTCCTCGGTCTTAACGCGTTGCTCTGAGTTATTCATTGAGTGACTTTCGGTGAGGCATAGACATTTCATTACCAGTTCCTGATGCAGGCTCTGCCTGAGATGGTTCTGGTGAGGAAGGTTGACGGCTGGTCCCTGGGGTATCCCGCTCCTTCTCAGGGGGAGCTCCGACAGGCGTGTCGGGAAGACTTAGCTTTTCCCCATGTGAGCAGGACGAACAGGAAAGGACAAACTACAAAACTTACTATGGTGGCTTGTTCGTCAGCGGCGGGCGCAGCTGAAGAAGATTTGTTTTCTAAATCGTAGTCATTCTGTAAAATCTCGTCGGGACTGTCTTGAGAGAACCGCGGTATCGCTGGAGGCGTCGATTGAGGCTCAGGAGTTTCTGCTTGCCCAGCAGTAGGAGATTTGCTGGGGGCGTTTCCATGGGCACTGGCGTTAGAAGCCATGTAGTGCGGTAGTAGGTTTGAGATGTCCACAATAGAGCTGCTGGCTAGTGGGCTGATAACATTACCCCCCAACTGGAGGCGAATTATAACTGCCATCGACCTATGATGACAAGCTCAGTTACCAGTGAACTGTGAGCGGGAATAAGTGACATAATCATTCATTGACTTATTCGGTGGCCCTCTAAAGCCCCCTTCGCGGCACAATTTTACCCGTTTTGACAATCTCATATGCTTTTGCATACGAGGGACGCTTCCAGTTGTTACAGTAAGTCAGACTGCTCGAATTACTGGTACATTCCAGTCACAAAATCGGAATTGATTCAGTATTTATTAATTGACTCAGTGAGCCTGGAGGTACTATGTTCGTCACCGCTCATAAAACCAAGCATAAAACCGTCCCAACTCTTCGAATTTACACCATTTACCTACTCCTATTCAATGACAACGAATATTCTTACGTTCATCATTCGATGATCATATGATCATTTAAGCCAGCGGCGCCACTGGCATGGAACTCGCTTTCGCGCCTCTCGTGAGTGATGAGCCGACAAGTGGTACCACACAGGATCAGATATCCCCGGAATACTAGCGAGAGAAGCCCTCCGAGCAGCGCAGGTAGAACGCGCCGGTACTGTACCGGAGCACAGCCTAGCGCCATCCTGTCCTGTCACTTCATCTCCGGATCCGCGAATACTCCGAGATGACGAATGCCCCGCGCCAGTGACATCGCATGCACGACTTGATGTCCTCTGCCCGATTGCGTGATCGTTGCTCCTGCTTTGTAAATCTGTACAGAGACCTTCCGTTCTCTCAGGTTTACAACGTTCTTCGGGAGAGATGCTCAAAACCGTAGGAACATGGTCTAAGTAGATAACGAATCGTACAGAAGGTCCGAGGAAGCGAGGCGACACGCAAACTACTAATACTATTGTTGTGCTGACGAACGTGTATGAAGACCTATGGTTCTCATAACGTTAACTTCGGAAAGGGCAGCATGATAAGACGACTCCTCGAGGACTCGGATCCAGAACCTGCGGCTACTCTTTCTCTTTCAGTTCCTTCTATCACGATGTCAAACATAAGGTTGTCTGCGGGATAGAGAACGAAACACTCGAGCACCTGGATTGAGGTGTCGTTCTGCAGCTAGTCGGTAAAAACGAGTGAGACAGAGTAATGATAAGCGAATGAGCCTATTCCGCCCTTCGGCGAAAACATACATATTTAGTAATATTGAACCTCATACTGTTTCAGACTCGGAAGCCCCTTCACTTGTGGCGAGTCATCCAGTCATCTATAGTGTCGCTCTAGCTCGTGGTCTTGATCCGAAGACTGGAGCGTCCGTAGCAGTATATGGCCATCGATCTCCGGCGACGATTTTTGCACATTCTTCGGCAACCCGCTTTCTGCCATCAAAAAGCTGTCTTTGATAATGATCCTCCAAACAGCCAAAGCGGTCCCAAGTCTTGTTGCTACAACAATTGAATGTTGTGAGCCACCGGAGGCCTCGGAAAGCGACATGCAGTGTGCCGGTATAAACGAGCCAGAGTGGGGAAGAGAGCGGACTGAAGATGCAGATCCTCGACTCCTTTGTCAAAAAATGCGTAAGTCCGGGCTCGTTGATGGGGACTACTTGCAGACCGTGGTTGAGTGGCATGATGTATCGGTGCGTCCACTGTTGCAACCATATCGCCAGCAGGAGGGTTTTGACCAAACTCAGAAGCCAAAGCGAATTGACCAAGACGGGAGATTTCGGTGGAAAAAAGCGAGAGGACTAGGAAGGGGAAGGATATGAGTTCCATTAGGGTCGGCAAGGAGTTGATAAATTTTCTCGAGATAGAATGTAGGCTTGTCCTGCGGATCTAGCCGAAGGTCCTGAACCGATATTGCAAGGAATGTCGCATCAATGGCAGAGAAGAGTCCAGACTACAGTAGTCGAGTCAGGAACAACAATATCGGGACTCACAAAGATCAGGGTATCACTAGCTCCCGCCTTCCGCCTTCCAGTTTTCTGCTTTATCCCGTCCTTTACTTGTACTTTCCCCAAATACTTGTTGAAGAGTGGGCCAATAATCGCCGACATTATAGCTAGACTCTCCTTGTGGCCTTTTCCCTGGAGCAGTAGTCACCAGCGTGTGTAGTGATTAAGATTGCTAATATTTTCAGGTAGAATGGTGACGCACCTTTCCTGACAGGTTTTTCCTTACGTTTGAACTTATAGTACTGATTACGCTTTGACATGGAGGATTATCGAGTAGGTGATGGAGGGTGAGAGAAATCATAATGTGCCCAGCGGAAACTGCAGGGCAAAGTACAGGGAGAACGCATGGAAAACGTGAGGCCAAGTTTGAGCCTTAGCCCAAGCCATGAGGAACAGGCGTGAGCAAGGCAAACACACTGCCTCCCGCAGTAGCGTATTTTTGCCGCGTGGTCTCATTTGCGAGGTGCGGTTGGAGGCGGCGTCGACCACGTGAAGTGCCGCTGGTTCGGGTTCGTATCGCATTGGCGCTGGCTGAACACAGTGAAGGGGGAACGCGGAACGCAATAGACATTGGCAACTTGACGGCGCTGAAACGGACCGGATCCGGACCGTTCTGAGCGCGAGTTTCGACTGAGTTCGGCCCGGTGCCAGCGTGGCTGCGAGCTGCGATACCGTGGTCGCACCCCAGGCTATCGCAGTTACACAGTTGTACGTCGCAAAATTCTAGAGATGCTCTACGGAACCGAACACGGCTAACCAGACGTAAACACAGTCCAACACGCCGAATCCCGCTGCGGTTTGCACTGCGACGCCACCTTCGTCATTGGCAAGGTATGCGCAGCGAGAAGCACATGAGAAGAGTTCGATACAGTCTTTGTAGTCACTAGTAGCACCCTTGCATACAGGTGAGGGCCATCCATCGACAATAAGATAAAGTCGAAACACGAGGATATATATATGATGCACCGAGGCGAACAGAAGAGAGGCAAAACTTTGACGCCGATGTCACAAGAGTTCTACAAGTAGCACTCAAAACTTATATAATAAGTATCAATACCATAACACGACCATTAGGCTATGGGGCCACGGTAGGAAAATGGGTGCGGAGGTGTGCGGGGGGCCCTGGTCCATCCGCGTCTCCAGGAGATGGCCTAGGATCACGAAAAGGTTGTGGGAAATCTGGAGTCGTAGCAGGGACCAGCGGCGCTGACTGCTGTTGTTGCGGGTGAACCGAAGAGTCGTTTGCTGCGGGTGATATCGCCCCTGAAGGAATGTAGTCGGATCGGGACCTGGAGGCGATTGGGGACAATTGGGAGTATGTGTTACCCGAGGTTGGGAGGGATGGTGATAGAGTGCCATGTACCGCGTGAGGAGGGGCAATACGGAGATCAGCACTACTTCGTGAAGCGACGCTACCACTACATGAGGGAGTGGCGGTGAGTGGATGAGGTAATGCGGAAACAACGCCAGGGGTATCGGGGATAGAAGTAGCCGTCGAAGAGGCGGAGGTAGGAGTGGTGCCACGAATGTTATAAGCGAGTGGCCCACTTAAATCGCCCTTCCGAAATACAGCGCGAGGAGGCGGGGCGATCGGGATAATACTTTGTTGCGATACGGCGAGTACGTCGGGAGAGAAGATGTCAGCATGACCAGCATTAGACGGGGTATGGACGGGCCGTGCCTCCACATCAGGAGTCGCGTCTGAGGTGTTGGAGGCCGCCTTCTTGCGATAGCCACGGGCTCTCGACAACGAATTCGACGGAGGGCTCGGAGCAGAGTAGGTGGAGCGAGGGGTAACGCTTGGGCAGATAGCGGTGGCACAGGTGCGAGCGTCGTCCCATATTACGCTAAAAGCGTTCGTAGAAGGGAAACCGGGTGGGAAGCGCAAGCTCCTGCTATTGGCGGGTCTGGCTCGGGCGTGGGCAGGCGTGGGTAGCACAGAAGACGCATCGTGGGGTAATGGCGCCTTTGCCGAGAGGTTTAGCATAGTCGCTGAACGAGGTAATGATCACAGAAAGACTTACCGGTCTTTTTACACCGACATCATATTCCATGGCGGAACAGGGCGTCGGGTGGTGGCGGGTAATCTTGCATGGGAGATATGAAGATGGGAATAGAAGGATGATATCGTCATCAGGGGTCTTGGCGGTGAATGCTGTGGGAGCGGCAATGGTGCTTTGATGGAATTCAAAGTAAACTTTGCGAATATGTTTGAGGATGTAGATTGAAAGGTTCCGTGAGCGTCGATCACTTGTGTTCCGAACAAGTTCATTCCACATGTCGCAGAACTCGTGTTGCAGCCCAGGAAGCGCATTTTGAATATTGAATCTTGAAACTAATTCTAGAGTCTTTGATCGTGAGTAGACGTCACGGTGCCACCTGTGCATAGAATAGGCGTCCAATGTACGCCGACAAATAAAAATGCAATTAGCAAGTGACATGCTATCGCCGTGTTCGAGGTAGGTCTCGAGGGTGGATCTTGATATGCCCAATTGGCCAGTGGCTAGTTCAAACCAACAGTCATCGCGTACTCTTGCCCCTGCAATAATGACCGAAACCACGCATTGCGAATAGTACTCCGCAAATGCGTCACTGTACTGTGTATTCTTCAGCAAGAGCCCGAATTCAACAGATTCCAGGAGTGCGCCCCAGTCCTCGTACAGGACACGTTCGAGAGTTTGCCGGCTGATAGGGAGAGACAATCCGACCATTGCCTTGATGTAGTTCTTGATTCGGCCTTCTTTGGTTGACTGTGTGATCAGATCGGACGACAATGTACGGTGGATTAATCCGATCAGAACATGTGCCATCTTCTCGCCGTTCGACGTCTTTAAAGCAGCCCGGAAGTCGTCGAGCATTTTTGAGTCATGGAAGTCCGGAATACTCTCATCTGAAGACTGGAGCGCCCATAGTAGTATGCGACCGTTAATCTCCGATGGCGATGTCTGGGTAGATTCTTCGGCGGCCTCCTCTATACGATGTAAAAACCGCCTTCCATAATGGCCTTTCAAGTGACCGAAGCGATTCCATGTCTCCTCGCTGAAAAAGTTGAATGCCGTGCACCACCGGAGAATTCGGAGGGCGACATATAGTCCGCCAGTATAAATGAACCAGAGTGCGGGAGAGAGTGGCGTATAATATGGGCTGTCATGTCGAATGAGGGGTAAGAACGTGAAACATGCATACATGACGGCGCAGAGCCCGACCCATGACGCCACGACTTTGAGGACTGTGTGGTTGTAACCAAACGAGAATATAATGAAGCCGGCCAGAAAGAGAACAAGAGATGTGTGTAGGAAGATTGGCAACGCATCAACAACCCATCGAAGGCGCAGATCCTCGACACCTTTGTCAAAGAATGCGCAGATCCGAGCTCGCTGATGCGGACTTGCAGAATGTGGCTGAGTGACCCTAGTGTATCGACGCACCCACTGTTGGACCAATATCGCCAGCAGGGCAGAAGAAAGAGATATAACCAAACTCAGGGACCAAAGCGAATTGACCCAGACGGCGGATTTCGGCGGAGAGAAAGACTGAGAGGGGAAGGTGGGGACATCATGAGTTCTGTTAGAGTCGGCGAGCAGTTGATAAATGTTCTCGAGATAGGTTGCAGACTTGTCCTGTGGATCTGGTCGCAAATCTTGAAACGACACAACAAGGAACGTCGTGACAACTGCAGAGAAGAGTCCAGACTGTAGCAGTCAGGTTAGCAAGTGATGGAGACGGACAATGATATCGGGGCTCACAATTATCGTGTTATCCCGAGCTACCGCGTCCCAGTTTTCCGTCATCTTCTTATCCTTTACATGCGCCATCTTCAAATACTCATCGAAGAGAGGCCCCAAATCTTTGACAAAGCCGGAATCCCCTTGTAGCTTGTCTCCTAGAGCGATTACAGAGTAGTCACCAGTGTAATGATTAAAATTGGTGATATGCGAGAGATAGAAGAGCGGTGACGCACCTATTTCCTTGTTGGTGGGTTCGTCGTTCATCTTCGGGTACTGAATTGTCAGGGAATTGACGATGGTGGGCAGGTCATCATATACCTAGCGAATGCTCCTGAGGGATGGCGACGGCAGCATGGAGGATGCAAGGTCCGGCCATGATGTGCGTGGTGCACGATGAGCGGGCATGGGCAAGGCAAGGCTTTCATTGCGCGTTGTTACCGTTGTCGAAGGCCCACAGTAGTGTAAAGTGGCGACCATACATGTGTAAGCCACGCGTATGCCACACCAGGGGACAGGTATCGTTTCATCGCTTTGGGTGGGGCGATGGAACCACGAGACAGGGAAACGGATCAGAGCCGACGGATGGGTGTCAGTGTTGCTGGTCCCAGGGTACGATGAGAAGCTATATTGATTACACTGAATCCTCTCTATTTTGCTGTTCCCGTTGGTTGTGGCACAGTGAAGGAGGAGTATAGACTTTGACGGAAGTCACCAAACGTGAAGACTACGTGGAGGGGAGAGTATGGCCCGGCCGTTGCCGACGCCCCAGTTTTTGTTGAATATAACGTTGAATCGGTATTGAATACTTCTGTAGTTCACAATACCGCAGAAGAAGCCCAGTTTCTTGCTCGACAAAGCCGTTGTATACATGCACCGATTTTTAATTCATGACCTTTAATTACTAGTGGCCGCCTATGCAGTACGGGTACAAGCCACGAGTCCACAACATAGTAATATTCCCGAACTTGTTGTGAACACATGACTCATCCGTCAACCTGTGACTCGCGGATATTATTCAGACGACGCGCAAGCCTGGATAATATCGGTATTCCGAGATGTTCCTCTGTCTTTTGTCTCAGATGTGCCCCTGTAAGAATAGGAGTAGGCCGCGTCAGCGCGACGCGCAAGCGTATCGATTCATGTATTTAAGTAGCTCGTTTTGCGACAGGAATCCCAGAATTCTCTCGCCTACTTTCCTACCTTTTCGAGTTTATTAGTCATCAACAGTCACACGAAGGTAGGCGACATCACACTTGATCAAGTGTGAGGCTACCCTAACCCTAGCTCACGCTCAGAAGAATCAAGAACAGTCGTTTATTGTACAAGAAAGGAAGCGCGTCAAATAGTATCAAGTCTAACAAGGTACTATTTTATTACGCTGTAATAGCGCCGCCCCTGATCTTTCTTTGGTCAGTGGGACTCGCACTCCGGAGAGTGTCGCGACATATATTTGGTTGCGCAACCCACATAGTAGGCCCGCGGTACTAGTGCGCCGATGGCAGACGCGAACGCCCCGGCAGGACAGGGAGCAGGGATGACTCCCATCGAGGTTCTGCAGCAGGGGTTTACACCAGAGGTATTTCAAGCGATGCGAGTTATCTTCCACGGGTTCGAGCAGCGGTTTCAAGCCGTGGAGAGTACTGTAGTCACGTCCCAGCAGTTTCAGAGGTCAATAGAAACTGCGTTCACCCATACGAATCTCACAATCGCTGCTCCCCCGACGCAGCCGCGATCCTCCTCGCCTAAGGACAACTTTACCAAACTAGTGGTCCAACCCTTCTCTGGGAAGGCTACGGAGAATGTTGCTGCCTGGTTGGTCTTGGCAGAAGACGCCCTTGAGACCGGCAAGGTTCCGAAGGAACGCTGGACTCAATATGCTACACAAGTCTTTCGAGACAAAGCGCTTACTTGGTATCACGCCCGAAGGATTTCGAGCGGCGGACGCATTCCGGTCTGGGATGACCTAAAGAGCATGATGATGCATCACTGGGCTCACCCCGCTCACGCTAACGAGCTTAGGTCTCGTCTTGAGAATCTGAGTTGCCGTGGAGGCGTTTCTGAATACACTCGCCATTTCGAGGACATCGAGGCCCAGATTCCTGGCCCCGAGATGACTTTCAATGATCGTAAATACCGCTTCACCCTGAAGCTCCCGAAGGATTTATCACTTCAGCTTATGGCGCGCACTGAGGAAGACATGGCAATCTATTACTCAGCTGCTAGACAGTGGGACAGTCTTAATAGGCTTGCTCAGGGAACGCCGGTGACCCATACGGGATCCCTGAAACCCTTCAAGAAGTATCGTGCCCTGTCGTCATCCTCGACACGCCCAGCCTCGACCACTATGCCTTACCTAACCTCTTCAGCTTCAACGACTCATCCTGAGCCCATGGACCTAGACGCAATGAACATGAGTAGGGACCCGCGCAAACCACCCGCCTCGGCTCGTTGCTATAATTGCAATGAATCCGGGCACTTCGCGCGAGACTGTCGAAAGCCCCCTCGACGCCCCGCGAACGGAGCGGAGAAGCGAGTCGTGGCCGGACGCTTCAGGACGACGAAGCCCTTGCATCTTTTCGAGGAAGTTGAAGAGCCTGCAACGGAAGAGTATCAGTCTGAAGAAGTAGAAGCCGAGAAGCCCGAACCTGAATTGCAGTATCCGCCCGAGCGCTACGCATCCGAGGAGTACGTACCGGAGAGCTACGACCCCGACAAGCCGGATTTGGAACTGCAGTATCTTGTTACTGAGGCTAATATGATGGAAGATAAATGCGGACCACTCACCGAGGCGGACGAAGAAGACTTAGCCAGAGTGGTCTACAGCCAATGCGAGGGAGCTGAAGTGGACTGGAGCGAGCAGTGGCCGCCCGTTCGTTTCATGTCCCCCGAGGATCCTGGTTCGCCTAGCGAGGATGTAGTGAATCCTTCCGGGGTGACTCGGAAGAGGAAGCTGCGACCCGCAACTAACAAATTTTTCAAAGCTGCCTCTGAGGAAGAAGAAGGGCGACCCATCTCACCTTTGTTTCTCGACGATTCGTCTTCAGAAACGGATTGGCGACCCGTCTCCCCTGTATTCCCTGAGTTCCCCCCGCCAATACACGACATGAGTTCTCCTCCCAGCGACGTCTTGAAAGGGACCAAAGAGAGCCCCTTGGAAGTCTACAATGTTGCGCATCCCGGCTTACCCATCTACGCAGTGGAAATCGGCCCTCCAAAGTCCAATTTGTCGACCACCGTACCCACCTTCATCTCGGTTAACACAATACTCGACACGGGAGCAGAGTCGAATTATCTCACCGCACAGAAGGCGAGCGCAGCTCGAGCCCAGATCTTCCCGATCACTACCCGGGAGATTGTCGGCGCTGGACGGACGACGACTACTGCCTTTGCGTCGTTCTCGCTCAGAATCGGAGGTTTGATCTCTAAGTGCTATGCTTACATCCTGGATGACGCATCTCAGTTCCGCTATGACTTACTCTTGGGACGTACCTGGCTTAAAAGACATGACGCCGTCCCGCGATGGGATGACGACGCATACGAACTTACCCATCCGGACAAACGTACCCGCATCCTCATCAAGCCACTCCTCGCTCAGGAAAGGCAAAAGGCGTCGAACTTGCTAACGAAGATCGCCTGGCGCCTTCGGCTCCCGCATCAAGGACCTCGTCCTCCCGCGTTCCTACATCATACGTCAGAAAACGCGGTCGCGCGGGACAACGACTCGACGGTCACCAACAATGGGAGTATTGAAATCGCTAAAGAGAAGTTTGGTGAGCGCCTGAAACGCCTCGTCAAGGAAGCCATACCTGGTGCTTTCAGGGACAAGGTGGGTTTTCCGCCCCTTCGGAAATGGGTACACCAAATTGACGTCGGGGACGCGAAGCCATTGAGACGCTACGGACGTCCTCTTACACCTGTCGAGCACGAATCCATCAAGAGCTTCATCGACGAAGGCCTCAATGAGGGGGTAATCGAACCTTCTGAGTCGCCCTGGTCGTCACCCCTCCTCCCAGTCCCAAAGAAGGACGGTACGTCGCGCATCTGTGTTGACTATCGCGCCCTCAATAAACTTACCAAATCGAACGCCTATCCGTTGCCGCGGATAGACGAATGTTATCGAAACCTTGCAGGAGCAAAGCACTTCACATGCTTGGACCTTCGCAGCGGGTACTGGCAGGTACGATTAGCCGATGATGCAAAGGAGAAAACAGCGTTTACCTGCCGATATGGCCATTTCCAGTTTCGTGTAATGCCCTTTGGGCTCACGAACGCCCCCGCCACCTTTCAGTGCATGATGAACGAGATCCTACGCACCTTTATTGATCGCTGCGCTATGGTCTACTTGGACGACGTGATCGTCTTCTCTTCAAAAGAAGACGAGCATGTACAAAACGTCCTGGACGTCGTGCGTGCGCTTGATAAGCATGGCCTCATCCTGAATGAAAAGAAATGTACGTGGGGTCGTCCCTTTATACTTTACCTAGGTCACATAGCGTCTGGGGAAGGTCTTCGGACGAATCCCGAAAAGGTCGACGCGATTTTGAAGTGGCCATCCTGCACGACGATCTCCGAGGTACGAGGCTTCTTAAATGTCGCCGGTTACTATCGTCGGTTCATACGAGAGTTTGCAAAGACCGCCAGTCCAATGTACAAACTGTTGGAAGGAAGTCCGCGCCGAGGAACACCTATCCAGTGGAACAATGATTGTGAGTCGGCCATGAAGCGGTTAAAGAACGCGCTAACCTCAGCCGACTTGCTCATCCACCCCACACCTTGGCGGCTATTCGTAATAGACACTGACGCTTCTGGAGACTGTCTGGGCGCCGTACTTCAGCAGACTTGCGACCCGTCTGCTGATTTAACGAAGGGGAAAGAGGCTGGTGAGCAAAAAGACCGTTTCAAATTTAAAGAAAAAGACTTACGGCCTATCGCCTTCGAATCGCGGCGCATGACACCCACCGAACAAAGGTATTCTGCGCAAGAAAGAGAAATGCTCGCGATTGTATACGCGCTACACAAGTGGAGAGGTTATGTTGAAGGATCACCAATCCTGGTACGCACCGATCACGAATCCCTCAAGTACTTCCTAACGCAGAAGAACCTTGGCCGCCGCCTTGCGCGCTTTGTGGATGACATCGCTCACTTCGACGTCGAAATCATCTACAGGCCCGGAAGACATCAGCTGGTCGCAGACGCATTGTCACGCAGGAAAGGACACCGGGACGTACCTGACTCTGAGACTCTCGTACCACTCTTCGCCGCCCCGCTGAACCCGTTCGAAGATGTCGTGAAGGATCGCAGTCCCATCTTCGGGACGTTTGCGGAGTACAAGAGACGCCTACAGCAAGGCGAAGAACCGTCAGCAGTAGGCAACGGAACGTACCTGGTAAACGGCGACGTCCTGTGCAAGACAATCTCGAATCGATGGGGAGAAAAGATCGTTGTGGAAGTCCCAACGACACAGGGAATGGCGGAAGAAGCAGTGCGAACGCTCCACCAGGAGCTCGGACACCTAGGAGTGAAGGCCATTATGGCCGCGCTTCGGACCCGAGTAAACATCCCGTACGCGCAGGAGATCGTTGAGCGTACGCTGAAGACCTGTGAACAATGCCAGTTCACTCACCGTGAACCCGCGTCCCTACAACCTCTCCATCCCATCCCGAGGGTTGATGCTGGCGACACATGGGCCTTTGACTTCGTGGGCCCGCTCCCGAAGACGTTGAGAAGCAACAAATATTTGCTGACAGCGATGGACCTGGGAACTGACTGGACTATCGCCCAAGCCATACCCCAGCGATCGAGCGACGCGGTCGTCGATATGCTTCGCTACATCGTCTACACCTATGGGAAGCCTATCAGCGTCCTCACCGACAACGGAGCAGAGTTCCTGTCTTACGACATGGAAAACATGCTGCGCCGGCTCGGGATACAACACTTACGCACCTCGCCCTATCATCCTCAGACCAATGGCAGACTTGAAAAGTTTAACGACATCTTGACGCAGATGCTGGCGAAGATGACCGCTCCCCAGAGGCAAAACCAATGGGACGAGTTGCTCCCGGACGCGCTGCTTGCCCATCGGGCGCACACCAGTTCATCTACGGGTGTGTCACCTTTCTTTCTGACATACGGAAGGGAGGCACGCTTACCAAGCGACAGGATCTTCGAGATATTCCAGCGTAATCCGACGGACGAAGAGATTGGCCTTCTCCAGCACCGACGGCTGGAGCATGTTCAAGATCTGGCTCGGTTCCGTCGAGAAGCCGACAATCGGGCGACAGGACGACTGGAAAAAGAAGCGTTTCAGCGCGACGATCAATACCGAGAGAAAGGGCTTGGTATTGGAGATGTGGTGAAAAGACGGCATGAAGCCGGTACGAAGCTCCATCCGCGCTGGGATGGCCCGTTCATCATCCGGGACGTCACTGATAAAAACACTTACCAGCTTCAAACGCGACATGGTTACATTCTGAAGAATCTGTACAACGGTGCCAGACTCCAGCGATATTTTCCGTCTTCTCGTTCTCAAAATGCCTTGTGGTTCGCGAGCTCTGATCTGCAGAAGAAGGACATGGCAGCGATGCGAAGACAAAAACAACAAAAAAATATTCCGGGATCTTCCAGCCTTCAATGAAAATACTTCGCCACTCCGCGTCCAGATTGTTTCTGATAATTGTATTTTTACGTTACGGTCCCCGTTTTCCTTTCTCAATTTTTCGTTTCCTGATTGTGACAGGAGTCACAAGAGACTGACGACGGGGTGATGTTGTGAACACATGACTCATCCGTCAACCTGTGACTCGCGGATATTATTCAGACGACGCGCAAGCCTGGATAATATTGGTATTCCGAGATGTTCCTCTGTCTTTTGTCTCAGATGTGCCCCTGTAAGAATAGGAGTAGGCCGCGTCAGCGCGACGCGCAAGCGTATCGATTCATGTATTTAAGTAGCTCGTTTTGCGACAGGAATCCCAGAATTCTCTCGCCTACTTTCCTACCTTTTCGAGTTTATTAGTCATCAACAGTCACACGAAGGTAGGCGACATCACAAACTCCCACTCCCACGTGGTGAATATGCACTGATTGCTACAGGACAGCACAGCTGCCAGTGGCGCTCGCGCACCTGCATGGCAGACGCGCACATCACATTGCGGTGTGGCACGGGTATCCTCATACTGCCACCTGCACTGCCTGTGTGATACATAATGCCAGGCGCCATGCACAACACGGTGCAGGAGGTGGTAGGGGCCACCAGGGAGGGGGAGGGGGGGCATTGGAGTGGCACGATGAACGTGGAAGTAATGAAGGCAAGGGCGAGGCTGAAGTCATGACTCATGCGATGGTTCAGGAAAAAAAAAGGCGAACGTCTGTCATGGAGGAACTGGTGAGGTCCTCTTCGGGACATCCCCGAAATCATCATTCATTCGTGAAGGGAAATTGGAAGTTGGAAGTTGAAGTTGTCGTGAAGTGACAACTGGCGTTGTACGTGGCAGTGGAAATCCGACATGATACTGTACTGTACTACTCAGGCTGTGGTCACCTCGTTGTCTCAACTTTCACCTTTTCTTGGCCTCTGCGCGTGTTGTGTTATCTCTTTTCTTTACGATACATTGATAAACGCATCTGACTCGTTGGTGTTGATACGTTGATATCTTGTACTTTTTTTCTAGTCTCGTATTTACGAATTTGTGATAATCAATCTTACATAAACACTTATGCCCTACCCGTTTGTTCTCGAGACCATCCGACTGCTGTATGCGTCTCACACTCTCCTTTCTCCCTGTGCTAGATTCGACATCTCTTATCTTTCCGGACGCACGTGTCACTTTCGTGATACGCGTATGTTACTCGTCATCTTCACAATCACTAGGGGTTCTAGTAGTGCCGTGCGTTATGTTAGCGAGTACCCCACGGTTGTCCTTGATAGAGCCTCGAAGCACAACGCGAGCAGGTGGGGCGACCGAGATACATTGTTGCAATATACAATGTTCATTGTCCATTGACTGCATGTCCGCGGAGGCGGTACCGACGTTGCCAGTACTAGATGTGGGTGTCAGTGATGCGTCTTGTGTAATCGGAAGCGAGGAGGTTTCTAGAATGTCGCTAGGGCGCAAGGTGATGAGGGGGGCCGAAGGGGCATGAGTACTGGCGTCCGAAGTGCTGGACGCTGTTTCTGTAAGACGGTCACAGACTCTCAGATACGATGGGGGCCTCGGAACTGCGGCGTAGGTTGAGTGAGGGTGAATGTTGAGGTGGTGCGTGTGCAAGCCTCACCTTTTATCCCACCAAAAGTTTCCCGAAAAGGTAAGATTGACAGAAGACGGTCTTTTTCACCGTCGACAGGTATAATCCGAGGAGTGTATGCGACCGTGGCGACCGGGATGAGATTTAGTGCAGAGGGAACATCATCGGGAGATTTCTCCTTCGCGGGGTGGTGCGCAATTGTGCATAATGGATATGACTGTGGGAATAGTAGGACGCTGTCGCGATCAGAAGTGATGGAGGAAAATGTTGTCGGAGCGGCGCTAGTGCCTTGATGCAAGCCACAATAGACATTGCGAATATGCTTGAGGATGTGGATCGAAAGGTTCCGAGAGTGTCGATTCCCTGCGTTACGAACAAGTTCATTCCACATGTCGCAGAACTCGTGTTGCAGCTCGGGAAGCGCATCTTGAATATTAAATCTAGATACTAGTTCCAAAGTCTTTGATCGTGAGTAGACGTCGCGGTTCCAGCCGTGTTCGGAGTAGCATTTCATTGTGCGACGACAAATAAAAACGCAATTGGCAATTGGCGTGCTATCACCGTGGGCGAGGTAGTATTGAAGGGTGGCCTTTGATATGCCCAATTGGTCAGTGGCTAGTTCAAACCAACGGTCATCGTGTTCTTGTGCCTTCGCGATGATGACGGAAACCACGCATTGCGAATAGTACTCCGCGAATGGGTCTCCGTAACGGGCATTCCTCAGCAAGAGCCCAAATTCAACCGAGTCCAACAGTCCACTCCAGTCATTGTGCAGGACACGCTCGAGAGTTCGCCGATCGATGGGAAGAGATGCTTCGGTCATCGCCCTATTACAAATCATGACTCGGCGTTGTTTGGTCGAGTGGGGGAGCAAATCGGATGATAATGTACGGGCCATTAGCCCAACTAAAGCATCTGTCATCTTCTCGCCGTTCGGGGTCTTGAAAGTAGCCAGGGGATCTTCGAGCACCGTTGAGCTGCAAAAGTCCGGGATGTTCGCAAAGAACCGTTCCAGTTCGTAGTCTTCATCCAACGTCTGGAGCGTCCATAGTAGTATGCGGCTGTCAATCTTCGATGTCCGAGTCGATTTCTGGGCATATTCTTTGGCAACCTCCTCTATACCATGCAACAATTGTCTTCTATAACGGGTTTTCAAGTGGCCGAAGCGGGCCCAGGTCTTCTCGCCGCAACAGTTGAATGCTGTGAGCCACTGGATAATTCGGGCGACGACATATAGTGTGCCGGTATAAAGGAACCAAAGTGGGGGAGAGAGCGGAGTATGATAGGGGCTTTCGTATCGAAGGATGGGCAAAAGCGTGAAGCATGAATATGTGACAAGCGCAGAGCCCTACCCACGACGCCACCACTTTGAAGACTGTGTGATTGGAACCAAACGAGAAGACAGTGAGGACCGGCCAAAAAGACAAGGAGGGACGCGTGTATGAGGATGGGCAGTGCGTCAACAGCCCATTGAATGTGCAGCTCCTGAACGCCTTTGTGAAAAAATGCACGCATTCGTGCCCGCTTGTGCAGACTACTTGCAGATCGTGATTGCGTGAGCCCTGATGTATCGGCGCGCCCACTGTTGCAACAATGTCGCCAGCAATGCACAGGAAAGAGCTATAACTAAACTCAAGGACCAAAGCGAATTGACCCAGACGGCAGATCTTGGTGGAGAGAAAGTAGGGCGGGCGAGACTGAGTAAAAGAGGTGGTGACATCTGTTCTGTTGGAGTCGGCGAGGAAGTTGATAAATATTCTCGAGATAGAATGTGGGCTTATCCTGCGGATCTGGTCGCAGGTCCCTGAACCGATACCGTAAGGAACGCTGCAACAACGGCAGAGAACAGACCAGACTACAGCCTCGGGGGTCAATCCAAATAGCGTACAATAAACATGAGCGCTCACAAAGATAAAGACCCTATCTGCATCCGCCTTCAAGCTATCTGCCATGATCCTGTCTTCTTCCCCCGCCATTTTCAGATACATGGAGAAGAGAGGTCCTGATCCGTCACGATCGTCGTTGTCACTGCCGTCACAGGTTGGCCTCCTCGTCTTTCTCGAACTGAGGTGAGTAGCAAGCTATGCGCTTCTATGAGAACAGGTGAGATTGCCACTAAATTGAAGAACTGGCACCTGTTGTGATCCCCTTCTCGAGTAGCATTTTTGATATCAAAAGTTCGATGAGTACTGGGAGGGGGAAATTGCGACATCTGGTTATCGGTATGCCCGTGTGTAGGACGAACATATAAATGTCACGGTCGGTCATACCGGTCATGTCCACGGAGGCCAAAGCAACTTGAACTAGCACGGGGCCAGGACGTCCATTCTGTAACGTCAGCTAAGAGACGACTTTCTCGGAGCTCTTGGTAATGCGCAACAACCCACAAAAAGAGTTTAGTGTGCGTTGAACGCCGCGTTGTTTACACTGGCACTGACCATGAGTCCTAGAAAACCTCAAAAATGTTCAAACAAAAGACTATTGTCAAGTACATGCCAGTGGGTGGGTCCTACGTAAATCATGTTTCCAAGTTGCAAATGTGAAGATGAGTCCGCGGGTTGAGCTAGAAGGATCTCAAAGCCGGAGGCAACGAGAATACTATTGCGTGTGCACCGGTGTCGTGTGTCAGACGGACATGTAGGGAGGAGCGATGCCATAGGAAGGAGAGCTGAATGCGCTGCAAGTTGGGGCCAAGGTATCAGGCAACACCGGCCTCAGCGAGTCCGCAGTACTGTATTTACAACCAATCAACCCTTCCCTAGCTTCCCTGACTATGCAAGTTCTGAGGACGGTGGGTGGCACCCCAAAAACAATGTACGGGATCGGTGTCCTTGATCTAGGGATTTCAGACCACCGGCCCACGTGGCTTACTACCCTACCATGTCCGCAACACCAAGCCATATGGAGCAAGAGCGCACATTTCGAATCTTGGGACGAATTTAACCTGATTCAATTGCGAATCAATCCAGATTCCTGGGACTTGAGTTGGTATTGATGTCACAATACACTCAATAAGCTCCCATTGTATTCCCGTCAAGATTCCCGTTGCCAACTTGAAGTGGCCAAGTTCTATTGTGGCCTTTCGAGCTAGAGGCCGAGGGACAGGTGATGTCTCGGCCCGGTTTGGCCTGGAAGCCCTGATGAGGCGGGGATGCATGGGATGGCTTGATACAGTAAGCACGTCGCCACCCTCAGTGTCTCTGCATTATGTCCCATTATGTCCCAGTCTTCCTCCAAGTTAGTCTTGTTCAAATCATCTGCCAATGTCGCTTTTGTCTCCAAATACCGCCAACACTGTGGGAAAACCCAAACGACGCCGCTGCTACTCCCGCCCAACCCCAACAACGCTTTAATCTCAAATATGGCAATGCAGTGCACATCTTTGTGCTTACCCTTGCCTTACTGTAAGAGGAGCGCGTAACTGGGGCCGGTGCCGGTTCTTCTAGCCGGGTCACGCAGGGCAACAACCTTGACAACAACTGCCCCGCAGAATAGCCGTTGGGCCCAAGTCGTCTCGTCTTGCTGCTCAAACTGCTTTCCGGCACTGGTCTGATGGCAACGCCGCTTCCAGCTGTCTCGATAAGCCCCCTCCCGTCATCCCCACGCACCTCAAAAGTGCCTTTGGAACGATCCCGCGTACACCCTCCAGTCCCACGCGCATGAACGGCTGGTGCGGGTGCGGGTACCAGCGCACGGGCCACGGGCGCTTCGATGCTAACATTCCGTTCATATTCTCGAGCACGTACTAGGGGCCCTACGTACACACAGCAAGCTACGCTCTTCTCTGGCGTTCCCATCCGCAATATGACTCGCGAACCCCCCCGGTGCATGCATCCTCGTCACCAGCGCTACATTGCTACCCGCCGTCTGTAGGACAGGCACGTCACCGCACGTAGCAGGTGTGGTGATGCATGGTGCAACATCGGTGGGGGAGAGATAGAATGGCGCGTTGTGCTCGCGCGGCGTGAGGGCTCACGCAGGTCCTTGTTGCACATAAGTATAAAGCCTCAAACGTTGATTTTTACTACGTGCGGCTATTCTAAATGAACTTTCGCGAATCATATTATTGAAGTTTATCAGTGGCAAGCCATGAGCCGGCTTCGATGGCCGACAACTCAGGGAGCCTCAGCTGGGCTGCAACATCCCTAAGCTTGTTCTTGCAAACGGTAATATGTCAGGGCCCTGAGGGCAAGGCAGACCTAGGGTGCGTTGGTATAGTATTGATGTGGTGATACAGTCTATGTTCAGGTCTACCCAAGGGTCTACCTTGGTTTGCGTCCTGACGCTGTATGAAGTTCGAGTCATAAGAATACGACACAAAGCCTAAATACATAAATACAGTAGACCAAGTTGTCGTATTGTCAAGGGTTTAGGTGCCTCCGCCCGAAACACCTTCGAATTCTCATAGCCAACCTTCTGAAAAATGAGGGGCTACGGCGTTCCTTGGTTGAGAGTTGGTGGGGGGAGCCAAAAAATGTTCCCGTCTCGGTTCTTGTACTACTTGTAACATCCCCGGTCTCAGTACGCTGCTCTGAGTTCTTCATTGAGTGACTTTCAGTGAGGTACAGACTACAAATATGACATTACCAGTCTCTGACGCAGACCCTGCCTGAGATGGTTCTGGTGACGAAGGTTGGTGGACGGTCCCTGGTGTATCCTGCTCCCTCTCAGGAGGAGCTCCGACAAGCGTGGCGAAAAGACCATTTGTACTCCTCAGCTTCTCGCTGCCGTGAGCAGCAAGAACAGGAACGGACGAATTACAAAACTTACTCTGGTATCTTGCTCATCGCCGGCGGGCGCCGCAGAAGAGGAGTTGTTTCTCGACTCGTGATCGTTGTGTCCAATCTGAGGCGGGACCGGGCCGCCATTATCGGGACGGTCTCGCAAGGATGACGATGTCGCTAGAGCCTGAGCATTGGTGTTGCCACTGGAAGCCATGTAGAAACAGAGTAATGGGTTTGGACTTTCGCAAGAGTTGCCGGCTAGTGTGGGCTGATAACATTACCCCCCCTCGCCAACTGGAGGCGGATTATATTATAAACGTGAATGGATTGATCTACGGTGACAAGGTTGGCTCCCTGTGAGCTGCGAGCGGGAGTAAGTGACATAACCATTCATTGACTTATTCGGTGGTCCTCTAAGACCCTCCAAAATCCGGTGGTATAATGTTACCCGTTTTTGACGATATTTGCATACAAGGGATGCTTCCCGAGATGCTTCCAGTTGTTAAGTCACTGCTCGGGCCACCGGTAAATGATTCCAATTGCGAAATCGGAACAGAATCGGTACTTACTGATTGAATCAGTGACTCGGACTCGGACAGCAGAGGTTATGTTCATAAAACCGTCCCCATCTTCCCGAACTCATTGCTCCTATTCTACCCCACATGTACTGACCACCACGGTCACCATTTCACGAGACCTATTGAGACGGTCACCGAAGAAGTCACCAGGAGTATTAAGCGGAGCATAATGAATGTTCTTAGGTTCATCATAACATTTAGGCCATTGGCATGGAACTTGCTTTTGCGCCTTTCGTGAGTGATGGGTCAATAAGCCACGCCGGATCAGATATCCCCGGAATGCTAGTGAGAGAAGCAGTGCAGGTGGAACGTGCCGGTACTGTACCCGAACCCCCCGAAGCACAGCCTCCTGCACAGCCTGGGCGTGGCCTCTCCGTATCCGCGAATACTCCGAAATGTCGAATATCCCGCGCAAGTGACATCGCACACCTAACGCACAACTTGGTGGTACCTCGGCCCGACTGCGATCACTGCTACTGCTTCGTAAATTGGCGCGGTTCTCTTAGATTACGACGTCGACGTTCTTCGGAAGAGATGTAGGAGTTTGATCTATGCAGACAACGAATCGTACAATAGGTCCGAAGAGGCGAGGCGATACGCAAGCTACTACACTATCATTGTGTTGGTGAACATGTACGAAGATCATAACGTTGGCTCTGAAAAGGGCGACGTGACAAGACGACTCGACTCGGCGATTCAGTTGCTCATTCATTCGCCTGTCTCCTGCAAGGTCAAACGTCCGCGGAGGAGAGTGTATGAAAGGCTCGAGCACGTGTCATTCTATAACCAGTCTGTGAAAACTTGAACACGATGTGATGGAGCGAATGGGACAGTACTAATAATAGACGCGCAAGCTCATCAGCGGCGGGGCGGATCGGCACAAGCCGTAATGACTAAGCAGACGACGCGATTTCCGAAAATGGTCTACGCGGACCATACTTTTGGGCTTTGGGCTTTCAGCTCAATTATGTACCTATGAGTACTTTATCCTGCAGTCACACAGCTCTACGTTCCGCACATACTCTACGGAATCGAACACGCTTAGTGCTGTAATACTGCGCATTGCGTCTCACGCTTCCAGGTCTCGGTTATGTACTTACGATGAATCTGGGGAAGCACCGATCATTACGGATACTGGTTTCTTGAATGTAGTTCCGTACTCGACTGCGACCCGCCTTTGTACTACAGTCGAAATTGTCATAACGCATAATGAGTTAGAGTTGTTTTCGAGTCGTCAAGGAGCCCATAAACGTGAAAATAGCCTTAACTCATTATGCGTTATGACAATTTCGACTGTAGTTACATGTCACCGGGGATACAAACTGATTTAAAAAAGAAAAAAAAATCGAACACGCCAGCTAATCCGACATAAACTCACCGTCAGTCTACCAGCACAACACTGTCCAGCACGCTAAATCCCGACGCGACGCCACCCTCGTCAACGTCCTCCGCCTTAGTCCGCACCAGCCATCCCGCCTGCTCCTCCTTCACCTCCCGCCCCTCCCCAAACAGCGCCCACCCAAACACGCCGAGCTCACTCACCACAGACGCACTCACCCTCCCCGCGCCAGATCTCACGAGATGCGCGCCAACGCCACGCGGCGGGCGGATAAGCTCCATCGCGATCCACGCCGCGCGCTCGCGCTCCGGTAGCTGCGCGACGAACTGCGGGATCTTGTCGCGGTATATGTTGTTCCCTCCACCCTCGCGCTGTGGCTTGAGCACGAGCTCTCGCGCGCGGCGTATGGCCTCGTCTGCCCCCGCCCCGTCAGGTCCCTCGTCGAGCGCCCACATGCGCACCCAGCTCTCGCGCACCAATTCGGCGCCCTCAGAGGGTGCGAGGAAGCGCTCGAGCACTCCCGGGCGCGTGAGCACCTCTTGGACCTTCTTCCCACCCGCGAGCTGCAGGGCAAGGCTTGGGCACTGCGCGGCACGCGAACGCTCCAAGAGCGCACGCGTTGCGTAGTCTGCGGGAGACGCGTAGTCGACGGGCGAGTATCCAGTACGGTAATACACGACCGAGATCTCAACGGAGGTTTCGTTAGGTTTGGGCGAGGCGGGGGCAACTAGAAGAGCACGGGACGGAGAGATTGATGCAGTAGTTCCAAGTTCCGTAAAAGTCTGGCGGGAAACATGAATGCCGTGGCTGCAAGAAAAGGTAACCCGACATAGACGCGATTAAACCATGTGACTCACGATTCGAAGAGTTGGTACTCCAGTAGGCGTTGATCGAATACGTTACGCTCGTCGGGCTGTACCACAATGAGAATATGTGCACTATTTAAAAAGACTAAGCCACGCCGACTGCGGAAAGACTCTGGAGACACCCACTTAGAGACGCCATATGCTCTATGCGCTTCTGCAAGTCCCTTGGCCAGGCCATTAATGGTATCATTAGGTGGGAGGTTCTCAGATGACAGAAGTGGAGAGACGCCGAAGTAACTGGTCGACTCTGAGAGGTAGCTAAGTAGAGGGTTGACCGGTCCCCACATAAAAAAACTAATAAAACTACTCACCGATGCATTCCAGCGACTTGCTGAGAGAGACAGCCAAAGGATACCGAAATAGTATTAAATTCTACTTGCTTGAGCGTGATCCGTTCTCCCGACGTCGGCTGATGCAACAGGTAGTCGGAGCGAAAGATGCCAAGGTGGAGCGGCTGTTAGTATATTAGCAGCGTTTAGTGGAGAGGATGGTGCTTCGCTCACTGGGGGTACACCTCCGTCTCGAAGCTGCTTCCACGCCGTCCAAAGCGCGGAGGAGAAATCGTCGACATCGGCGACGCCTCCAGAGCCCATGATCTCATCCAGGAAAGCAGTATCGAGTGCGATACGTGCATACAAGGTATTGTAAGTACGTTGGAGAGCCAGTGCTCTCTGAAAGAGCTGGCGGGGGACGGGCGTCGGAAATAAAGAGAGCGGGGCATGAATGACAGATTCCGGCACGAGCGGGAGAGGTTTGTCAAGAGCGAATGGAGGTAAGTATATCAGAGAATGTGAGAGTGCCCAAGTGGTAGCCAGGAGCGTGAGCTGGTCGAGTTGTTCCGTTGTAACGTTAGGAGGCCAGGCAGTAAACGCGCTCATCGCTCTCTGCTACTTATCAGTAATCTGTAACCTGGAGTGTTCTCCTTCGGTGTTGGGCGTTGAACGTCGACCACCAGTAGTAGAACTGTAGAGCGAACGAGACAATGAGAAATCATGATGATGACCGATACCTGATTTCCGGGCCGGTTCGGACCTACTTACCGGTCCCCATCGATCATCGATCATCTTTACTAGCGACTGCGGACCGGCCCTCCGGGCCGGCCTTTGTGCATTGGCGGACAGTCTTTGTGCAGCGTCAAGTTTTGCGTCGCCATTATCAAATATATTCACTTGGTTGCGCTACCGTTGCTGTGCCTGACAGTGCATCAAGCCTGAAGTCAGCAACCCCCACCGCACCCCGCATCTCTGCGGTGCTTGGGCCTGGACCAACTCAGAGCGACTGTTGGTTGTCAGCGAAGAGGCACAGATGGAAGCAAGGATGGAAAGCGCTACCCGTCTCCGTCTTGGGACTGCACACAATCTCCACCCCTTCGGGTCCACCAGCACCCCGATCTCGTCCTTCCACAGGCGATGCGCGACCGCAGGGGGTTCCCCCTCCCCCACGTCCTCCTCGTCCAGCACAACTGCGCCGCGGCTCGTGCTCAGCATGGTCGGGGGAAACACGTCTGAGCCAGTCTCGTACCTCCGTACATTGAGTCGCTCCCACGGCGCGAGGACGACGCGCGCAAAGCGACACGCGAGGTCCTCCTACTAGCTCGGCTGCCGGCGCGTCCTGAGCGAGCAGGGCGGTACGCGCGGGGGATCCACACGCACGATACGTCACGTCGATTGCTCGACCACGCCCGTCGTGTGCGCCAGCGGGAGTACGGTCGGGCCCGGCAGCGGCAGGAGCGTCGGCGGCTTGACGTCCCACGTCGGTAGCGCCTCGATGACCGACGGGAGGAGTTCGGACATAACAGGGTTGGGACTGTCGTCGTCACTGATGGTGGCTTGCACGCCCTCCAAACCATTGGTGGATGTGCCCCAGCCTTCCAAGTCTTCTCCGTCCGTGGCGGTGCCCCATCGGCCACTGACCAGTGGAGGATTTGGCTTGGCATATGCATCCGCCGCTGTCGCGCTGGTTTTGTTTGGGGAACTCGGTTCTTGAGCGTTGGCGTCAGGGCCATCGTCGTCCAGCCTTTGTCGCTTCGCCCCAGGTTCGACGATGTTGTCTGGCGACGGAGCTGCAGGAGGAGGAACCCACTGGACTTGCATTGAACCCCACAGACCCCGACAGCCATCGCCTAGCGCGTCCGGAAGCGCACAGCCCATCGTCCAGGAATTAGGAAGCTCAAGACGCGCAAGCTCGGTGACCTCGAGAGCGCGCTTGATGGGACGTTCGTACTTGGGAAAAACGCGACTGCGGATAAGATAGCGCAGGAAGAAGGATACCAGAATCGGCGTGTCTTGGCAACGTGGCTCCGACCTGCGGTTGAGATCAACAGCACCGCGGCAAGTATGACTGTGTGGATTACCAGACGAGACCCTTTTCACGAAAGTACGAGGAGAAGAAAATCTTCATGCTCAATTCGGGGTCATTGAGGAAGCTCTCCAGCCGATGTTCCACGTCGTCTTGATCACCAGATGACCCTGCGTCGTCGTCGTCCATCTCACTGTCATCCAATCGAGCATCGGGAGACGCAATAGCCAAACGCAATAGAGACGGGAGCCGAGCCAAAATGTGTGTCAGGCGCGATGGATTGCGAACGGCGTCGTTACATGAGAGACGCGAAAAAGCTGCCAAGTAATTTTATATGGTTAACAAATCAAAGGGAGGAAGGTTGCTACATACGTGTAATATGTTCCCCATAAGATCGAATTTGTTGTCTCGGCGAGTCGGGCTGGCGTCGTGTGTTTGTGGCTTGAAGGAAACAACCTGTAGTTGATTGAAGCATTTATGCGATGTGAAAGAAGATACACGTACCTCGACATGTATGTCATATGTCCCGACACGGATTTGTTCGTTTTCGAGTTTCTTCTTATAACAGAGGCTACAAATGACCTGGATTCGTCTGGCGGGATATGAGCAACACAAGACGGCATCGAATGTCATAAACGTGTCGTCGCCATCATGGTGCTTTACATGTGGGTGTTCTAAAACGACCCTCGCATCAAGAGAAGCTGTGCCAGGATGTGTTGTGGCCATGAGATGCGAATTATGCTTTGTAGACAGAAATGTTTTAGGGGGCTCAGTAACGTAGGGTAAAGGGTATTATAACCCAAGTAACGGAACGCAGTGGACAATAGGAGATTCTACATCAAGCAAACAATTTTGGCGGGGGCATAGCGAACGCGAGCGAAGAAACTGTTTGTCAGCATTCTATGTGTCAGCAAAATGGGTGAACTTGCAGAGCATAGCCAGGAGCGGGCAACAGTGTCAAATAGGGGCGGTCCTCCGAGACATGTATTTTGTCAGCGAAAACGTCGGGCATTAACGCTGTGTAGTCGGCACTGACCTCCCAGCTGCCAGTCACGTTGCGCTAGACCGGGCATTTGAAAGCATAGCAAGACGGAAAAGGCGGTCACAGAAAGCTGGCATTAATGTCGGAGCAGAGGTGAAGCAGAGAACGCAACACGGGAACGGCAAATAGGGGCACACTTCCGAGACACATACAATTGGTCATATAGGGGCAGACACCCGACACAATACACATACGATTGGTCAGAATTCTATGTGTCAGCAAACTAAAAATATGTGTCAGCAAATCCTTCGTCTATGCTTTATATATTGTATAGATTTATCTTATCTTTGGGTCATGACATATGACAGTGCTACATCAGATACTATCACAACAATTCGAACGTCCCATGGGAGTAGAATTGCCAATTGTTCAATGTCCGTACGTCGCTTGAAGTCTCATCTTCACATAGTCGCCTGCGGTCGTGACTTCATAACGTGGTGGCCGCTCATCACTCACACAGCCAGCAATTGGCTACACGATTCATTTTAAGCACCAGCTCTTTCGGGTGGAAGGACAACATACCTCCAGCAGCACGTCATAGTCAGTACCAAAGAAAAGGGGGATAGAGTAACGCCGTTCACCCGAGCGGTTTGCCGCGCGGTGCACCGTACTCTTGAAAACGTCGTCTGCATGTTTTCTATGGTCACCACGATCTCATAGAGGGGCGATGCGACGTACTGGTCCACCTGGCGAATTGGTCTCCTAAACTATAATTGGCATTCTTCAGAACCGGCGTGTGGGAACACTAGAGTGTAAACAAAGCGCACTTGATAACGAGCGTTCCTGGTGTGGGTGTGGCATCGATCCAATCGCCACTAGTGTTGCGTACTTGCAACGCCTGTATACCCGGTTGTTGCCACAGGATCGTGAAGCACTTGGATCCAGCCATGTCATGATCGACGGCACAAAGCATCAGAGAAGAGCTCACCTCAAAACTGGAGAATGAAAAGGATTAGATTAGAAGATAACGGCGAGATAACGGTCCGCCAGGTGGACAAATCAACTTACTCTGTGTGCGCGCCAATGCCAATGACACGTTCATCGACGGGTCCCCTCTGCGGCGGGTAGTGCAACACGCGCATTAGGGCTGCCGAGTTTCGTGTCTATTTCGCGTTCATACCATCACCGACTGTTTCACGTGTGCGCTGCTGTACAGCCAATGGTGGGCACACGCACCCAATGCTTACCTTGTCATCGAAAAAGTCGGATGCGAGGTCGAGGGCCCGCGCGAAAAGTGGGAAGAGGTTCTTCCCAAGGCCTACTGCGGCATAGCTGCACGACATCAAGAGGTGGGTTTCTCAGATCCGTCGTAATGGTCGTCCAGTAGGAGAACTCGGACATACTAGTAGTTTAGCAGTGATTTCCTGAACCCCGGGACGTCGGGCCAAACGTTCGCGCCGGCCATGGAGCCATCGTTCATGCGGCATGCATCAAGGGCACCCGGGGTGTCATCCAATGCCTCCCAACCAAACTCAAATCCCTCGTGCATGTCCCCGGTGCCAGCCGGATCGTTGTTACTGCTTAACACAGCGTTGAACCCTTTGAAATTTGGCGTTTTGGTATTGTCGAGCTGATACATCCGTGAGGAGGACGTCATAAAGCTCCTTTAGAAAGAATGCTTGCCTCCATCTTAGTTTTAAGGGGAAGGGAGAAGTACGTCTTCATGGACTCAAGAGCAGTTGCAATAGTCTCTTCAGAGATACCGTGGTTCGTTACTGTGTGGGATCGTCGATGCTTCATCTTCTGATATTGTCAAATGCGTACCATAGAAGAAGCCGACATCGATGCACGCATCCCTGATCTGTTTTGCGAGGGCCCGTTGAACGTCAGGAGTCGGATCGCCGATGTCCTTCAAATCTCTAAAGACAGAACTGTGAGAGCAGGTTAGACGCGAGACGAACAAGCAGACATAATCGGTATCTCAGAAAATGCTGTATTAGCACTCCGTGCAGCTTCGAGGAGGGACATCGCGAACCCTTGCGCCGGGCCTCAGGCGAACCGCGGTGACGGATGTTTACCGCGGTATTCCGGCCCGGATGGACCTGGAATATCCACATAATTCCTTGCATAACCCAGAAATATTATGAAGCCTCAAGATTAAAAATTAAAAATCTTGAAATCCTGAACTCGGGCTGCCGAGTAGAATAGTCTGAGGAAAGAAGACAGGATCCGTGGATTACCATTGTCTCCGACCGTGTCGCCTGTCGGTGCCTTTGTTGGTGCCCCACGCGCGCCTGGCAGCTTATCAAATCCGAATCGGGACTTGACTCGGGCCTAGTGAAGAAGCCAAGAAGCCAATTCTCAAAGAGCCGACGCAACTACAACTCGAGCGCAATGGTACTTTTCTTTACTTCGACAGGTCCGTCCAATTGTCCATGGAAAGGAAAACACCTCAACAACCCTAGTTAGCCTATGAGCCTCCAGTGACTGTATACATGGGTCGGGATAAGGTGGAAAGTGCGTATGTTGTGTCTAGGACCACGCAGTCGCTCAGTATTTACTGGCACGGCACAGATGAAGACCTGATCAAATATGCGTGGCCACAGGATGTTTGGTTCCACGTAGATAAACTTTCCTCTGCACACGTGTACCTCCGACTGCCTGAATCGATACCCTCTTGGGAAGCCATTCCTGAGGCATTGCTGGTAGACTGCGCACAACTCGTCAAGGCAAACTCAATCGAAGGTGCTCTCCAAACCGTTTACATTGTCCTTTCAACTCTTACTCGAGACGTGCAGGCAACAAGCGGAATGACCTTACCATCATCTATACACCAGGCGACAACCTCAAGGTACGATCTCTAGCTGCCCTGCATGTCTTACCCTGAGAATTTTGTGCGAAGAAAACCGGGGATATGGCAGTAGGACAGGTGTCGTTCCACAACGATAAACGAGTACGCCGTGGCTCGCATCGAATGACCTACCTCATTGAACTTTACCTGCGCAGGTAAAACGTGGTGCGCATGCTTCTCCGCGTGCAGCGTTATGACGCGCCCACACTCTGTTCAGTTCACGTGCCGAAGCGCGAGAATGCGATCGTCAATCGTCTAAACAAGACAAAAGTCGAACGTGTTGTCGACCACGAGGCTGAGCGGATCGAGCGAGCCAAGAGCGAGAACGCCGCCAAGCGTGCCGCGGCAGCGGCCAAGGTACAACCTGTCGACATGTTTCAGTCACTAGAACGCACTGACCCGGTGTCTGACCGTGCAGAAGAAGGCCGATCTGGAGCTTGCAGAAGCGCGCAAGGCGGAGAAGGCTGCGCGCTCGTACGATTCATTCCTAAACGTTGAAGTCGATGATGAAGAGGAAGAGGTAATGAAGCCGAAGTATAATTCTGTGAGAGAAATGGAAGAAGATTTTATGTAGGGTTATCATCGTGCGTCATTGTACCTGTTCGCATCGTGTCTTTATCCGCTTCTGTAGCGGCCTTGTCGCTGTTTTTTCGGATCTGCTCTCCTTGCGCCTTCACATTGCAACGGACTTGAGCAACCAATATGAGCACCCATGTGACGCTGTTTACGGTAGTACCTATGGGCACTCCCCGAAACGCCACCTGATAGTCACCGAAGGATGTTTCCTCGAGCAGTATCCACTCGCTCACTGCACCGTGCAGCATATCACGCCTCCGCATTCTTCAAGTTCCCTGTATCTAATAACCGCTATCAACGGGACACGGCCATCTTGTACACGAGCTCCCCGCCGACGATACTGTACGTGCCGAGTCTCACCAATATTGAGTGACGCGAGGGGGAGGGGGAATCACATTGATGAGGAATTTGGCCAGCACAAGCTTGTAAGGTACAAGTTTATCTCGGCGCGGGTCCGAAGCGAGATGAATCCCGCGTGTCCCCTTAGTTGTTTCTCGAATTCTCAAAGATGTAAGCTGTAATGTGGTCAATCGTGGCGGTTCAAGCTTCAAGTTCAAGGGATATGAGGCCCGAGACCCCGCCGAAGCCAACCGGGCGGCTGCTGTCGGGAAAAGGCGCCGGCCACTGTCTAGTTTACCTGGCCTACGGGCATACCTCGAAGTGTGATCTCGACCGAAGGGAGCGTTTACTGACGACTGGACCGGACGGTGGGCCACAGTCTCGCCCTTTATCTGATAACCGCTTATCAACTGGACACCGTTTTACTGTAATGTACACCGGCTATTGCCGACAATATGTACTGACTGATTCAACCTCTCACAGAATGCTGGCTGTGGGTCAAACGACGCCTTAGACGCCCCAGCGTTTGCGCTCTTCTGCAAGGAGTGACGTCACTTCGGGAAAGCGAGGCGTGACCTTGCAGTCAAACGGAGCTGGATGGCTATAATCGCGAGGTGAGGACGTCAGCTACTTTAAAACCCAGCGTTAGGCGCTGCCCACGCGGGGGACTCACATGAATAGTCCCGGACCCACAAGGGTGTCGATGTCTGGCGGGACCTCGTTTCCGCTCTCGTCCCGCACCCGCTCGAAGTTGACCGCCCACAGAGTTCTTGCCACGTAAAGGAACAGAGAGTCGTTGGCGAGAAGCTTTCCTACGCAATTCCGCCGCCCGAAACCGTAAGTGTAGTGCCCTTCCTGGTTTGGGTCCATGGGCCCCGAGGTCAACTCTCCACGCTCGTCGAGGAATCGTTCTGGCCTGAATTCGTCCGCATCTTCTCCGAATACGGCCGGGTCGTGGTTGCATTGCCAGATATTGGCCATGCACGCCGTTCCCTTGGGTATGTACATCCCTTCGTACCAATCCTCACGCGTTGCAACGTGAGGTACTCCGAATGGCGCAGCGGGTCGCCAGCGAAGGGTCTCCTTTACCAATGCATGTATGTACGGAAGGTGTGGAGAGTCGGAGAAGGTCGGGAGGCGATCACGGCCAACGACAGTGTCGAGTTCAGCTTGCGCGCGGCGTTGTGCCTCGGGGAAGGCTACCATGGCCACTGTCCACCAGTTTAAAACGGATACAATCGTTCCGGAGCCAGCAGAACTATTGTGCACACATTCTCAGGCTTTCGTTTTTTTCTCGCCGATCGAGAACAGCGTCTACTCACTGCATCGACCCAGCAAGAAATGCCATCTCTGCCTCCGCCAGGAGGTTGCGGTCGGCACCCAGTATCAAGGAGGCGGAAATGCTAGGACGGGTCCCACCACTGGCCTACACTGTCTATCAGCCAGGCTTTGGACTCTGTACGCTATGATTCCGCGCACCAAATCACCTCGGACACGATTTAAAAGACGCAGGAACATTTCTTGATGTTCAGCAGCCTGCTGCAAGCCTTCCCTCTTCCATTCTGCAAATCTAATTTGCACTTGCGGGTTAGCACTAATCAGGGATACATGAGAAACCTTATGTATCACCTCTCGGGGATGTACGTCATCCAAGGGAAAGATTCAACAAGGAAACTCCCAGGCGTCGCAGCATATTTGACCCGTTGGTCGTAGTTATCGATTCCTTTTACGGCGATGTCTTGTCCCGATATGAGTGTTGGGTAGTCGTACAAGATGGACATAATTGCGGAAGTGGCAGCACGCTGAAAGTGCTTTGTGCGATCGCTGGATGAGTTCGTCAGGAGTGCCGAAGCCAAGATGGTTGCCTCCTTGGTAAGAACAGGATAATACTCCTGCACTGCCTCCTTGCTGAGAGCTGCCTGTGCTGCACGCCGTTGGCGACGCCAACTGTACCAGCGCTCATGGGTCAATAACGCGTGGTTATGTGCCGTACTTAGCCTAGGACTTACGACGCGGTATAGCTCATAAATCCCATCACAAGGCCTTTGCTAAGAATCTCCTGTGCCATAATGAGCCGCGGTCGGTCGGAATAGTTATTTGAACGGCGCTCAAGAAGTTCGACGGCAGGTTTAAGGCTATTGAGCACGATCGTAGGTGACCCTGCGGCATCAAGGTACATAACCTCTCCTACAGCCCCAGTGCTTGTGTTTTAGCACCTTCCCAGCAAACCAATAGTTACTCACCGAAGCGATCCTTACAATCTTTCGAGATCAGCCAGTGTAAATCCGACAACTGGAGGGAATTTCCAATGATTGGCGTGCGTCGAGGGCTGGGAGGTAGTTTCCGCCAAGGGCTCCTTGCATATTTGACCGCGAACACGATAAACAATGCGAGAAGGATGCCTGTCGTCAGGGTTCTGTCCTCCAAGATCGATCTAACAACGGTCTCCCTCAGAAGGTCCGGCGGAGCAGATCTATTGAAGGGATCCGACAACGCGAGCGGGGGCAAGTAATTTGGAGCCGGCCTATACTTGATGTTTCCTTCTTCCGGTGATAGTATAGCGGACGGATAGGTCGAGGCTTCGTAGGGTCCTGAGGGCCAGCCCATACACTTCTTCAGACCACTTATTCGTGGGGCGACGCGAGGTTCCATCGAAGATATTCGGGTTGGCCGTCGATCTTGCGGTGGAAAGTAGGAGGGAAGTTGGGGCCAGTGCGACGGCCATATTTCACTCAATAACAGCTTTAACAGGTGTTGCCCAAGCCACGAGGAATGGAAGGTGGTATCAAGATGGTATCATGGTATGCCTGATTTGAGTAAATACGGATTGGGAAGCGAAATTCCGCTCTATTTGATATAATTCAGCACTCGTATGACATGTTTACGGCTGGAATGCTGGGAAGTATAGGTTTCAGGGACGTTGCGGGCCTTGTGGCCATTTCTTTGACTTTCAAAGCGAAATTCAAGTTCGACGATTGAATGTGAGTCGTCTGGTAACACACCGGCAGCCGTCGCTTTATGCCCTCAGCGAATTAGTCTCGCCAATACTGAGTGACACTTCGGGAAAATGAAGCGCAAGATTACACGGATATAGAATCGGTTGGGTATAAGGTACAGTACTGTAACAGTTATTCTCGGTACGGGCCGGGGCAGAAGCGAGATGATGACCGCTCGTAAGAACAGTTGCGTCAGGTGGAAATCAGGAGGTATATTGTATATATCCTTCTCTCCATGGCCACAGCTTCTGGGACCGCAGCAACGAAGACCTTGACGAAGACCTTGACGAAGTGATATTTATGATGAACCGTGAAAGTGTGAACGGTGATCTGCTTTCGAGTTCTGATGTGTTCTCACGGCTGCCCGAAGATGTAGCTCACGTTGCACCGCGGCCTCAGAATGACTTCGTGCCAGTGAGGCATGTTCAGTAAGTATATGCTGGGAAGATCTGAGGAGATGTTTCTGCTTCAAGTTCAAGAGTGTTCAGCTTCAGCGCTTGCCAGTGAGCGGCCATTGCCGTCTTGTTGAGATTATACCTCCCACATGTTTGTCCCGCCCTGTCTTGTCATGGGAGAGGTCGCGGGGACCACCACGACACGCGCCGCTACTAGTATCTGGGAAATAATCACTCATGTATATAAAGCGTGGGTTGCACCCAACCGTGCCAATCCGGAGTCCTACCTCAGATACTACACGCAGTCTAGACGTCGAGGACCACTTTTGCAGATGCAGCAGCATATTACGGCGACAGAGAGACATTTCATTTGAGAAAGACAAAACGGTACCACGACTATCCACAACGAGAAAAGAAATTATGTCCCAAACGCGATTCTACCAAATCGCATCCCCGGCCCCATCAGTAAATGGGCAATTTGGTTTCCGTTGTTTCATTGGTTTTTGCCGTTTTTAACGGTTTTCTCGGTATCTGGAAACTTGAAACCCAGAGACCGGGAAACTTGCTCACCCAACTCAAATATTTGTATAGGAAGTCCAGAACGATGAACTAACTACCTTAAACATCGTCGAATATGATCTAATGTCTACTACACATAGAGTACAGTTTCCGAGTTATTAGAGTTTTCTACAGTATTTTGGGTTTTATTTCTTATCGCTACAGTAGGTTTCCGTAAAAATCGACTTGGGTCACCAAGTCTCTCAGTATGCCTCGTTTTCGCCGTTTTTTATGGTTTTTTGGGTTGTGAAACCCAAAAAAACCAAATTGCCCAATTACAGATGCCTTTAAATCCGAGTCGCCTACAGCGGGTACGCAAGTGACAGATTCGTAAGGATTTCCATCCCCTCAACGCGGTACTTGTCTAACGTTATAGTTCTGTTGGTGACTTGACTATCAACGAGTGTCATTAATTGCCTCGACCAGGTGGTATACTGCGGCCATTGGGGGCTCAATCCACCATTGGGGTCTAGAGTCGTAGAAAAATGGATTAGGTAGTCCATCAGGTCTCCCCCGCCGTAAATGTTCAGATTATCGGACCCGTGGAACGAACCGAGTACAGGCAGCGACTTCAGGCGCTTACTTACTGTGTAAGAGTCGACGTGTGAGTGGAATGGACAATGACCCGCACGTGGAGGCGGAGAAACACGTGCAACATACAAAACGACCAAGTATTTTGCTTTTCCGACAAGTTGTTCAGGAAAAAGCGGCGTGGTACTTGGAACCCAAAATCACCCAAGATCGAAGCAAGGCGTTTGAATTGTGGGGTAAACGCATTTTGGATGCCCGTGTCGTAGGGCGAACCCTGAATGACATCCTGGGGGTACAGTGTAAGCAACTCGTCCAGCTCTGCATCCGTTGCATTGGGCAAAAAGAATTCTGTTAAGTAATTGCGTAGGTCCGCCTCGGTCCTGCGGACATTCTGTGATCAGTCTAACGTCATAAGACATAAACATCGAGTATTCACGTGAGGTTTGATGCAGAAAGAGCAAAAACAGTCCCCTCATCATCGCAGACCCCTGTGACAAACGGGATTCTGGCAACTTTACCTCGTTGGACGAGTTTCTGGGGATTATCCGCCAGAAATACGCCATCTGCACGGGGCTGCCAGGCGATCGTAAGAGACTCTGGGTTAGTTAGTTGGCCACTACGAAACTTGGAGCTATCGATAGTGGCCTTCAGCTTCTCGTATGGTGCTGCCCGGAGACATGCTAGGGTGTCGGAAGAGCCCGAACAACCAGTACGTTCAACCAGGTCGTCGTAATATTTTTGACCCTACAAGATCGCTCAGAATTGGGCGGATCCAGAGTGCATATCCCTACATGAGTGATATCACCGGTCGGCGTGGGCGATCCAGATTGCATGAATGCTGCGCGGAACAGGCCTTCGGTATTCCCACCATTTGCCAACATCTGGAGTGATACCGAAATTGCGCCAGCACTTTCACCCCAGCTGAAAGATGTCAGTAGAGTCTGCGTTAAGGGGTCGCTCCACTCACATCATCACTTTCGATGGATCTCCACCAAATGCGTGAATATACTTCTGTACCCAACGAAGCGCCAGACGCTCTGTAAAGCCAGACGTTACGATGCCGATTATGCCGACTGCCCGAACGCTCACGGTCCCATAGCCCGAGATTGCCAACTTTAGCGTCTTTGACTTCTTGACTGGCCAGGAACCCGAAGGCTAGAAAGGGTCGCATCCGTTTAGAGAAAAAAAATCGGAACCAACCTGAGGCTCAGGCGCACCTGAAAGGCTGAGAAGATGGGGTTCCCGCAAAGTCACGATTTTCACGAAGAACGATCCGTGTTGTGCTCACCGATAGTTCATGCTGACGTATATCACAGGTTCCTCGAGTGCAATAGAGCGCCTCACTATGACACCGCCATCGTAGCTGTGCATTTCTTTATTTCCCAGGAAACGAAAGATGGAAAAACCATACAATGTTGACGACCCGAATTCGAAACTCCCTATGTGGAATTAAATTATGCTAGTGAGAACAACGAGTAAAGGACATCTCACCTCCATATATCCACTTCCGAAGCGGATTATTAGTATTAGCTCAAATGATAGCACATCGATCAGAGTACACACCACTACAACCGGGAGCTTTGAACCACGTCCGGCCTGAGATGGTGAAACGACATTGAGAACTAAACCTGCAACTATCCTCAGAATTGCACTCCTTGGAAGAGTCCACAATAGTCTCCTCACAGTCTTCACCGTCTAGAATCGTAGCTCCGGAACCGCTCGTGAGGAGGTCGACCATCTCTTGAGGTAACCCATTCGGAATTGCAAGCGTAGTTGCTTGTTGGGTGCACGAAAGACCGAACGCAGTAGCATTGTGTGTACCAGAGTAAGGGTCAGGCGCCTGGGGAAGACGGAAGCGCAGGTCGCCAACTCTGTCAGTGAGGGCCAGTTCGGCGGGTCAGTCAGGAGGACGGAGTTGCACTACGAACGGTGGTTGGGCGAAGGGGATGCCGAGGAACCTGTTCACGCCGTCGGCTGTTGTTCCTATGAACGTGCCCCTGTCAAGCATAACGATAGGACAAGTAGCAGGTATTGCAGGGGCGGCCAAAACTGTAGCAGCCGCGGCGCAGATGAAGACAAGCAAATCTCGAAGAAAAGCCATGACCGCCAGAGAGAATACCTGGCGAGTTCCAAAGACCTCTGAACAGGGTCATGAGGAAAGAAACTAGTCTTTAAGTAGGCGCGTTTTCTCCTTGACTCGTAGAAAGGTGCACTTTGCCGTACCGCTGGCAAAAAATCGCGCGGTCGGACTTGAACTTGAAACTTTCAAGGAGAATGACTCGGAATGTTTAGTGCCATATAGGGTCCTGCACCCGGATGTCAAAAAAGAGTTGATCAAAGAACAATACCATAAAAGGACCTCAGTTCGCATGTGGTGACTCAGGCTTCCGTGCGTTGTATGGGCGTCGTCCTTGGCACCCATCATACAGCATTCATTGTCTGAGCTGGTGGTAAGCTGACCCCCGCACTTCCCCGTTTTGGCAGTATGTCTATGTATGATAGATGAGGCGTCAGAAGTGAGTCAAGTGAGTCAGACGTAATGTAGGTTTAGGATCACAGCCGGGAATTCGCGTGATCATGAACTCGTGCGATCAAGCGTCCGAAGGCTAGCAAGGCGTTAATTTGCTTAGAATCCGCTCGAGGAGCAGACGCACCTGAAACGTTGAGAAGAAGAGAGAATGAGGGTCCTACAAAAGACGAAAATCGATTCATGTTGTTCTCACCGATAGTTCATGCTGACGTAAATCACAGGCCCTCCCAGTGTAATTGAGGGATTTACTATGACACCGCCATTCAGCACGTCAAAGATATCGCGTAGGTCGCACTTCCATATATCCACTTCCAAAGTGGGTTATTACTATTGGCACGAGTGATAGCACGTCAATCGCAGAGCACACACGGTGACACACCACTACAACCGGGAGCCTTGAACCATTTCTGACTTGGGATGGTGAAACGACCTTGAGAGTCAAACCTACAACTATTCTCACAACTGCTCTCTGCATGGCACGGAGCGCCCGCAATGTCTCCTCAGTCTTCGCCTCCATTGTGGCCCCGGAGGCGCTCGAGAGGTAATCGACCGTCTCTTGAGGTAACTCGTCCGGTACCACAAGCAAACCTGATTGTTGGAGGCACGAAAGGCCGAACGCAGAAGCACTATGTGTACTAGAGTAAGCATCAAGCGCTTGAGGAAGACGGAAGCGCAGGTCGCTCACTCTGTCAGTGAAGGCCAGTTTGGCGGGTCTGAAGACAGAGAATTAAGCCGACCCAATTACGGTGGTTGGGAAAAGGAGATACCGAGGAACTGGTTTATGCCGTGCCCACTGGTAGTGGCCGTTTTTCCGAATCACGTCCTCAAAAGTGCTAGGAAAGTCACGTTTTCCCTGTGGCGCAGATGCCAAGCAATTCCGCGTCCATGACTGCATGACCCCCAAAGAGAATGATAAGTGCGTTTCAGCTTGCGTTTCAGGGACCTCTGAACAGCGTCATGAGAAAGAAACTGGTCTTCAAGTAACTGGCAGTAGACTCAGCTCGGATACTGTACTGTCTTCGGAGCGTGGGAAAGCCTCGGATAACGGATTCCAACAAAAATTCTTGAAAAAATTACTACAGTACAGTACGCGACGCATACAATAACTTCAGATGCAAACTCCAAATCGGCTGTCCGCGATCCAAAAAAAAAAGGCTGTCCGCATCAAAGAAATCCAAAGAGAAATCTACCCTAGACAGATTTCAGGTGGGCCCGTGATCCGAATCTACAATGTAACCGAACTACGAACCCAGTTTACAGTTTACAGCGTGTTGTTGGGGGTGCTGTGCCTCTCGCATTCCAACCACGACTCTGAGGTACTGTAAAATGTAGAGGAAAATCCAAGGGCTTATCGCCGCTAGGGAGCACCACCATCACGGCGACTATGAGTGGAATCATACCGCCATCTAACACGTCTGCAAGCTTCCTCGGGTCCTCGTAAACCTCGCGGATCATATCTTGAGCAATTCTTTTTCCTCTGCCAGAATCGAGGGCGCCTCGGGGAACCGAGTCTTAATTGTGCAGTCGTAGGAAACTGGTCTGCTGCAGCGTACAAGTCAAAACACTCGTTGTGACACTAAAATGATGACAACGTACCAAGCTACGCCGTTGTAAATGAAAGAGTACACATCGAGCGGAGTCTCTTTACCATCTTGGTCGTAGACCCGCTCGAGGTTTGAAGCCCATAGAACTGTGGCTATGAAAATGAAAAGAGAATCGTTGGCAACATGCTTCCCAGGGCAGGCGCGCCTCCCAAAGCCGTATGTACTGTGCCCGTCGTCTCGCGACTCTTGTGGTCCTGTCGCAGTCTTTCCTTCAGCATCCAGGAACCGCCCTGGATTGAAGCTCGCGGCATCTTCACCATAAAACGCCGGGTCGTGGTGACATAGCCAAATATTTGGAAGGCATATTGTCCCTTTCGGGATGAACATTCCATCGTACCAGTCGTCTTCCGTTGTGCTATGGGGGATAGATAATGGGAGCGGGGGGCGCCAACGGAGAACTTCCTTGACTACTGCTTGTACATAGGGAAGACTTGGAGCATCCGAAAAAGCTGGGGTACGAGACCGACCGACGACTGCGTCCAGTTCAGCTTGCGCGCGTTTCTGTATTTCTGGTTGCGTAATCATCGCAAGTACAAACCAATTCATCGCAGTATATGTCGTCTCTGCTCCTGCAGAACTGTGCATGGTGTCCACAAGAAAACTCTTGGCCGACATGAGTTAAGAACGCACTATAAGGATCCCACTAGCCAGGCCATTTCTTGATTAGAAAGCCCACTTCGTTCAGAGTTCTTAATGAGTGATGCGCTGACACTTGGACGATCCGACCCTTTGGACTGTGGTGTGAAAACTCAGTGAACCCCGAATATATAACGATGTCGGCCAAAGGTAAGTTACTCACAATCTCCGCGCGAACATTATTAAAAAGCCCTTCGAACATATTTGTGTATCCAATGAAATATCGCTTGCCCTCACGCTTCCATTTTGCAAGGCTGACCCAATATTCAGTATGAAAATAATCGTCTAATAACTGATACATACCTATCGGGGATGTGCATCATCCAAGGAAATAGCTCAACTAGATGTGCCCCAGGTACAGCAGCCTCCGAGACATAGTCATTAAAGGCGTGGATCTCCTTGAGGGTTTTGTCATTCTCCGTCTCAAGCGTTGGATAGTCATATAAGATGGACATGGTCTCGGAAGCTGCAGAGCGTTGGAAATGCTTCTCCCGGGCCGCGGGGCTGTCGAGAAGAGCGGAAGCGAGAAGGATTGCCTCCTTGTGGAGAATTGGATGATAGTCACGAACTGTCGACCTTGTGAGGCTCTCGTGTGCTGCACGGCGGGTCCGACGCCAACTATAGATAATACGTTCTTGTCAAATATTCTAGAGGAGAGCGATGCACTCACAGGTCCCCGTATGGCATGAACGCATATAATAAGCCCCCACAAAGAATGTCATTCGCAACGATGAGGCGGGGACGGTCAGAGTAAATGTTCGCGCGCCGACCAAGGAGCTCGGCCGCCGCTTTGTGGCTGTTTATGACAATGACGGGCTGACCCAGAGCATTACAGTACATCATCTCATCTGGGGTTTACCTCCGATAAAACAAATGTCATGACCCGTAGGAGAAGCGGACTTACTAAATTGTTTCTTGCAATCTTCTCCAAGCAACCAAGCCACGTCCCGAAGCTTGGAGGCATTTCCGATAATAGGAAACCCACTGGGACCGGGGGGAACGCGGCGCCAGGGGCTCTTGGCGTATCGAACAACCAAGACAACCACAATACCTACAATCAAACCAACGGGAAGTGTGAAAGGAGCAGAATTAAACGAGCGAAAGTCGTAGCGCATGTGACCCAGACGAGGAATGAAACTTTCGCTCGTCATGATAGGCCAGAAGTATAGTTGGGGGACACCACTTACAAGTAAGCGTTGCTCATATAGAGATAAGCCTAATGTCACGGCGTAAGCGCCTAGCCATTGGGCACATGAACAAACGACAGCATGGGCGTCAGTCCGAACAGCAGCGTTCTATCAGCGTTGTTTCCATCAGTCACATTTCCGTACTGTATGGGCGCAACTACTGAACAGAACAGGTGGATTTTTACATTAGGCAGTTGGTCGCGCTTGCCAGTGCTTTCCAACAAGTTGGATAGCCGTGCTCACTGCGCAAGAAGGTGTCCGGATTCGGCCCGGAACGGACACAGTCCGGCAAAAACCGAGGATAGACCGACAGATTATATAATCGTCATATTACCGTAAGCCAACGATTATCTAAGGAATAATATCTATGAATGTGCTCTCTCAGGCTCGCGTTCCCATAATATTAGTCTCCCGCTGCGCCTAAACTCTACAGAAAGTACCTTGAAGTTGCAGGTTGAAACATTATGTCAGGACCGCGAACCCCGGGCCGCGGAAACGACGTGTCCGCGCGGGCCATCAGACTGTCTATGATCGACCGATGCTCTACGAACACAAGAACATCCCATAAGTAGAGTACAGGTCACCGCTCGTTCTTGTCGTCTGACCCGCGCTTGTCGGATTCAAGTGGACATCACCGGGCCTTTCATCCCACCACATGGTGCCAAACGCCGTACCTGACCAGGGGTTCTGGAAGGCGGTATCAGGGTATGATTCTGCCGATTTGGGCCATGAGCAAAGGCGGTGCGAAGGCCTACTCCCCGGGACGATGAGGGAGCCCCAAGAACATTTAAAAAAGTCAAAGCGCTGACAGTAATACGCTATGGTTGCTAACTTGGACTGAAGATGCGACGCGAAGTCCGTTTCCCAGTTCAGGCGCCACCTTGAGTGCCATGGAAGAGGGGTCCCTTCTATGTCAGCATTCCCTTTCGACATTTTCCATGTACCGCTAATTAGTATCCAGGTACTGAAGAGTATCAGCTCCGAGTTCAACGGAAACAAGTCACCACGAAAGCGACTGACCGCTTCCTTGTCTATAAAAGTCGAAATGTCTGGTAGGATCGATTATCAACGTATCAACCCCGGGCCTCCTAAATTCGATTCGTGTCCGGACTAAGGCATCTCCCAAATGCGAGCGGCCTCTGTCTACGAAGATGTCAGATGTGAGAACGAAAGGACATCACTGGGTTACTGATGAAATTGTCATGAACAAGAAGGGAATGATATGCGCGGCTTGGCTTAGTCGATATCGTCTCACCTTAGGATTTTCTCCAACCCGTCCTTCCCTTCTGAGTTTCAGTCCACGATCGCGGTCAAATACCTTTGTATGGCAGAATGAGACTGTTCTCGGAGGGCGACGTAAAATCTTTATAGTAAAGGACCGGAGGGGGAAGGCGAAGGCATGATACTGCCGTTGGCCCGGAGAATGCGCCCGTCATCTCGAGAAGCCCGATGCTAACGGTTGCGAACGCCCGTTGACGTCGACATGGATAATGTAGATCACAGGGCAGAGGTTCAATCCATGGCTCAATCCGTATAGTAACGGTTTATCAAATCATGATATTGAACACTGTCAAGAGCACAATTTTCTACACTTTTAACATGTCCACGCTCCTTTCGAGGGTACGGCTCTATCATTATGGTCATGGTGCTTCGTGCCACCCAATCATTCCAGTTAATGGATAGAATAACGGTAGGAGAGACCCCAAATTGTACACGTGAAACATAACGCAACTACGAAACTCCGAAGTGACCTAAAGCCAGGGTTCATGCATGTCCATGTCTTGGGCAGCTCTCCTCGGCCGTCAGTATCGAATGTGCCTCTGGAAAGTGAGATATAATTTTTCACTCGAATGGGGCTGGCTTGCTGTAGTGTACCAGTCGCCGGACCTCAGCGCTCGTGCTCGACGAAGGGGTATGGAACACACAAAGCCATCCCAGTGTCCACGAATGTGTCTGTGTCAAGAGGGGCTTCCCTTCCATCTTGATCACGAACCCGTTCGAGGGTCGCCGCATATAGTGCGTGGCCATGTAGATGAAAAGTGAGTCATTGGCGATATGTCCCCATGCAAATACGCTGCCCGAAACTATATGTGCTGTGCCCTTCCTCACGCCGCGTCTCCGCGGGACCGGGAATAATCTTGCGCGTCCAGGAATCGCTCAGGTCTGAAGCTCGCGGGATACTCACCATAAGTAGATGGGTCACGGTGACACTACCAGAGGTTCGCAAGGCGTATGGTTTCCTTAGGGATGAACATCCCGTTGGACCAGTCGTCCACTGTTACGGCGTGTGGGAGAGATAACGGAAGAACGGGGCGCCATTGGAGAGCGTCTTTGACCACTGCCTCAGTCTGCCTGTATGTACGGAAGGTTCGGAGCGTCCGAAAATGTCGGGATACGCGATCGCCCAACAACGGTGTCCAGCTCAGCTTGCGCGCGGCTTTGTACTTCCGGATTCGCAACCATTGCAAGCGCCCACCAGTACATCGTAGTCGACATCGTCTCTGCGCCAGCAGCGCTGTCAGAAGAAGGGGATCCAACAGGGATTTAGTCAACGAAAGAGCAAGACGCCCTATAATGTTGCAAGGGGCCAAGCCACCTCTTAATTAGAAAGCGGGTGGGTGACGTGGGTCAGAATTCTTGATGAGCGCAGCACTTAAATTTCGCCGTTCAGAATCCTTCAATACGTTTAATTGATCCAGTCGACTTCGACCTATCATCTTTGCGTCTGTGCTTACCACGTCACTCCGAACACGATCAAGAAGTGCCTCGAACATGGTTTTGTCGTGCTCGAAATATCACCTCCCATCATACTCCTACCTTGCGAATCTGACAAAATACCATAGAGCCAAGCGAAAGAACACCCCGTGGATGTGAGGACGAACCTTTCAGGGATCAGCAACATCTATAGGAATACCTCAACAAGAAAGGCTCCCGCTGGCTCAGCCCAGGAACATTGAAGCACCGACCAATGCCGACACCTGACAACCCATGTGAGCATCATCACGATACGGCCCTATCATGTGCACATCGCAGTGAAATGAATCTCGATACTGGGCCAACATGACTCCACCAGCGTCCCCACCCACTAGTACGTCATCGTTGGCATCCGTCATTGCTGTACCCAGAGCTACGTCGTCCAAACATCGGGAGGTCTAGCGGCATAAAGACAACTTGAACTGTTTCATCAAACGAAGGCTTCCATTCTCCATGAGAAAACATAATTACGAAAGCTTTCAAGTCCTAAATGCAATTCCAAGTGACCACAGCCCGCTACAACGGTGGAAGCGCAAGTGAGAGTTTCATAAGGAATTTTATCGCCTCCATACGGTATGAGTCTAGCGTCATAGTTCTGTTGGTAACTGGACCATCGAGGAGTGTCAGTAACTGCGGAGACGAGGTGGTATACCGCGGCCATTGTGGGTTTAATCCACGGCCATTGGGATTAAGGTTGGTGGCAAAGTGGATTAAGTAGTCTGTCAGGTCTACCCCAGTAATCAGAAGATCAGACCCGTGGAGCGAGCCAAGTATAGGTAGAGATTTCAGGCGTTTGCTTACTGTGTATAATCGACTTGTGAGTGGGGGAACAAGGACCAAGGGGGAAACACGTGCAACGTACAATATGACCAAGTATGCTGCTTTCCAGATACGTTGTTCAGGAGAAAGCGCCGCGGTGCTTGGAACTTCAAATCGCCCAAAAGAGAAGCAATGCGTTTGAATTCTGGGGTGAACGCATTCTGGGTACCCGTGTCGTATGGCGAGCCCCGAGCGACATCCTGGGGGTACAGCGTAAGCACCCTATCAATCTCGGCATCCGTTGCGTTGGGCAGGAAGAATTCTGATAAGTAGTCGCGTAGCTCTGCCTCAGTCCTTCAAGTATTTCGTAATCAGTGCAATGACCAACGTGGCAAAAACGAGTATTTACGTGATGTTGGTCTGAGATAGGGAAACAGAGTCCCTTCGTCGTCGCACTCCCCTGCAACGAACGGGATTCTCGCAACTTTCCCCTGTTGGACGAGCTTCTGCGGGTCACCAACCAGAAAAACGCCATCTATTCGGGGCTGCCAGGCGAGTGCAAGAGACTGTGGGAAGGTTCATAGGCCGCTACAAAACTCTGACCAGCGTGGGGAAGTAGACCACGCACCTGATATGAGAAGGCCGACGGAGTGCTATTCATGGCGGCCTTCAAGCTCTCGTAAGGTGCTGTCCGCAGACATGCCAAGGTGTCGTGAGAGCCCGTGCAACCAGTGCGTTCGACGAGGAAGTCGTAATATTGTTGACCCTACAAGCTCGCTCAGAAGCTGAGTGTACTTGGAGTTTACATGCCTACATGCGTAATATCACCAGTCGCCGTGGGCCATCCGGACTGCAAGAATGCGGCGCGGAAGAGGCCTCCGTTGTCCCCGCCGTTTGCCAACATCTGGAGTGATATCGAGATTGAGCCGGCACTTTGACCCCAGCTGAAATATGTCAGCAGACTCCGCATTCCAGTAAGGGACCACTTCACATACACCGTCACTTTCGACGGATCACCACCAAATGCGTGGATATACTTTTGTATCCAATGAAGTGCCAGGTGCTCTGTAAAGCCAGATGTTACAACGCTGATTATGCAGACCACCCGAACGCTCACGATCCCACAAACCGAGATTGCCTACTTTGGCGTCTTTGACTTCTTGACTGGCCAGGAACCCGAAGGCTAGCCAGGCATTAATTGTTCAGGGAAATTCAATGTGGGGTGCAGACGCACCTGAAAGACTGAGAAGACGTGTGTTACGCAAAGCCACGAAGAACGATTCAAGTTGCGCTCACCGGTAGTTAAAACTGACATAAACTACGGGCTGCTGAAGCGCAATTGAGCGGTTCACAATGATACTGCCATCGTAACTGCGCAATTTTTTATTTTCCTAGGATACGAATGACAGGAAAAATGAATTAGTAGACCGTACAGAAGTGACGACCCGATTTCGAAAGCGCCTGTGAGAATAAATTAGGTTGTTAGTGTGAGAAGGTTGAAGGTATTGCGTACGCCTCACCTCCGTATATCCACTGCCAAGTGGGTATTGTTATTAACACACGAGACCATACCATCCAATGAGAACACACCACTACAACAGGGAGCTCTAAACCAGGTCTGGCGTTGGAAGGTGTAACGACATTGAGCGTCAGACCTACAACTTATGATCAGAATTGCTCTCCGTATGGTGCGGAGCCTCCTCGTGGCCTCCTCTTCGCCGTCTGGAACTTCTTGAATTGTGGTCCCGGTTCCCAAGACGCCCGAGAGAAGGTCGAGCGTCTGCTGAGGTAACCCGTCCGGAAGCGCGAGTGTAGTCGCCTGTTGGGGGCACGAAAGACCGTACGCAGTAGCATTGTGTGTACCAACGTAGGGGCCAGGTGCCTGGGGAAGATGGAAGCGTAGGTCGCCAACTCTGTCGGTGAAGGCCAGTTTGGCAGGTCAATCAAGGAGGACAGAGAACTGAACCGAAGTCAACTACGGACGGTGGTTTCGCAAAGGGGATGCCGAGGAACTTGTTTACATCGCCGGCCGTTGTTCCTATGAACGTTCCCCCGTCAAGCGTGACGACAGGACAAGTAGCATGTATAGTAGGAGTGGCCAAGACTGTAGCAGTTGCGGTGCAGATGATAAGAAGCGTTGCCTGAAGAAAGACCATGACTGCCAGCGAGAAAGATGGGGAAGTCCAAGATGGACTTCTGAGCACACCTTGGGAATGGCTTTAATTTGGGGGCCCAAATTGATGGGATCAGCGTCCAAGCCTTCTAGGTCCGGTGTCATCGGGGAAATATTCCACGGCAGGCCTCAGGAGCCGAATCGATTTGTGCCATGCTAACTTACAGTAGGAAGGCGCATTTTGGGTTCCAAGAACTTAGTGTTGCCGTTACAGCAAGATCCAATGAGATAGGCCCCTCGTTTGGGAACACATACAGCGGAGCACACTCCTTTTCCTCGTACCACCACCATCTCCTAGAGACTAGTGCTGGTTCTAGCTTAACTCTCTGCGAATACTCTCTTGACTATCACTGTTGGGAATAACGCCTGGTATCCTCGCGACTCCCCAACGCGCCCGCCAATATGGCAAACCCTCCCGGGAACGAAACACGTTCCTACTCCCCGTCCAAACTCACTGACATACCGCCTCTCGAACCCACCACCTCATCCTCTGATCCCTTGAATAACTCGGGGACGTACAATGCTGCCACCGTCGGTCCCATTGTGGCATCAGGCCACGGCCAACCTCGTCGTAAGGAGGACGGGCAGGCCTACTGGGACGACACCTTACCCATCATCACCATCCCCTCATCTTCCTCTCTTGCGGCTGGGCGATCCCCGCAAGACAGCACAATGGGGTCTCCCGAAAGCGAGGAGCCCACCGTCCCCGCCCTCACCCACACCACGCAAGTCGGACCTGCCACTATGCAGGCCATCAGCCTAGCCCTCGAGGCAGTCCCTGAAAACGCGGACGCCTCGCAACAATTGTGGGACAACGTGCCCTCTCTCCCCCCTCTCCCGCCGCTCCCGGAAGTGATCGAGGTAAGGGGACGTAAGCCAAACGCGTCGCGAACCCCTCGTGGTCGATCGCGAGCCAACTCAACCGCCTCGGTGTGGGGGCATGCCACCGAGGAGTCCCCGTCTGCTGACGCCTCCCCGGTCCGCTTCTTGCCCCCGACCGCGCCGACTAACCTACAGGGATCCCAGTTCAACACCGCACTCCAGCTACTCAAAGCTGGTCTGCTGGGGGAACCATACGACCCCCAATCCTTGGAAATTGGCTACATCGCCCAAGGTAACAGTCTGGAGGATGACCTTGACCTCCGTGAAGCGATCGACGAGACCAACGAGACTCTTAAGGAGGAACTCGCTCAGTCGGTCACCGAACAGCTCATAGGTTGGGGGGGCTACCACCTCTCCGAGGAATTGGGTCTCCTCAAGGAGAACAATTTCCCCGCGGGACCTAAAACCGTACACGCGGCAGCCGCGCTGGTCATTACATTACTTGACGCGGGGGCAGCCCTACACGTCGGCGAACTGAGTGCCGCTGGCCTCACGCCCCTGTCCTGGATGAGACTGACCATGGGCCTCCTGGGGGCCATGATACGCGGTGCTATTCGCTCCCCATCATACTTGACCAGGGGTAACAAGTCCATGAACGGACACAAAGACCCATTCCCGATCAACCGAGATCTAGACCGACCTCTGACGGAGGGAGGGGCTATGATGCTCATGTGCCAACAGCTCGGCGGCCTTTTCACCTCGGACCGTAATCACCCGTCCAAATCACTACCTGACTCCTACTTCGAACGCCTCATCACCACGGTCGATCAGACCTTTGAGCGCTACGAAGCAACGCGTCCCATCATGCCACAGGCTGACGGCCCGACGGCGATGGAGACTGATCAACCCGATGAGCAGACCCATGCCGTCGCACGAGAACAGCTGATCACTAACGAGAGGGAGCGCATCCGAATCGACGCGGAGGCAATGGCAGAGATCAAAGAAGCCGTGAAGGCGGAGATCTTCGCCAACCTCAACGCGGAGGCCCTTCGGGACATCGACGATTGGCGCGCCACCTACAAGCACGAGTTCATCCAGGCTATGCACAACGCCTTCGAGGAACAATACCCAGGCATCCGCCCGGACAAAGGAAAGTACAAGGCACCCGCACCCTACTCCCACTCTCAGGTGGTGAGGGAGGCGCAACCGCTCATCCAGGAACAAATACGCGCTCAAGTCGACACCAGAATCAAGAACATCCACGCAGAAGTCCAGGCTTCCCTGGCAGCCGACGACCCCTTCTGGACTGGCGGCCCCCTGAGGGAATCAATCGCCAGACAGATACGTGACGCAACGCACAACCAACTCCAAACCGAAATGAAGGAGGAACTGGAGGAGACCCGACGAGCACATAACGCTGACCTCCAACAGATCAAACAGCAACTTGCCGCAGACCTCGAAACCGCTGTCCAGGCCGAACAGGACAGCAATCGGGCCAAGCTCATGACCATCAAACCGGAATTCGTCAAAGAGCTCCAGATCAACATTAGGGACTACAAGGACGGGGTGATGGAGGATATTAAGGCATGGAAGGTGAGACACCGCAATGCCCGGGATCTATCCGCCCTACGTCGCACGGCCGAGCGCCTCGGCTTTAAACTGATACCCGCAGGCGCAGAGAGTTCCCAAATGGGACCAGGCGCCTTCAAAGCATACGCCCTCTCTCCCATCGAGGTGGACGGAGTACTCCTATCGAGCTCCCCACCCACGAGTGCCGCATCATCCAGAGCACCATCACCACTCCACACAACCCCCCCCCCACCAGCCCCACTCCCACCTACAACCCGACCCCAACGTCACGCCGACGCCAGTCCGGGTCAAACGCATCAGGACAGAGGAACTCGCACCGTCCACCCCACCACCACCCGCCCCCTTCCCCCCCCACTATGCGACCGTTCCCATCGTCGCACACAACCTTTTCCCCCCCGAGACCCCAGCAGAGGCCAGCCTGCCCCTCCCTCCCCCAACACCTATGGAGGAGGACTGGGATTACGCGTTGGAAGTCCTCGCGGAAGGGGTCGAAAAACGAAAGGAGGGACTGCGCGAGTCCATTCACGCGCCCACCCCCGTAATGGCAAACCCCCCACTATTCCCGGTGCACACTCCCAGTGCACCACCATCGGTAGCTGCCCTCGCCTCGACGGCTGGGCAGCCCGCCATGGCTCCTCTCCCGGTGGTCTTGCCGGACCCATCATCTGCGCTCGCAGGAGTCACCTCTGCGCCCTCAGCGGCTGCACCGAGTGATGCCCTCGCTCAGATGATCGGCGCCCTCCAAGCCACCATCTCTCGTCTGGAAGCGAAGCTGGACACGAGCATCGATGCACAGAACAAACGCATCGACGGCCTGTTCAAGCCAAGCGACCCCAGACCCCAGGCAGCGAAGAAGTCGACGGCTAAAGCAAAGGAGGCGGTGGCAGCCCCTCCTGCGCCCAATACCGCTCTGGCTTCGAGCTCCACCGCAACGGATGAGCCCCTGCGCCCTATGGCCAGGGTCGACGACCCTGCGGAGGAACTCATCGCTGACCTCATCACAGAAGGCGCGGCCCCCATCGCCCACCCCGCCGCGGACACAGCCCCCATCGTCACTGGGGAATCGTTCCAACCGGCACCTAGCACTGTCCGACATCTGGAAACGTTCAACGGCAAACCCGCCCCAGCTACAACCATGCCGGTCTCCTGGGCAGGAGTGGTCACCCAGACAGCGGCGCACCAGCAAGCGACGTCCGCCTCCCACGCCAAACAAACGAACCAGGCGATGGGACGAGGCAACAGCGGCAAATCCCGCCCTGAGACCTTGGCCCGCCGCAAGGAATCCCCCAACACCGACGTCACGGTCATACGGGGGAAGGGGGTCGACAACCCCAACCTCGAACTCAACATCTTCAAACGTGCCCCCTCCTCCTTTGTTGCGGAAATCCGGCAAAAGGTGGAGGCCCTTTCCAAAGGCAAACTCATTCTGCTATCAGGCAGATGGTCCCAGCATGCCACCTCGCACAACTTCGTTTTCACTTTCCAGGGACACGTTCCCTTCGCCAACATCTATCCTTTCCGGGACGTCCTGACTGCCCCTCTCTTCGCGGGCTACCTTGTCCCGAACGAGGGTTGGACACACGCCCAACTTAGGGACGTCGAGACGCGCGCTGCGGACGGTACGGTCCACACCAACGACACCCTCATCAACGAGTTGAGACGCAACGTACCCTTCAAGGACGCCATTTTCTGCCTCGCCCCGCACTGGCAAGGGAGCGCTTTCACTGTCGCTCACTCGGAAAAAACAACCGTCGTCATGGCATACGTCGACGAGAAGGGCGCGGTGTCCTCCGCCGCAGTCGCAGCAGGAACTTTCATGTTCAGCTCGCGCGCCCGCCTCATCGTCACAGGAGACTCCCCGTCAATCGTCATGTGCGGCCGGTGCCACCGCATCGGACACGCCACCGACGCTCCCTCATGCCCCCTCCCAGCCAACGGCGTCCGATGTGTCCGCTGCGGCGGGTCCCATCACTCGGACGACCACGATATCCAATGTCACGGGAAACACGACAAGGTGGGCCAATGCAACTGCAGGTTCAGATGCCTCAATTGCAACGGCCAACATGGTACGCGGTCCGCAGCATGCCCCATGAAGAAGGGGTTCGCCCCCCCTCCAATGGTAGCTCGCGAGGACCCGGCCACAGCCACACTCCCCGCTCAGCCCTCTGCCAAGGGTAAAGGGAAAGCAGCGGCCCCACCCCCGCCCGAGGACCTGGTACCCACGCAGCGGGAACCAACCTCGGGGCCTGCAGGTGCGATTACCGCTGATTCAGGTTTCACACAGGTGACACATCGGAAGTCGAGATCACGAAACGGCAATGCGGCACGAAGGGAGAAACGTCTCACTGCCGCGGTACCGGCGCGCCCCCTGACCTCTTCCTCCGCTGGACCCTCTACGGGCACCGCCGCCGCCCATTTCACTGCCACCATCCCCTCCAGAGCAGACGCCCCCATTATCAGCGAAGCTCACGTCGCTACCAGGGACGAGGTCTTTAAAGCACTCACCCGCCTCACCGCCTCCTCCACCACCGAATCCACCGACGAGGACCTCCGCGCACTCTGCGAAGACTGGTCCCGAGTAGTGGAGGATGACGACCCATACTCAACGCTGGTCACCTGCATCCCCTTCCGATTCGCAATCAAACACGGCCTCCCCCTCACTGCCCAACAGACCCTAAACACCATCACCAGGGGTAAGGCCCTGGCGGCGGGACGGGAGGCCCTCAACGCCTTCCAGCACCAATGGTCTGAGGTCAACCCTCACTTCTACGCGATAAGCAAACTTAATGAAGGTCAAACCTTCGCCCTCCCTGGGGAACTCCAGGAACCGGAGGAAGACCCCATCGAAAAAGCCCGCACAGTCTCGCTCGCGCGGGCACTCCTAGAATCATGCATCACCATCCATCAGTTCGACGCCCCGGAGGACCAGTTCCAGATTGACGCTGCGGTCAGGGAACTCGTCGCGAACTCCACGTCCATCCAGGCCATTCGAAACTGCAACCAAGCAGACATGTGGAACATGCTCGTGGAAAACCAGAACACCAACCAACATATTGCACACGCCCTCTATGCATAATACAACCATACTCTCAGTCAACATGCGCAGGCGCAATGACGCCATGCACGCATTATTACAGACCAATGAAACGGATGACATTTTGTGCGTACAGGAACCATGGTTCGACACCATCGGGACCGCACGCCACGACAAGAGCAAGTATGGTATCGATGTTCTTGGTGGGGCGAACCACCGGAACTGGAACCTTTTCTACCCTACGTACAACACGGACAAACGCGCCAAAGTTATGATCTATGCCCGACGATATGACAGACTCGCTTCCAAAAGACGCTTACACCCCATACATATTATTCCCCGTCTAGACATTGTTTCACACCCCTCCATCATCGTAGTCGACGCCAGGCTCCATACCCATACTTTACGCATCATAAATTTCTATAACGACGTCGCTGACCCCTCAGCCCTCCGCTCACTACTAACCCTAGACCTAGACCCCGTCACCCCCACCATTGTCGTGGGCGACTTCAATCTCCACTCCCCGCGCTGGTCACCGAGGGGCTGGTCCCCCTCACCACGAGTAGCTGAGTTCGAGTCGTGGGCAATGGTCCAGACTCTGGAACTCGCCTCGGAACCCGGTGTCACCACGCGGAGGGGCCTGGTCAACGAGCGCGAAAGCGTGCTGGACTTAGTCTGGCACAACCTCGCAGCCATCAATGACCTCGCCCTTTCCCCTCCGGTCGTCGACTGGGCGGCGTCGGTCGGATCGGACCACGCTGCCATTCGCACCACCTGGGAAATCCTCGGGACCCACCGCGGCCCCAAACAATCCCGCCGCACGGCCTTCGACGCCTGCTTCACAGACGACGATCGACAGAAAGCCTGGCTAGATGACATCAAAGCGAACCTCCCCACACCCACAGCACTCACCACCACCGAGACCATCGACGTAGCAGCAGAGCAACTCCAACTAGCCATCATGAACGCCTGCACGTCCCACATGAGAAAAAAGTCAACTAACAAAGCCCGGAAAAACCCGTGGTGGAACGAGGAGTGCGGCACCGCGGCTGACGCCCTCCGCGCATGCACAAACGGAGACACCCCCGAGAAGCGCGAGGCCCGGAAAACGCTCAAACGGGTCACGCAAAAGGCAAAACGAACGCATTACGACAACGTCATCATGGAAGGCGACATATGGGATCTCGCCGCCTGGAGGCACGGACGTCAACTCACAGGCATCCCCGCACTCCGCGACCCCGGAACCAACGCCATCATCAACGACGATGCGGAGATCGCCGCAACCCTTGGGAGGAAGTTCTTCGTCGACGAAGGAGCACTCGGCCCGGTTGACCCGACACAGCCCGATGACCCACCCACCCTCCCCACGCGCCAATTCGCTCCGCTGACGAGTCGAGAGCTTGACCCGCTCTTGCTCGCCACGAGCAACAAGTCGGCACCTGGGGAAACGGGTATCTCCTGGCAAATCCTCAAAATGGCCTGGGACACAATCAGCGAGCTCACCACACGGATATTCAACGCGTGCCTTGCACTAGGCCATCACCCGGCAATCTGGAGGAAAGCCATTGTGGTGGTCATCCCGAAACCTAGCAAAGCGGACTACCTCGCCCCAAAGGCATACCGACCCATCTCACTGATCGAATGCCTGAGCAAGCTCCTGGAGAAAGCCATCGCCAAACGCCTCCTCTTCGACACGGACAAACACCAGATCCTGCCCACGACCCAATTTGGAACCCGCGCCTTCTCGTCCACCCTAGACGCGGGCCTTACTCTCACACATGATGTACAGGCCGCCTTCCGAACAAAAAGGAAATGCGCCGCCCTCCTCTTCGACATCAAGGGTTTCTTCGATCACGTCCACAGAGGCCGCCTGGTACACACTCTGAAGATCCTCGGATTCGCCGAGTCGATCGCAGAGTGGGTCCGCGCCTTCCTGACAGACCGAAAAGTCTCACTATCGTTCAACAACACCGTCGCGGCAGAGCGGGGCCAACCGATAGGTACACCTCAAGGCTCACCGCTGTCACCTATCCTGTCGGCACTGTACACGTCAACGCTCCTCAAGCTCAAACCACCGACAACCAACACCACGCTAGCGATGTACGTGGACGACGGTCTGATATTCTCCCACGGGCAAACGTGGGACCAGGTGACAAACGGCATCCGGAACAGGTACCGGCAATGCGAAGCGTGGCTCAGGAGGTCTAACCTAGAGCTGGAACCAGACAAGACGGAGGTGATCTTCTTCTCCCCCCCTTACTCACGCAAAACGAACCCCCCCCCCACCCATATATTCCTACCGGACCCCTGAGCACACACATATTACAGAGTCAATCACGCACCTACCATACGTTACCTCGGCTTCTTCATTAACCAGCGTTTAGATTGGGACCCGCACGTGACCACTATGTGCAACCGGGCACGTGCATCCCTCAAAGCCCTGCAACTCCTCGGTAACTCCCAACGCGGCATCTCCACGGCCAGCTGGAGGCTACTGTTTAACGCGGTGTGCATGCCAGTTCTGTCCTACGGATGCCAGCTATGGATCGACTGCAAGAAGAAGAAGGGCCTCCTAAAAAAGGTACAATTGGTAATCAATGAGGGGGTACGAGTCATCTCTGGCTCGTTCAAGTCGGCACCACGCGGCCCCCTCCACGAGTTTCTTAGAATCCTGCCTGCACGGCACTATATGGAGAAACTGACCACCACTTCCGCCCTCAGACTGTTCCGTGTCCCCCGGACTTCCCAGCTCATAGCCCGCCTGGGTGACGACTGGGACCCGCCGGTTCAGAGCGGCCCACACTCCAGCAATGGAGGGGTGGTGAACAACAGAACACTGCGGGTACGGTCTGAAGTATCCGCACAGCGCCCTACTGCCCTAGAGGCTCTCGGCACGCGCGTTGACCCACAGTTGACGGAGCGTGTCGACGTCGTAGCCGTCGCCCCCTGGGAGGTACCCAACTGGGAGGCGCACGTGATCTACGAAGGGCTTGCGAACCCCGACAAGCGGAACTCTCTCGTCAACGAGCTTTACGCTTCGAGACGAGAGCAAAGTACGCTGATTATTCGCGTGGCCGGTACGGTCTCAAACAAAAACAGACCGGACGACCTCATGGTGGGCGGAGCGGCCGTTTCAATATGGCAAGGAGAGTTGGAGCCACGTGCACGGACGTGGACGCTCGGGACAGGGGTCGAGACCAGTGACGTCCACCTCTTCGGCATTTCAAAAGCTGCCGAGCTTATATCAGCTGAGTTCTCACGTGCGCCCCCTTCACGTATTTACATCCTATCCACGGACAACGGGGCGCTAAGCTCCATACGTAACACACGTTCGCTCACACATCAGGCGGAGGTGCTGCGTTTCCATCGCGCCCTTACGACCTTCTACAGCGTCCACAGGGAGACAAGCATCCACCTTGTCTGGTCAAAGGAACACAGGAAGAGAGCATCGGACACCCAAGCCAGGTTGGCGGCCCAGGACGCCTGCACAAACACACCCGCGGCCACCATCAGACGGGTACAAACTCCAGCCTTCGCTAAGCGCATGGCCCGCGCCCACGTCTTCCAAGCCTGGACCCGGGAATGGATCACACTCATTAACTCCGACAACCCACCACCTCCCCGGGCCTACGGCCACTCCATTCACTACCACCACCCGCCCGATGGGCGCAACCACCCACTATGGTCCGCTGCCATACCCCCCAAAAAGCAGAAAACCAATCCCGACGAACCAGTCGATGAATACCCCCCTCCCGAACACAAACACATCCCCATCACCCGACAAACGCACTGCACAGCCATGCAGCTCGCGACACTACACTCCTTCACCTCCGACTACACAAACACCCACCGCCCTGACCTCCCCCCTGAGGCCGCGCACTGCGGCTGCGGCTTCAGGGACAAATCCTTCTACCACATCATCTACGATTGTCCCTTGTATGCGAGTCATCGGGACTTTTACCTTTTCAACCGCCGCAGCCCCTCCACTACGGAACCCGCGGAGTTGTTCAACGGAGAGGGCAATGTCGCCTACGACCTCTGCCTCTTCCTGCAAAAATCTGGCGCCGCCTCACGACCTGAGAACGTGCCCCCACGGCCGTTTGATCCGGGTTGAAGATGCTCTCGACCTCAAAACCCTAGACCCAGCTTCGGCTGCCCGGTGAGTCGCCAGCCTGCGCTGACTCTCGCGTACCTTACACCCTCTGCCATATCTTACGTACTTGGCACGCTTCCCTCTCTTTCCCTTTTGGTGCTCGGCCTTCCTCTGGTGAGGTGGCCCTAGACGGTTCTATTTTTCCGATCTATTTACTTCGCACGGCGCACGTGATATGTTATGTTACGTTACCTCTCGTTAAAATCTTGCTCTGTAGGGAGTCGAGGACCGGCTTTGTATTCCCATGCTGCCCCGGAATAAACACGATTCAAAAAAAAAAAAAAAAAAAAAAAACACATACAGCGGACTTCCAAGATTCAGGGGCGGTGTTCATATTTAAGTACAATTTGAAATCCTCGAGGTGGTAGTTATCTCGCATAATTTTGGGTTATAAAACAGTTACCCTTTTTGCTGCGTGGCCGGTGGGGGTAAGGCCACCTGTCCAAGCGTCTTTGCGAGTCGCTAACTGGCTCTTGTTTGGTTCAGGTTTCGCGCGCGCTTGGGGGAGGGCCAGTGCGTGAGAGGAGATGGAGTGGAGCGCGAGACGAAACGCTGAGTGCGAAAGCAGGACTGTATTTGTCGTATCCAGGCTGGTGATTATATACATACGGTGGACGCAGGCTGGGGTATTAGATAGTGAGAGAAGATGGTACTAAGTGAGGGTAGGTGCATAGAAGACGGGCGAAAGCGCGAAGCGCTTCACGATCGAAAATGAGCTCCTGCTGCCGAGGCGAGGTCGCGACACCCAATCTGTTAGGAATCGATGACGTGGCGAGTGAGACTCGGCACCCCCTGTTTAGGAAGAGATGGCATGGCTGCTTACCCTGCAGGCGACGCCCGTGGCGTGAGGTGACGCTTTTAGCGCACCGGGGGTGTTACGTTCCTTCTGGACGTATCAATCCGACTTGGATTTGGGACCGGTTTGCTGAGTATACGCGTCGAATGTCTTCAGTATCCCGTAGGCAACGGCTAGGGCGATACGCAGTGCGTGACCAAGGTAAGCAAAGCAGAGAACGATGATGGCGAAGTCGAGTATGATGAAGGAGAAGTCGGCGACGTGCACGACTTATAGCAGGGAGCTGATGACGACGAAGAGTGTTCACACAGGACAAGGAGCTAAGGCGCAGGAAAGGGAAGGTATTCCTCAAGATATCAAAGCTAAGGGGTTCATACGCGAACGCCCCTCTACTTATACTACAAGGGCTGGAGCTTTCAAGCCCAGCAACCCTGATACACAGCCACAAACCCTAATATCACAGTCCAATCACAGGCCGTACAAGTCAGCAGTCACATCAGTCACGTATCACACTCCGATCCGGGCGCAAGCTCATCCGGACCCTTCTGGACCAGCTCTAGGCGGGTCACGTGCCAGGTCACGTGACGGCCAGCTCTCATTCCTCTAAGTCGATGGGAAACTCGCCTCGATGTGCCTCCACGCGTCGTAATGCTCCTGGGTCATAGACCCAAACGCGCGGACGTCGTCCTCTTCAAGGAACTCCTCGGGCATCTCGGGCACAAACGCAACAGGGGGCATGGCGTAGCGAATGAAGGCCTCGTGTACCTCGGGGATGCCTTGGATGTAAGGGGCAATAATGACAGCGTGTTTTCTCAGGTAGAGCAAGAAAGAGTCCCCGGCCCAGCGGCCCTTGGCCTTCATGACATCGAAGGGGACGCCGCGAAGGAGGTATTCGAGGGTGGAGCCGATTCGAATACCGTGCCCCTGCAGCGGTTCGAGGCCGGCTGCGCGCGCGGCCTTCTCCACCCTCTCGAGGAACTTGGATTTTGTGAGCGGACGACGTGTCTTCTTGGCCCGGTAGGCGAAAAGGTGTGAAGCCTCTAAGGGCTGGTTTACGCGTAGGTGGTTTTGCAGGGCTGCCGTGGGGTCAGTCTCGCCTGTCTGCGTCGCCCAGTAGACGTCCTCCCCATCTCTGCCCGCGGCTTTCGTGAAGGGAAGGTGGAGTACCGTCACTTGATTCCCGCCGCGGTCCTGATCATACGAGAGGTTTTGGGTGGTAACGTGTTTGCCGGAGCGAAAGCTCTCCTGGGTGCGCACTGTGAACTCGCCGAGTCTGGCGGAGGCGTAAAAGCAGGTGGATAGGCGGGCAAAAACGGCTGCGTCGAGGGGGGTTTCCATGTCCATGTCCCGCTTGACGGCGGCGATGAAGTCGGGGGTATAGGGGCGACGCGGTTTCCTCTTCGAGGTGTCCGGCGTGAGTTTGGCTGCGGCGCGCAACATGGCGTCCATCTCGTCTTTGTTTAGGGTCCACGGGATGCTATGCAGGATGTGCCAGGCCCGCACGCCATTTAGGTAATTCGAGATGGTTTTGCCGGCGTACGCTGAGGCCATGTGGGCCACAAAAGCGGAAAGCAAGTTCTGCGCTGCTGGGGCCCTTTCGGGCTCGGGGATTCCTCTGTCGTCGCAAAAGCGATGCCACATCAATAGCCCGGATCTGTACGCCTCGCGCGTGTCCTCCTCCCATGCGTGCACCATCGTATCTTTGATACGCTCTCGTTGCGCTGCGCTTAGGGCTGGGGTATCTGAGGACGGTTTCGAAGCGTTGGCGGGGGTCCAGAATCTTAGGTGATTTCTGGCGTGACAATGCGGACGGAGGAGGGACGGGAGAGGAGTGAGTGATGGAGGGTAAGGGGCAGGCTTCTTATGGGACGGGGTTACGGCGGGTGGGATGGGGAGGTCGCGTGGCCTCGTTTTGAGGGGTTTTCGCCGTTTGGGGTCCCCGGCGTCGGCGTTCGGTTGAGAGTCCTCGAGGCCGCGCTTGCGTATTAGTTGGCTGATAACAGCTTCTCTCGTCAGGTTACGCGAGCTGGGCGTCAGCGAGGAAGGGCCTGACCTCCTCGGGGATGTCAATGCGTCCGAGTAAGAGCTTCGGGGAGGGATAGCGACCCCTTGAGGGGGCGTCTGCAGGGTTCTGTGCGCTCGGAATGTATCTCGTGTGGATGGTTCTGCGATGGGCCTCCGAGAATTCGAGGATGCGGCGGAAGACGCCATTTGTTGGCTTGTTCGCACTGGATCTTTTCCACCACCCTTCGACGACGCCCCAATTGTCTCTGAATACTTTAATGTGTTCGCCCTCGTTTGAAAATGCACGTAGGCCGATGACGAGAAGCTCAAAGCCGACCGCTTCGGCCCACTGAATGTCTCGCCCTTGGGACTTCCAGCCTGGGAGTAAGCGCCAGGCTCTCCACCTGGGGCCGATGGTGATGGCAACTCCGAACCCGGAGCTCGCGTCTGAGTAGGCACTGTAGTCAATGAGAGGCTCGGGCCCTGGGATGGGCCTGGAGATGTCGTGGCGGCTGAGCTGAAGCGTCCACCACTCAAGGTCGCGCGAATTGTCCCGGGGTGGGGTGCGAGGTAGGAATGGACTGTGATTACACGAGGCCAGCATGGCCTCCATGTTGGTGAGGTATGCGCGCCCGGCCGGGATAACCAGCGAAGCGTGGTGGAGTTTTCCGTACAACCTCTGGGTCTCGAGGAGGTTGTGTGTACGCTTCTCCTCCCATTCTGTGATGGCCGCGAGATACTTGACCCTTTTCTTTTTGAGCAGGTAGACGATGCGTGTGCGCAGGTCCCACCGCAGCCCGAGGTATGGGACCTCCGAGGCAAAAGGGATGGTTTTCGAGGTTTCCCATTGGATGCCGAGACGCGCCGAGAGCGCGTCGATGTCAGCATCTGCGTATGCGAACTCCTGGTCCTGCTCGGGGCGGTGGGAATTGTTTGCCAGATCGCCGAGGGGCACAGCACAATCTTCGTCGAACTCCTCCGGGGAGTCGTCTGGAAGGTTTTTACCCCTGTACCATATGCGACTGCCGTCTTGTATGCGGTTTCCATGCGCCCGGATTTCATGATGCCACTCAGCACGCCGCGCGTTGTATTCGCATAGCTGGGTGCGTGGGAGCCTGAAAAATATGTGGTCATCGACCCATTTGGATAATGGGCCGATGCCGTTGCCCCGGAAGATGTCCGCACCGGCATCAGCGACCCTTCCGTACACGCCTCCAGCTGACGTGAGCCCGAAGTTGTTACAGGTATTGACCGCAAATTGGTCCTCTGCCTGTAAACGGACGACAAGGCCAGGCCATTGAGAGCGCGCGGCTGGGACTGTCCGGTACGCTTCGGCCACGTCTCGTACAGAGGCCTGAGAGCCGGGGGGAAGGCGGGAGATGAGGAGGGCGACGGTTGCGAAGGTGCCCCAAGTGCACGGAAAGTCATCGCTTTCGACGTGGGAGTTGATCGAGGCTGTCCCGGGTGACGGGTTATGGGGGTGTGAAAAATTGTGTACCGCCCGAAATTTGCCCGGCTTGGCGGTTTTGGGGACAAGAGATAAGGGAGACGATTGGAAGGGGCCAATAACGGCCTCCAGCTGAGAGCGCGTGAAGGGTCCGATGTAACGGCCCGTCGCAAATTCGTGTTCCGTGATGAGATTATATACAGGTAGCAGGCTATTAACAGAAGGGTGATTCTTGGGAACATAAGAACGTAAGATTTTGGGGATCCCGAGGTCGAAACCGACTGAGAAGTCTTGGACGAGCGTCGGGTACTTGGCCAGGAGGCTGAGACGCGCGAGCTCTGAAGCCCAAGACTCCTGCTTGTACGGGGACAGGGCCTCAAGCTTTCTCTGCTCGAGGGCAAGCCTGAGCCCCGTGATCAGGCTTTCCGCAGCCGGAGCACCTGTGGCACTCGGGGTGGCTCGCAGAGGCGCACCCTCTCGAGACTTGCCAGTCGAAACAGAGCGGGAGGCCGTCTGCCGCGACCAGTCTCCCTTGCTCATTTTTTCTGGGAGCATTTGCCGACCCGTCCCAGAGTTTTGGCGCCCTGCACTTGGCGAAGATATGCTCGTGGCGTCCGAGGCAGATCGCGCAGACTCCCCCACGTGGGCCTGCACCGGACTGAAAAAACTCCGGGTTGTCGTGCCGAGAACGCCGAGGGGTATCTCGGGCGCGCTTCTCCGGGCGCTCTGAAGGTGAACCCCGGCGAGAGTATGGAGAGCGTGAACGGCCTCGCTTCCTCGAGGTCTCGTGGCGCCGGGGGGAAGAGGAGCGGCGGGGGCTATGATGCCGGTGACCCCGATCACGATAACGCCTGGAGGGGGTGTGCGTGACCGCGGACTCTGAATCGCCCAGCACCTTGTCGATCTGGTCAACGGCAAAAAACGGCGGGGAAAAAGAGCCGATGGCGTGACGACGGGCATGGGATGGAGGAGATGGCAAATGGCACATGGTTAAGTGGTAGATGGCAGAACGGCAAATGACATAATGGGGGGTGGCAAATGGCAAATGGCAAATGGCAATTGGCGTTTGGCAAGAGGAAGGCGGCAGCGAAGGTGAGCGTAGGACGGCGAGGTGGACGATGGGACGCAACAGGCATTTTATGGGAGAGAAAAGGCACGAATAGGATAGAGAAGGGGAAACGAATGTTAGCGTGTGTAGGCTTTTTTAGGGGGAGACACTAGTCCGCACCTTTTCGATCCTCGCTTCCTGGATCCTGGTGTTTAAGTCGTCGGAGATGGTCCGAAGGAGGCCTTCGCTGATTATTTCGATGTTGAAACCTTCGCCTCGTGCTAAGGCGTCGAACCACTCTCGCCTGACTCGGTGTTGCGTTTGTGCCCGAGATGCCCGAGGAGTTCCTTGAAGAGGACGATGTCCGCGCGTTTGGGTCTATGACTCAGGAACATTATGACGCTTGGAGGCACATCGAGGCGAGTTTCCCATCGACTTAGAGGAATGAGAGCTGGCCGTCACGTGACCTGGCACGTGACCCGCCTAGAGCTGGTCCAGAGGGGTCCGGATGAGCTTGCGCCCGGATCGGAGAGTGATACGTGACTGATGTGACTGCTGACTTGTATGGCCTTTGATTGGACTGTGATATTAGGGTTTGTGGCTGTGTATCAGGGTTGCTGGGCTTGAAAGCTCCAGCCCTTGTAGTATAAGTAGAGGGGCGTTCGCGTATGAACCCCTTAGCTTTGATATCTTGAGGAATACCTTCCCTTTCCTGCGCCTTAGCTCCTTGTCCTGTGTGAACACTCTTCGTCGTCATCAGCTCCCTGCTATAAGTCGTGCACGTCGCCGACTTCTCCTTCATCATACTCGACTTCGCCATCATCGTTCTCTGCTTTGCTTACCTTGGTCACGCACTGCGTATCGCCCTAGCCGTTGCCTACGGGATACTGAAGACATTCGACGCGTATACTCAGCAAACCGGTCCCAAATCCAAGTCGGATTGATACGTCCAGAAGGAACGTAACATTATATCAAAGCTCTCCCTACCTCTTTGCTGAGTTTAGGATGACGTTCTCGTTGACGAAGAGAGGACTCGACGTTCTGAAGATGCGGCTGGACAGCGCCGCCGGAAAGAGTGCCGCCTGCGCGCGTGCAAAGACAGTGTTGGAGCGCCATAAGCTACGTCCTTGGCCGTCTCCCTTTATTCCCTCCCATCGTTCAAGCGAAACGTGGCATAGGATGCCGCCTCTCGAGGCGAGAGAAGAATACGAACGGATGCCGCCTGCCGAGGCGAGAGAAAGATACGAGGAATGGATCTACGACGCGTACGGGGCGCCCATGGAATACGAAGTCTGGGGCCTGCCAAAGGAAGAAACCGGGTACGACTGGGACGGAAACCGGGTCGTCTGGGACCACTATCTAGACGAGTGGACCTTGCCGCCTGCCGAGGCGAGAGAAGAATACGAGGATCTGGAGTACCCGCCGGCCGCGGCGCGAGGAGAATACGAGGAGACAGATGAGTACCACGACTACTACGACGAGGACGAAGAGGGCTACTATGACGCCCAGATCGCCATCTATGACGAGTATGCGTATGACGCAGCCGATGAAGACTCGGAGTTCGAAGGCCCTTCATGGGCAGAGCCGCATGATGACGCGAGAGAAGAATACGACGCGGAGGAGCGCCCCTATCCGCCTGCCGAGGCGAGAGAAGAGTACGAGGACCATGCCGAAGAAGAGTACGAGGACGAAGAGGAGTTCCCAGCCGGAGATGTTCAAGACGACGGCTATGATGAAGACTGGATGGGTCCGCGCGCGATACCTGAAAAGAGGGTCCGCTTCCCAGCGGAGGAAGTCCACGACGACGGATACGAGGAGGAATGGATGGGTCCGCATAGCGGTGAAGCTGAGTACCCTTCCGCACATCGACACGGCGACGCGTCCATTGAAGACTGGATCCCCGCCCCGCTAGAGCCGCTTGACGAAGCGAGAGAACAACATGCAGCGCCGGAAGCCCCCGCGCCTTGGCAGCAACAAGTATCTCAGGCGCGCGGCGAGCTCATAGTCGCGCAGCAACACGCTTGGTACCCGAGTACCGCGCCAGTGACATACGAGCCCTCGGTGGCGATGGACACGTCGGCAGGAAGAACGCGCCTACGCGCAGCAGCAGCTAAGTTCCCCAGAGCATCCAGACTCGGCGCGTTGACAACCGCGAAGCAGGAGGATGAGGGGCAGCGTGGGCGCTGCCCTAGAAAAGAGGGTAATGTTGCGTTTGTGCCCGAGATGCCCGAGGAGTTCCTTGAAGAGGACGATGTCCGCGCGTTTGGGTCTATGACTCAGGAACATTATGACGCGTGGAGGCACATCGAGGCGAGTTTCCCATCGACTTAGAGGAATGAGAGCTGGCCGTCACGTGACCTGGCACGTGACCCGCCTAGAGCTGGTCCAGAGGGGTCCGGATGAGCTTGCGCCCGGATCGGAGAGTGATACGTGACTGATGTGACTGCTGACTTGTATGGCCTTTGATTGGACTGTGATATTAGGGTTTGTGGCTGTGTATCAGGGTTGCTGGGCTTGAAAGCTCCAGCCCTTGTAGTATAAGTAGAGGGGCGTTCGCGTATGAACCCCTTAGCTTTGATATCTTGAGGAATACCTTCCCTTTCCTGCGCCTTAGCTCCTTGTCCTGTGTGAACACTCTTCGTCGTCATCAGCTCCCTGCTATAAGTCGTGCACGTCGCCGACTTCTCCTTCATCATACTCGACTTCGCCATCATCGTTCTCTGCTTTGCTTACCTTGGTCACGCACTGCGTATCGCCCTAGCCGTTGCCTACGGGATACTGAAGACATTCGACGCGTATACTCAGCAAACCGGTCCCAAATCCAAGTCGGATTGATACGTCCAGAAGGAACGTAACACTCGGCTTTGGTACAATAGGAGGGCCTTTCTGCCGTTTGTCTGGACGCGGATTGGGTGTACGTCCAGAACGACGAAGAAAGCTGCCAGTGCTATCACGTTCTGATCGGGCCAGACTCCAGACTTGGCTATGAAGTGTAACATTGAGTTCTTGGCTTCCAAGAGCTCGAGCCAGCTCAGGTCCTCGTCATTTCTGATGCCCCTGGAGGGGGCCATGGCGGCTAGTGGACGCATGGCAATGGTGCCTCCGAGCTGCGTGAAAGCCATGGTGTCTTGGCTGACTGACTTGTTGGAATCGGCTATGGCGTCCCTGCATCCTTTCAGGGTGAAGTAGTCGAGCTCGACCCACTCTAGGTTGTTTATCTTGTTTATGGCGTACTGGGCTGGTCTTGGTTCGATCCAGTCGCCGAGACAGTGCCGAGGGTCGAAGGTGTTCATCTTCGGTTTTTTCTTCTCAGCCTCTTTGCGTTGCTCCTCGAGCTCTTTCTCACGCTGAGCGTGTTGTGCAGCTTCTGCCTCTTGGGCTACTCTGTCTTGTTCGTCCTGCGCTGCCCTGTCTTGTTCGAGCTGCGCGTTCCAAGCGATTATTTTGTTGGCGTTCTCTCGCGCCCATGCCTCTTTCATCCGCAAGACCGCTTCCTCTCCGGTAAGTGGGTTTAACCCTTGATGAGCGTCTACCATGGATTGTTTTAAGAAGTCCCACTCATTGTTTTCGAAACTCGGGCAAACTTCCTGATTGGGGTCTGCATTGATGCGTGGCATGATCTCTTATGAAGATGTTTGGTAAATAGATTCTCTGAAGATCTACTTGATAGGAGGGTTTTACGAAATAAAAGAATTCCGGTTTTTCAGACCGGTTGGAAAAAGGGCGGAGAGGTGGCGGCACGAAAGAGAAAACTGAGGACGCGCCGCCTTCTCCGCTCGCGCAAAGACTACACTCTAAGGCACCGCTCGTTTCTCACTCCGCCTCAGACTGGCCAGATAAGGCTTGCGACCCGTGCACTACATCTTTCACTCAGACAGTCAGATTCGTTTGTGTGTTTTACTGTACTACCGTACTTGTAATCTAAGGCTGTAGCGTCGCGGGTGGGACTTGCACGCCACGGTGTCGGTCTCTTACCGGTGTCACGGGTTCTCGCGCTTGGGTTCGCGGGTTTCGCCGGGCACTGTTGCAACTGGTGCTGCAACCAAGGCTGCAACGTGTCAACAACCGCCATTGCATCGTCAACTGTGTTGCTTTGGCCCAGGAAACCCTCAAGAAGTTAAGTATTTCCTTTTAGCTAACTTGTGACTAACTACAATGGTTTTTTTTTTGTTTTATAGGTTTTAGACACGTTCTCGCCCGGCGCTGCGACATCACGACACCGACGCGGCGCTGTGACATCACGACACCATGCGACGTCGCGATACCACAACACCAACACGGCGCCACGATATAGACGCGGGCGCCGCGACGTCATGACATGACACCGACGTGGCGCCACGAACCACAGGTTTCGTGAGGGTCACTAATGCTGTATCCGTACCCGTACCACACGCTCATTCCTCCAGCGTCTCTACAGCACCCTTAACACTTCTTCAGCTCAACCTCTCTCCCCGCCACACTGCCTCTTCTTCCCCGCCGTCTCCACCTTCACGGACCATCCGGGGCCGGTCGATGAGAACATCCCACGACACCGCTCGAACATCAGCGTGGCACCAGAGACGCTCAAAGCGGCCTACCCGAGCCTCGCAGGGCCGCTCTGTGCAGGCGACTTCGATGACTTTGTCGGCATCGGCGCACCGCTCGTGCTTGCCTCGTCATCGCCGACCGCGGTGCCGCGCGTCGTGCAGGACTCCCTCGCGACATGCCAGCGTGGGCGCTGATATTCGCAGCGCTGGAGGCCGTGGAGGACTGGTTCGACCCCGTGCGGCACACGCTTACCTGGTACTTTGGCGCGCCCGAGGAAGACATGGCCGCGGGGAGACGCACGGTCACATACCTTGCCCGGCAGGACGGCCTTGAGGGCAAGCGGCTGCGCGCTGTGGACCATGCGGCGCTGCTGGACGTGCTCACGGGTCTCGCTAGGACGGGCGTTGCGTGGATGAGAAGGCGAGCTGGACGGAACACATGCGCGCGGTGGCTCAGTCGTCGGTGAGTCGTGACCCCAACACGAGGCAGCAGATGATTGACTAATATACGCGCTTTTCCATTTTGTTTAGATTGTGTTGAGCGTATTTAGAGATCTCGTCGCGAACGCGGTGTTCATGAAGCGGGGTCCGCAGAGCGCTTTGATGGAGTTCTTCCCGGTAACTGCACATGTGCTCAAGAATGCAGTCTAACATCTCCGGCCACCTGTAACACCCGTACTCTATAGATTCAGTTTTATATTCTGATCACGATTTTGAGCTTGACCAGAGTGCGGTCATCGTGTGGAAAGGTAGCCATAGTGCACTTAGTATTTTGCGTGGACTGATTATATAATTTTAATTTTTAATTCCCCCAAATAATTTGTGTGAGAAGAAAATCCGGCATGTGCTGCCGGAACATACATTTAATCTCAGCCTACTTCCTAATCCAAAAACGAAGGGCCTATCTCAATGGATCTTGCTGTAGAGGTGCGAACTCTAACTCGGACCGAACTTTTGACAACTCGGATCGACTCGAACCAGTCTCGAACCCGAGAGTTCACACCAGTTGTCTCCAAAAAATGGGCTGTAGATATTTTCTTCGTCGTATTCTTGATCTATCTCCATCCCAGCCAAAGTAACAACCTCATGTAATCTGTACCAAAATGGTGGATGAATGTATTGTATTAACAGAAACCCAGAACCTGCAAACAAAAAACTATAGCGCTGAACTCCCGAGTCAGTGTTGGAGTCGAGTTGCCAACTCGCATCACTCGCGGCATCGAAGGTGGCCGTAGCCGAGCACATATTACATAATTTTTTTTGAACATCTGAATACGTTCCCTACCTACGTTTTGGCATCCGGAGCTCATTTATTGTAACGTGGTTGGGTGGGACGAAAACTCGATCCAGGCAAGATGATACGGCCAGTCCAGTGCAAGTAGTCGAGCCATGAGTTACAGCATGAGGATGCCCTGGTAACCCGAACTCAGGATGAAAGCACGGGGATGGTGGCATTTTATCAAAGAGATGCCATACTGTGTGAGGCTTCCATTCTCTATCGAAGAATATAATAACGAATTATTTCCAATTTTTGGCTCCACCCAATCGCGACCCCGATAAATCAGCTACAGCGGATCCGCAAGTGAAAGTTCCGTAAGGTATTTCATCGCCTCAACGCGGTACGTGTCCGACGTTATAGTTCTGTTGGCGGTCGGGCTATCGACGAGCGTCATTAATTGCAGAGATGAGGTGGTGTATCGCGGCCATCGTGGGCTCAATCCGCGGTCATTGGGATCCAGGTTCGTGGCAAAGTGGATTAGGTAGTCCGTCAGGTCCCCCCCGCCATAGATAATCGGAATATCGGACCCATGAACCGCGCCAAGTACGGGCAGTGACTTCAGGCGCTTGCTTACTGTGTGCGTGTGAGTGGGGTACATGGATCCGCGTGCGTAAGTGAGAAAATACGAATGTGCAACGTACAAAAGGACCAAGTATTCTGCCTCTCTGACAAGTTGTCCAGGAAAAAGCGCCGCGGTGCTTGGAACACCAAATCGCCGAAGAGAGAAGCAATACGTTTGAATTCTGGGGTGAATACATTCTGGGTACCCGTGTCGTACGGCGAACCCTGAGTGACATCCTGGGGGTACAGCGTAAGCAACCTGTCCATCTGGGCATCCGTTATACTAGGAAAGAGGAATTCCGATAAATAAGTGCGTAGCTCCGCCTCGGTCCTGCGAGTTCTCCATGGTCAGTGAAATGATTGATGTGACAAAAATCGACGATTTACGTGACATTAGTCTGAGAAAGAGAGAACAGAGTCCCTTCATCATCGCAATCTCCTATGACGAACGGGATCTTCGCCACTTTCCCTTGCCGGGTGAGCTCAAGCGGGGAGTCCGCCAGAAAAATGCCATCTATTCGGGGCCGCCAGACGAGCGCAATAGACTGTGGGGTGGGTGGTTCATTGGTCACTACGAAAATCTGACGAGCATGGTGAAGTAGACCACACCTGATATGAGAAGAGTGATGGAGTGCTGTCCATGGCGGCCTTCAACTCCTTGTAGGGTGCCACCCGCAGACACGCTAAGGTGTCGGAAGAGCTCGTGCAACCAGTGCGTTCAACGAGGTAGTCGTAATATTGTTGACCCTACAGGCACAAGTCAGAAGTTAAACGAATCCGTAGAATATATGCTCACACGCGTGATATCATTGGTCTGCGAGGGGGGCCCAGATTGTATGAATGCCGCGCGGAACAGTCCTTCAGTGTTCCCACCGTTTGCCAACATCTGGAGTGATACTGAGATTGCACCAGCACTTTCACCCCAGCTGAAAGATGTCAGCAGACTCCGCGTTAAAGGGCCACTTCACACTTACATTGTCACTTTCGACGGATCTCCACCAAATGTGTGGATATACTTTTGTATCCAATGAAGTGCCAGACGCTCTGCAAAATCAGGTGTTACAACGGTCATTGTGACCACTGGACGAGCGCTCACGATCCCACAGCCCGAGATTGCCTACTTTGGCATCTTTGACTTCTTGACTGGCCAGGAACCCGAAGGCTAGCATGGGTGAATCTGTTCAGAGAGAAAGAAATGCAATTGATCTGAGGCGTAGACGCACCTGAAAGGCTGGGACAAGGACGAGGGTTACGCAACGTCAAGAAGAACAATTCGAGTTGTGCTCACCGATAATTCATACTTACATAAACCACAGGCTGCTGAAGCGCGATTGAGTGATTCACAATGGTACTGCCATCGTTGCTGTGCATTTCATTATTTCCTAAGACACGGATGATGGAAAAATCAATATGATACGGACAAAGCTGACGACCCGACTTCGAAACCGCCTGTGAGGGATTAAATTAGGTTAGTAAGAGTAACAGGTCTGATGTATTAACTACGTTTTACCTCCATATATCCACTGCCAGGGGGTCATCATTATTAGTGAAAGTGATGGCATACCCTTTCATAGGGAACACACCACTACTACCGGGAGTTTTGAACCAGGTCTGGCATCGGCGGGTGCAATGACATTGAGTGTCAGGCCTACAAGCTATGATCAGAATTGCTCTTCGTGATGCGGAGCTTCCCCAATGGCCTGCTCACAATCTTCGCCGTCTGGAATCGTGAGTGTTCCGTTTCCAAAGAGGCTCGCGAAGTACTCAAGCGTCTGTTGAGGCAGCCCATTCGGAATCGCAAGCGCAAGCGCTTGTTGGGGGCACGAAAGGCCGTACGCAGTAGCATTGTGTGTACCAACGTAGGGGACAGGTGACCGGGGATGACGGAAGCGCAAGTTGCCAACTCTATCAGTGAAGACCAGGTCGGCAGGTCAGTCAAGGAAGGCAGAGAGCTGAACCGAAGTCAACTACGGACGGTGGCTTCGCAAAGGGGATGCCGAGGAACTTATTCACGCCGTTGGCCGTTGTTCCTATGAACGTTCCCTTGTCAAGCGTGACGATAGGACAAGTAGCATGTGTTGTAGGAGTGGCCAAGATTGTCGCAGTTGCGGCGCAGATGACAAGAAGCGACGCCCGAAGAAAGACCATGACCGTCAGAGAAGAATTGGGGAAGTCTAAGGGGGACCTCTGAGCAGCATCATGAGAAGGAAAGCAGGCACCTAAAGTAGGTGCATTGGACGCCCAAATCAATGCCTCCCAGGTCCGGTGTCGGAGTCACCGCGACAATATTTCACCATTACTGTAACAGTTACAGTGTAACTTTAGAAATCGAACTTCCTGATCCGATTTACCGTAAGATGCAACGGGAAGGCGCTTTTCGGATTCTGAACAACTGGGCAACCCAGAAGTTCAAATTCAAACCGCGTATGACACACGCGGTTTGAAGTCGCCGTTTTCTTTGTAACTCCCCCACGCGGCACGTAAGCCTTATGACGCATGACTCGGAGGCTTTCCATCATGTTAAGTCAGTAGCAAGGTCAGTTCGAATAGAAGGTGGTATAGAAATATATTCACGTAGAGGGGAAGTGGATACAGGATGATAGTCTGCGCAAGGTCTGCGCAAAGGTCTGCGTCTTAAGCCGGCTTATGCTTCTAATTACATGATTTGTAATCTGCATCAGCGTTTGCCAATTGCGGGAATTGCCGGTTGGTGGTGCAGGTGAGTGATTTCGCAGCCAATTTGGTGGGCTATTTGCTAGGGACGTGGACGAACGCGTAGACACAGCGCAAGATGTCAGGTTTGTTCCCGCACCAGGCCTCTTTGGGCATGACCCCATCAAGAGCGAGCGTGGGCGTGACATTGCGGAGCAAGACCGCGTGTTCGAGCGCAACGTACCAGTAATATGATTCACCAACAAAACAAGAGGACATCTCTCAACACGGTGCGATTCCACCCCACTTTCGCACTCATCCCAACAGCAATGCGACCGAAACCCAAGCCCTGGATGGGGCTCTTGTCGCCCAGGACGGTCTTCACCGGGGTGTGAAGTGAGTAAACGACTTGCGGTTGGAGCACATGGTGCGTGATGCACAAGTCGACGATGCACTGATACTGGGGATCGTTCTGTGCAGGCATGCCCTGGGACACTTTGAAGTGGCGAACAGTATCATCAAAGTTGGACGCGGGGATCTTCGGCGACAGCAATTTGGCCGTTTCGTCCGCGGGCTTTGGCTTGGTGGCAAGATCACTCTTTGCCTTTACGTTCACCTCCTGCCCCTTTCTGAGCTTTCGGCATTCGCTTGCGTCATGTCTGCGGATTTTGCAGTGAATGCATTTCTGTTTCTTCTGCGTATCCGACTTATCGATTTCCTTTCTCTTTTCCCCTTTTCTGCCTTTGAAACGTACATGGTAGCACCACCCCCTGACTCGTGCACATAGCCCTGTCCATCGAGGATAACTTGGGACTTGGCGTACTCAGTTTTGAGGTCAGAAGACTTGGTGGTGGATAGAAAGGTTTCTAGGCTGGAGAGCGAGGATGGAAGGGATGATATGATAGCAAACACAAGAAGCTTGTCCTGGAGTGTGAGGCCGAGGTATTGACAGCGTGGATCATTGACATGATCACGGTATAGATCTGGGGTTCCATCGGCTCATGATCAGAGAGTATGTTACAGAGTTTCATCCAAAATGGGGGTCTTATAGTGTACACCTGTCGTACTGTGCCCAAGTCACGCAGTCCGATCACCGAACTCCAGCAGATGGTGGCATTTCGAAAGGCTACGTGAGGCTTTTATTCTCCATCAGAAAATAGAATTACGAATGTTTTGAGTCTCAATTGTGGTTCTACACAACCGCAACCTCGATAAACCAGCTACTGCGGATTCGCAAGTGAGAGTTTCGTCAGGTATTTCATCGCCTCAACGCGGTACGTGTCTAGCGTTATGTCTGCGGGGACTGCGCCATCGAGGAGTGTCAGCAATTGCGGCGACGAGGTGGTATACTGCGGCCAATGCGGGCCCGATCCGCCATTAGGATCTAAGTTGGTGGCAAAGTGGATTAGGTAGTCTGTTAGGTCCCCCCCGCCATAGATATTCAGGATATCGGACGCATGGGCCGAGCCGAGTATAGGCAGCGACTTCAGGCGCTTGCTTACTGTGTTACGTGTGAGTAAGGGAACAAGGGCCTGCGCGCGAAAGCGAGGAAAAATGTGCAACGCACAATATGACCAAGTATTCTGCTTTTCCGATGAGTTGTTCAGGAAAATGCGCCGTGGTGCTTGGAATACAAAATCACCCAAGATAGAAGCAATGCGTTTGAATTCTGGGGTGATCGCATTTTGGGTACCCGTGTCGTATGGCGAACCCCGAGTGACATCCTGGGGGTACAACGTAAGTAACCTGTCCATCTGGGCATTGGTTGCATTGGGAAAGAAGAATTCGGATAGGTAAGTGCGTAGCTCCGCCTCGGTCCTGCAAGCACTCCATGATCAACGAAATGACTGACGTGACAAAATTTGAGCATTTACGTGACGTTAGTCTGAGAAAGAGAAAACAGAGTCCCTTCGTCATCGCAGTCTCCTATGACGAATGGTATCTTGGCCACTTTCCCTTGTCGGGTGAGCTCCATCGGGTTATCCGCCAGAAAAATGCCATCTACACGGGGCTGCCAGACGAGCGCAGCAGACTGTGGGATGAGTGGTTCATTGGCCACTACAAAACCCGGACGACCGCGGGGAAATATGCCACTCACCTGGTATGAGTTGAATGACGGAGTGCTGTCCATGGCGGCCTTCAACTCCTCGTAAGGTGCGGCCCGCAGACACGCTAAGGTGTCGGAAGAGCTCGTGCAACCCGTACGTTCGACAAGGAAGTCATAATATTGTTGACCCTATAAAATCGCTCAGAATTGAGCGAACTCGCAACACATATTCCTACATGGGTGATATCACCGATCGACATGGGTGCTCCGGATTGCATGAATGCTGCAAGGAACAGGCCTTCATTATTACCACCGTTTGCCAACATCTGGAGTGATATCGAGATTGAGCCAGCACTCTCACCCCAGCTGAAAGGTGTCAATAGAATCCGCGTTGGTGGGCCACTCCACTTACATCGTCACTTTCGACGGATCACCCCCAAAAGCGTGAATATACTTCTGTACCCAACGTAGTGCCAGACGCTCTGTAAGGCCAAGTTGTTACAGTGTTGATTGTGCTAACTGCCCGAACGCTCACGATCCCACAGGCCGAGATTGCCTACTTTAGCGTCTTTGACTTCTTGACTGGCCAGGAACCCGAAGGCTAGCAAGGTGTTAGTTTGTTTAGAATCAACTCGGGGCAGACACACCTGAAACGCTGAGAAGAGGAGAGGATGAGGGTCCAGCAAAAATTACGAAGAACGATTCATGTTGTGCTCACCGATAGTTCATGCTGACGTAAATCACAGGCTCTCTCAGTGCGATTGAGTGATTCACTATGACACCGCCATCGTAGCTGTGTATTTATTTATTTTCCCGGCAAACGAATGATGGAAAACAAAGTGACCGTACAGCGTTGACGACCCAACTTCGAAACCACCTGTGTAATGATTAATTATGTTAGTAAAGAAGAGATTGCAATACGTCTCACCTCCATATATCCACTTCCAAGGTGGATTATTACTATTAACACAAGTGATACCATGTCACAGAGCACACACCACTATAACCGGGAGCTTTGAACCATGTTTGACATGGGATGGTGCAACGACATTGAGAGTCAAACCTACAACTATTATCAGAATCGCTCTCTGTGGGGCACAGAGCGTCCACGATGGTCTCCTCACAGTCTTCGCCGTCTAGAATCGGGGTTCCAGAGATGATCGAGAGGAAATCGACCGTCTCTTGAGGTAGCCCGTCAGGGACTGCCAACGTGGTTGCTTGTTGGGGGCACGAAAGACCGAATGCAGTGGCATTGTATTTGCCAACGTATGGGCCAAACGCATTGGGCAGACGGAAACGCAGGTCGCCAACTCTGTCGGTTTAACGGGTCAGTCAAAGAGGACAGAGAGTCAAATCTACGGACGGTGGTTTCGCGAAGGGGATGCCGAGGAACTTGTTTACACCGCCTGCCGTAGTTCCCAAGAACTTCCCCTTGTCAAGCATAACGATAGGACGAGTAGTATGTTTTGTAGTAGGTGCCAAGAGTATGGCAATCGCGGCGCAAATGATAAGGAGTAACGCCTGAAGAAAGACCATGACCGCCAGGAAGGAATTGGGCTAAGGGGACCTCTGAGCAGCATGATCAAGAAAGCAAGCAGCTAAAGTAGGTTCATTGGGCACCCCAAATCAGTGCCCCAGTCACCGCGGCCACATTTCATCCTATATTTAGAAGTCGAACTTCCTGATCCGATTTACCGCAAGTTACAAGGAGAAGGCGCTTTTTGGATTCTGGACAGCTGGCCGACCCAGAAAGGTCTCAAACTGCGGGCAAGGACCGCGGGTGACTCAGGCTTCCCACGCGTTTTGGAGTCGCCGTTATCTCTTCGCATTACTATCGTTCCCGCACCTCTGCAAAAAAGCGGTAATCTTTTTTTGTAGCTTCAACAACACATCGTAGCTACTTCATTTTGTACATAGTAATAGATACATGTATCTCACACCCGAATCAGATTTTTATCTGTTTGTTTCTGAATCCGTTTAACGTGGAGCAATGGACCCACCTCTGCAAATTTTGGTCACGCATTGTCACACGGCGGCGGCAGGGTTTTGGCAGGCAGAGGAATGGGCGGCGTTTCGGCAAATGTGGCAACATGTGCCAGTCATTTTGCTGTCCGAAAAGGAGTTTGCCGAATTGGGTCACGTTTTGTCACCTCTTCATGGTCCTTGGTGAGATTGTTGTCTCCAACTCGATCGCCTCCACTTATTGACTCCAAAATTTGCAGTGTAACTGTGGTGATAGATTTTAACGTCGATGTGAGGTGAATTTCAGTAGGGAGTTTGGGATCGCTGGGATCTGGGGGTGTGGGCACGCTTTCTAGACCAGCCCATCACCTTTGTCGATTTTTCATGACCCTACGTTTGCTCTGATCCTCATTATATTGTGTGATCTCACATCTACATATGCTAGAGAACATAGTGTAACTTTTTTTGGGAAGACAGGGTGCCAGGAAAGTACTGATCTACTAAGATCTTTCGGAATTTGCAGTTGCGGGTACGTTTGCAGAGGTGTGGGAACGATAGTAGCTGCAGGCTAACTCCACAGTAAGGACACGTAATATATTTTTTACTCACCTCTGGTCCAAATTAAATATATTGTGCTTCATCTTTTTATTTTTATTTCAACCCCATGTTGCAAAGTTGGCAAAATGATTGTCTGTCACGCAGCAGCAATGTTGTCCTGCACTGTACCTGACCCATGGGGTTCAAACATCGAAGTCCAATAGAATGTGGCGGCTTCTCATCAAAGAAAGGCCAAACAAGGTTTCGACTGTCCATTAAAAATAAAATTACGAAAGGTATCAAAGTCCCAAATGCAAGTTCACGTGACCGCGGCCACTTAACCTACAACGGATGCACAAGCGAAAGCTCCGTGAGGAAATTCATCCCATCAACGCGGTACGTGTCTAGCGTTATGCTTGCGGGGACTGCGCCATCGAGGAGTGTCAGCAATTGCGGCGACGAGGTGGTATACTGCGGCCAATGCGGGCCCGATCCGCCATTGGGATCTAAGTTGGTGACAAAGTGTATTAGGTAGTCCGTCAGGTCTTGCCCGCCGTAGATGTTCGCAATATCGGTCGCATGGGCCGAACCGAGTATAGGCAGCGACTTCAGGCGCTTGCTTACTGTGTTACGTGTGAGTGAGGGAATAAGAATCTACGCGCAACAGCGGGAAATACGTGCAACGCACAATATGACCAAGTATTCTGTTTTCCCGATAGGTTCTTCAGGAAAAACCGCCGTGGTGCTTGGAACACAAAATCACCCAAGAGAGAAGCAATGCGTTTGAATTCCGGGGTAAGCGTATTGTTGGTACCCGTGTCGAATGGCGAGCCCAGGGTGGCATCCTGGGGGTACAGCGTAAGCACTTGGTCCACCTGGGCAGCTGTTACATTGATCAGGAAGAATTGAGCTAAGTAAGCGCGTAGATCCGCGTCGTTCCTGCGGCACTCAGTGATCAATACAACGTTCGACGCGCCAAAAAAAGAGCATTTACGTGATGTTGGCGTTGGAAAGAGAAAACAAAGTCCCTTCGTCGTCGCACTCCCCTGCGACGAACGGAATCTTCGCAACTTTCCCTTGTTGGACAAGTTTCTGCGGGTGATCCGTGAGAAAAACGCCATCTGCACGGGGCTGCCAGGCGAGCGCAAGAGACTGTGGGATAGTTAGTTGGCCGCTTGGGAACTCTAAGGAGCAGTAGGGAGTAGACCACGCACTTGAAATGAGAAAAGTGACGGAGAGCTATCCATAGCAGCCTGCAACGCCTCGTATGGTGCCGCACGCAGACACACTAAGGTGTCGGGAGAGCCCGTGCAATTGGTGTGTGCAACGAGGAAGTCATAGTATTTTTGACCCTACAAATTCGCTCAGAAATTGAGTGTACTCGCAGTATATATGCCTACATTCGTGATATCACCGACCGGCGTGGGGGACCCGGACTGCATGAATGCTGCGCGGAACAGTCCTTCAGTGTTCCCACCGTTTGCCAACATCTGGAGTGATACTGAGATTGCGCCAGCACTTTCACCCCAGCTGAAAGATGTCAGCAGACTCCTCGTAAAGGGGCCACTTCACACTTACATCGTCACTTTTGACGAATCGCCACCAAATGCGTGAATATACTTCTGTACCCAACGAAGTGCCAGACGCTCTGTAAAGTCAGATGTTACAATGTTGATTACGCCGACTGTCCGAACGCTTACGATCCCACAACCCGAGATTACCAACTTTAGCATCTTTGACTTCTTTACTGGCTAGGAACCCGAATGCTAGCGAAGGATTAATTTGTTAGCGAGACGGAAAAAAAATCAAGCTGAGTGGCGGACGCACCTCCAAGACTGAGAAGAGAACGACGGTTACGTAAGTCATGAAGAACGATTCAAGTTGCACTCACCGATAGTTCATACTGACATAAATCACAGGCTGATGAAGTGCAATTGAGCGATTCACAATAACAGTGCCATCGAAGCTGCGGATTTCTTTATTTTCTAGGATACGGATGATGGAAAAATAGAACCGTACAAAGCTGACGACCCGTCTTCGAAACCGCCTGTGGGGTAATGTATTATGTTAGTGAGGGCAACAGGTCAAAGGCATTCCGTACGTCTCACCTCCATATATCCACTACCAATTGGATTATTGCTATTAGCACATGCGACAGCACACCATTTACAGAGCACACACCACGACAACTGGGAGTTTTGAACCAGGTTTGACGTCGGCAGGTGCAAGGACATTGAGTGTCAAACCTACAAACTATGATCAGAACTACTCTCCAATTGGGCACAGAGCACGGCCTCCTCACAATCTTCGCCTATTGGAATTGTGGCTTTGGTTCCGAGGCTCTGGAGGAACTGGAGCGTCGGCGGCGGTAACCCGTCCGGGAGCGCCAGAGGGTCAGCTTGTTGGGGGCATGAAAGACCGAACGCAGTGGCATTGTGTTTGCCAACGTAGGAGCCATACGGTTGGGGCAGACGGAAACGCAGGTCGCCAATTCTGTCGGTTTGACGGATCAGTCAAGGAAGACAGAGTCGAACCAAAGGCAACTACGGACGGTGGTTTCGCGAAGGGGACCCCGAGGAACTTGTTGATGCCGCTGGCCGTTGTTCCTACGAACGTGCCCCTATCAAGCGTGACGATGGGGCCACCGTATGTTGGAGGAGTGGCAGCCAAAACTGTGGCAGCCGCGGCGCAGATTGCAAAAAGTGATACCCGAAGAGAGGCCATATCGGCCAAGAAGAACGATTAGCGAGAATTCCGAAGGGGCGGGGACTCTGAGCTTTAAGGCATTGGCCTCTGGAACCCCGGGCTCCGGTGGAAATGTATGTTGGCAGTGCATTACCATTTGCCAATTAGACGGGCGTATAATCAGAAGCCGGGTTCTCGTCAGCGCTCTTGGACGGGTTACTACGTAACTGGTCGATGAGACAAGAAGACGTGATCAATGAATGCCATTTAATTCGCATGTGACCGCATTCGGTTGTAGTGCGATTGACCCGGGAGCAAACGACACCCATATTCCTCTTCTACGTACAATTCACCTGTCGACTACTTTTTCCCCTTGGAGGTGCAGTATTCTATGTACAAAAAGAGCAGCAGGATGGGAGAATAGGAAATAGGGTGATACATCAAGGGGTGATTAATGTGATTAGTGGTGATTCGGTGTTGCATCATGCTCAGGCTCAAGCGGCGATGCAACTTGTACATGTACTATAATCTCTCGATTCAAAAAAAGAAAAAGCTCTGTAAACACTGTATCCAAAACACTATGGTGCATATGAGCGCAGAACACTGGCAGTATGTCACAAGACACGAAGCGGGACGGGAGAATGGGAACAGCATCGCGTTGAGCGGTGATGCCGGTGATGCCGGTGATGCCGGTGATGCCACACCAGTTACTATAACCATTCTTCCGGTGTGACCCTGATTGCACTCCCTCGAACTCCGAGTCCCCTACTGCCTTGGTGATCTTCCGCTCTGGACGCGTCCTTGAGCTTGAGGCCTGAGTCTCAACCATTTTTTATTATCTTGCGCTTTCTCTCAGCCCTGGTTCAAGACATGTCTACTGAAGTGTCAGTTCATATGGTAGTTTAATTACATGTGTGGGAACGCAGTGTATGGATAAATGGGGAAGAAGAAGTCTTGTTGGAACTTGGAAGTAACTTCGTTGGACGGCTTCCGACGGCATGAGTGCATGCCGTGTGCTTTGGAGGACAATCAAGATGAGTGCTGGTCGTTTTTACTAAGAACGTACATAAACACATGGGCCGGGCCACCATGAAACCACAGCGAACTGAAGAGCGCTATGAGCGCTAACCGGCGCTAACCGGCGAAGCTGACGACAAAGCGTGTCCCAGTACAATAAGCCCCCGAACCTGCGCCCGGCGGTTGTCCTCATGAAAGTCCAAGTAACTAGTGAATCCAACCGCTATTTCCCACAGCAGGTCAGGCAGTCAATTGAAACTTGTTCGGGGGCGCTGACCTTCTCCTTGAATGATCCGTTGCGATGCGTATCGTAAAGATTTCGTACTTACGGTAGTTCAGTTGTCAGGGACCGGAACAAATGTCAGGAACTGCCGGTGCCACGGAAACATGACGTCAAAACACTGTTCCGGGTCAAATGAACTTTGAGTCATTGGTTCTGTACACAGCTTGGTACCTCCAGCCTCATGCCCTGACCGTCAGGTGGAAAATGCATACATGTAAGTTACATGTCCTTATCATATGATCTCATCATCGCCCGCCACCGTGACCACAGGAAAGCTAGCAAGCCGCGTCGGTCCCCAGCCCATGTTCGGCGTGTTGTCGGGCAGTGTCTGGTGTTCAAGCAAGTGTCCAAGCCTTTTTATTAACCATTTACTGTATACTTATACCAAGACTTATAGAGCATTCCGAGATATGAGTAACAAAGTAAAGTACTGATCCTCAGGCGAGCGTTCACAGTTCCACGATACAACGCAAAGAGCTCACATCGAAACTTGCGGCGAAAGCTCAAGGAGCTTCCAAAAGTCACTAGCTGATTCGACCTCACTTAGAAAGAAATGCATGTTCAGGCCAGTCGACGGTCACCGTTTCGTTCTGAGTGTAGAAGACTTCGATATCAGGAGACGTACGACACCTTACTCACTTTGGGGGCGGTTGTGCCCCTGTTGGAAAATTGCAACGCCTCAACGTGCTCTCCACTGGGGTGGCCCGGCGACGTGTATACAACTCGTTTACGCTATTGGGTGCACCGGAACAACGCCCGAGGAAGATATGATAAGCTCAAATTTCAAGAAGGTTTGGCAGATACTAAAATTCGGTAGATACAAAAATAAGACGAATTCCTTCGTCTGGAGCGAGTCCAAGATCAAGCAAGACATCAAGCAAGACACATTTGAGATAACTGAAAGGCCATGTATGCTAGTGACCCGATTTATAGTTTTCTTCGCGCGTTTCTGCTTTAGATGGGGTAAAGTAAGGACATGTTTGCGACATAGTTGAGCGCGTCAGTGCGGTAGTTGTCATCGCCGATGATAATCGGGAAGAGGGTGCTGTCTTGGAAGATGGCTGCCTTGGGCTTTTTCGGGTCCCACTGGGGCCACGGAACCCCGAGACCCCTCTTGCCGTTAGGGTCGAGGTTGTTGGTGAACCGGATGAAATAGTCCCTGAGTTCCGAGAGGACAGGGCCAACAGCGAAGGAGTTGGGGACGTCCGTTATATGGGCCTGAAAAGTGATGCGAGATGTTAGCGTGTGACGGGCGTGGGAAGCAAGTCAAGTCCCTACCGCTCCGACGAAGGGCAAATCCTTGCCACGTTTGTGGACTACGAAGCACGTGGGTGAAATAAGCAGCGGGTCAAACGTCATCATGGATCAAACGTACTGAACCCCCACGACTTCTGCTTGTCGGCCCTGTGCTGGAGGAAGTACCGACGCGGGCCGTGGAACACGAAATCGCCCTGAAGCGCTGCCGTACGCTTGAATTGTGGACCTAGCCATCGCTGTGTGAGTATTGCTAAATTATGACTCTTGGGTGCGAGCGACCGTACTGAGTGCATTCTTGATTCCGGTGTCGAAAGGACACCCGGCCCGCTGGTCATCCGGGTAGTACTTGAGAAGGAGGTCGATTTGGCTGTCCTTGGCTTTAGGCATCATGTACAGTTTCATATAGTCCTTCAGTTCGGCCGTGGTCCTGGATGGAGATAAGATTCGATGCGCATCGACGTGCGGTGGTTCCCACATACGTAATGTTTATCGTGGATATCGAGAATAATGAGCCTTCGTCGTCGCAGTTTCCTGACATGCCGGGTCAGCCTTTGTCGCGAGTGGGCTCAGCGGACACACCTGCAATCATCGGTACGTTTGCCACGTTGCCGCGCAAGACAGAATATTGTGTAGGTTCTTTCAGGAAGACGCCGTCGACACGGGGTAACCAGGCTAGCACGAGTCCCTGTGGAATTGTCAAACACCCGATCACACAGCGACGACAAGGCCATAAGCCCTCACCTGATACGCGAAGAAACTCGGAGAGTCGTCCATTGCTTTCTTGTATGTGTTGTACGGCACCTTGCGAAGACAGTCGAGTGTGTCCGAAGCCTTGCTACAACCGGTCTTTTCGACCATGAAGTCATAGTACCGCTGCCCATTCTCGATGTCTCCGACGGGGATGGGTCCACCGGACTGCATGATTGCACCACGGAACAGCCCTTCATTATTTCCGTTGTTCGTTATCATGTGGTGAGCCACAGAGATAGCACCAGCGCTCTCTCCCCAGCTGTGGCCAGTTAGTCGACGGAACCAACAAAGTGTGATACAAGGTGCTGCTCACATGGTCACTTTCGATGGGTCACCACCGAACTCTGAGATGTAGGTCTGCACCCACTTCAGGGCAAGGCGTTCTGCAGACACAACGAGTGTGAGTGAAAACACGCAGGCAAGAGCGCCGTCCACTCACGATCTTGGAGACCAAGGTTTCCGACCTTTTCCGCTTTGACTTCCTTTCCAGGTAAGAAACCGAATGCTGCGAGGACAGAGATCAGAGCCCGATCCATGTGGGAAGAAGTTACCCATCGCACCAGAAAGCCTGGAAACAATCGGCATCAGTAAGAAACCCCCGTCTTGGGGATATAAAAACCTCACCGATAATTTACGCTGACGTAAATGACCGGTTGGCCAAGGTCAATAGAACGAGCAACAAAACTGCCACCATCATAACTGCGGAGATAGATCTCAGAAGTTGAATCGAATCGAAAAAAAGAAGACAAACGTAGAGGTTCCACCAATCTCGAAACCACCCCCGAAAATCCACTGAAACGATGTATTTATCCAAGTCAACATCGTCGCACCCAGCGATTGTGGAAATACGCACAAATATAACGGGGAGCTTAGACGCAGAAGTTGCACTTGAGGGTTTTACAACGTTGATGGTCAGACCTTGGACAATAATTCACTCGCGGCTGATAGGGAGGACAACATTTCCTTACAGTCCTCGTCCTGAGGGGTAAGTTGGTCCAAGAGTATATTCACGAGGCCGCTGACATCTTTGACTAGCTGCGAGTCCAGCCCGTTCGGAAGATCCAGACGTTGCTGTGGGCAAGACTTGCCGAATTCTTGAGCGTAATAAAGGCCTTCGTACGGTGGAAGGGGTTCTGGTAGCTTCAATCGCCGTTCATTCGTCCTGTGTGCAAAACAGCGTGAGAAGCTTTACAGGATAGTGAAAGCAGGGTACTCACGGTGGATGTGCGAATGGGATGCCCAAGAACTGATCCGTTTCGCCTTTTCGGATACCAGTGAATAAGGCATCGTCGAGGTGGACCTCTGGGGTAGAAGCTAGGTCTTCCGTCGACTCTGGGCCAGCGCAAGGTATGATCTGACACCGGGTAAGAGAGGGGTTCTTGGACTACGAGCCTGTCTACTGGTGAAGCAAGAGCAGAGAGGGCGCGCACGGCCAGCAAGGCCAAAATTGCACGCTTAGATAGCATGATGAGAAAAACGCAGGTTGTAGACGAGCCTGATGCAGCCTTAGTTTGAACACGAGAGAGATTATAAATACCCTAGGCCACCTTGACAGAGGCATGATGGATCCTAGTGTGTATAGAACCTTGGATGCAAAGCCCGCATTCAGACCGACATGTGTTTCGCCTTAGAACATCTTCGGTTCGCAGTATGCAGACAGTGACACCTGTGTAGGAAAGATTACAGAGATGCGAATCCGCATGACGTGCGTTGACACGGACCAACGCCCGAAATTTCCCAAACAAAACAAAGATGCCGCGAATAGGATGACCGTTTGTCTACGATCCTCGGGTTGGCACTAGCTTCCTGTGAGACACGATGTTTAAATTGGGAACGGATCTTGAACCGACTGTGCACCCACCCAAACGAGGGCTTTTTCGAATATCCGAAATCGTATAGCCAAGTCCACGAACTCATTTATCTCCTTGGATCTAGACTCTAGAGAGGAACGTGCACCATAAATCGGTACCATTCAGAATAAGGTCATCGAACTGAGCGCATAATCCCAAGCAAATACAGTACAATGCTGTCAGAGTCGTGTGGACGCCCACGGAGAGCCGCGAAGTTAAAATTTATGCTTCTGCCAAGGTGCCCCTACTGCCAGGTCCCGATGACAGACTTTCAGACTTACGATGAACTCGCAGACTAACTAGGCTTGGGCAATTTCCTTGGCAAATTCGCGGTAACCACTGGCATAAGTTAAGAGGGTGGGACACTGTAAAAGGAGTCTTAAATGACACCCAGAATGGATTGTCCTGAGTCACAGTTACGTGATGAGAAGCAGGCGCTGGCCCCTCTCGTGAGCCGTGGCTGATCGTTCTATTCAAATCACAAGGCACGGGGTGACAATCTCTATCTCGGGTCCTGTCACGGTTCACATCAGTCGTCGCGCTCATCTTAGTAGCCGACGACGAGGACGTTCGGTGAAAACCAGAGCCCAGGAGATCGTGAAGTGAAGTGAACTGTAGGTTACCTCAGAGCGTGATCAACTGACCAGAATTTACAGTACAGTATTAACAGCCGAATTGTCTACTGTACCTGGACCGGCGGCACGAATAACAGGAAATTTGCCTTCCCTGCTCACCTTGTCACCACGGCCAATCCCCCATGATTGTTAGTCCATTCGTATGTTCATCGACGTTCATCGCCCGTCGACCCAACATCATGCCAAAAGTCCACCCACTTCGCCCGATTATCTCCCTTTCGGTTCTAGCTGACCCCAGCGAACAACGCGGCACTCCCGGTTCCGGTAGCTGCCCCTCCGAATCTGATTGTGGTTCTGGTTCTAATCCACTTGATCCACTCCTACGCCGCCCCAGTACTGCAATGCGCATCGCCGATATGGTGTTTACGCGAAGGAGAATCGTGCGGTGGTATGGATAACCATGCCTTGCGTCGCGGGTTCAAAATAATACTTCCATTCTCGCTCCAGCGGCCCCGTGGGCCGAGATATGTAGTCAGGCATACATCCAGCCCTAATACAGTATCCCCGAACCTGCGACACGTTCCTCGCCACAGAAGGGCACCGACCGTGAAAGGCCGTTGGCGTCCTATATGCAAGGGTCTTACGTTTTCGCACTGGCACGTTGTGCTCGGTTCCTCACGATCCGCTACCGTCGGCAGTGACCATCATTTCCCCATCTGTCGTCGTTTCACCACTTTTGTCTACATTGAACACCTAGGAGGGGAGGAGGTTCACATGATTACAGTAAGTGCCACCAACTTCTTCCATGCGGCACGCTCCACTGATATGCCGCTCTCTGCGCGATCCCGTTCGATTGCTGACTGCTATCCTCCCCGCTGTGCAATTATTCACCCGTTCCAGTGTTTTAGAGTCTGGTGACTTTACAACTATCGAGTGCGGCACGATCGGGGTGTTGAACGAGTGAGCGACACTTGGCCAAGAATGGCAGAATGGCGAAAACTATTGATACTTGCGACGAAGCCGTGATCACTGGCACGACGATCTTCAGGTTGGTTCTGCGTCAGTATGAAACTACTGTATGTTATGGAACCCGAACAAGCAAGGTCCCCGTCGACGGGGTCGACACCTCGTATGTAACTACTGTATATTATGGAACCTGAATTAGCTATGTAGCCACGGTGAGTCCGAGTCTGCCGGTGCTCGTCAGTGAGCTCGCATCGTCCTACGTTTTTCTCGATAAAGCGTACTGTATTCAGCAAATGACCTGTCTGTCAGATTACTAGATTACTCGAGGTTGGTCATTTGCTAAACGACAATTGCACGGGACCTTACTAGGCCGTACAGGTACAGTACGTCGTAAGAGTCACGTGAGACGGACTGCGATTCCGGAGTCCAAGATCGAGAAAGACAACACGCAGGACAGTAACTTACAGTAAAGGAGTACAGTATGCCAGTGGCCTGAGTTATTTTGAACGATTCTCATTTCAGACAGTACGAAGAAGGGACATGTTTGCGACATAGTCAAGACAGCCACCGGCTACAGTCGGTGTGGTAGTTGTCATCATCAACGACAAGCGGGAAGAGCGCGCGGTCTTTGGAGATGATGATGATTGCCTTGGGTTTTTACGGGTCCCGCGTTCCCCGGGCGTTCCAAAGAAAGGTGAACCCTTGTTGTACTCATAGACTGCGAAGCATGCGGGTAAAATAAGCAGTAGGTCCACCTCACTGTACAACTGTACTGCGTGAGTTCTTGAATCCGGTATCGAAGCTGGTCATCTGGGTATAGAGTAGTACTTGAGGGGGTTAATCGGTTAATCTCGCTGTCGTTTCGGCTTCTTCATGTACGATTTCAGTCAGTCCTCAAGTACTTCAGTTCGCTCGCAGTCCGGAGAGTACCGACGGATGGAGGCTGCGACGAGGGGAGTACGGACGACAAGCCGACGGTGCGCCTCACGTGGAGCGTGCATGGTGGTCGAGACGAGGGTGCAGTAATGTAGAAAGTCCTGAAGTGTATGTGACATGTGACCTTGTACATGTGGTTCCTGCTTACGAAATATTTCGTGGCCAGGTCACCGGACGAGGTGTGAAGAAAATAATCAAGAAATACACACTGTTCCTGTTCGTACTGTATATGCCCTTCAAAGGCTTACGCAGCTTACGGTCAACCCTAGGGCCTTGGGACAGCCCATACAGTAGTATCACAAGTTGTTACTTGGGTGGGAGGTTATTACGGCAGATCTGAGCTGAGCTGATTCCCCAAAAGAACCACGCCGTCGCGAGGCAGATATCAATAGCGAAGGGTTCTCATGACCTTGCTTATGACCAATGCAGGAATTTGTGTTGTCTCTCCGCGGAATCATCTGACCGCGACGACTCGACAATACCTCAGTGAGTGGTATTCGCCAGGCCTCCGCCGATCACTAGATTGCTGCCTACCTAGTAGTAGCGAACCCTCAAATAGTGTCACATCCTCTCCCAGCCAGCGCACCCCGGTCCTCTTGACTGAGTCGCGGCCAACACTATGATATTCGCTAAATGGACCATCGCCGGCTACGCCATCAACGTAGCGCGTGCTGTTCCTCAAGTATCAACCACCTCCGGCGTATTGACTAGTGTTCCATCGATTACGCTGGTGACGTCCGTTGCTAGTCCGACTGTCCCTCTCACGGCCACATTGCCCTCGCAAGTACCGCTGCCCCCCGTGCAAGCCTGGTGCCCGAGTGAAATTTTCTGTGCTGGAGCGGTGTGTCACGTGTTATTTTCGCGCTCCGATTCCATTATTGAAGCGCATATATCCACCTCCTTCTGTACAGCTCCTGCAAACTGTCAACGTCGCTGAGCTCTGGTCGGACCCAAAGACCTTTGTCGACAAGCCCACAAACTCAAGCTCCCAGTCTGTCCTTACTGCGTTTGCGCCCATCAACTCTACCAATACCACTGAGGGTGCCGTGCTCGACTTCGTGAACACCAACTTCCGTGGCGAAGGTCTCGAACTTGAGGCGCAAGCTCTTCCCAACTTTAACGCAAACCCACCTTTCCTGAACAACGTCGTGGATCCGTTGCTCAAAGCCTTTTCTCAAGTTGTGCATGGCTACTGGACCCAGCTCATCCGTGGGACGAATTCTTCTACACTCTGCGATGGAACGACGTGCGAGAGTACAATTATTCCACTTAACCATACATTCGTGGTTCCAGGCGGGCGGTTCCGCGAACAATGTAGGCGATTCTCATACATATAACCCTTTGTTCAAGCACTTACTCTATCTAATTCATAGACTATTGGGATAGCTTCTGGATAATCGAAGGTCTGATCCAATCCCAGCTGTTTGATATTGCCAAAGAAACGCTGGAGAATTTTATGGACGAGATTGAGAGGTTTGGGTTCATTCCTAATGGCGGTCGAATATATTGTATTACTCCTCCATATGTGCCACGTTCCAAGGATTGACGTCATTATTCATCCAGACCTGAACCGCTCCCAACCTCCGTTGTTTATCTGGGTGTGTCTATCCTGTGATTGACCCACCAGCATTTTGTTCTTGCTAATTGGTGAATCAGATGCTATCCACTTACGTTTCGGCATCCAATGATACTGCCATTCTCGATCGGGCGCTCCCTTTGGCAGAGGCACGTAACCATTCTTCGGCTTTACTTCGTCTCACGATCACCTACCTTTAGAGGGAACTAAAATGGTGGAGGGATAATCGTTCTGTCAACATCACCAGCCCTTATACGAACAAGACTTACACGCTTTCGCGTTTTTCCGTCACCAATAGCGCGCCCAGGCCCGAATCCTATTTAACTGGTATTATCACATGCTTTCCTTTACCATAGCCGCCGACGTCGTTTGGACTTTAGATTATAACACGGCAAACGACCCAACGCTGAGCACACCTTTGACCGAGTCGCAGAGGGCCGAACTCTATTCAGAGCTTGCTAGTGGGGCTGAGTCAGGTGGGGTCTACTCTTCCGACATTTTCTTTTCCTTGGTGGACTGATAAGCGCTCTGAACAGGTTGGGATTACTCCACTCGTTTCATCGCCTTGCCTGTGGATGGCGGAACCAATCATACAGCGCCTGCTCTCCGTTCTGTGAATGTCAAGAACCACGTCCCTGTTGATTTGAACTCTATCCTCTGTAAGCCAGCTATATCGGAAAGTTTGACACTATCTCACCATTGTATCAGACAAGGCCAATCTCATTCTCGCAGATTTTTACAGGTCAGGAAATCATTCCAATAGTACTGCTGTCTCGCAGCATGAGGCGGCGGCGGCGAATATTCGCGCTGGCATCCTTGACCTCTTCTGGGATTCCTCCAAACTCGCGTTCTACGATTTTAACTTGACCTCAAACTCGCGCAACAACTTCTTCTCAGCCGCTACGTTCTACCCACTCTGGGCAAACATCATCCCCGACGAGGTCCTCTCCAGCTCTACAAACGCGTTTGGCTTCTTCTCGACTATCAACATGGTGCTCCGCCGCTATAACGGCACATACCCAACGACTTTCATAGAGTCCGGTTTGCAGTGGGACGCTCCCAATGCGTGGCCACCCCACCAATACATTGCGCTGCAGGCCTTACTTGGGCTTCCAAGCAACATATCCAGCGGTGCAATTCCGCAGCCTGCGAGTGGACAGTCCGCATATGCACTCGTGCCGAGCGGACAGCTTGACGTAGTGGAGAATGCGCTGCCGGGCCAACTGATCGAGAATGGGAGGAATGCTTCGAGCACCGGGAGTAGCGCAGATATCAACGCGCTGAGCGGGACGTTCGTCAATGGCGGTAACGCCACCGCTGACGAGGGCTGGCGCGACGCACTTGCGCGTGGTCTCGCGAATCGATACTTCACGAGCGCGTTCTGTAGTTGGTACGTGTACTATCTCCGTTGTGTCACAAGGTTCCTGACGACATTCTTGCTAGGTACGCTACCGGCGGGTCGATCCCCAACTTGCTCCCGCGATTGACGGATCAGCAGCTGAACGTCAGCCAAAGTATCAACAATACCGGCAACGTTCGTGGCCTCCCTCTGCTAACTTTTTCTCTCTCTTCCAACTTCCAAGTACTCATTTCTCTCGTTGTCACTCTGTAGATGTTCGAAAAGTTCTCGATTAGAGACATCGACAGCGGCGGGCGCGGTGGCGAGTACACCGTACAGGCCGGTTTTGGGTGGACGAACGGCGTCGCGCTCTGGGTCGCGAACACCTTCGGCAGCCAGCTCGTCGCGCCAACGTGCCCTGACCCGCTTGTCGAGGCCAGCGTAACGGGCAGCAGTGGAAGCTCCGGCAGTGGCAATGGAAACGGCGCGCTGCAGCTGTCTGTGGCGCCTCGCGCGCTCGTCGGACTGGCGTTACTCGCGGGCCTGCACCTGATGGTCGTGTAATGGGCAGAAGTTTGAGCCGTGGACAATGTGTATTTTCCTTTTTTGCGCATAGCCTTTTGGGCTTGTCGTTTCCTGTATCTAGGCTCGTCGACACGTTGAACATGAGTACGTTTGCCAAACACATGGTTTAGTCTTAGCGCATTCCTGGCCCGAAAGCCGGGCGTTGCACACAGTTTGTGTTGCTGCGCGCGATGCTATTGCACAAGGGCCGTTGTATGTGACTAACTCGGTGGGGTCTTGAGATGGTTGTGCCCGTGTGAGCCAGGTATTGGACTTATGGCCCGGGAAATAGTCGCCCTGCCTCGGATTTGCAACAGTTGCGGTCTCAATTTTATGTTGCTCAGGGAATGTATATATAGTTTCAAGACAAGAGCCAAAGTTGCCACTCTTTTTTGGAGTTACTGTAGCCCTTGTATCCCGCAACCATGTAGCGTACTGACTACTGTACGGTCTAGGTGTGATCCCCATAAATGGCGTGCAGCAACATATGCGATCAAGATCATCAATCGTAAGTTACTCTCAATGTACGCCACTCACGGACAGCGCCGCGGCCTCACTAACATTGTCACTAACTGCTAGCGGCACCTACTACTGTCCGGTTCTGGTAGCCCCCTTGACCTGTAGCCTGTACACTCTGCCACAGTCAGTACCAGGTCGGTAGGTTGTCAATGGCAATAGCCCCAGCCCGTAATATATTGTTCAATGGTGGACATCGCCTCACGCAACCGGGGCGTTGCCCTGCAACTGCCCCGGTGTCCTTTTTTTGCGACGCCGCCTCTCTGGCGCGCCGGACGTAACTTAACTCCCGACCGGAACGCGGCCTCGGAATGGACGCTGGCCCACAGAAGCTAAGCAGAGAAGAACAACGTGTGGTCTTTTGGGGGGGTCGGGCGGCAAATGCCGACGTTACATCGTGCCGCGGCTACAGCCTGAGGTCACCAGGAAGATGCAGTGACTCGACGCCGGTCAACGAGTTACACGTCCCTCAGGGAGCGAGAGGAGGCCAATAAATTTATGTGGGCACCGAGTCCTTGCTTGGCTACTACAGTAAACCTTACCGGACATCGCCCTTGCTCAAGTACATCTCGATCCACCCGCGGAATTCGGTTACACTGGCAGTAACAGCCACGTGTCGCGTCCTGTTAACATCTTCTGGTGTTTCTCCGCACCTCTAGCCTTTAAAATCTGAAATCTGAACCCTAGCCATGTGTTTCCACCAGCTCTTTGTGCTCTCTGTCATCGCTGCCGCGACCTTTCCCGACTTCGTAGCGCCTCTCGCACCACCTTGGGATGACCTACGTGTCAAGCACACCTGGGGTGCTGTCCCGGCCAACTGGGAGACCCATGGTAACCCTCCCGCTGGCACCACCATTGACCTCCACGTAGCGCTCAAGTCTCACAATGAGAGTGCTTTGATTGAGGCACTCTATGAGGTGGGCGATCCAAGGAGTCCAAAGCATGTCCTCTACAACACTCCTCCGCTCACGATGTACTCACCTGTGCGGTTGCTCTGTTGCAGATACGGTGCACACCTCTCAAGGGAGCAGGTCGCTCGGCTTGCCGCGCCACACACAGACACCCTTGAGCTCATCCACTCCTGGCTTGCACACCATGGTGTCCAAACCTCGTCCATCTCAACGTCACACGGCGGCGGCTGGCTGACGCTGGCTGGCGTACCGGTGCCCCAAGCCAATAAACTGCTCGGAGCGTCGTACCAGCTCTACCGGCACACGGGGACAAATGACACCACTATTCTCCGCACGGTCGGCTATGCACTCCCCGCGGTGCTCCACACACACGTGCAAACCATCGTGCCGACAACGCACTTCGCCTCCACGCACACTATGCGGCAGACACCACGGAGGCGCGCTGTCGGTGCAACTGCAAATATGGCGTCGAGAGAGCCCGTGACGGCGCTGTCGGGTCGCGATTTTGTAGTCACGCCATCGGACCTGCGCTGGCTGTACAGGACGGCCACCTATGTGCCAACCGCAACGGAACAGAATCTACTCGGGATTGCGGGCTACTTGAACGATTACCCGGGCCTGCAGGATTTGAGGATGTTCATGAGCCAATGTCGCGCGGATGCGGTAGATGCGAGTCATGCGACCTTTTCCGTCCAGCTGCTCAACGGGGCCGGTGGGTACAACCCGAACAACCCTTCCGCCGAGGCGGACCAAAACATGCAGTACGCGCAGGCCATGGCGTACCCAACCCCGCACCTCTTCTACGGCACCGGCGGCGTGATGGAGTCATTGCCTGACAGCAACTTACCAGCACCAGGCGACCCATTGCTAGTGTGGCTCGGCTTCGTGCTTAACGGGCAGAAGGTCCCGCCGACGATCAGCACTTCATATGGTATTCAGGAGAAGCATACCCCGCCAGAATATGCTATAGCCCTGTGCAACCTGTTCGCCCAACTCGGTGTGCGTGGTGCTAGCGTCATCTTCCCGAGCGGTAACAATGGCGTCGGCAACTTGGAGGACTGCATTGACGACGACGAGACCGGGAGCGTCCACTTCGTCCCCACGTTCCCTGCATCCTGTATGTGTGGCGTTTTATCTCTTTTTGAAGCAGTACGCTGTCGTAGGCACAGATCGCTCACCGCATCGCCACGGTTTTGCAGGTCCCTATGTGACCAGCGTCGGCGGCACGACGGGTATCCCCGAGGTCGCCGTGAGCTTCTCTGGAGGCGGCTTCTCGAACCATTTTCCGCGGCCGGAGTACCAGCAGGTTGCTGTGCCCACCTACCTGGAGGGGCTCGGCAGCCAATATGACGGCATGTACAAGTGTGTTTTCTGTTGCGACTTGACTTTAGCCTATGTAATTTTCGTGGTTTGTGCAGCCCGGCCGGCCGTGGTATCCCCGACATCGCTGCGCAGGCCCAGAAAGTATATATCGTCGAAAACAACATGGGTTATATCGTGTCCGGCACGAGTTGCGCGGTACCGGTGCGCCTGCCTTCCCTCCCCTGGCTCGTGCGCCCAGCCGACCAATAATGTACAGGTCGTGGCGGGCATAATCTCGCTGCTTAACGACTACCTGCTTTCCGTAGGTAGGTCTCCGCTCGGCTTCCTCAATCCCTGGCTGTACGGCGTCGGCCTCTCCAGCATCAACGATGTCATATCGGGGTCTAACCCAGGCTGCGACACTGACGGATTCTCGGCCGCCGTTGGATGGGATCCTGTTCGTCCCTCGAGACTGTCTTCATTTTCAAGGTTGGCTGATTTTCGGCCCGGCAGGTGACGGGTCTCGGGACGCCGGATTTTTTGGACCTGCTTGCCTCACTTGATTCCCATTGACACCCCACTGGAACCCAAAACACCACCCTTGATCCCACCTTGCTTGCAAAAGCACCTGTAGCCTCGACAACACATTGTATATGTCGGAAAATTCGGGAACGGGTTTATAATGCATTATAATGTCCACGCTTGCTAATATGAGTTATAATGTAATTATAATTTTTGGGTGCCATTATAAATGGACCATTATAGGGGTTTACGGTTCGATTACGGTTATATTTGATTATGTAACATTTTTAAATAATATCATAAGGTCCTTACAATGATATCATAAGACGAATCGATTATAAGGTGCTACGGAATTTTCCGACATATACTTCAATTAATAGATATCCTTGTTTTCCATTGAATTATAATATTTGAAGATCGTCCAAAGCCGGAATATCTTAAGATCTTTCAATAGAATAAGAGCAAATGACCGAACAACAGTGAGGAGTCCCACTCACAAAACACATGCGTGTCACAAACCGCGGCCAATATGTCAGAATAGAGTACGGTTGGGCTCTTAACTTGAAGATCGGACTCCACAGTGGAGAAAGCGAAGAGTATGTCCGATTTGGGATGCCAGGAAATAGATGTTTTCACATCAATCCCTTGACCCGCGCGACAGCCACTTGAGGCCGCGATAGCGAGCGGAGTATCACTCCTCTGGGTGGCAACGAAATTCGAATTCGGTCCGTCATAGGCCTCACCTGCTGGCATAAGTACCCTGCGTATATTAGTCCTATATCGTTTCCCCTCCCGGGTCTGCTTTGTCACATCACCGAGGAGGAAACAATGGATCGAGGTTATGGGGCTGGGTAGTGGACCTTTCACTTATCCTGTTCTTGTTCAATCGGACAAATTGGGTTCAACTCGCATCCCATTCATCATTGATATAGTATCTGTTGGGTTGAGTCATTCTCATGTATGCTACGGATAGGAGGTACGGGTGAATCGCTCATGAATGACGGCGGTATCTAGGTTAGTCTGTGATCGATGCTGTCTGGAGGGTTATCCCATAGGGAGTCTATCAGAATTGAGAAGTAACATTTGTTCCTTCGTTGATAATACTTCGCTGAGCGGGCCCCTATGCCGAGTCCGATGAATACTACAAAACTCCAGCGAGGCATGGCGTCGCCGAGACGATTGTGACCAGGAAGCGGATGAATGACGACCCACACGAAACGACGAACGACAGCATATCAGTTAGAGCAACTCGGATACGATCGAGAGGCTGAACAACCTTCGATTTCTGTTTTCTTTGTGAGTCGTTCCTTGGCCGGCCGGTGGGACCAGGGACCAGGGTGCGAGCGCGAACAGATACTAGGCGGAAAGGAAGCTGGCACTGAGTGCTTCACGATCGGGGATGAGAAGTTCACCCGTCTGGGGAGACCGCGACCCGTGGGTTGCGCCCCTGGGATCGAGTCGATGAAAGGCTGGTTTGATGCGGAGGCCTCGTCACCCGTCCCTTGGCTATTACTGGGAGCAAAATTTTGGACCCGTCGTGGCTAAGTGGATAGGTAGTGACACGTGGGATGGGTACATCTGTTCCTCAAAGACTATCGCTTTCCGAACCACAATTGACAGCCAAGATTGGGTTTATGGGTCCCTCGCTGTTACGAATATGGGACCTCCGAGACGAAACCCTACCACAAGACGAGCCCAGAGTACTGCAGTTAGAAACTGACTTCTCTAATCGTGCCTACGCGTTCCCCAGGAGTTGTATTTGCGAACAAGTACCATTTGGCCGAGATGGCCGAAACAGAGAAAGAAGGGGCGGGGGAAACTCACCTGCTAGGGTGACTTAAAACATCATAGGACTTTGTGTCCATAAAACGATCAGTATGCGAAGTCGTCGCATATAGGCCTATGGACCACGCCCCATGCCCCGTGGCGGTGGTAGCACGGACACGGACGATCAATGTGCTCTCAGAAAGACGGATAAAAGAGGTCACTCAGCGGTGTCCAAACCTCACGTGCGTGTGTGTACACCCGTGTCGGGAGGTAGGGGAAGAAGAGCGAGATTCAGATATCAAAGGCCGTAGCGGAATCATTTTTACATGGTGGCGGCGGATCGAAAGAGTCACTCACTCGCGCGGTCCGTCCGCACCTCGCATTGTCAGTCGTATCCTTCTGGTACTCCCTATCAGACCACACATTCCCGCCTCCGCCCTGCCTATTCGAGTAGGGAAGTTTACGCCAAAAACGCACCTGCCCTGACCACGACCCCTGCCATCACCCGTCGACCATCGTTCGCTCCGTATGTAGACCCTCCCCGTACGCCATGCTCTCGAAGATGACTTGCCGCCACACGGATATTGTAAACTCTGCGGCTTCCTCGTCAAGGACCTTAGTAAGTAACCATGTTAGTTCAGCACGGGTTCGGACAACACATTTCGCGCGTACGGGTTCCAGACCCTCTACGAGTTTGACAGGGCTCTTGTGATCTTTGAGATGTTCAATAACGTACATCACGACGTCGTCGTCGTCGAGCTCGCCAAGATATTTGACCATTAACTTCTTGACGAGCGGCTCTAGCTTGCGATCGATCAATTGCTAGCGTATCCAACGATCAACAAAAAGGAAGATCGGGTGTCAAGTGAGACACACCTCAGGTGACCGCATCCCACCTGACCTTGGACTTGAACAACGTTTCTCGCTCTTTTGGCACCGACGCCTTTATGTGCTCCAGGCGCTCCTTTGCCTTCTCACTATCGTTCGCCGCGCTGAAGTCGAGTAACTGGAGAGGAACCTTGCGCTTGCGCGTTGCCTCTTCTTCCTCCTCTTCAACGCCGAACACGGCCGGCGCGGGTGCCTTCTCCTTCCCGCCCCCTGCATCCGCCTTTGGCGCAGCCGGCGCGAGCGAGACATTAAGTCTGACAGGTGCGCCGTCGTCGAGAAGCATGCCGGCCTTGCGCTGCTCCTCCGCGAGCGCCTGTAGTTCGTCCATCTGTCCGCGCAAGGAATGCCTCGCTCTCGCGGCGCAGGTTCTCCGCCTCGCGCGCTTCATAGGCGCGCATCTCATTGTCGGCAGCCTCCTCGGCAACAAGGCGCCGGGAACGCTGCGCGCGCCAACGTACGCGGTCTGTGTAGAAGACCTCGTCCGACTCATCGTCGTCCCAGATGTCGAGTCTCGCACGCATCTCTGTGCGATCACGTTCTTCGGCCTCGCGTGTGGCGCGCTCACGGGCGATGGCACGTTCGAGGGCTTGAAGGCGGTTACGCTCAGCGGGGCTCGTACCGACGTTCCCGCTAGAAAAAAATTCATGAGATGGACGCAGAAAAATAAGTTCGTTGCACTGCGTACGTCTCTGAACGAGTTCTCTTCATCGCGCCTCCTAGCCTCCTTTCGATCCTGCTCCAGCTCCTCGTCCGTTTTTGCGGTTTTGCCAGGAACCTGTCGTTCGTCGTCGCGCTCCCGACTCCCCGCCTTGACGAAATCCGACCGGCTTTGAAAAACCCTGTTGAGGGTCGGTCCCAAGAGCCCCGGGCTCACGAGCGTCAGCACTCCCTTGGGCTTTCCCCCACTCGCGGACCTTGGGGCCGCTTGGGGAAGCGTGCGCTGCTGAGGTTAGGTACGGCTGCACGGACATCGCGTAACTTTTCGCGCTCGCGCTTTGCTGCTCGCTCACGGAATTGCGCAATTTCTGAGATGACGAGCCCGCGTTGAGTTTCTGGTAGGTCGGCCTCCTGAAGATCGTGTAGGTGGGGTGGAATCACGTAGCGTTCTTTGTCCAACAGGCCATTATTAGCAGCTTCTTGGGAGATACGGTTGATGTCAGTGGATGAGTTTAGATACGTGGATCTTGGCTGTTTGCAATGCTTCTTCGTCCGCCTAATATAATTCCAGCAGGTCAGAGGGATAAATGACTAGGACAATAGGAACACGCTGCAGCCCCTCCGTTGGCAAATACGACTCCGACAGGGGCAGACGCATATATGCACCGGATGGGCTGCAACATGGGTTCGTCAGGTTAGACTCGTAGTGACGACGCACGTTTGTTTGCATTCGTTGAGCTTGATAAGCATCGAGGAAGACTTTGGTCTTTTCGTCGGCTTTAACCTAGGTAACCCATGGACATGAATGTTAAAGGGAAAGATGCCATAGAGAACGCACCAACAACTTTTTGTTCACGCAGCCGTCCTCCAAGGCAGGTAGCTCAACATTATTTAAAAGAGCCATTGCTCGCAGCGCACCGTCCGGATCCTCAAATTCGGCAAATCCAAAGCCTTGAGGTTTATTGGCAGGTGTGATCAACCGCTTGAACGACCTGACTTTTCCACAGGCCTGCATACTACCATGAGTGAACTGAGAAGACAGTGACGAAGGGAACTGCTCACACAAAGGAGGTCATTGAGGAAATTGTCTGTGATGCCACCTGATATTGAGCCGATGAACAGGGATATCTGCTTTTGAGATTGTGGTGGCACAAAGCCCTGAACATGCATTTGCTGCTGCTGTGCAAGAGCCGACATTGAGGGGCCTTGCCCGTACGATGGCAGGGGAGGACGCAGACCAAGTCCTAGCCGATTGGGCTGCATAATTGCTGTTCTTGACTGACTGCTTGAGACCTGCCCGTCGAATTCGTCAACCCAATGGACGATGTCGAAAATATGCACTCCTTGGAGGCAAAGTTACCTTGTAAACCCGAACTGAGCGAGGTGTGTGATGTACTGATAGCGAGATTTTGGCCAAGTTCAAGTTGACCCCAAGCCACAAAGCCACACTTTGAACGCCCACAACCACGACAACCCGAGATACACGTAATCCCATTCAATTATATGGCAATATGGCCGAGCGGTCTAAGGCGCTGGAATCAGGCTTACCTAATCCAGTCCGAAAGGGCGTGGGTTCGAATCCCACTGTTGTCATCTTTTTATCCTCAAGCTTGCTTTTCCACACACCTTGGACAAGGATCTGTCCTACAATTTTGCTTATGGTCCCTGCCTATAGAGGGAAACCGATTGTTGGGGTAATTGACTTATAGCTGGCACCTGAGGCCTGATCTGGATCGTGTAGGCATAACGAATATTCTCCGAGTCTTCCCGCACAGACTCATAATCGGGCCGCGACTTTCATTGTACAGCAACTGCCAGGTTGCCACTGACACGCTTCTCTGCCATCATGCATCATGAGTCATGATTTCCAAAAAGCGAGGACCCCCACTGCTTGCGGGCGCGGCGGACCACAAGTCGAGTTACACTACCCTCTTCACGACAAGGTTTTGCCGCCGAGGAAGCACGTCGGTTCCATAGTGACCCTTAAAATTGGTGCTTCGCCGCAAATCAGGTAGCATTGCGTGTGTCAACCGACGGCCTGGGTAACGGAGTGCCCCAAGGTGCCATCAGGCCAGTCCGGAGAAGTACCAGCGCCCTCCGGACCATAACGATAGTATAACGATCCTAAACGGTGTGTGGATCGTGTGGTCATCTATTCAACTGTATATTGTGTATTTGGCGCCTGTGTGGAGCTTGTGCATGTGGTGCATTGACAATCCGTTGCGATGCGCAGCCCGAGCGCACATTAGGTCTTGAGAGTCATTTCTGTCTCGATGTCGTGTCAACAGCAATCAGCGAAATGGAATTGAGATAAAGCCTTGGCCAGCCCTTGGAAACCCCAAACTTGACTCCACTTCGTATGTGTCGTTGTACGTATACGTATACCTGGTTTAGCGCCGCGACTTCTGTCTCGGTGAAGCTCACTTGACATTGTATTCTCAAGGTCTTCGTGTATGCCAGGCCATGAGTCAGCCAAGTACAGCCGCAGTCATGTTGTGAAGTGCCATTCAGGGTTGCTAGATCCAAATAAGGAATGTCCTCGCTTATGGTCGTTAGGTTAATCCCAAAAATCCCAGTTCTTGACGTTCCATTCCAAGTTGCCACACCGCACTAGCACTGATTGGTCTTTGAATCCGGCGTCGAAGCCTCCGGATGGAGCTGACGCTACACGCAAAATGGCATGCCTTCAGCACATGTCCCATGGCTCCTGTGGCCTGAGGTCCACGTATAAAACTGCTTTGCGCATCCAGGGATGCGATACTAAAAGCCCCGCGTGTGTCCCCCTGTCCAAGTCCGAGCTGGTCGGAGCTCTCTTGCCGATGTACCTCTCCACTGCCCTCGCTCTCACCGCCTTGTCCTCTCTTGTTGGGGCGGTCCCACTTTTTGGTACCAGCCCAAGTACCGGCCACGGTGTCCGCGTGGCCATTTCGAAGCGCTCTTGGCTATGCGATAGCGATGGTATAGTCAAAAAGAATGAGCTCTGGGATCGAATTCACTATACGCTGGCGTACGTGTCACGTTGTAGTTCATAAGCCGATCACGATGCAGTAACCTCTCTCTAGAAAGATTCAAGGAGGGTTTACGAGGTATCAAGAGAATAACGGGGAAACCCCACCCTTTGGCCTCTTCCCTCTCCTTTAAACGCCCAGTCAAGCGTGCGGGCGGTCACGGTGGCTGACTCCCTCACTGATGCTAGCTCTACGCTATGGTACGGTGAGATATCCGTGGGGACCCCTTCCAAGACATTCTCTGGTCAGCGCAAACGATTCGGTACTATGGATGCGAGCTTAAACTCCTACAGTCGACTTTGACACCGGGAGTAGTGACTTGTTCCTCCCTGGGGCCAACTGCGGCCCATCATGCTCTGGCCATAAGATTTACAACGTCAGCGAAAGCTCTACGGCAAAGGACCTCAACAAAAAGTTCGATTTGACGTACGGCGATAACTCGACCGTCAGCGGGGAGCAATATACGGATACCGTCTCAATTGTTGGCCTGACAGTACGCCTCCTCTTTCAATACAGTCGCTGGATTGAGCCACTGTCTGACGCCCTCTTAGGCAAATGGGCAAACCCTTGGCGCAGCAGGAAGTGTATTCCACCGGGTTCCAAAGTGACCGCTTCGCCGCAGATGGTCTACTCGGAATGGGCTTCCAGTCTCTTTCCGTTTACAATGCAGGCTCCACTCTTCCAGTCACTCATTGCTCAGGGTGAAGTCGACCAACAAGTCTTCAGCTTCTACTTGGCGAAACAAGGCTCCGAGCTCTACATCGGTGGAACGAATCCCTAGCCATTACTCCGGCAACTTCACTTACGTTCCTGTTACTACGGAGGTAGGATAGAAGTGCCTCTTTCCTGCCATGGCCTTTCGTCGAGCTGACTTGCGTTTCCGTGTCCAGGGTTACTGGCAAGTCGGATTTGACGGCGTCCTGGGTAAGTGGCACCCAGGTCAAGCAGAGTGCCTCGGCAATTGTGGATACGGGCACCACTCTAATCCTCGGTGAACCGGACGGCATCAATGCCCTCTTCGCCAAGATCCCTGGCTCCCGTCAGGTGGAGAACGGCCTTTATACCAGTTTGTTCTCCCGTCTTCCTCACCCCTCTCAGTGGAATCCTTAACCCGTTTTCAGTTCCATGTGACTTTAACACCCCAATTTCGGTCGGATTTGGCGGAAAGGAGTTCTCTGTGGACCCAAAGACATTTAACCTTGGGTACCACGACTCAAGTTCTACAGACTGTGTCGCTGGTGCAGCATTCGGACGACTCTCTTCGCGGCAGTGAGTTTGTCCGCGCAATCCCTTCGTATGTGCTCACTAGAAATGACCTGTGATTACAGAGTTCTGGATCATTGGTGACGTTTTCCTGCAAAATGTGTACACAGCGTTTGATGTCGGCAACAGGTCAAGTCGGGTTTGCCGACTTGCATAGCTGATCCCATAGACTGGGCTTGAGGGTTCTCCGACTTACCACACCCACACTCTTTTATTGTTGTTAATGTACTTGTCGCTCGTTTGTAATTGATACCCGCCGTTCTTTTGATCAATCACTCGATGCAATCACTTGCTGGTAGAGGGTGGGAAAAACATACCTTTCTTGACTAAGACGAAAAATCATACAAAGAGTTGGATCATTCTCAGGCTATCGAGCGAACGAAACAGCGATATGAGCCTTCACCTCCCCGCTACCACCCTCGACCACATCGAAACCGGATCCGAGTCGGGGAGCGAGCCAGCTGAAAACGAGGAAGTTTGGAGCGACTGGGTCTCGGACTCCGCAGATGCGAGACAGTGCAAGTCTTTGTTCGAAGACAAGCTTCTTGCGTCCGCAGGCGAGGCGTTAGATTACGACAAGAAAACTCACGGATTCGATCTGAACTCATTTTGCGAAGAGAAAGGTTCTCGGATCTCATCGCCTGCTCTCATGAAGCCCCTAACACAGAGTGTTTACGACAGCGCTCGACTTCCATGATCGTGTTCGCCTCATAAACTACATTAGGAAGGAGGTATGGGCGTCGTCTCATTGCATTCGTTGGGATTTCACGATGGCATCTAGAAACCTCCAGCATCGAGTCTTCAAGCAGCTCAGCGGGAAGGAGCCATTCTTCTCATCCGATGATTATCTGCTACCTGTGATAGAAGACGACCCTCTCCTTTGTGAGTCCTGTGCAGGCCAAGCTCATCCCCTGTTAATTCTGTGCCAGTAAACTCTTTGGATAGTTGGTCCGATAGCGAGGACGGCTCCAAGGCCGTGGTCCCTTCTGACCTCATTTCTGCCTACGAGAAGAATTCGCTGCACTCGAAACGAAATTAGCCTGCGGCAAAGGAGGAGCTTGCCTGAATATCGGTCGATGGTTAGCCAAGCGTGTGGATATAGCCCTCATTAGAGAGGCGATCGATGCCCCTGGCGAGCCTGTCCCAGGCTCGAGTAGAAGCGACGATGACTCGCATTACTTTGATAGTTATGGGGTAAATGGTAAGTCCAATCTGAATTCCCATCGCCCACTATTTGAAGTGTGATTTCTCTCTTCTCAGACATTCACGCGGTGATGATCCAAGACAGAGTTAGAACCTCTTCTTACGCGTCTTTTATCATGACCAGTGCCGCACTTTTCCAAGATGCGATCGTGTTGGATGTTGGATGCGGAACAGGAATTCTATCTCTCTTTGCTGCTCGTGCCGGCGCAAAGCGCGTAATCGCCGTCGATGCCAGCGACATTGCGCTGAAAGCCAGGAGAATTGTCGAAGCTAATGGTTTCGGAGATAGTCATAACGTCTGTCGCCCTTTTCAGTAGTTATTCCAATCTAACCTGCGCAGTGTAATCCAGGACAAGGTGGAACACATATCTCTTCCAGATGACATCACGCAAGTCGATGTGATCATTTCCGAATGGATGGGCTATGCCTTGCTCTACGAGTCGATGCTGGACTCTGTACTCTTTGCACGAGATCGCTTCCTTAAACCTGGTGGGGTTATGGCTCCGAGCCAGTGTAGAATGATGCTCTGTCTGAGCGAGGCGAGTGGCATCTATAAGGAGAGAGTTGGTTTTTGGAACGATATATATGGTGCGTCAGCCAATCGCAATTGGCCCTCGCGCTGATATCATCACAGGTTTCGACCTGTCGGTGATGGGAGAGGACGTTTTCAATGACGCTGTTGTGGATATCGTAGGACCCGACACAGTGATGAGCGAGCCGTATATGATCAAAGTGCGATTATCATTTCCCTACTTTGTCTCGCGCTCACGTACTTACAGGATATCCATCTCGGGGATGTCGCGACAAAACGGCTGGAGTTTAGCGCACCTTTTACGCTTGTCTCAACTGCCGCGCGACGTACTAAAATCCACGCGCTCGTGCTTTACTTCGACACCTTTTTCGAGACTACCGGGTCTCCGATCTCATCAGGATACAGTCGTACATGTGACGCGCGATGGAAGCGAGCTCGCGGAGGTATGGCCGGTCGGCCGCAGGCTCAGCGTACCCCGGCGACAGAGCGTGAAAAGCCGGCAGGGGATAGTAAGTTTCAGCACGGGACCCCGCAGTGCGCCGACACATTGGAAGCATACAATTTTCTTGTTGCGTGAACCTATCGTGGTCACAGAAGGTACTGCGAAGTCTTGTTTGGAAGCTAGGTGTGCTTACACTTGAACGATCTGTACTAGGAACGACTGTGACAGGGACATTCCACTGTCGAAAGAGCAAAACGAACTCGAGAGAGCTTGACTGTTGAGGTACACTACGCAGTCAAACCGGGCGCCAGCTCGGAGACGGGGAGTGAAACACCGGCAGATGTAGTCGTGCAGATCTATAAGGTACGATAGTATGTGGACTTGTAGCCTGTAAACTCCCGGGTATGCGGAACCGGTGTGAAGGGTTTTTTTTCCCGCGGAGGGTCGTTTAACAATTTTCTTGCGCAGTTTTGGCATGGACTGTCATCATCGTGTCGTGAGCGCAAGCATCTTACGGCAATTTCCGACCTTTCAGCTCTGTGCGTACTCTGAACAAATATACCTGCGCAGAGGGGACGACCGCAACAGTAGGTGGGTCGCTGGGTGATCATGAACTCTTTATCATGTGGGCCATTCTCTTCTCTCCCTCCGATCGCGGTTTGATGATGCATGGTACTCCGTTTTCAGCTAAATTTACAACCCAAAAGCGTATATGTGGTCCCGGATGGATGAGTTGCTATTGGCGCCTAATAAAACAAGTCACATAGGGACGTGACCCCAACAAGGACTATCGGCTCTGAACCTCGGGCCTTGTCTTGAGATCTGCAGCAGCCCAAATGGGAAACGACTGCAGATTTGTTTTGAGGCAGGGACCCAGGACACAGCCCGCAGCGTTTCCTGTGTCAACATCGCCAAGTATGATACACTCAGTGGAGGTGTGGTCCCTTTCGCGCCCGAACTTATGCCTCTGGGCACATGTCGTAGGTCGCCTGTGGGATAGATCTTTTGTAAGGGTGACTTTGCGCGCTCACGCCACCAAAATGTCCATGCGATTCCCCAACACTTTAATCCCTTTATCTCTTTCCATCTGCGAGAAGGAGACCTTCTCAATCGTTAAAAGGACGAAACAACTCCCAATCTCTCCATCCCCTATTCTCGACATCCTTGGTAAAAGATGGAAGTATCCGACCCGATGGCTTCAACCATTTCCCTATTAGTCTACCGATACGACGTCGTCTTCGTTTGATCCCAAAAAGCAGGACAGGGTCAAGCGGCCGCCCCCACAGAAGGATTACGCCGCTGCGTTCTCCACGCTGCAGGGCAGGTATGGCCTGGCTGACGCCTCCACCACCACCGTGCCACCTCCGCTTTCCTCGAAGAAACCGGCCACGCCCCAATATCTACCCACTCCCGCCAACCCCGCTGGGTCTACGCCATCCTCATCCGCCATCGCACCCCTTCCTGCGGAACAACAGAGGGGAGAGAAAGCAAAGACCCGCTCCTCACCTCTTGCCCTTCTCCGGGCTAGATACCGTTCTGGTGGCTCGCCTGTGCCACCCTCGCCTCTACCATCGTCTGCTTCCTCTAATGGCGAAGGATCAGGAAGGAAGGGGGACAAGAAAATCGGGAAGACTGATGCTGCGACGACATCGCAGACCATCGGCGGAGCCTAACTATTCAAGCCAAACTTACGAAGTGGTAGGATTGCGCCTATGCACGCTTTTCGAGACGTGATCAGACCGCTGACTGTGTCGACGAAGTTTCACAAGGATCCATGACTCTATGATAGAGGCAGTGCTACCCTAGTATTTCATTCGCCGGGAAAAACACCCTCACCGCATCAATATCAACCTTCAAGTTTGCGGCTCGGTCTTATTTATCCTGACTTTCCCCTCACCGGAGATTCAGCATTCCTTTTCCATGTGACTGTAGTGCGACTGCACTTCTTTCTCCGTTGCGTATGGTGTACTCTCTTCCCCAACAATGGAATTTTGTGTAATGCTTCTTGCCGTATCAGCCGCCAGTTCCCAAAGAAAGAACAAAATGTTTCATGCCCGTGGTTCGATGTAATATATCTGCAGAACATTCTGAGCGCATATGGTTAGAACTCCCACCACCGTGACCATAAATGTGGGAATGCGGGAATGACTCGACTGCCCAGAATATACCTGGCGCATGAATCGATGCGCGCCAGGAGAAACAAGCCACAGCAGCAGCACCTTTCTCTCCCAAGAGCACAACTCGTTCAATTTGTGCAATCCCCAATTTAACGACTAGGGTTACGGCAGCCAGTACTGGTCTAAGCTTGGGTCTACTAACTCTACCGGCGACTTTAAACTGGGTAGGAGAAAATCCGTCCTTTCCCGCATCCTAAATACATCTGGGGGGTAAAGACGCCGTCCAAGCCAGACAAGGGGTGGGCGTCCCTTCACTTTTCTGTCCTGGTAAATACCATAGATTGCTCAAGTTATGACCCCGTTAAAACAACCAATCCAAGACATAGCCCCCGGCTCCAAGACATCGAAATTCTGACGTCACATCAGCCGAGTCAGCCGAGTCTATTGGAAAAACTTATCGCGACATCAATTCTGCGCTGTGAAGCTAAGACAACTTAGAACCTGGTAGGTGGCTTGGAATGTGATTGGTATGACAACTATGCGAGAATTTCGGAACACTGGTGGGTGCTGCAGTACTAGTGAGGATCTGTACATGGAGCAGTACCGTGATATGGGGGGGTTTTTGTTTTTGATCCATTTTTATTACTGGGATACATGTCCGAGACACAGACCAGTCGTCTCAGTGATATGGGTTCAAAAATACCACTACTAGTACTACTATTAGCTGCCACCTAGGTTGTTCACAACTAGAAAATACGGCGGATAAGGGCGAACGAGCCCTGGGCCTTTACTCCCTAAGAACCATCTGGACGTGCGGATATATAGTTTGAATTGATTTTCATAACGAAGGGTAATGCCCAAGGTTTCAAGTTGAGCAAGGTAAGCCTTGAAGGATTGGGGCAAGGATTGGGAACTTCAATGACAACCAAGGTGGGTGCACGCGATCTCGATCACGCGTGACTGGTCATTTGCATGCTAGTGGTTCCTAGGACCTAAATGCGGTCGCCGGTACTGGTACCGACGGCATCCACAGCGTGTGACGGACCCACAGTTCGGCTGCCTTCTGTATGGCGTTGGCGTTCGCTGGCCCCTGGCCGCTGATTAACTACGATCTGTCAATAGCTAGGTACGATGCCATTTGCGTAGCCCGATTCTGGTTACTAACCTGTGTTACTGCGGCGGAAAACAACAGGAAATGAGCATCGCCGCAGCGGTGCTAGTGCCCACCTGAGTCATTCTGACTAACTTGCGCAGGCGAGTCATAGAATCCTGTGGGAATCCCGCTTACCCTGCTTACCTGAATGCTTAAAACGCGCAGGAGAATGGCGTCCAATGCATCACTAAATCTCACATCGAAAAAAGCCTTCCAATGTCTAGCGTTTCCAAGTCATCTTCTCCCTTCCGAGTCTACTTCTCGTCGTGGCCTCTTGTCCAAAATGTTCCGGAAGCCCACTTCAGCTCAAACACATCCCTACACCCACCCCAGCACTTCGGGGAGCGACTCCGGTATGTGTCCTTGAGCCTGCTGTAGGCTCTTCGATGACCTGACTCCAAAATTCAGAGAGTACGCTCTTCAGTCCACCAAGTCGGAGTGCAACAAAGCAGGACGGGCCGCGCGATCCTGACGCCATTTTTGGCGCTCTCGCCTCCACATATGGCTGGGGTGTACATGTTCCAGCCCTTCCTTCGGAGCCAGCGGCCACTGGCAAAACGCCCGCAACCAAACCTGCCACGGCACAGAAAGGCGTTGCCGCACCGGCTCCCTCCACTTCTCATCAACCCCTCCCACGGCAACTGACCCAAGCTCAGCGCGAGCAAGCAATCGTTGACCTCTCATCGAGGTACGGCTACGCTTCGCCTTTGGCCGGCGGTCGTTGGAAAATGTAGGCCTTCCTGGTGGTTAGCGCCTGTAATTGCTCAGCGAGAGCTTCGTCCTCGTTGCGATCAATGAGGGACGTTTTACAATATCAGCACACTACCATATGTGATACACTGATAATTTCGGGACTATAGTACTGTAATGTATGGCCAGAAGTTTCGATCGTAAAAATAGTCTTCGCAATAACCATAACTCCCTCACGTAGTACTTGTTTTGACACTGCCATGTGCTAATCTTTAGTAAGTTTGCGATATATTAGCACGTCCCCAATACTTTTTGTGCCCCCAAAATATAGAAAATTTCAAGGTCATATAAATACAGAACCACAAGCAGAACCACCAGGAAAATTAAAGGAATGTTGGTCCAGAAATAGCTGTATGATGTGACTGCGATAGCTCCTCCAAAAAAGGGCGTGTTCAAGGACGCAGTGGGTCGCGTTTCTACTTCTACATACCTAACTAAATCCTGAGATAATCACAAAACCTCGGATTGACGATTTGGTGTATTAGAGTATCACCAGGACAATTTCGACGCATACGAGCGTCTCGGACCTCTCGAGGTGACCGGGAGCTCAGAGTGTACCCGAAATGTGTCATCAGCAGTTAAGACCGTTATTCTCAAAGGACCTGAATGGCTCTTTGGACCACTCAAAAATGTTGACCTTCGGCAACTTGCTTGGACGACCGATTAATTTAAGTAGACAAAACTTTAGCTACACAAGTAAGCTACCAAGTGGTCACTTCAGAACCATTATCGGATCGCACTGGACAGTGCGATGGAGGGATCAGTGTAAAATGACTTATCAGCTATAACTGGGAAAGGTGGTTTCCCAATTGGGAGAGGCACCTGACCCATGAAATAACAAAGCAAGAACCAGACTTGGAACCAGAACGACGGTGCGCGTCAAGGGCAGGTCAAGGGCAGATCATGAATTGAGTATTCCAATCAGCAATTATTGGCTGGAATCATGACAGCATTGGCCATTCACTGCAGCCGGCAAGGTTCATCCTTGCCTTTAATGTACGGCACGGCAAGCGGTACAGTGCGTCTTCTGTTTGGGTGAGTTGTTTCTCACACAAATTCTTCCACATCACACCAGAAGCATGTCATGAGACCGTATTCGACCTCCGTTGTATCATATGGAACAGAGTCTATATAAGCCAGCAAGCCTGGGTATTATCCCAACAACAATCACTCACTCTTCCCCCCCGTGGCAATCGTCATGTCTGACGTCCCATTCACTCCTCTGCTTATTAACGGCGAGCGTCGCCCTGCAAGCACTGGTGCGACTTTCGAGGTCCGCAACCCTCATACAGGTGTGCTCGCTTCGATCTCTGCAGCTGCGTCCTCGGACGATTGCCGAGCTGCCATCGAGGCCGCTCAGCGAGCGTTCCCCGCGTGGGAAGACACCCCAACCAGTACGCGTCGGCGGATTCTGCTTCGTGCCTTAGCTACGCTGGAGTCCGAGGAGTGGCAGAAGAATGTTTCCGCTCCGATGCGCGCCGAGGTGGCCATGCCGGAGTCGCACGTTCTCTTTAATCTCCGCAGTGCACCTGCCGTTCTCGCAGACTTCGCATGTTTGGTGAATGAGTTGAGAGGCGAAACGCTTCCCAGCGTTATTCCCGGGGGACAGGTATTTGTCCAGCGGCGCGCGCTTGGGGTAGTGTGCGTGCTCCCTAGCTGCTCGTCATTGCCTCTCCATTGCCTCCACGGCGCTGACCAGAACTGCAGATACTCGGTGGTACCGTGGAATGCTCCGCTTCCGCTAATGATAATTTCTGTGGCGCTTCCACTTATTTGTGGCAACACAGTCGTGGTTCGCCCCTCGGAAGTCTGCCCACACACCTCCTCCTTCATTGTAGACGCTCTGCACGATGTGCGTAACCCTACCCGAGCGTGGGGTGGGTACAGGGCTGATTCTAGTTCCAGGCTGGGCTTCCCGCGGGCGTTCTTAACTTTTTACCTATGTCCGCGGGGGACACACCTTCGCTCACCTCGGAGATAATTGCCCATCCGGCAGTCAGAAAGATCGCTGTGCGTACCCTGAATCCTCTCTGCGACACTTTCTGACGTGCGTTCGACAAGTTCACTGGGAGCGACCGTATCGGGAAGGTCCTCGCCGGCGAGGCCGCCAAGCATCTTAAGTCGTGTGTCTTCGAGCTCGGTGGAAAGGCACCTGCGGTGGTGCGTGTGACCGCCACTGCCTTATTACTCACGGCACTGACACCGGGCTGGTGCGTGTTGTAGGTGCTCGCGGACGCAGACATTGAGCAGGCTTCGAGGGCCATCGTATCGGGCGCACTCCAATTCTCCGGTCAGATCTGTATGTCCACCGAGCGGGTGATCGTGCAGCGTCCGGTGCTCGAGCCACTTGTCGCTGCGATCAAGCAAAACATCGATACCCTCACCGTCGGGGATCCCGAGCACGCCAACCTCTCGTCGCTCTTCACAGACCGCAGCGCAGATAACATTATTGCAATGATGAAGGGGGCCAAGGAGGCTGGGGCCGAAGTGCTTCTTGGCGACCTGGAGAAAGCGGGACCCGCGCTACTGAAGCCCCACGTCCTCATCGGGGTCAAAACAGAGACACAGCTCTGGCAGCGCGAGACGTTTGGTCCCGTACTGGTCGTGGCCGTCGTCGATACCATCGATGAGGCTGTCGAGCTTGCGAACGCGACGGAATACTCATTGGCGGCTGCCGTCTGGACGAATGATCTGTACAATGCGATGAGCGTGTCCAGACGCCTTCATTCCGGTTTGTGGTTCTGCTTACTCATTCGGTTGCACTAGACTAGACTGGGGTCGTTTTTCCTAGGCTCTGTGAGCATTAACGGCTCGACGATTCACCTCGAGGGCGCGATCGGACTTACAGGCTTGGGGTGTGTTGTGATTCACGAATATTTCCAGCTTTCTCACTTATTTTCAGGGGTTCGAGCGGCTATGGTAGATTCAATGTCGATAACTTCACGGATAAACGTGTGATCACACTACACCCACCAAAATCCAATTACCTACTGGGATTGTGATGAAGCGATCAACGTGCGTGAGTGCAAATGCCTGAAATATTCCTCTGTCCTGAGAACCATGTTGCATTCTCACAGGAGTACCCAACCGTTATGTATCTGTAAAACTCAATCGATCCGAACAGTGCTGAACCAAACACGCCGGCAGATGGTTGTGGACAGATTGGAAGAGAACTATAGTACTGTATAGGCAATATCAATGTTTCAATCTAAGTCGGATTGCATTTGCTTGCGAGTCTGAGTTCCGGGTCTTTTGATTATTGATCGGGTCATTGCTCGACACCCCGCGCCCGCCAGTGGGAAGTTGAATATCCAGAACCATGCACCATGCCGTGATGACAGCGTGATTCAGATGCATGAACAAGGGTGTTCTTTGCGAGTCTTTGCCTGGCTCTAGTCCGACCTCGGGCCAAGTTCGGCGCGACGCTAGAATCCCTGAGGGAGGAAAGAGGCACGCGGCACGGAACGCTAAAGAATGAGGGGAACCACAACTGTTCTTTAGGTGTATGTAAAACAATGGCACGGAGAATAGGAGAACAGTCTCCCCGGGTATTACTGTCAGTGGTAACGAAAGTCTCAATGGTGTGGAAGGTTGCGTAGAGATTGTGCAAGAGCACGAAGCGCTCTCGATCGGAAATGAAGGGTTTCTGTGGCTGCGAAGGGCGCCATGAACGCCAGACAAACTTGTGGACCTCATTGTTGATCACTGGGCGTGGCGGGCGAGCAAAATTACGGTCCTTCAGACCGGTTGGAAAAATGGGCAGAGGTGGCAACAACAAGAGAGGAACTTAATGAGCACGTGCCACCCTATCCACTCACTCAAAGACAAATGCCTTGGACAATGCTCTAAGGCCCCGCTCGTACCTTACTCTGCCTCACTGACCAATTATCTCAGATGGAGATAATTAAGCAGACAATCAAGATCAATTATTGCATTGGGAAGCTTGGTCGTCCCGACTCTCAACGAAGACGTAGACAGGAAGGGAGGTGAGATGGAATAGGAACATCGGGTACGTGCAGCAGCGCGAAGACGGTTCAGTGAGTGTACATGGGATGTGATGAGAATTGGCGCGGTGCGATGTATGGATCGGTGTTCACACGAGGGTCCAAGCGAGGGTCAATAAAAGACATGAGAGCCGAGGGGTTGTATACACGAAGGACAAGCTTACAGTAAGCCACAGGGAAAAGACAGGGTGGGTGCGGAGACAGTGATTACAATAAATACAGGCACAGTCGGACAGTGGACCCGAGAGACGCAATGCGAGTAGCGTGTGATCGTGACCATTTTTCGATAACTATTCTATAACCCCAATTCTGTATGATAGCCCAATTTATCAAGAATTTTAACTATGAACCCTGCTTTTTGGATGTCTGCTGGCAGTGCTGGGCTATGCAAAAGCTCAACCAGACACTTGTTATGAAAATAGCCGGTCTGAGGCGAAGCGAGGAATGAGCGAAGGCTTAGAGCATAGTCTTTGCGCGAGCGGACAGGGCGGCACGTGCCCATCTTCTTCCTCCGTGCCGCCACCTGTCCACCCATATTCTCAGCCGGTTCAAAGAACCGTGTCTTTTTATTTTCTAAAAAATATAAATATTCTCCGTTAGCCCTAAACGCATTCCCAACCATGACAACCTTCCAAACCTTTAAACTCTCCAAAATATGCCACACATCCTTGAAGACCCAACCTGGGCGGTTTGCCCAAGCTTTGAAAGTGTGGAATGGGACTTCCTACGGCAATCAATGGTCGACTCCCACCAAGGGGTCGTCCCCCTGACCCCCGAGGAGGCCACCCAGAGACTCAAAGACGCCTGGGCCCGTGAAAACGGTGCCAAGGTCGCCGCATGGGATGCCCAGGTCGAGCAGGACCGCGCTGAGCAAGCAGAACTGGACAGGCTGGCTCAGGAGGAGGCTGACGCCCAGTCGGCACAGCGTCAGAAAGAGACCGAAGACCAGCTTCGGGAGGCAGAGAGGAAAAAGCCTAAGTTCAACGATTTCGACCCTGACCGCGTTATCGGTGACTGGATCGAAGCGAGACCTGCCCCATATGCCATCAACAAACTGAACAACCTTGAATATGTCGAACTCGACTACTTCACGGCAAAAGGCTGCAATGAGGCCAGCGCCGACGCGAGCAACCTCACCGGCCAAGACACCCTTGCGTTCACCCAGCTAGATGGCACCATATCAGTGAGACCCCTGGCCGCGGTTAGATCCTCAAGGAACATCAGAAACGACGAGGACCTCAGCTGGGAAGAGATGCTACAAGGAAAGAACGTGATGCTCCGCTTCATAGCAAAGTCCAACACGTGGCCACGGACCCATGCCCTATCCATGGCAGCTTTCTTCGTCGCCCTAGAGTTACACTCAAGATCGTCACAGATAAATGGCAAGCGTGCTCTCCTCCTCTACCAGAGCCGAACCAGACGCGAGTGGTTCGCAGCCCTCAAACGTGACGAAGGCTTCAACATAGAACACATCGGGGAAGGCCTCCTCCGGACTGCCGCGGACGAGGTTGATCGCCAGGTCCAAAGGGAGGAATTTGACCAGGTACAAATACACACGCCCCAAATATCATTCGCCCGCTAACTGCGCCTTCCCCCCCCCCCTTTACAAACTCTTCGTCCCCTCAAAATGTCCACCCCTGGCACACCGCACCTCACCGCCCATGCTCTACCTGCTACACCATAACCCCTGGCCACTTTGCCACCTGCCCATGCTGTTTCCTTGCCACCCTGCCTTGCTAACCCCATGCCCTCTCGCCGAAATGCTGTGCTGCCCATCGCCATGCTACCACCCGCTTTGCCATCACCGCCATCATCCACTGCCTCCTGCCACACTGCCATCGACCCACCAATCCAGTTCCGCAAGTCGGTGCATATAGCAATAGACTCCCCTGACAGGCGTCCCTCCTCCAGGCGCCATCGTGAACGCGATCACAGGGTGCATAGCCGTGCCCGTTCCCCATCACCACGTCATGGCGAGGCGCCGAGAAAACGCTACCATTCCCGATCCCCGCAGGGCTCCTCGTCGGACCGCCTGGAGAAGCGCTCCAGGGGCAACCCCGGGCGTGTCAAACGCGAGAAATCCGAGTTTTTTCCGTCCGGCGCAGGCCCACGTGGGGGCGTCTGTGCCATTTGTCTCGGTCGCCACGAACATGTTTTCGCCAGATGCGAAGGGCCCAAGTTATGGGACGGTACAGCAGCAGGCGCCAGGAAAAACGAGCAGGGAAAGCTGGTCGCGGCCGACGGCTACCCCCTCTGCTTCGACTGGCAAGTCCTGAGGGGTTGCTCCTCCTCCAGCCACCCCGACCGGCACAGGTGCTCGGGATGCGGAAAAACCGGTCATGGGGCTCAGGCATGCCCTTGAGTGGAGAAGGCTTGAACCCCTCACTTCCTACAACGGTGACGTCTGGGCCGCAGAACTCGCGCGCCTTGGCCTGCTCGACAGATACCCGTCCCTACTCCAAGGCTTGGCCAGTGGCTTCCACCTCGGTATCCCAGACATCCAAACCACCTATACCCCGCGGAACCACAACTCGTGTTGAGCGCAGAACTAATGAGCGAGGTAAGAGAGCAAAAAGCTAATAGACAAGTTAACTTCAGAGGGGAAGTAAACTCTATATATATACACACCTAATAGACAAGTTACTATAGACTGTCTGTGAGTAAAGGTAGTGTAAAGAGAAAGGTAAAAGGGACTTACACTTCAGAGGGGAAGTAAACTCTGAAGTGTGAAGGCGTAAACAGCAGTCCTTATATACAGGACGCTTAGCTAAGAATGGTCTGTGCGCACTGGTGACCCAAACACAATACATGTGGTCTGTGCGCCAGAGGGAGAAATGCCATTGGAGGGCAGAGAACAATAGCTGCCTAAAGCAGACAATACCGGTATCTTAACAATAGAGAACAATAAGAGCCATGTATGACTCTGATAATAAAGATAAACAAAAGCGGTCCGTACAAGTCCGGAGTGTCCAAAAGAGTCCATAAGGGACAGATACCGAATATAGTATATGGGCTGACACAATCAGATCCCACGAGACATGTGACTTAAACAGTCGCGTCTCAACATCCCTCCATGATAGAGGCAGTCCATGATTTGACAGAGGTGATAAATTTGGAGCGTGAAGAGCTGCGCAGAAGATTGGGATTAAGGTTGAAGTCTTGGTAAGTCCTGATAAAGGATTATCTTCTCCAGAGGAGACAAGACGACGCTCAATCTGAGATCATGGTCATTAGCGCTTCATTTGTCCTTAATACAGGACAACTTTTTGAAGGGCTGGAATCTGTGACCAAGGTCCAACTTCTTCAGGGTTCTAAGAAGGGTTTTTCTTAGCTCCAGAGATCAGAGAACATGTCGTGCTTTTACAGGACAACGTGACGTCCCTGTTGATAGACTGAGGATCGACGACCACTGACTGTTTAACAGCACTATGTTTCTTAACCAAGGATCGATGACCACTGACTGGTTATCAACCCTTTGTTCTGAATCTCTTGCTACACCATTCCTAGGTCAGCTACCATTTTGTCAAAAGGATCTTTGGGCAGGGACTTGGTGAGTCCATCTGCAACCATTTCTCCTGTGGGTGTACGTATCAGGTCTATGACCTTATTTTCTACGTATTCCCTGACTACATGGTGCTTGATTAGGATGTGTTTGGACCGCCTTCCAGTGACAGGGTTTAATGCTAAGTCTACAGCACCCTTGTTGTCACAGTGTAGGGGAATAGGGGAGGTAACCTCATACCCTAGTTCGCCTAGGAAGGTAGTGTACCACTGAGCTTGGTTAGAGGCCTCAGAGAGGCTCATGTACTCGGCTTCTGTGGTAGACTGTGCAATGGTCTTCTGCTTTCTGGTACACCATGAAATGGCTCCATTGGCAAGCAGGAAGATGTAGCCAGAGGTGGAGTGTTTCTCTTCCTGATCTCCCCAGGAAGAGTCACAATAGCCGTGAAGGCCTTCTCCACCATTCCCTCCAGCATAGCGTAACGCATAGTCCTTGGTACAGTTTAGGTATGCCAGGACATATTTTGCTAGGCGTAAATGCTGGGGTGAGGGATTGGAAGCAAATTGGCTAAGGCGCGCAACAGCGAAGGAAATATCAGGTCTGCTTCCAATCTGCGCATAGAGCAGAGACCCAATTATCTGTTGATACTTCTTTATCTCAGAAGTAGAGGCTTGATCGTCATGTTTGATCAAGTGTGCCTCGGCGCCAGAGGGAAGAGGGGTATATACTGGGTTGGAATCTAACATTCCAAAACGCTCAACCACATCGCGGATGTAATCTGATTGGTTGATTTCCATAGTGCGATTTGCACGGTCTCTGGTGATGTTAACACCTAGGTAAGACTGGATTTCACCAAGGTCAGTCATCTCGTATCGGCTTGATAGAGATGCTTTCAGATCATTGATCTTTGGTAGGGAGCTCCCAAGTATAGTAATGTCATCTACATATAAGATAACGAAAAGTGTATCACCCCCCTCTTGAAGATGATATACATATACTCCTGCATCAGAGTACGTCCGCGTAAAGCCTAGGTCGCAAAGGACCCCATGGAATTGCATGTTCCATGCGCGGGAAGCTTGTTTGAGGCCATAAAGGGCCTTCTGTAGTCGGCACACAAGGTGCTCTGAGCCAGCTGTGACGAAACCGACAGGTTGCTCCATATAGATTTCTTCCTCCAGTTCCCCATGAAGAAACGCCGATTTGACGTCCATCTGGTGGATATGCCAGTCTTCAAGTGTAGCCAACGCAAGAAGTAGTCTCAAGGACTCAAAGCGGGCAACTGGGGAGAAAGTTTCGTCAAAGTCCACCCCCTCTAGTTGGGTGAACCCTTTTGCCACTAGCCTAGCACGAAAGCGTCCATCTGCTTTCTTTTTAAACACCCATTTGCATTTGACCACCTTCCTTCCTTCAGGAAGGGGTTCAAGTCTCCAGACATCAAGCTTGGTGAGAGCATCTAGTTCATACTGGCATGCTTCAAGCCAATCACCAGCTTGTTCAGACTCCATGGCCTGCTTGTATGTTTGCGGGTCCCTATATCCAGGTACCTCGGCAGCATTTAGCAAGTCCATCATTCCCAGCCTGCTGCTACCCTGCACGAATTCGTCGTTGTCCTCTGTGAAGTAGCGAGGATTCGTGAATCGTACCCTTGTGCTCCGCCTTGGGCGTGTAGGCGAGACTACCTGAGTGTTCCTGGGAGATCTAGGGGTTTCCCTAGGAGGAGACACTTCCCTGTTGAAATTAGGGGCAGGTATAGGCGCAGCGACAGCTGGCCTTATGGAGCGGGTACTGCGACGACGTGTGGGTGCAGGATTTGTAGGGGGAGGTGCTTGGGATGGAGGAGTGTGATAGATGGTCTGGTCTGCCGGAGCAGGTGTGGCATTGGGTGGGGTGCTAGGCTGTTGTACTACTACAGGTGCCGGAGGTGGTATGACAAAGACTGGTGTAGTCTGAGGCACTGTAGGGGCAACAGCTGGTGTAGGCGGGCTAGGCACTACAAAGATAACTTCACCGCTGGGAGCACTCAAGGGTTCACCAGACGCGGGAGAGGTGGAAGGTTGTAAGTGTTGAGCCACAACACTGCGGGATGGGAAGGTGTCTTCATCAAATGTAACATCTCGTGAAGAGATGAAGCACCGGCTATGTCTATCCCAGAGTTTGTAACCCTTTGAAAAGGGTTCATAGCCCACAAACACGGCTTCCTTTGATTTAGGATCTAGTTTGCGCCGGTTGTGTTCGGGTACATGATAGTAGGCTTTGCAGCCAAATACTCTAAAGTAGGAGACATCTGGGACTGTACCATCCCAGAGCTCTAGCGGAGTTTTCCACTGGTTTGAACGAGTGGGAGTGCGGTTGTAGATTTGCACAGCAGTTTGAACTGCTTGCTCCCAAAAGCCAAGGCTAAGGCCTGCATGGTGGAGCATGCTAGTGCCTTTTTCCATAACCGTACGGTTAAAACGCTCGGCTCTCCCATTCTGTTGTGGAGAGTAAGGCATAGTGAGCATATGCTCAATTCCTGCTTCCAGAAGGATGTGCTTTAAGTCATTGTTGACGTATTCGCCACCACGGTCCGAGTGTAAGGATTTGATGGGCTTGTTTAGTTGTTTTTCAGCCCACGCCTTGTAGTGTAGGAAGGCGTCCTTAAACTGGTCCTTTGATTTCATAAAGATGACAACTGCAGCTTTGGAGAAGTCATCTATGAACGTGGCGAAATATTTGTTGCCCTGGATAGAGTTGCTCTGTAGTGGGCCAACAAGGTCACTGTGAATGACTTCAAGGGGTTCTGAAGCACGTTTCTTGGAAGGTGGGAAAGGTAGACGAGTAGATTTGCCTAGTTCACAACCAAGGCAAAGTCCATCTTCCACAGGGGAATCGTTTATATGGAGTCCTTTGACTGACTCCTGAGCATATCTTTTTAGCGCATCTTTGGACATATGTCCCATGCGCCTATGCCAGACATCAAGGCTCGCAGATGCAGGTGCGCGAACAGCATTCATAGCATGTCCGTCGAGCCAATATAGCCCGAGAGCCTTGTGTCCTTCCGCAATGGTCTCTCCTTTGTGTCTGATTGTAAAGGAGGTGGCATCAAAACTAACTATGGCGCCCTTTGAAGTAAGGCAGGGCGTGGACAGGATACGTGAGTGCGTATTTGGGAGATGGAGCACATCCGATATTTTGAGGTCAATGCCTCGATTGGTGCGGATTGTAATAGAACCCGTTCCAACACTTCGTAGAAGAGTGTTGTCACCAAGGAGGACATCAACACCTTTGTGAGGTGTGTAGGTGTCGTAGTCCTCAAGATAGGGTGTAAAATGTGCTGATGCTCCGCTGTCCATCATCCATTTTGATGCTGACTGAGTGTGATGTACACTCATCATATAAAGGGAGACCTGAGGTACTTCATGTACCTCCTCTATTTTGCCAGAGCCATTAACTATTGTAAATAGGCGGCTCTTTGGTACAGGTATGCTATTGGCCACAGCAAACCTGTTTGCCGGTTTTGAGTCCGGCGCCTCTGTTATGGTATTCTGAGCAGCTTTCCCTCGCTGCCCAGCCCTTCCCTTTTTAGCGTTCTCCTGATCCCGTTTGAGTTTGTAACACTCTGGCTTTTTATGGCCAGGTTTTTTGCAGTAGTGGCAGGTTACGTCTGATGACGCAGAGCTGCCTGATGCCTGGGGAGGCGAGTGCTGGGGCCTGACTGGGGCAATCTTGGTAAAAGATGCCGGAGGGCCAGCGATACGGGATTCCTCGTTGATGAACCTATTGATGAGGTCCTGAGGAAGGAGATTGGCAGGGGGGCCAGATGCGAGGATGGTGCCTGCTATGGTGCTGTAGGAGGGGGGAAGCGCGTCTAAAAGTATGAAGGACATTTGCATGTCCGAGACAGGCATCCCCTGCTCCACAAGGGTGTTCCTCAAGTCCAACATTTTCTGGAGTTGAGGTAGGAAGGGGGTACCTTCCTGAAGCTTGGTATTTGCCAAGCCCACCCATAAATTGAAGGTGGCCATAGAGCCGACCTGACCATAGAGGTGTTCCAGCTGCTGGAACTTGTCATGGACAGTTGGGAAAACTGCCATGGATATAATACCGGAGAGGACCTCCGACGTGACTGAGAGGAATAGGAGGCCGGTGATGACCTCCTCCTGCTTTGCCCATAGGGCCAGAATTGCCAGACCTTCATCTGTGGGGCCTGTCGGTCCTACCACACCTGCTGGTAGGACAGGGTGCTGGGGAACAGCCGCAGGAGCTGAGTGAGTGAGGTGCCTACTGCACCCATTCATCAGCATTAATGATGTGAAGGTCGTGGTCCAAGTCTGCCAGTTGGTTCCATCCAACTTGGAAAGGACGACGGAGGGAGGGAAGGTAAGGTGGAAAGACATTTGAGATGTTTGTAAATCTGGTTCCGAGGAGCAGTCAGAACCAGTCCAGATCTTGGTAGGAAAAGTAGAGGTCCAGCCATAGGAGCGCTATAACTCCATAACACATAAGGTGTCATGCCTCAAGTTGTGCGACTTGGATGTATACTATAGTAGTGGAATCATTTTAATGATGGCTGCCTTACTACTTAGTCTCCATGGCCCAAATGTTACTAAGGGCGGATAGTCATGCGCGACGCCGTAGGTTTCAAGCAAGAAGGATCATGGGAGCATTGTCCGGCGAAGGACGCTCCGAGTCGATCTCTAGCCTAGTAGCATGAAGGCTGGGGCTACCCAAGAACTATAGTAGAAGGGTAGTACCCTAGAGAGGAGCCAACAGCGAATTCCAGAAGCAATGATAGGGATCAACTCCCATAACAATTGCAACTGTCGTCTGTGGAGTCTCTAGAACAGACCATTAAGGGTCTTGGTACTAAGTAACTAGAATAGTGATACGTGCCATGCAGCGAATCCTGCACAAGGGGAGCGAATACTTCTCCTGGCAGAGGTCTACTCATAGCTACTATGTAAATATCATTATGGTATAGTAGCGTCTCCTAGTTGTGTCAGAGGGAAGGACTTCTGGGTTTGACTATTAACCAGGCCTTCACACCCCTTAAAGTGACCCAGGTATTAACCGAGTATCACCCAACCATTAGAGAGGCTTATAGCCGCAGGGGTCTTCCCCCTTTGGCCTATGAAAGCACTTCCGGACGAAGACCGGGTAATGAAAATATAGTAGGAGTAGTGCGCACAGAGGAATTTAAGGTCATATAGGACCTTTCATGAGAACCTCCTTAGGAGGCTAGCCAAAATGGCACATGACAGAGTCATGGTGGACGAGAAAGGATGTGTCGAGTGTAAATGGAAGAGGATGCTCACTGAGGGTTGTAAAGACGACAAAGATGTGGTCGGCTGAGAGAGCAAAGTGACACAAGTAGATCTGTGGTAAAAATGGCGAGTTAGTTATTAGGCGTCAGGGCCCATAACCTGTTGAGCGCAGAACTAACGAGCGAGGTAAGAGAGCAAAAAGCTAATAGACAAGTTAACTTCAGAGGGGAAGTAAACTCTATATATATACACACCTAATAGACAAGTTACTATAGACTGTCTGTGAGTAAAGGTAGTGTAAAGAGAAAGGTAAAAGGGACTTACACTTCAGAGGGGAAGTAAACTCTGAAGTGTGAAGGCGTAAACAGCAGTCCTTATATACAGGACGCTTAGCTAAGAATGGTCTGTGCGCACTGGTGACCCAAACACAATACATGTGGTCTGTGCGCCAGAGGGAGAAATGCCATTGGAGGGCAGAGAACAATAGCTGCCTAAAGCAGACAATACCGGTATCTTAACAATAGAGAACAATAAGAGCCATGTATGACTCTGATAATAAAGATAAACAAAAGCGGTCCGTACAAGTCCGGAGTGTCCAAAAGAGTCCATAAGGGACAGATACCGAATATAGTATATGGGCTGACACAATCAGATCCCATGAGACATGTGACTTAAACAGTCGCGTCTCAACAACTCGCTCAGACTCCTACCAAACATATACAATGAGATCCTCGAGCGCGAATTCACAGCCGGCCGATACATCGGCCCGTTCACCCAGGCGCAACTGGAAGCCGAGCTGGGCCCCTTCCAGTCCTCACCCCTCTCGCTCGTCCCCAAGACATCCAAACCGGGCAAATACCGGGCGGTGCACGATTTCTCACATCTGCACAACCCCCTCCCCGGGACCTTTTCAATCAACTCACGCATTGACAGCGAGGACTTCCCATGCACCTGGGGCACGTTCTCCGCTGTTTCCCTCATCATTGCTCGCCTTCCCCCAGAGTCACAGGCTTCCGTGCGCGATGTTGCCGAGGCGTACAGGACCATTCCCGCGGCCCCCTCCCAGTGGCCTGGCCTCGTCATCCGCCTGCAAGCAGATGACAGCTTCGCCATCAACGTATGCAACAATTTCGGCCTCACGTCCGCTGGGGGGGTATACGGGACCGTTGCCGATGCCGGCGCTGATGTGCTCCGAGGCCACGGCATCGGCCCACTGGCGAAATGGGTCGACGACCACATTTTCTTCAGAGTCCCATGCCGGCATTTGGACAGCTACAACGCGAAGCGCGCTGACTGGAACCGCAAGATCCTCGCCCATGGTGGCCGCAGGCAGAGCAGCAGCCGCCTGTGGTACGGTGGGAAGGACCTCCCGGATGGCCCCTCGGAAGAATTCACCGAGGATTGCGGTGCTGCGCTGCAGGACTTGTCCGGGGTGTCCCCTCGCTCCCCAGAGGACGAGCGTTTTGCCTATGCGGACACTGACATCGACGCCGTCTCGCAACAACTCGGCATTCGGTGGGAACCCACCAAGTCGGTGTCGTTCAGAACTGAAGTCCCATACCTCGGGTTCAGTTGGAACCTGCACACGCTCGTCGTCCGGCTGCTGGAGGAGAAGAGAGTCCGCTATCTGGCTGCTATTGTCGAATGGGAGAACAAACGCACGCACAACCTCGTCGAGACGCAGAAACTGTACGGCAAATTACTCCACACGTCGCTGGTCCTCCCAGCAGGACGTGCTTACCTCACCAGCATGGAGGCCATGCTGGGCACTTTCCACGATCGTCCTTTCGTCCCACGTACCCCACCCCGCGACACTCAAAATGACCTCGGGTGGTGGAAACTCCAACTCAGTAAACCGGAGATCGCCTGCCCCATCCCCGAACCCTGACCCCTCACAGACTATGGCGCATACTCTGACGCAAGCTCTGGGGTCGGTATCGCAATCACCATTGGCCCGCGGTGGCGAGCATGGCGCCTCATCCCTGGCTGGAAAGCCCAGGGACGGGACATCCAGTGGGCCGAGGCAATCGGTTTCGAACTCCTTGTCATCTGCCTTTGCGATTTGTTTAGCGAAGGCAAACACATCCTGGTCCATGGGGACAACAGAGGCGTCGTCGAAGGATGGTGGAAAAAGTCAAGTGCGAATAAACCCACCAACCGCGTCTTCCGCCGCGTACTCCGATTTACAGAAGCTCGCCAGCGAGCGATACACACAAAATATATCCCCAGTGCGCTCAACCCTGCCGACGCCCCTTCCAGGGGTGTCTACCCCTCCTCCGGGCTCCTGCTCCCTCCCGTCGTCGTCCCAGAAGAAGTTCGCCCATTCCTTGCCGATGTCTGACCCCCAGAGCTGGGTGAAGGAAGCGGCCATCAGGCACCTTGTCCAGGCGCGTGACCAACCCCCACCTCCTGAGGCCGAGTCGAGGAGCGCTAAACGGCCAAAAACCCTCGACACGAGGACACGCCACCTCCCCATCCCACCCACCACGACCCCGCATAAAACCCCGACCCCATACCGGCAGGGGCTCACCCCCATCCCCTCTGTCCTGCGCCCACACTGCTATGCCAAGGACCGCCTCAGGATGTGGACGCCGGTCTACACTCGCTCAACCACACCCAACTCCCACATTCTCGACGAGACGGAGCGAGAACGAGTAAAAGACACTATGCTACACGCCTGGGAGGAGGACACACGCATGGCATACGGCGCCGGCCTGCTGATGTGGCACGTTTTCTGCGACGAGAAACACGTCCCCGAGCGAGAGAGGGTGCCAGCGAGCCAGGAGCTGCTGTCGGCCTTCGTGGCCCACATGGCGATAGCTTACTCCGGCAAGACCGTATCTGGCTACCTGAGCGCCATTCGAGCTTGGCACATCTTACACTCCGTGCCATGGGCCCTGGAGAAGGCAGAAATGGACACCATGCTGCGGGCCGCCAACAAACTAACCCCCAGCACCTCAAAGGCGAAACAGCGGCTCCCATACACGCCCGACTTCATAGTCGAGGTGGGGAAACACCTCGATCCAGAAGAACCGCTGGACGCCGCAGTTTTTGCCTGTCTCACCTCCTGCTTCTACGCCTCCGCCCGCCTTGGTGAGTTCACCGTGCGCACCATCGGAAGCTTCCGCCCCAACGCGCACATCACCCCCCGCAATTTATCATACGACCAGGACCGCAACGGACTCAAAGTTACAGTCCTGCATCTACCTTCCACGAAAGTGGCCCCTGCCGAAGGCGAGGATGTCTTTTGGGCGACGCAGCTAGGCGGTTCCGACCCCACGGCAGCCCTCCTGAACCACCTACGGGTCAACCAACCACCCAAGACATCGCATCTCTTCACGTATCGGGTCCAGAACGCCAAGCGGCCGCTCACCAAGTCCAAATTCCTTGAGAGGGTGGGCAAGGCCGCCCGCGCTGCTGGCCTCGAGCCACTGCAGGGCCACGGCATCCGGATTGGGTCGACCTTGGAGTACCTCCTCTGAGGCATGCCATTCGACGTGATGAAGGCAAAAGGACGATGGGCGGGAGATTCCTTCCTTTTATACCTACGCAAACACGCCGTCATCATCGCCCCCTACATCCAAGCTGCCCCCGTCGTCCACGACGCCTTCATCCGCTACTCCATGCCCCCAGTACGATAAGCTGTCCTGAATCGGTATCGCCTTTTACCCCCTGAAAACCTCTAGCGCGAAGGGTAAGCTGCAATCCTGCCTCTTCCTATTCCTTGGGGGTGCCGAGTCTCATTCGACGCGTCATCGTCATTCCTAGCAGGTCGGGTGTCGCGACCTCGCCTCGGACACCAAAACCCCAGTTCTTTGATCGAGAAGCACTTCGTGCTTCCGCCCAGTCTCTACTAGCCCACCACATATTTACTTAATCACACGCTCCCATGTACATGCCTACCCCGCTGCTACCGTCCAGATACCCCGTTGTCCGACAATGACACGCATTTGTTTTCTCTCTCCACCGTTTCCCGTGTCTTCGCGCCGGTTCCCATTACCGTCCGCGCAACCGCTTTGTCCCCACCCGGCGCCACACGGGCATGCTCCCACGGAAGCCAAAGTAAGCGACTCGCAAAGATAGCCGGTCTGAGGCGAAGCGAGGAATGAGCGAAGGCTTAGAGCATAGTCTTTGCGCGAGCGGACAGGGCGGCACGTGCCCATCTTTGTCACGATCACGTGACATGACGCGTAAGCGTTTCCCGTTTCAGACAAATGACTCGATTTCCATTTTAGAACTGTGACTCTTATGCTGCCAGCTCAGCAGTGCCAGCTCAGCAGTGCCAGCACTCTTGTGCTCTGCTGGCACTTACACGTACCCTAGAAAATAGTATGGAAAATACCAGTCCTGTAGGATATAAAAGAGGCTTGTAGTTTACATTGTATTTTCCATCTTGGTCTTTTTAACAATATAGCCCACTGTCCTCTCCTCTTGCCTCCTTCAAGCCCGACGCTTTCCGCTTAGCTAAGCGACCCGATCCGCCGGCCCGACCGCCCGATACAATGCAGAGTCGCTTCGACTATAAACGAGAAACGCAGAGTCGCTCCGACTGTAAACGAAATATACGAACGTCTTGAAACGATCCGGGTGATCGTAACATAAGACCAAGATCTCTTACACCGACCCCGCGTGATACGTATCGCACGCGGACCCAAACGACAAACGAATCGACCCGACGAACACCGCGGTTTCGGCACGGACAGTGGATTGGATTCCCGCGTAGCCCAACGACAAAAATGGCTAGCCAACGACTAACCATCCCCGACAACGACACTCGAACTCCCGCGAAACGAACGGCGCGGGATCCCATAACCGACGACGACAACGACGCTCTCACAAAACGACTGGTGAGGGAATACACGACAAAAGGGGAAGGCATGACTCGCACGGACGAGTTACGACTCATCGTCGCGCTGGTGCAGCGAAAAGCGACACGGCTCACTCGGGAGCACGCACGAGCACGAGCAGACACCAGCCTGAGGCAAGGTAACGGCCAGAAAGGTGCCGCCACGCCTCCGACACCTCGCACGAACAGCACACAGGTCAACGCCAACCCAAGCAAGAACAGATACGCCTTGCTCGACCCCGACGTCACGGGCACGTGCAACGAAATGCCCGAGACGGCAACAACGCACGGCTGGACAGTCGTGACCCATAAACGGAGACCCACCACGACCTCTCGTATGAGAAACGCAGGGGTAGAAGAGCAACGAGCGGTAGCAAACGAAGTCGAAGCCCACGCAGAGGTACCTGCGTGCGGAGACGCACATCCACCCCCCATCCCGTCATCCGATCCCGGGGTGACACCACTCGCGAAACGTCTCGACGCGCAGTCTGACATTTCTGGGGTGGCTCGTGCACGATCGCCTAGGATGGCACAACTGTTTGGGAGGATACGAGAGGTCACGACAACGATAGTCGAAACCTCGCAGACCCAGGAAACTAGTCCATCAAACCTACACGTACGATCGCCTAGGATGCAGGAGCTGCGCGAAGCTAAGTCGACGACCGTGGAGGCCTGGCCACCGTTGGAGGAAAATTGTCCACCAATTCCCCCGGGAAAACTAGATCCCGACCCCACAGAGGGCGAACAGTCGTCGGGACAGGGACACCCGCCACATACGGTAGACCCTGTACGCGCAGCCGAACAATATTGCAAAACCCGGGGATTTCTCACGGGCGAAGAGAGACACGACGCCATTTCCCGATACCTCACGGAGGGACAATGGACCAGCGACGACGAGAAGGACGTCCCGGTCGAACCAGCACGCCAGACGCTGACAGTCACAGGGACCGGCGCAGAGCACTCCGGGCACACAGAAAGGTCGGAACCTCTTAAACAGGGGAATGTCGACTCACAACCTGGCGACGAGATATCACTACGCCGCACCAAACGCAGAAGGGACTTCCTCATCGCTACCGGAAGGACGGTAGGAGGAGACGATTCTCATGACTCGGGGGAATCATCCAACGGCCGAGAAGAGGTGACAACCGCGACAGAAAATACTTTCGACCACAGAGGCCCAGAAGGAGGACGACTCACGCCAAACGACCAAGGGCAAGACGACCCCGTCGCAGCCATCGACACGCTCACAGGTAAGGAGCGAGAAAAACTGCGAGAGGTCCTCTCAGAAGGAAACGCCCCGCTGACCAAAGCAGACCTGTGGAAAATACTCGGACAGATCAAGAGTCGCCGAGACCACGGCAGCCCAGAGGCACCCGAGGACGAGAGGGACCCCGCAGTCGCAACGACCCTCGTCCATACGCCCGGACCGACCCAACTCCCAAACGCGTGGACAGACAAAACAGTAGAACCACGCACTGGACATACGAGACTGGAGAAGAAGAGAACGAGCCCCTCTATGACGAAGAATACTACGACGACGGGGAAAACGAACCTTCATCGGAAGGCGACAAGGACGACAGCACATCGGACTTCGATGAGGGAGAACGCAACGAGAACGGGACCCCGCTACAGCGCGACCCAGACGACTATCCACGGCACGAGGACGACAAGTTCTTCCACGATGAGGAAGTACAGCACGACGCCCTGCTCTTCATCGATGGAGGACAGTACGACGCCCAGTCCTTCATCGATGAAGGGTACGACGAGGACGACTCCAGAGAAGAAATCGAGCTGGAGTTGCACGATCTAGGACAAGCTCACGACCTCACAGCTGCATCCGCAACAATACCACCATTTCCGGCGCACGACCTCGAGACGATTATATCCTCGAAATGGTCGGATTTGACATCGAGCGACTCCAAGGCGAAACTACCCTCATCAAATGACATCGCGACGACGGATGGGAGAAGGGGCAAACGCCCCGACACGGAGAGCACATCCAAACTCGCAGAGAAGAAACCCGGCGTAAACGGACTTACGAGAGGAAACACAATCCCGCTCGCACCGCCATTACGGTGTCTCCGTCGGGCCTTCTCGGTGTCACTGATTCGTGCGTCTGCATTCATGCAAGACGGGTGCTACTCCAACCACGCATGGGCCAAGCCGACAGGTCTCCCGACACGGGAGATTGACCCTTGTCAGCGTACTCTCGGAGAGACCCTCGGGTGGAGAATCTGGGTCGAGAATATACCCTTGCAACATGCCCTGCTGCGCAGTCGAAGTTTTATCGCTACCATACCCGCAGGGATGCAAAGTTCGCGGATGCTGACACCAGAGACCTCCGCGTTGGTATACTCACCAATGCCGGCCTTCGCGAACAGAATCGAGGATGATGATCTGACCCTCCGCTTACAACCTTCGTTACCTTCTGCCCTCGGCCTGCCCGCCTCGCGAGACTCTCACCAGAACGTACGCCGACTCGGGCACACCCGCAAGACGCTTCGACTCGCAGGAAGAGCAACCCGAGCGTCGACGAACAACTCAGAACGTTTCCCGCACACCTCTCCCTGCCTCGCGAGCCTCCCCGACGGCATACTCACGGCGGACATGATCCCACCGCTCGCACGCGCTGACGCCCTCTCCCGCACCGCCCCACGCTCGGACGGTTGCCGACAGGACCCAACTGTCGTGATCTTCAGATACCCCGCAAACACGACACCGTTCCCAGTCTTACCCCCAGCTGATACACGAACGAACGACTACGCCGGGGAGGGTGACCCCTCAGTAGAGCTCGTAATCCCCACGACGACCAACGACACAGACATACGGCGGTGGAGCTACAGGGACCCCTCGGCGACAAGACGTAGTTTGACATCACATGATCCCGACGACGGGCCAAAGGACGCCGAAGGGTGCGGGAACATCCATGAGATTGCCCCTACCCTGCCGCGGTTCGCCCAGGGGACCGACCTTAGATACGTCTACAGCCCCCTCGGTGTCACGGCCACATTCCGCGCCCCCGTGACTGACAACGACGGGCGGGCCATCGACGCGGGGGATACCGACACGCTACATGCAGACAACGCGGGCGACCCCGTCACGGGCAAACACGACGACGCCTGGCCGAATAGGTCCCAGAACGGACCGGCATACCGCAGGTGGCCGCGGACCCGAGCAGTGCCTGCGCCGCGCCCGGTGACCCTCCTCGGCATCCTGTCTCGGACTCCAGGGGCCCGATACTCGAACACTCCGTCTTCCGACGGCTATGGACCGCATCCCACGACCAGCCTCGCCTCCGTCCTACCTCCTCTAGTCATCGTGGAAGATGACAGCTTAAGGAGGGGGGTAATTTCACGGCTTTCACGATTTGCAACGATCTCACCGACGTTAAACGACCTCGCCAACGCGAACACTGCCTACAGTATCACGATTGAAGGCGAAACAACGACGTCACAGCACCGTCTGCGGGTCACGCAGCCCACGGAGCACAAGGTCGCGCACGAGTGGGAGGACACGCGACACCTGCGAGACTACACGCCCGCCGAGGAAATACCCGTCGACCCTACAAGACGCAGAAAGTATCAGATTATGCTCAGGGAACGAGGCTTCAAAGGTGTGAAGCTCGTGATACGGACTGTGCTCATGCCCTATCCCCAACGCCAGTGTCACGATCACGTGACATTTCCCACATATGTTTCGGTTTCAGTTTCTCAGTTCTTGACTTGGACTTGTTATCAGATCAGTATCAGATCGTTCTCGGAATATTCTTGGACTGACAGCGCAACTGCCAGCGCATGCCTCATGGTTGTGACTCACTGTATGCCAGCAGATGTGCCAGCACATAGACTCACTGGCGCTGACGTGTCTCTCAGAAAATAGTATAGAAAATCACAGACAGTACAGTATATAAAGAGGAGTAGTCTAGCTTGTATTCGGTATCTTGGTCTTTTCAATAATCTATCCCATCCCTTGTCTTGCCTCTTGTCCTTCAAGTCCGACGCTTTTCGCTTAGATAAGCGACCTGGCCCGGTTGACCCTCTTGCACGTGTTCGCTTGAGGAAGAGTCCCTTGGACTGTAAACGTCGCAGAGTCGCCAGACTATAAACCGTAGTTGTGTACGCTTGTGAACGATCCGGGTGATCGTAACAGCCAGACTACTGATGCGGCAGGGGACGTGAGCAACGAGGAGACGTACTTTAAGAAGGATGGCACGGACCTTGGTCCGATACGCGAGTTCCATACACTAAGGTCACGAAAGGATACAAAACCCGATTCGAAAATCCGGCGGGACAACGACCCGCTGCACAGCAACGCCGCGTACCCGTCCCACCTACGAGAAGGGCTCACGGTCCTGATCGACACAGGGCACGGTACGAACGAAGGTAATACGGCCTCGATAGGACACGCAAAGCATAACTACGCGCAGGTCCGACACCGATCCACGAAGGGGTACGAGTTGCTCCATCACACGCTCACGCTGGCCGACCCGATGCGCATCCTCAAGACATACTTCGTTATGCCACCAACTACAACGACGAGCAGGGAGAAGGACGACAGGTCAGAGCATACGCTCGCAGACGGAGCCGGCATCGATGCAGGTGCCACGACGAGAGACCAACTACCCGACCTCAATTCAGCAGCGAGTGTCGCTCCGCAACTGACTGACCAGCCCAACAATGACCATTGGCATATGTTCCCTCGTAACGCCCTGGAGCAGCCACGTAGCCCTGACGAGCTCGCAACACATCCACCGATCCCGGACCGCCGCAACACGAGTACCTGCTCGATCACTCACGACGATGTCCGGCAACCCCGGCACACCAACTTGACACGGACAAACCGTCCGCAAAGATCGCGACAAGACCGCCCCTACGACCCAGCGACCGAACGAGCTTCTACACGCACCAGCCACACAGGCGAGCAACTCTGCGGGTGCAGCAACCCAGCACACGAGAAACGACATCGTCACCACAACAAACGATGCCGCATCGGAGCGAAGCATGCACACCCCAACGATAAGAACGGGTGCCCGTTGGCGAAGACCGTCGACTCAGAGGCCACACCACGAATCGCTGCGGCACCATCGCCTCCAACTGCACTCGCACCAACCAAGCTCTCCCACGCACTCGTACAAGCGCAGGGCACGCAGACAGCCGTGTCGCTCATCTTACTGACATCACTCCGTACCTCGCCCTCTGACACGCGAGGGACCGCCCTGTTCGAACCCATAGCTTCACGATTCCCGATCGCCCCAGCCCGGTCACGCACCATTGACCGCGTCACACGACACAGCACTGTACTAAGCCAATCGGACGCTCGAGAAGACGGATGCAACCACGATGGCGATGGCTACCAAAGCCACGACCCCGCGCTGACCGATCTACATACCGACCCGTCGCCTCACCTTACGCAATGCGACACATTGCAAGTATCGCACATCGCCGACCCTACGCTACGAAAACCCGCAGATTCACTCGTCGCGCGGCCCTCGACAACTCCAACGAGGTCGTGGCCCTCAACCGTACTAGACCACGCCCTCGGCAGAAGTCCCACCTCGGATATCCCATTGACCATCATACGCACAACCTCATCAATTACCACGTACCCAGCATCGTCGCGCGACCTGGCAACGGACCTCGCATGTGTGCCCGAAAGCGACTACGCCCTTGGGTATCCTACCCGAATAGAGTCGCGCGGCAACACCGCTCCCGAGCACGCTCGATGCCCAAAATCGGACCTCGGATCCCGCGGATTACATGGCACCACGCAGTATCGACACCACCCACGATTCCCTGGGGCGCGGATCGTACCGATACGCCACACGTCATCACCACGAGACATAGAGCGACCATCGACTTCACCCTCCAACGAAAACGCCACGACACTCCCGACCACCATGCCTTTCGCTCACGCAACTCGCAAACCCCGTGCCCCGACACACGTCGCCACCGTACCCAGCCACCGAAGCACACGGTTCCGACACCAACGCATCACGACAATCGACCACGGAGTCAACCACCGACCCATCCAACGTCGTCATCCACACCACGCACAAAAAGCAAGACCATACAAGCGCGGGACAAGTCTCGACACCCCGCAGCAATCGCCCACGGGACCACGAAAACGCGGATCGACCGCCGCAGGTAACCGCGACAAGCACGCCCACGTCGAAACGACGAAACCAACACGCCGTCGAATCGAGAGGAGCGCGACCCACGCGCGACCCCGATACTTCCGTAACAACCCGCGCCAGACCGACTCGCAAACGTCGCCCCACGCCGCATACCGCCAGTCGCGACCACCACGCCAGCGAGTAGGCTGTTCGAGACGAACAGACCAAGAAGGGGGCGTATGTCACGATCACGTGACATGACGCGTAAGCGTTTCCCGTTTCAGACAAATGACTCGATTTCCATTTTAGAACTGTGACTCTTATGCTGCCAGCTCAGCAGTGCCAGCACTCTTGTGCTCTGCTGGCACTTACACGTACCCTAGAAAATAGTATGGAAAATACCAGTCCTGTAGGATATAAAAGAGGCTTGTAGTTTACATTGTATTTTCCATCTTGGTCTTTTTAACAATATAGCCCACTGTCCTCTCCTCTTGCCTCCTTCAAGCCCGACGCTTTCCGCTTAGCTAAGCGACCCGATCCGCTGGCCCGACCGCCCGATACAATGCAGAGTCGCTTCGACTATAAACGAGAAACGCAGAGTCGCTCCGACTGTAAACGAAATATACGAACGTCTTGAAACGATCCGGGTGATCGTAACAATCTTCTTCCTCCGTGCTGCCACCTGTCCACCCATATTCTCAGCCGGTTCAAAGAACCGTGTCTTTTTATTTTCTCCCACCCGCCACTCCCTTTCCTTCTCGCAAAACGCCAAAGGGTCGATGAAATGGCGTTTTTTGGTGCCCCTTGCTTGCCAGCGCATCTCGGGTTTTTCCCACCTGCCCGGTCGCGACCTCGCCTCAGACACCAAAACCCCAGTTCTTCGATCGAGAAGCACTTCGTGCTTCCGCCCAGTCTCTACTAGCCCGCCACGTATTTACTTAATCACACACTCCCATGTACATGCCTACCCCGCTGCTACCGTCCAGATACCCCGTTGTCCGACAATGACACGCATTTGTTTTCTCTCTCCACCGTTTCCCGTGTCTTCGCGCCGGTTCCCATTACCGTCCGCGCAACCGCTTTGTCCCCACCCGGCGCCACACGGGCATGCTCCCACGGAAGCCAAAGTAAGCGACTCGCAAAGACCACTGTAATTAAATCATGGTTGTGTTGCCGTAATCGGTTGTCTATGGGGATAGCTCTCATAAGTCGATTCGTCACATGACGACTTATATCTCTGATTCATTCTGCAGACACTTTTTTTTTGAACCTTCTCGGACTCTTTCCCGATCCAGTCGGACCAGTCCTCGTGCAATTACACGAGGAGCATCAAATCAGGAAGGTCTGCCCAGCTGTTTGGTTATCTCTAGCCATGTGGCTACCACGTGTTCTTTCGTGTTGTCCCCGATCTAATAAGTCGTTCTTTCGTATCTTAACGTCCAAATCATATACGCTTACTCTGACGACAGCATTTTACAGTAATAAGGCGGGAAGCTCTGGGTTGAGGTATTTTGCTCCTTGACCATAGTTTCTCAGTTTCGCTTCCGACATGCCTGGAACATGAGTTACATAAATTAGAACCATTACGCCCGTCGTGTCATGGATATAATCCGGAAATTACGATAATAGTAACGTATATAAGTACGCAGGGTGGCCTTCTGATGTCTCTACCAGGAACCAACCCTGATCCACACAATGGGAGGCAAACTTTCCGTTGGCAATTCTGCCAGTCATCTGGCAGGCGGTCCTCATTTCGACCTCTCACTCGACTATGTCTGGGAGCTTGCGACGACCCGCGGCGGTTTGGTTGTAGTACTGGGTCTCGCAGTTATTCTAGTGGTCCGCTACTCGAGGAGCCCCTGGCGCCGAGTTCCTCCTGGTCCGCGGGGACTTCCTCTTATCGGAAATGCCCTTGGACTATTAGACAAGACCTGGTTATTTGGGAGAGAATGCAAGGAAAAATACGGTGCGCTCTCCTTTCTGTTACTACTGACATGGAGTTCACGATGGTTCTATTGTTCCAGGGGATGTGATGTACTTAACTGCTCTCGGCCAACCTATCCTCGTCTTGAATAGCATCAAAGCAGCTGCAGAGCTCCTTGATCGCCGTGCAAGCATTTATTCTGATCGCCCTCGCATGATTATGGCTCAAGAAGTCCTTTCTGGCGGCCTTACATTTCCCTTTCTCGGCTATGATGAGTAAGTCTCGTAGCTTTCTCGTACAAACCAGCGCTTGACTGCCTTTCCCGTAGCCGCTGGCGCCGGAGCCGGCGGGCAACCCATCAGTGCCTTTCAAAAACGGCAGTTCTTAGTTATCACAATATGCTACGTGAAGAAGCTGCACTCCTTACTTCCGCGTCGCTAGCGGATCCCTGGTGCTTTAGAGAACCATTTCCAACGCACCGCCACTTCCGCGATTATGTCTGTCCTTTACAGTTACCCCACTCTTGAAAACGAAGAGGATGAAACCGTGAAGGAGATTTACGCTTTCATCGAACGTATATCCATGGCGGCTGCTCCGGGAGCATATCTCGTCGACTTGTTCCCTTGGATGTTGCACATCCCTGAAAGGTCTGTCCTAATATCGATGCGGTGTTTCTCTAGCTCAGTGATATGGACCTACCTAGATTCGCTAGGTGGAAATACGAAGGAATCCGAGATTTCGCGCGATACAATACCTTGTTCGAGTCGCTTCATAAACGTGTTGTCAGGTAGCTTGGTAAGTGTAGATGCAAAGACGATTAGGTCGAAGTCATCTGAATCAGGAATCTATAGTTTGAGGGTCTCGAACGGCCAAGTATAAGTGCATCGCTCTTCAAAGGCTCTAGCCGCAACCAGCTTTCTGGTCAAGAAATGGCTTGGCTCTCTGGTGACATTATTGTGTGTCCTTCCTTCACATTCTCGAGACTGCTCGCTGAACCTCCCTTTCTGACAGCGCCGCTGGCGCGGAGACGACATCCACGACGATGAAATGGTGGGGACTCGCGATGATTGCGAACCCAGAAGTCCAGAGGCGTGCACACAATGAGCTGGACGCCGTTCGTCGGCCGCTCGCGCATCCCGACATTTTCGGATGCCCCAAACCTTCCTTATATACAAGCGATGGCTAAAGAGGCCCTTCGATGGCGCCCTGCTCTCCCGCTTTCGCTCCCACACTCCACGACAGAGGACGACTGGTACAATGGGATGTTTATCCCCAAGGGGACCTTATGCCTCGCGAATCTCTGGCAGTGTCACTGGGACCCAGCTGCTTATGGTGACGATGCCGCACAATTCAGACCCGAACGATTCCTTGATGCGGATGGAAAGATCATGTCGGGTCCCCAGGCCGCGGAGACACACGACGATGGGCACGGCACATACGGCTTTGGGAAGCGCGCTTGCGTGGGGAAACACCTCGCTAACGACTCGCTCTTCATCTACATGGCCACGGTGCTCTGGGCAGCGACCCTCGAACGGGCTCGTGATCAAGATGGAAATGAAGTGCCCCTTGATACAGATGGATTCGTGGATACTGGGACGATTGTGTATGCAATTCACCCCAATGCTGCGTCGAGGCCGATTGCTGACTTGTACCTCGTAGAAAACCGGCCCCATACGAATGCAAGATAACGCCTCGGTTTCCTGAGGTAGTTTCGATACTGGCAGCGGAGAAGGAGCTCCTGAAAAGCTCCTGAAATACGAGACTGGGACCTTGTCTGGGGCGGTTACTAACCCGAAGCAGACCACGATACAGTTGTTTCTTAATGCAGAGCTTCATAGTCGCACGATTCTCCACTTACAGTAGATGAATTACAGTAGATCACTTTCCGATTGTTGTCAAGATTGTTGTACTGTAGTAATCCTGTAGTACACGACCACCCACGTGAAAACTGTTGCAACCAAATTTGATGACCATTCAATATTCAAGGATTACTTAGTCATGAAATAATTTCCAGCCCGAATTTTACTTTCCAATTCCAGCATGACGGCGACGCTTGAATGGACATAAAATTTAATTATAAAGAATTCTAATTGCATCGCCGATTTCGAAATCGGCCCCGAACCGTGACGAACAGACATCACTTCATTCTTGTATTTGTCTTCGCTTTCTGCATCCTCTATGGCGCTACGTTCGTTCGATCAAGGGATCAAGGTGCAATCTTTCGGGATGGCCTCGTGCATGCATGTGCCAGGTAGTTATTCATTACGGATGTACGCAAGGATGAGCGCGTATCAAAGTGCGTTGTGAATACATGACTGTAATGAATATGAAGACGCCCAAGCGGCCATCCCATGCCGTGTGGTCAACATGTAACAATACTGGCACTCACTGCCACGGGGTGGCGTCAAGTTACAACACACGCTTCAGGCCATGGCGGGCAGGGAAGACACCACAATATGTAATCAACGTCCTTGAAACAGGGTTATCGACCTTAGCGAGGACTGGGTGTACTGCGACCTCGATGGCTGAGTTGAGACCGCAACTAGAGTCGGTGGATGAGTAACCTCGGAGCTCTTCACGGCATGTTGTCATATCCAACTTGTTATCTGCGGCTAGCAGGTTGCGGAGTCTCAGTCTCAGTCGTGTCCCGGCGCTGGCAAAAATTGGTCACAGTAAGTTACTCAGGTCCTCGGAGTCACGGAAGTGGGGCGCCATACGGCTGACCGCGGATCTCGACTGAACTCGTGCAGAGAAAAAGACCAAAGCACCACATCGCAGAAAGCAGTTTCGGTGTACGCAAGGCTCGAACTCGCCCCCGACACAAACAGCACTGCAGTAAGGGCACTCACGGCGAGGCGATTCGAAATGCCGAGCGAAGCCTGCCCCTCCATCGGCGTCTCCACGAGCCAGCTGGAGCGGGTTCTAGTGGTATTAGGAGACACGTTTCTAATGTCCGCTCAACACGAAGCTGGCTGTTCGGTTAGAGACTTGACGGGCGGACGTCATCGCGATGATGTGCCCCCGAGCTGCCGAGCTCTCCGCCGAGGCGTCGGGATACGACTGGGTGCATCGGAACATTTTACGCAGAAGATACGAAAAAAAAAACAAGCTCAAATCTCCAAAGTTTCTAAAGTTCGTATGTGACGGATGAATATGTCTACGATCGGGTCACATTTGCGTTACAGTAAAGATACGGTGCTTGCATGTCTTAAACGGGATAAAGCAAGGACAAGTTTGCGACGAGGTTGAGTGGGTCAGTGCGATAGTTGTCATTACCGATGACGATAGGGAAGAGTGCGTCGTCTTGGAAGATGATCGCTTTCGGTTTCTCTGGGTTCCATTGTGGCCAATGGATTCCGAGACCTTTCTTTCCGTTAGGGTCAAGGTTGCTGGTGAATCGGATGACATAGTCCCTCAGGTCCCCACGTGGTCCAAACGCTGAGACGATGTCTAACGCGTGGGCCTAGAAGGGAGATATTAGCTACACCGGGCGTAGGAGCTAAGGAAGTGCACCGACAGCCCCAATGAAAGGTAGGTTCTTTCCACGCTTATGAACTGTGAAGAACAGAGTTAGGCAGCGGGCCCGACCCCACGTCGCAGGACAAGTAACGTACTGAATCCCCATGACTTTTGCTTGTTGGCCCTGTGCTTCAAGAGGAGTCGTCGTGGGCCGTGGAACACGAAATCGCCCTGAATAGCGGCCGTACGCTTGAATTGTGGGCCTGGTCATCGCATGAGCACCAACCAATTTTGATAATCAGTGGACAGTACTGAGTGCATTCTTGATTCCGGTGTCGAAAGGACACCCAGCCCTCTGGTCAGTCCGGATAGTGCTTGAGAACGAGGTCGACTTCGCTATCCTTGGCCGTGGGCATCATGTACAGTTTCAAGTAGTCCTTCATTTGGGCCGAGGTTCTAAGAGGAAGATTGAGACCAGACAGATGTGGACCGAGAGGCATGGTTCCTGCTTACGAAATGTTTACCGTAGCGATTGAGAAAAGGGAGCCCTCATCATCACAGTTTCCTGAGGTGCGGATTAACTCGGTAACATGATACGGCGCATCGAACACACCCGTTATCATAGGTACGTTCGAGACATGGCCACGCAGGACGGAATATTGTGGAGGTTCTGTCAGGAAGACGCCATCGACACGGGGCATCCACGCCAGAATGAGTCCCTGGTAAGGAGCTATGAAACACCCAATCACACAGCGACGACACAGCACAACCACTTGCCTGATATGCAAAGAAGTTCGGCGACTCATCCATAGCTTTCTTGAACGTGGTATATGGAACCTTGCGAAGACACCCGAGAGTGTCTGACGAGCCGCCACAACCGGTCTTTCGAACCATGGAGTCGTAGTACGGTTGCCCGTTCTCGATGTCGCCGACGGGGATCGGTCCCCCAGACTGCATAATCGCGCCGCGGAACAGCCCTTCTTGATTGCCTTTGTTCACGAGCATGTGCAGAGACACTGAGATGGCACCCGCGCTTTCTCCCCAGCTACGCCCCATGTGAGCCGACGGAGCACAGCATAAGACGAGGTGTTTTTTTTTGCTCACATGGTCACTTTCGAAGGATCGCCACCGAATTCTGTGATGTAGGTCTGCACCCACTTCAGGGCCAGGCGTTCTGCATACTACGTGAGTGGAAGACACTGGGCCAGGACATTGTCTACTCAACGATCTTGCAGGCCGAGGTTCCCGACCTTCGCTGCTTTGACCTCCTTTCCAGGCATGAAACCGAATGCTGCGAAGACGAAAGATCATGGCTAGAAGCGACTGGGAGTAGGTAATTTATCATACCGGAAAGGCTTGAAAAAAACAGAACTGTATCAAAGGTAGTTTTCGCTTTAGGAACATGAGGACTCACCGGTAATTTATGCTAACGAAAATGACTGGCTGGCCAAGATCGATGGACCGAGAGACAATAGAACTGCCATTGTATCTGTGGAGCCAAGTCTCAAGATGGGGTTTTCAAGCGAAGCAAAAGCAGACAAACATGTTGGGGGAAGCCAATTTGGAAGCCACCACCAAAAATCCACTGCGATGGTTATCCATGTAAACGATCATTGCAATTTGCGATTGCGAAGATACCTACAACAACGACGGGGAGCCGGGACTTAGATGTAGCGGAGGAGGGTTTTACAACGTTTATGGTCAGGCCTTGAGAATCATTCAGCTTCGCGGCGATTGGGAAAGACAGCAGGTTCCTTACAGTCCTCGTCTGAGGGGGACTTTGTATCGTATATTTGAGCCACTACCTGGTTGACTTGGTAGACTAGCTCGGAGTCCAGCCCGTTCGGAAGTTTCAGAAATTGCTCTGGGCAAGCCTTGCCATATTCTTGGACGTAATAGAGGCCTTCGTAGGGCGGAAATGGTTCTGGTACGCGCAACCGTCGTTCATTGGTCCTGTGGGCACGGCGGTCTTTAAAGACTGCGTTGGACGGTGAAGCAAGGTGCTCACGGCGGAAGTGCATAAGGGATACCCAAAAACGTATCCGTGACGGCGGCGGTGTCTCGGAAACCGACGAAAATTGCATCGTCGAGGGTGATCTGAGGCCCGTCAGAGTTGGTTGGGGGTGCTGTTGACTCCGTCTCAAAGCTCGTTTGATCCGACGCTAGGTAGGGATTGGAGTCTTGTGTTGCGAGTTGCACAATTGAAGAAGACAAAGCAGAGAGTGCCTGTGCAGCAAATAAGACCAAGATGCCATGTTTCGTTAGCATGGCTAGAGAACCACTGCTGGGCGACGTGGAGTACTGCACGAGAGGGGGGGTTATAAGTAGCCCTCAGCCTCTCTTGACAGAAGCATGATGAACTCCTCCGAGTACAGAATTCGGCGCACGTGAGTCGCAGATTGGAAGCCAGTTCAGTGCACGGAATGCAGGGATGCAACGCTGCAAGAATTGATGTATGTACAGAACGAATACCGCATTCAAGAATCCAGCAAGGGTTTCACAACACAGCGCGATACAAATCCGAGGCCCGCGGGCTCGGATGAGGACTCGATCCATTCCACGCCGGGTCACACCGCAAGGGCTTGCATGTTGATTGGCATCACGCTCGCTTTACGCCGGCACCAGGAAAGACTGGATCGTGTATATGTTGTGCCAATGGCCATAGCAGGTCAGAGATTCATGCATCTTGGATCCGGCCAGTTCAAATCAGCTCGCTGTCATACCGAGGACTGGTTGTAAGAATAGGAAAACTTCCATAAGTGTGCAAAAATACCTTTCAATGTCGAATAGAAACCGTCAGGCCTTTGCGTCGCTGTGCACTGAATCAACCCACTGTATGCTTGTCGCAAGGCCTGACAACTCGTAATCATTTCCCACAACCAACTTATAATTATCAAATTACATTATAATAAATCGTAAATTCCTTTCCCAATTTTGGGACACTGGTTGTCTGCAGTTCGAGGCCGAATCTTCATCGATTCATCACCCGAACGAACATGAATGTGCTGCCCAAGGATGGGTCCATTACGTAAATATATTGGCGCCAGAAACTGGGTCAATTTGAATGTCTGCCTCTCCCTTTGAAAGCCCAGAAGCAAATAATGATCATAACAATACAGTGCATATGCTGAAGTATTTACGATGTGTGTCTTGTGAAACGTGGAGTCCAGAAGCTCGATCGTGTCGCCGCTGTGTTCTATAGACACATCCTAGGCACGATGCTGAAACGTCGGGACAGGGACAGAGCGAGTCATGCCGATACAGGGAAGCGACATGCATACATACGGGCATCACATTGCGTACGGACGCTCACTAGTTGTCCTCGACGTCCAGATCGCCCTCGATCCCCAGGCCCTCGCCCGCATCCACGTACTCCATCTCGGTGGCGTCGTGCTCCCACATGCGGGGCGTCCGCGTCTGGGTCGTCGTGGGTCGTCCCAGCGGGAGTCTCGTCGACGATCTCGAGGAGCGGTCCGTGGGGCGTCCGACGAGGTCGGGGGCGGCGTGGCCAGGGAGGAGCGCACGAGGTCCAGCACCTCTTCCATGCAGTTCCCCAGTCTGTCTTCCAGCTCCTCGACGATCTTCGAGGGGGATATGAGCCGAGGGAAGGAACGGAAGAGTGGCACGCACGACGTAGAGCTCGACGGGCTCGACGGGAGTAAGGTTGACGACCTGTAGTTTCTCGGCTTTGGTCAGGCCATAAGGGGCGAGGCTCTTTGTGAGGCGCTCGATGCCCTCGGCGGTCTGCACGCGGGTGGGCTGATAGTCTGCGGTGAGGTACTGGATGGCCTGCGCAGACGACGTGTGTTGGGAGCGTCCATGGGCAAAGAACTGCAAGGCTCACCTCGACCTCGATTGTACGTAGATTTTCAGAGACGGAGAGCGGTGGATTGGGGCTGGGTAGAACCGGATGGCCAGTTGCGGCTGCAGCGTCGTCTTCCTCCTTTTTGAGACGCTGAGCGGTGCGAGTGCGTGCAATATGGTCGGCCTCGAGGTCTTTGAGGAGATGGAGGACCTCGTAGTTGGACAAGAGAGCGGCGGTGGTGTTCAAGACCTTGGGTGGCTGACTGGGCTGCATTATGACGAAAAAGGGAATCAAAGGGGCATCAAACCTCTTCACCCAACGCAACGACACGACACTGCTTTTTTCTCTTTTCTCAGACAAAATATCGCAAAAATGAATCGACCTGGTGACTGTTCTCGCTTTTATATTCTTCAAAGTCTCATCACTAATCCCAGGTCAACCCCCTCAACGACCGCCAAGTCTCGGTCCCACTCCTGTCATCGGTGGTCCCTTCAGAGGCCCGTATCACACCACATATGGCCTTCCTCCCAGAAGCATCGTTCCTGCTTATCCTACGCAAGCCCTGCAAAATCACAGGGCAACACAGAATCTCGTCCCACAACCTACCCCGGGCGGTTTCGTCCAGCCGCGTACCCCAGGCGGTTTTGCCTTTGGCGGCGCGAATCCCCAACAACAGCAACAGCAATCGCAACCCCAGCCGTCTCATCCACAGCTGCCCCTTCCCCCCCATCAGCAACAGCAGCCACCCACAAGTGCGCATCCGAGCCTATCCCATCTCCAGAGTACCACGCCTAGTTTAGGTGGAGGCACTGGCAACGGAGGCAGCACGGCGCTATCGGTATCGTCCACCAGCGAACTCGGTCTTGACCCGAACGATTTCCCGGCGCTCGGTGCCACCCCTTCCACCGCGACATCGACGAGCAATCCTACCCCCGCGACGAGCTATGCGTCCCAGGCAGGCACAGGCGTTCCACCGTCAGGCAGCACAGGCGCAACATCAGGCTCCGCCTTGCCTCGCGACTTTACAGCAGACGACTTTCCCGCGCTCGGTGGTGGGCCTACCCCAGCCCAACAGTCTTCACAGCAGCAGCAACAACAACACCAGCCCTCACAGGGACAGCAACATACCCAACCAACATCACACGAAAGTCACCCTCCGGGATTAGGCGGCCTCGGGAATCAGCATCAACAACCTGGTTTATTGAATCTCGGTCCTCGAGCGCTCCAGAGTCTCCAATCAGAAACGGAAAAGCAGCGGGTGCGTGACCAATATCCCCACGCTGTGACGTGGCTGAGCTCATCCGTATCAATCAACGTAGCATAATATGAAGCTGAACGCAGCGGCACAGGCAGCATGGAACCAACCGAGCGCAACTCCCTCACAGGGTCTTGCACAATCGTACCAGAATGGCACACAGCAGCAGCAGTCATTACACGCGCCACCGGGTGTCCCACCACCTGCATCGTTCTCGCAACAGCCCTCACAACAAGGTCAAGCACCGGCACAAGGCACGCCGTTTGTAGGAAACGGGAACGCGCCTGGAAACGGTGCAGCAGCGACAGGCAATGGCGGAAACGCGGTAGGCGCGGACCCGCAAGGGCAATCTGCGCCGACATCCGCTGCGCCTGCCCCCCAGACACCCGCCCAACAAGTGCTCATGTCCGCAGCAGATCGCTGGGGCCTGCTCGGTTTACTCGCGATGATCAAGAACGCGGATCCGGACCAGGCGTTATTATCTGTTGGTACCGACCTCGGTACGATGGGACTGGACATGCAGCAGCAGGGGTGCGTCGCTCGCCTTTCTCCTTCTCCTTCCTCGCTGAGTGGCCGCGCAGGAACCTATATTCAACGTTCATCACGCCATGGGCCGATTCGAGCGCCGCGCATACAGTCGAGCCCGATTTTCACCTACCCGGATGCTACAATGTACAGCCGCCGGCGCCGGGTCCCGGAAAAGCCGCCGCGTTCAGTGACGAGACGCTGTTCTTCATGTTCTATTCGTCGCCGCGTGACGCGCTGCAGGAGATTGCGGCGCAGGAGCTGTAAGCAGCCCTCCTCTCCAGACAGCCTTGGCGGCGGAGTGTTTACTGATCCGGGCAGGTACAACCGGAACTGGCGGTACCACAAGGAGCTGCGGATCTGGCTGACGAAGGAGTCGGGCACGGCGCCGTCGCAGAAGGTACCCGGCGGGGAGCAGGGCACGTACACGTTCTGGGACCCGGACAACTGGGCCAAGGAACGCAAGGAGATGGTCGTGCTCTACGCGGACCTGGAGGAGAAGACGCTCACCACACCCGCACCTGCACCGCCGCCCACTGCGCCGTCTACTGCGGCGGCGGCATTTACGCCTGGGAGCGTGCAACAGGGCCCGCCTCAGCTACAGCAAATGCAGATGGGCCAGATGAGCCAGATGGGACAGGTGCAGCCGCAGGTACGCGGGGCGTTTCAGGGCGTGAGCATGGCTGCGATGTGAGGGAAGAGACGGACACGAGACATCTCACCATATTTTTCGTGCTTTTTTTCTGGCGCTTGTTGGGAGAAGAAGAGGGAGCGCCCTCTCGGAAACTCACCACCCTCTAAGAGTCGTTTTCTATTTACTTTCCCCCCCACACCACTGGGCGCTGTATCACTAGTTTGTTCTCAACTCCCACCATCGCAATGAACACGATAATTTTTTATTTTTATTTTTCGTTAAACGCCACGTGATCCCACGGATAAGGCCTCCTTATCGTCGCAACTAACTCTCGAGTCCACCGTCGGGACCCGAATCAACACCGATAGCAATAATGAGCGCGACAGGTTTAGGTGTCGGCGCTCTTCCCGCGCTCAATAGCGTGGGCCACGTCGCGCACTGCAGGAGGTGCCTGGACGGGCTGCCTGCGAGCCTCGTCGAGATGGACGCTTCCAGGTATGTGTGCTGCGGGCAATCTACCTCCGCCTCAACTTTTGTTTCAGAATGGCGATCGCGTTTTATTGTCTGGGCACGCTGGACCTCACAGGCAGCGCGGAGCGCAAGATATCGACTACGGATCGCGAGAACTGGTCCGAGTGGATCTGGGCGCAATACGTCGGTAAGCCGCCGCTTCGCTTTTCGCTAAGCAGCAGGCAGCGCTTTAATCGCCCCACAGGAGGCGGCTTTCGCTCGGGCCCGTGCGTGGAGTCGTCCGACCAGGTACGCGTGCGCATTTTTAATTTTTAATTTAATTTTATGCCCGCGGCCAGCCATCCACAGACGGGCCCCATCTGATCATGACGTACTGCGCGCTGCTCGCGCTCGCGGTCCTGCGGGACGACTATGCGGCGCTGGACCGCCCCGCGCTCGCGCGCATGGTGGGCGCGTGCCAGGACACGGACGGGGGGTGCGTGTGTCGCCACATATGCCCGTCTCACACTTCCTCTTCGCGTCCAAAGATTCGCGACGACGCCCGGCGCAGGCGACGCCGATCTGCGCATGACGTACTGCGCCTTTGTCGTCTGCGCGCTGCTCGACGACTGGTCCTGCATCGACCTCGCGCGCGCGCTCTCCTACATCCACCGCTGTCGTGTGCGCCGCCCTCTCCCCCCTCTCCCTATACCCTCTGTGCTGATTGGCAGTCGTACGAGGGCGGGTACGGGCAGACGCCGCGCGGCGAGTCGCTCGGCGGGCCGACGTACTGCGCGCTCGCGGCGCTGCACCTCGTCCCGGCGGAGCACGCACGCACGCCGCGCGCGCGGCTGCAGCCCGCCGAGTGGCGCGCGACGGTGCGCTGGCTGCTGCAGACGCAGTCCGGCGGCGGCGGGTTTGCGGGGCGCACGAACAAGCTGCCGGACGCGTGCTACGGGTTCTGGTGCGGCGCGGCGCTTTCCGTGCGTTCGTTTCGTTCGCGTCGCCGCGTTGCCTTCCCTTGACCGTTGCAACAGATCCTCGGCGCGGGCGACTTGCTCGATGCGCATGCGCTCGGCGCGTTTCTCGCGCGGTGTCAGTACAAGTTTGGCGGGATCAGCAAGGCGCCCGGAGAACACCCAGGTACATACAAAGCGGGTTTCTCTTCGAATGCCTGCTTTTGTACTTATACTTCCAACAGACCCATATCACACATATCTGTCGATCGCCGCCGCCGCGATTGTCTCGCCGGACCCGAAGTGGGAGCTCCAGCCACTCGACCCACTGATCAATGCGACGCTCGACACCGCGAGGTGGGCAAAGACGCACGTGCGCGTTGCGGCACCGGAGAGCTGAGAGGGGGTCTGCGGCTATCGGGCTATATCGGGGGCTGAGCTATGATGTCATTTGTTAGGGCTAAAGATATAAGTAAAAGTGGTCCGCGGTCACTAGTTTCCTACACCATCCACATCATCATGGCAACAACGCAGACCTTTGTCGTGTGGGGACCATACCAGACCGACACCGAAATGCTCTCGCGCCGCGCGGCTGCCCGCACGGAGCACCTCGCAGGCCTCAAGCAGCTCGGCACTCAAGGCTTCGTGAGTGCGTGGTGTTACGGTGACTGCTTGATGGGAACCGACTCACCCACCCACCGCTAGAGCTGGGCGGGCCGACATCCGATCCAGAATCGGGGGAGGCGAAAGGGAGCATGCTTATCTTCGAGGCGGAGAGCGCCGCCGCCGTGCGTGGCTTCCTGGAGAAGGACCCATACTGGACCGGAAACGTCGTGCGTGCCCTCTTTCCTCACAAAGTGCGTGGCTTACGGTGTTGCTTTTGCAACAAGTGGGATAAGGAGAAGCTCGAGATCAGATTGATCACCCTTACTACCTTTCCTTTGCAGTAGTAGTTCTGTGGGTTACCGTTACTTGTAGTTAGTTAGCTTTCCCGCTTCGACGGGCCCCAGCTGAAGAGATAAAAATATGAATGAGGTAGTATTCGTCACCCCCCTGGCACGCCTATCCGCCGAGTGTTGATCGCCTTGCACACAAGGGTTTGTTGCTTTGCCAGTGGACCGACCCTCGCGCTACCCCAATCCTATTACTATGTGCGACTCGGATCCGCGTGCTCGAATGCCCGAATGCTTCATTTTGATTTGAAGCAGATGATACTAATGGTAGTCCCTAGTTTAGGAGCGGATGGCAGAGGATGAGGTTGCCGCGGCGATCGTCGGCGATTCGTCTCCTGTTTCTTGTTTCGCCGCTCTCAAGTGTGATACTCTGTATGTGATATGCATATTCGATTTGGGCATACCCATAAGTGCCAACATATGCGCCAATCACTGTTGTTGTTGGCGCTCAACCACAGTCATGAAATTTGAAATGAAATTTTTTTTGTGTGCGGTTCGCCTGCTCCTGCCCATGCTTCGTCTCCCCAGATTCCTGGCAGCCTCCACGACTTGCATCCCCATGCACGCTTCTGCGTACATGCTCCTATATACTATCCCTAACTCCGGGACCGTATGTGCTTAATAGTCTTTCTCCCCTTTTTTTTTCAATACCAAGTTAAACATGGCGCTGCCTAGCTCCAGGCGGTGTGTTATTTTGGACTTTTGTTCTGGGGGACTAGGCTACCGTTCCGTAAGTTATTCCCCTAGACAGGTGTCGCCAAGGGTGTTGCGGTTATAATAAAAATAAAAATGTCGAGTGTCTCGAGTGAATTCAAGGCTTATTGCGGGGAGAGTAGCCCGTATCACATAAGTATGGGCACTACAGTTGATTTGTGTACTCCCTGTTAACAGTGCACACACTTTCAAGTCATCACACACGGCTGCCGGTCAATCTATCACTAGTACCTGCACAGCCTGAGTCTGCACTGCAAGTGGGCGACCAACTCCTTGGTAATGAATTAGCCATCAAAAAAAAAAATAGAATGAATTACCCACGTAGGACAGAGTGGACTGTGGCAGGTAGTTATTCGGTCCAGCCTCCAGATGGTGGTACGCCTCTAGGCGATGGTTGGCGTAAAGCACAAGTAAGGGATGTGGTGACCGTTGGGTCTGCCTCTGTATCGGACACCCTTCGGATTTACGACGCTTTGTGAAGCACCAATTTGTCCAGGCCCCGACTAAGGGTTTCAAATGCTGCGAGGCTTCTTTTTCTTTTTGGATCCAAAGCTTTGAGCTCTTCCATGTCCTCCGCCGGGGTCCATTATTCTCCGTTATTGGTTGAGTGATGCGCCATCTGCTGTATTGTCATTTGTGGGTGGCAACTATATGTGTTTTGTCTCGTGTAGTAACCCCAGGGCCTGAGTTGCGTCCTCGTGGTAGATCTCGCGTCATTTTCCGTACTAGTAGTAACTTTCCATAGTAACGGGCAAGCATTACCGTTTACTGTATAGTACTGTATAACTTCTGATGCTGAAGTGCGCCTTAGATTACCACACTTCCTTTGCACACTTCCTCCGGATCGTCGACACGACGGCGCCGTAGTCTTACACACGTTTCCTCGTCTGTCGGCTTCCTCCGATGTCCGACTCCGATATTCCTGTGAACGTAAGGCGCTTCCGCTCGGTAACTTACAGTAGCTTCGCGTGGACAGACCTGCTCCATCGCACAGACTCGCACTAGTCCTAGATAGGTGAACCATGAATCGCAGGTCCTCACTTTGACCTCTGTGTGATGAAATGAGCTGACTTCCGAACTTAAGAGAGCCGTCTGAACTAGCCAGTATCCTACAACCACCCCACTTGGGCCACTTCTTCCGAAACTCAAACGATTACTATCATTGTCACATCTCTCATGGCCACTGGCAACGAATGGTCTTCCCCTCACGCACGGAATCATGTATGCAGTTCTGTGCATGTATGTAAAACAGCCGTTCACTCCCATCGCGTAGCGTCCACGGGTCTCGTCTGCTGTAGTTGGCCAAGACCCTGCCACTTTACTAAACGCACCCAGTGTCCAATACATCGTGAATGCCATCGCCGAGCATTGCGCCTGTGCCGAGTGCACAGGCCACGCACCCAACGGACCACCGACCTGGTACACCGCAGATCGTGGCCAGGATTGGGACTCAAGGCCATCAGGCGTGAGCACAATCAGTCTCGAGGACATTATGCTATCATCTGATGTCCTCTGAAGGACCCCAATATTAATCAAGGCCAAGGCGTCAGTATCCCAACTAGAGCACCTCTCACCGCTCCTGTCCTAGCACAGATGGATTTCGCTGCTCCAGTACGAGCTCACCTTTTCCTTCCCTTATATTTGGTTCACGTTGTTCGGTAGGGAGTCCAAGAACAGGCCCACCCTGCCCTTTCGCAGGCAACTGCAGGCGCTCCCCAAACTTTGGCTGTTGTACAGCCCCGTCAAAATCCCGCCATCGGAATATCAGCGGCAGAAGGCCTTAGACGCCTTGCGGACCGCTATGTCAACAACCCGGCTTCACTCGTTAGCGTGGTCCGCCTGGAACCTAGTGCCTCTGGTGGATTCCAGGTTGTGATCATCCTTGGAATGGCTGACCTTCTCTGAAGCCGCCATTAATTCTTCTTCTGTGTTCAAGTTTCGTTAGCTAACCACTGCGACATGAGCCGTAAAATAAGGACGTTTAAAACCATACCACAGGATGGTTTAGATGTAGGCTGTTCACCATTGCTTATGATGCGTTCTCTTTAGATTTGTATGTCATTGTTTTGTACCGAGCTACGGCGGAGCTAGTACTACTTTTTCTGTCCTGTAAATGCCTCTATGATAGTGCATTGCTATACAGTCAATGAAGACGTACATGGCTCACCCGGAGGCTGCAAGGGCGTGTATGAAGTGCCTCTCCCCTACGGCTGCTGTTATACTCTCCGCCACAACTACACGCGGTACCTCTGACATGCAAAAACTTAATGAGACCGATGCAAACAAGGGGGTGCGAGGTAGAGTGATTGGTTTAGCGTGTCTGGGTGGAAGAGGAAGAGCGTTAGTACGGTATGAGAACATCCTCGCGCCACGAGCCTTCTCGATTTACACCTCATCCTCCCGCTGCTCCCTCCTATCTGACTGAACACTATAAATTGCCACCTGAGCGGTATCTAGCATTGAACAGGAGGGAACTTGAACAGCGGGGGGGACCACTGGCAGGTGTCAGCTCTAAATTCCAAAAATTTACAACACGAACAACACGAACGCGTGGGTGTGGCGGGTTAATAATAGCGGTGAAGAGCCCTGAGATGTCGCAGCGGCGCTGCGATGGACGAATACAGTGCAGATTTCGAGCTGGCCGATTGAGCAGAACATCGCTACGCGGGTATTGATGAAGCTGAGCTGGAGTCTCTCATACTACTTCTATGCCCGACAAGATGCCCGATCACTCATTCGGATGCGACCACTGAGTCAGAAGGTCACGCTTAGTCAGGGTCCCATTTTGGAAGCTTTGGAACTCCGCTTGGCCGAAGAGGCAAAACCACTCAGACTCAGTCCACTTTCGGAAAGTAGCCAGCCACTAAATTGAACCCCGACATGGCGTTGGTCAGCAAGCGTGACACAGCAATACAAGAAGATTTTAACAAAAAAAAGTTCGAGTGAATCAAAGAGTAGTAATAGGGATTGTGTATTTAATTTTGTGTAGATTGAACCAGAGGTCAGTGAGAAGATCGGTGTGTTTGTGTAGGAATACCTAACCGGCTGAGTAAGGCTGAGTTCGGATTCCGGATTATTCCGATGACGTGATCACACGTGAAGTAGCTTATCTAACATGTAAACGTTAGGCGCCTATCGAATAGGAGTAAGAGCTCACTCTACAGTGGACGCTCATCCTCTTTGCGAGTCGCTGTTCAGCGCTCAGCTCTTACGGTGTGGAGTTCTGTGCTGCGCTGGGTTGAGTGTGAGGTGAGGGGTGCACAGGTGCGCAGCACAGATAGGTGATTACTGCTATGTGACATAAAATTCCAGTGGTAGTATGAGATAGGGAAGTGCACAGAGATTGGGCGAAAGCGCGAAGCGCTTCTCGATCGAAGAAGAGTGTTCTTGTGGCCGAGGCGAGGTCGCGACACCCAACTTATAAGGAATCGATGACACGGCGAGTGAGACTCGACACCCCCTATTTAGGAAGCGATGGATGTGTCTATGGTGGACCCGGCTGCTCCAGCCCAGCACGTTGGGGGGCACAGCAGACTGAATGTGTTCGAGAGTAGGGCCGCCTGAATGCCGTGCCTCTGTGGGGAGGGGGAGGGTTGAGGCCGGCTGTGCGAGCGGACCTCTAGAAGTTGAATATGGTTGTACCCAAAAACGTTGCTACGCATATAGCCGACCAGTTATCGGGATGATTGGGTTCGGGGAGGTGTGAAGCCGCGCTGACGGTCGTGCAGGCCTCCGCGTGGCGTGTAACTTCGTAGAACTTCATAGACTGGTTCAGTTCGATTGGGTATGCGTCGCTCTAAGATTGCTAAGGGCGCACAAAGGTGCGAGACACTAGGGAATGCGGAGAATGACAGCCAAATGACCCGGGCTGCTTTGGGTTCAGTGCGATGCGCAGTCGGTCGCGCAGGCCCCCGCGGGGCGTATAACTTCGTAGATCGGTTTGTTTCGGCTGGAGATGAATCGCTCCAAGTTTGCTAAGGGCACACGGGAGTGCGAGATGCTCGGGAGCGCGGAGAACGAAGGGAACTAAGCCCCACGGAGCTCTGAAGCTCTGAGGGAAGAGAAAAAATGCTGGTCCTAAAGAAGTAAATACAGCGATGTTATAAACTGGAAAGTGAGGCAATAGATCCAAAGATAAGGTGAGGTATAAGGAGCAACCAGGCGAGGTCGCAAATCACGGGGAAGTGGGTGGCCTAAAGCCCCAAAACGGCCGAAGCGCGGGAAAGTAGCATGAGATGAGCGAGTAGCTCAGTAATTAGATGGACAATCAGAAACGCGGGAAAGTATTCGGCTCGGAAAGGAGAGTTTTACCTGGCCAGCCGTGTGCTGGGCGTATCAACGGGCGGTGCTGCTGTGCACAGTACGATCCCCATCCATCTCCAAAATCGGTCGTAAATCAAAAACCTTTCGATGCGGAGCTTGCTACGAAACTCGCTGAACTCGAGTCCAAGAAGAAGCAACGAGGGTGAAGACTTTTAACGGGCATCTCAGGAAGGGGGACACGATCCAATTGGCTGCCCTGCAGAACCACTTCCCGGTCAATCGCCGTCCGAGGCCAGTTTCCGTGCTCAGTGGCCCATCATTACCTGCCCCGGTGCCTGTGAACCCCTCAGTCTGGCAATAATGTTGCCAGCGTAAGCTTGCTCGAAGTGGTGCAAAAAACTGGTGTATCATGGTAAGCGTGCGCAGCAACAGTTGGGTAAGGTCCTTACAGAGAACGGGGGAGATCCTTGAGCAGCATGGGCAGCGGGCCACTTGTCACATCAGCAAGAACCTAGACAAAAAGAAATCAGAAGTATGATTAAAAAACGATAACATACCAAGTCAACGAAAACAGCTCTATGCAAAGCTCAAGGGCTAGCTAGTCAACTCAATGAAGCCACGTTCACGAGTGAGATGGTTGAACGCGTTGATTGTCGAAAATTTGAACTCCGTCTCAAACGCACTGGTGTGATTGGCTCGGCTACATGTTGAGGAATTTGTGTTTGCTTGGTCGAACTTCGTGCACAACATCTGTTTTTCACCAAGTCGAGCTACAGTGCAGTGCACTGCATCCGCCGCTGCGTTGTGGTTAGCTCAGACTCTGAGTCTGCGCCCGAAATCACTCGTTTTCGGAGTGCTTTCGGTCTTTCAGTCTCGGTCCGGCGTCGCGTGGCTCAGCTGCCATTTTGGATTCGACGGCGTCGCACCTCCATCTCTCACCTCATACAACACACACATTCTCCCCCTCTCGCTCGTTATTCCCTTCGCCATCGCTCACCCTCGCCTCATGTCGCCATGGACGCCGACGCCGACCGCCTCGCAAATGGCCTGTAGATACTCGAAGACAGGTCGTGCGTCCCCGCGCATCATGCCTCCTTTGTCCATCGCCTCTCCATCCTCAGCTCATCAATACCCATCCCTTTGAAGCTTCGCTCGGCCACGCCGTCCCTTTTGTCTTTGTGCGCCCGTTGTCGTCAGCCTCGCGCTGGCCCTTATCGTTTGTTGTCTTTATTCGGCTCTTTTGTCTTCGTTTCGGCCACTCGTAGCTTACCGTCTCGTCTCCGTCCCTATCGTCTCCACCCGCATTCCGTCTCGTTTCCTCCCCTACCTATGCCACCACTCTTCTCCTATATTACACTCCCTCTTATTTTCTTCTTACTGGCTCGTTTGTAGCTACAGTTCTGTCTGTATTTAAGCCCCCATAATCCTTGCTGAATACACAGTGCTCGATTTCCCCCCTCCTTCTGCGTTACTATCCCGGAATTTGGTAATCTCGCTGCTCGACCTCGTTTCGATCTCGTCCTCGCTCGCTTTCGCTTTCATCCGTTCGCATTCGCACTGGCCCTTACTAATGCGAACGCTCCGGACTCGGGCTTTCTTTCTTATTTCTCTTCCTAATCCCTACGCGGAATCCCCTTCGCTTCGAACTCACACGGAGGCTCCGTACAGCGTCAGCTGGTGCGGCGATGACAACGCAACTCCCGACGACGACGAAAAGGTAGCTATTGCGACCCAACGATATGAGCTACCAACTCGAACACAAGCCACCACATGGGCCCTACAACGACCACTCAGCCGCACATGACCCCGACCCAAATCATGACGATCACGACTCCACCTACTGCCAGTGCCACCGCCGGTGTGTTCTCTGTATGACCCCAACTGCAACAACTACAACGCCACCACTGCCGCCGGCGGGATAGTACCAGCGCGAACTTACTTTCGGCTGCGGGGGCACCTTACTTTACAAGGTCTCGAATGTGTTTCTTAAGTGTAGGCGCAACGCTACGACCGGTCTGTAACCCTGTTATGTACCCCGGAATAAACATGGATCCAAAAAAAAAAAAAAAAAAAAAAACTGCCTTGGTTGGATTCACAACAACATCCGTCTCGAGTCTTACTTAGTACTCTTGTAAATTTACACTACATGGTTGAATAATATTCAGTCTCTGAAACATCTTATACTTGATTGAGAAGCTTAGTGGTCGCTTAGCATTGCTGATGGCTTAGTGACAAAACAACCGAATCTAAGCGATGAAATAAATCTTGTTGTCGTTTTGCTGATGCCGCTACCCCAATCCCGCCATCTGGCGCTTGAATGCTCGAAGGCTTCGTTGTCTGAAGGTGTCAATGGTCCAGGATCGGCTTTCAGGCCTCAGTCTACTAGGAGCGGTAGACCATGCAAGTTCATCGATCACTCGAAACGAATCCTGGGGCCGCTTCGGTTTTTGGAGGAGACTGGTGCGTGCGCTGAGCGCCGAGACGGCAGGAAATCCCAGGCCCCTGCAACACTAGTTACGTCCACAACCATGCCATACAAGTTTGGCCATTATATTCTGGTACCCTATACCAGCCTAGGCATGTACATACCACGTGTTTCTACGTATCCGCCGCCTCAGTTCCTATTGTGCACACCAAAGTGCACACACAGCATTTTTTGTTTTGAAACGATCGGCGTACACCCGGACCGACCGAAATAGGCAAGGAAATAGGGCGCTCTCGAGCTATCAATCCTTCATCTAAGTTATCAAATCTGTCAAGGTCGTAGATAGAGGGAGCATCGGCGGTGGACATGCCGTAATCGCGTAATCAACCACCCATATATCGTACACATACAGTATACTGTAAGTACACGGTACACGCACACAAGCACGCACACCACGAAATGAATTTCAAACAAAGTTTTCACCGTATTTAACCACTTCACCTGCTCAGTGCTCACCCAAACTTCGGCTCCCTGACGTCAACCCCAATAGCCTCGCCTCATGTAGAGTTTGCGCAGCAGGGGACTGATATTATGGGAACGCGACCGATATTATGATTATCTAATATGTTGTCGGTTTGCGATCCGTCACCGACGGCCCGGGACTGCTGAGGCAATTTGAACCCTTCTGCACGTTGAAGCGTACATGCAGCACTGTATACGCCCCTTTGATCCTAACTCCCCGGAGCCGTATGAGACCGAGCTTCTTTGTGTGCTTCTCTCCCCTCTTTTCCCTGCCCACCCTTTCTCACTCTCTCACCGTATCTTTTGATATGGCCCTGCCCCCTGGTAGGTTGTTTTGGTCTTTGGTTCTGAGGGACCAGGCTCCGTAATAAATACCGTACTGTAAGTCATTCGTGTCCTCTAGATAGGTGTCGCAGTTATAAAACAATTGTCGAGTGTCCCGACTGAATTATTGCGGTGATCGCAGGGGCCGCTGCGAGTTGTGACTAACTCGACTTCCTCGGTAATGGATTACTCACATGGTTCTGGAAAAGTTCCTTGTCGAACCCTGATCCGTCGTCGTTCTTGCGGGTGGCTAATTTGTGTTTATTACATGTAGTAGTAACCCGCGATCCTCTCTTGTGATGGGTCTTGCCAAGGGTCTCGTGCCATTAAACGGGAATGGTAGGCTTGTACGGCATACGACGCCTGCACAACCAAAAGAGCACAACCCTACACAAGCGCCTAATGCAGTGGGAAATGACCAAAAGCACTTGCCGTAACCCCTGTTCTGAAGATATGTGGGCGATCACACTAACTGATTGCGAAAGGCTGCTCCAAGTGGGATGGATAGGTCCAGGGACTGATTCCGTGACACCGATTGGGTGAACCGCGTGTCTGGCTACACTTTGGTTTCTCCTTGAAGTGAGCTGACTTTCGCATGTTCTTAAGAAGCTACGTACTGTAGTCGGTCACCCAACAACCACCCATCCATTGCACCTTCCTCTGAAACTCAAACAATTCTAATCATTGTCACATCTCTCATGGCCAACGAATGGTCTGCTCCTCACACACGCGATCATGTATGCGGTTCTGTGCATAGATGTAAAACAGTCACTCACTGCCATCGCGCTGTTATTTCCCACAGGTCTCGTCTGCTGTAGTTGGCCAGGACCCTGCCGTGTTACTAAACACACCCAATGTCCAATACGGCGTGAATGCCGTCACCGAGCATTGCGCCTGTGCTGAGTGCACAGGCCATGCACCCAACGGACCACGCACCTGGTACACGGCAGATCGCCAGGATTGGGACTCAAGGCCATCAGGCGTGAGCACGATCAATCTCGAGTACGCTACACCATCGTCTGATGACATTTGAAGGACGCGTATACTAGTCAATGCCAAGGCGTCAGTAACCCCACTGGAGCACCTCTCACCGCTCCTGTCCTAGCACAGATGCAGTTCACTGCTCCAGTACGAACCCACCTTTCCTCCCATATATGTGGCTCACGTTGTTCGGCAGGGTGTCCAAGAACAGGCCAACCCTACTCTATCGCAGGCGACTGCAGGCACCCTCCAAACTCTGGCTGTTGTACAGCCCCATCAAAACCCCACCATCGGAATATCAGCGGCAGAAGTCCTTAGACGCCTTGCGGACCGCTATGTCAACAACCCGGCTTCACTCGTTAGCGTGGTCCGCCTGGAACCTGGTCTCTCTGGTGGATTCCAGGTTGTGATCATACTTGGAATGGCTGACCTTCTCTGAAGCCGCTGTCAAATTTTCTTCTGTGTCCAAGTTTCACTAGCTAAAGAGCCGTAAAATAAAACCATACCACCGGATGGTTTAGGTGTAGGGTGTTCACCATTGCTTATGACGCGTTCTCTTTGGATTTTGTGTCATCGTTTTGTGCTGAGCTACAGCGGAGCTAGTACTACTTTTTCTGTCCTGTGAAATGATAAACCATGATAAGTGTATTGCTATACAGTCAATGAAGACGTACATGGTTCACCCGGAGGCTGCAAGGGCCCATATGAAGTACCTCTCCCCTACGGCTGCCGTTATACTCTCCGCCGCAGCTACACGCGGTACCTCTGACATGCAAAAACTTAATGAGACCGATGCAAACAAGGGGGTGCGAGGTGGAGTGATTGGTTTGGCGTGCCTGCGGTGGAAGAGGAAGAGCGTTAGTAGGGTATGACTCGGAGAACATCCTCGCGCCACGAGCCTTCTCGATTTACACCTCATCCTCCCGCTGCTCCCTCCTATCCGACTGAACACTATAAATTGCCACCTAAGCGGTATCTAGCATTGGACAGGAGGGAACTTGAACAGCGGGGGGACTACTGGCAGGTGTAAGCTTTAAATTCCAAAAATTTACAACACAAACAACACGAACGCGTGGGTGTGGCGGGTTAATAATAGCGATGTAAAGCCCTGAGAGATGTCGCAGCGGCGATGCGATGGGTGAATACAGTGCATATTTCGAGCTGGCCGACTGAGCAGGACATCGCTACGCGCATCCTCTCATACATTCGGACGCGATCACTGAGTCAGACAGTCACGCTTAGGCTCCGTTCGGCCACAATTGAGATTCGAAAATTTGAGAAATTTGAGAATTGATGACAAACACGGCAGTCGGTCCGGGGAAAGGTCCAGTGTCTGTCTCTCGTTTTCATTGCAGATGATTTCACGTCGAATGCCTTTTCTCTCTTCGTTTTTTCTTATTTATGGTCCAGAAGTCAGATAAGGGACAGGGCATATGCTCCAAGCCCTTTCCACATGTAAACCAGAGTTCCATCCATGACAGTACTCATGGAGTGTGGACTATCCAGTGTGTCCTCAACCTCACCGGCATATCCTTCAACCGGAAGATAGTCACCAAGCAGCTTAATGAGAAAATCGTTGTAGGAGGGAAGAAAAGGCTGTCATTGGTGCAAAACAAACTCAACAATGTATGTAACTATCCATTTCCGAGTCTTCCAAATGTTATGATCTGGTATTAGCTGCTCTCTGTCTCCCAGACTGTTGAATAGGGTATCGAGACACGGGTGGACACCCACGAAAATCGTCGAAGAGCTGCAGAGGTAAACTTGCGACCACACATTCACAAAACAGCCAACGCGTGGAGGAGATGCATCATGGAGAAACCAGCTCGCGGCTGCATGTCACGCGTTGGCACACGCATCTGTAATTGCAGTAGGTGTTCAGAGCTGTTCAGAGCCGTTCAAGGACACTCTGAACAGCTCTGAACGCTCTGAACACCTAATTGCGTTTACAGATGCGAAGAGCAGCGGACACCACTACCAGCCCCCATGTCCCCGTTCATTTACACACCTATACACAGACTTCTGGGTGTAATATCATGATACTGGAGCCAAGTTGGATGACCCCGGATGAGCTCCCAGCTTGGCTCTCAGACCCATTCTTCACCAGAGCTTTGAGGTGTGATAAAGTTGCATCCAGTATTCAGAGGTGGTGTAGAGAGCTATGTTTGAATAAGGTGAACGACAGTGGCAGCGTATGATTGTACTCGAGGTGGCGTCAGATATTGGCAGACCGGACCAACTGCCGCGTTTGTCATCAATTCTCAAATTTCTCAAATTTTCGAATCTCAATCAAGGGGGTTGCAGGACCGGAATTTTTGATATCCAGTCAGGTTTTATCTTTTAGGGGGTTTTCGAACCCCCCCCTCCCTCCGAATTTCCATATATGGTATGTTTAACTCACGGTCACATGCCTATATTTTCACAGAATTGCGGGTACGGGTACGGGCTTGGGTACGGGTGTGAGCAGGTGAGGCGGGTTGATGGCGGGTCTGACGGGTTACCCATACCCGCTCTGTGCAATCTCAAATATATTACTACTTGTACGATTCCAACTGCCATGGCATGACTATCATCAACGTTGCTGCTGTCGTCGCCCCGTCGCCATTGCCCTGATGCCTCGTGACACCTCATCGCCATCACCGTCGCCATCATTGCCGGGCCCGGTAATGGGTATCTTCATCGCCTTCAATGTGGTTGCCCCGTCGCCATCGCCGTCATGGTCGCCCCATCACAATCGTGGTCGCCCCATCTGTCGTGATCAGCTCATTGCCATCGTAGTCGCCTCGTCACTGTCGCCAGTGTCGTTGCTTTGTCGTCTCATGTCGCCAGCATTGTTGTTGTCGCCGCCACCATTGTCATGTAAAGACCAGGCAATGCCTTGGAACAAGTGGGCCACGAGCCATTTGCGAGTGTCACGACCACGTGACATTTCCCACATATTCTCTTAGTCCGTGACTCGGATCGGTTATCAGATTGTTCTCGGAGTATTCTCGGAATGACAGCGCGACTGCCAGCGCACGCCTCATGGTTGTGACTCACTGTATGCCAGCAGATGTGCCAGCACATAGACTTGCTGGCGCTGACGCGTCTCTCAGAAAATAGTATAGAAAATCACAGACAGTACAGTATATAAAGAGGAGTAGTCTAGCTTGTATTCGGCATCTTGGTCTCTTAAGAATATAGCGCATTCCCTCTCCATTCCTTTGTCCCCTTCAAGCCCACCGCTCTTCGCTTAGCTAAGCGACCCGGCCCGGTTGACCCTCTCGCGCCGTCTTGAGGAAGAGTCCCTTGGACTGTAAACGCCGACCCTCTTGCGCCGCCCTGAGGAAGAGTCCCTTGGACTGTAAACGCCGACCCTCTTGCGCCGCCCTGAGGAAGAGTCCCTTGGACTGTAAACGCAGTGATCCCGCCAGAGTCGAAGAGACTTTAAACGCAGAAGCCGAACGCCCGCCGAACGATCCGCGTGATCGTAACAGCGAGGCTATCGGCAGCGTGCATCGTGATGTGATGTCCATTGCAACATGGAAGTGCTGTGTATGGATAGGGCTGACAATGAAGTCAGCAGAAAACGTTACAACTCAACAAAAAAACACTCAGCCGAATTCATAGATACAGTGTTGGGAACTTGAAGCAAGAAGTCGGGTAGCCATGCATTTGTCGCAGGCGAAGGTGTAGCTTAGGCGTGATGTGGAGCTGTGGCGTATACATGAGAATGCCGAGACCAACAATGGTAAGTAAACAGAGGCGAGGCGAGGCGAGGGAGAGCGGCGCACCTGTAGACGTGTCGTTGTTGCGGTCGCGGGAACTGTGAGTCGGTGATGCCGAATGGAGACAGCAGCGGCATGAGAGTCGAGCGCGGGAACGCGCGGCCGGTCCATGAGTGCCAGTGCCGTAGAGGCAATTTAGATGAAGGTGGGTGGTCACTTCATTCGAGTTGATGCATATCTGAAAAGATGTCGTGACTTGTGAGGGTGAGTGAGTGAGTGAGATAACGAGAAATGGCAAACATTGTGCGTTGTATGGAGCCGAGTCCGTGTGAGTTCGTAGGCGGAGGGGATCCCGCAGGGGTTCCAGAGGTAGGTTAGAGGGCCCGGGGCCGAGTCCGGAGCATTCACAACGGCGAGAGCCGGTGCGAATGCGAACGGGCGAGAACGGGAACGAGCGTGGATGGGTGAGACGAAAGCGCGATGAGAGGCGATGCCGTCCGAGGCGGCAAGACGAGGCGACGACGAATGACCTGAGTGGGAGTGCCCGAGCAGTGGGCCTGACTCGAACTGAGATCATGCTGAGAGAGAAGGGGAAACACGACACTATACTAATTATTCCGAGTTAATAACGTGAGGTTATATGCATGCAGAACACCCAGACAGGTAGCTAGGGATGAATAGGTAAGGGAGAGGCGGCGTAGGGGAAGCGAACAACGAAATGTGGAGACGACCAAGTCAATGGGAGATGGGCGCGGACACGAGTAACAAAAACCAAGCATCTAAGTAAAAGGACGCGGTGAAAATATACGGGCATACGAGAATAGTAAACAAAGAGGGCCGAGACAATATGACGCACGATAATAAGAGGAACAAAAGGGCTGGTGCTGAGGCTAACGACAACGCGCTCGCGGCTCTGCTAAAGATGAAGCAGCGGGGTGGCCGAGGCAGTGACTTGACAGCTTCAAAGGAATGGGTCTTGATGGGCGATGCGACGGAGACGGGGTGTTGAAGGACAAAGGCGGCACGAGGCACGGGAATGCGCCGCCTGTCTTCGAGTGGCTGGGAGCGTCTTGTGAAGGGTTTGGTGTCGACGGCAGTCCATGGCGATGAGAGGCGAGGGTGAGTGAAGGCGAAGGAGATTCGAGCGAGGAGAGAGAAGGGAAGGTGTCGAGATTGATGACGAGGAGTGAGCTGGTGTGGGACGATATAACCGATATGGCAAGCGATGCCGGATCGAGACCGAAAACACTGAAAATACACGATTTTGGGGCCAGCGTCCGAGGGATCCTTACAGCGTGGCAGGGAAGGAGAAGTCAGGGTGATCGAAGACAAAGACATGGACTCAGCCTCGGGCTAAGAGCTCATTGATGACTGTATGCTGGCAAGGAAAGACAGGAACGTGGACGAAACCGAAGATGGGGGCACAGCCGCGAAAGGTGATGCCCAGGTGATAGAGCCAGGTTTGGGCTCAGATTGCTCTTCCGTCGCCGAGGTATAGATGAGATCTCAGGGTTTCGTCAGCAGCTGAGTGTGCAAGCGAGTGTGCAAGCGAGGAAGTATGGGACAGGGTCTTAGACAGGGTAGGAAAAGGAGCTGAGGGAGCAACGTGGATAGTGATGGTAAGGTTCGGTTCTGAACCTCGGTTCGAACCTGAACCGGACCGGTCTGAACCCCAATTTCGGGTTCGGGTTCAACTGTTGACCTGAACCGAACCATTGGTTCGGTTCAGGGTTCAGCAAATTCCTGAAACTGGAGAACCAGTTCTGAACCGGTTCTGAACCAATGAACCATTGAAAATATGCAAAACATTTAGGCACTCAAACCAAAATCAAAATTGTTCTATTTAGTGAATGGCATGGATTTATGTACCCGTGCAGGTTCAGCCCGGGAGTTTGGGCAGGTACGGGTACGACTCGGAGTACCGAATTTGTGACCCTCGCGAAACCCGTCCCCAGTGGTCACCGGTCACGGGTTTCGCCAGGCACGCAGGTCACTGGACTGGACGCTGCTGCAACGTGTCAACAGACTGCCATTGTTTTCCAACGTGTCAACAGACTGCCATTGTTTTCCAACGCTCACTGGCAGCACTTGTCGACTGCGTTCCTTGGCCCAGGGAACCCTCAATTTAAAGAAGCTAAGTGTTTTTCCTTTGTCTGACCCTTTTAGCTAACTAACTACAATGTTTTCTAGGTTTCAAACATGTTCTCAGCACTGCCTCCACCTCGCCTGCCATTGTCATCTGACGCGCTCGTCGACTGCATTCCTTGGCCCAGGGAACCCTCAATTTATAGCTAAGTGTTTTTCCTTTGTCTGATCCTTTTAGCTAACTACAATATTTTTATTTCTTTCTAGGTTCCAACCACGTTCTCGGCGCTGCCCCCACCTTGCCCTGCACAGGCCTGTATTGCCACCACCACCTTTGGCTTGCAAGTGCCAATTCCACCTTCTTGCAGTGCGCAAGAGCTGCCATGCCCCACCACGACACTATGACACCGGCATGGCGTGCAAGCCTCGCTACGACGACAGCGACACCGCCGTGATGCTACGACAGTGACACGACGCCGCGGCGTGACGAAGACCGCGACACGGCGTGTGGCACTATGACAGCGACATAGCGCGTGGTACTACGACAGCAACACGATGCCGCAGCGTGACGAAGACAGCGACATGGTGTGTGGCATGATGAAGACATCAACACGGCGCGTGGCGCTACAACAGCGACATGGCGCGCGGTGCTACGACAGCGACATGATGCCGTGGCGTGACGAAGACAGCGACACAGCGCGTGGCGTGATGCAGACATCGACACGGCAGCGACATGGCGTGTGGCGCTACAACAGCAACACAGCGCGTGGCATGACGAAGACAGCGACATGACGCCGCGGCGTGACGAAGACTGTGACACGGCGCATGGCGCTACGACAGCGACATAGCGCGCGGTACTACGACAACGACATGACGCCGCGGCGTGACAAAGACAGCGACACAGCGCGTGGCGTGCCGCGTGACGAAGACATCGACACAGCGCGTGGCGCTACGACAACGACACAGCGCGCGGTGCTACGACAGCAACACGACGCCGCGGCGTGACGAAGACAGCAACACTGTGCCGCAGCATGGTGAATACGGCGACACGGCGCCGTGGCCCTTAGTTTACAAGTCTATAGTCACTGTACTAGTAGTGTACATGAGTTAATATAATATATTTGGGTATTTTGGGTGCACAGGTCGCAAGGGTGTAGAACCCTTGTGACGCTTGACTGACCGTTACCCCTCGCTGCGGGTAAGGGTTTCGACAGGTATGGGTACGGGTGCGAAAAAAAACCTGAGGGTTACCTGGGCCACACACTAGGCTTTTGTTCAGGTTCGGTTCAGGTTCAACCCCTCCCCGAACCTGAACTGAACCATTGGGAACCTGAACCAATGGTTCGGTTCAGGGTTTGGCCTAGACCCCTGAACCGAACCAATGGTCCGGTTCGGGGTTCGGGAAAAAAGGTCAAAGAACCGAACCGAACCGAACCTTACCATCACTAAACGTGGACAATGGAATTGAAAATGTGGGCTCGGGCTTGTGCTGCTCGACGTCGCCAAAAGTTCAGGTGTGTACTGAGATTCCGAGGCAGAGAGCAAAGGCAAAGGGGGAAGCTGGGGTCTGCCGGTGACTTCCTAATTAGGAATGTCAGAATTTTTCGCTCTATCACCGGGCCACCCCTCCCCCCCCCACACCCGCGGTTCGGGAATCCGGTCCCGCAAACCCCTTGATCTCAATTGTGGCCGAACGGAGCCTTAGCAGGGTCCCATTCATTTTGGAAGCTTTGAAACTCCGCTCGACCGAAGAGGCAAGACGTCCACTTTCGGAAAGTAGCCAGCCACTAAATTGAACCCCGACACGGCGTTGGTCGGCAAGCGTGACACAGCAACACAACAAGATTTTAATAAAAAAAAGTTCGAGTGAACTAAAGAGTAGTACTAGACATTGTGTATTTAATTTGTGGGGATTGAACCAGAGGTGAGTGAGAAGATCGATATGTTTGTGTAGGAATACCAGTCGGTACTAACCGGCTGAGTAAGGCTGAGTTCGGATTCCGGATTATTCCGATGACGTGATCACACATGAAGTAGCTTTGTCGCAAAATCGGGAACGGGTTTATAATTTGTTCCGGTTGTAAGCGACTCATAATCATTTCCCAGGACTAAAATTGCGATCACAACCAACTTATAATTAGCCCTCGCCAGTAAAATCTGATTATAAAGGGGGCTTATCATCATTTCAGGACCTGTTTATAATGATTATAAAGCTCATTGTTTATTACATCAAATTACATCATTATAATATATCATAAACCCCTTTCCCGATTTTGGGACATTATCTAACATGTAAAGTAGTAAGGCTACGCCAGGCCTATCGAATAGGAGTAAGAGCTCCTTATAGTGGACGCTCGCTCATCCCATTTCTATTTGGGCGTGACCATCACAAGACTCAGTAGTCGCGTCCGAATGAGTGATCAGGCATAGTATAGATCTTCCGCCCAGCTAGCATTTTTCCCATAAACATAGTCCCAATCTACTCTCGTCCGACTCGGTCAGAGTCCGCTACTTCGTGATCTGCCCTACGTGACGAGTGATACAATTCCCGTTCTATCGCCCTGAACCCACAGCCAGTGAAGTATCCACACCGTGATCCCCACTACTTTACACATACACGCGCGCATGCCAGTCAGCACCCATTGGGAGGATATACCCAGGATGCTGTCTGCTACGACTACCAAAATACTGTCGACTACCACTGACCCAGCAGGCGCTGCAGCATCGACCACTACCGTGTCGTCGTCGTCAACCGTGATGCTGGCCTCCAGCACGGCGGCCGCAGCGCCTACAGTGTCACCTGCTAGGATGCCCAACGTTTCCAGTGCGATTCCCCTGCAGTTGCCTGTCTCGGCGTTGCACACACTACACGCTCTGGGCATCGTGCCTGTTCCTACGCAGTCTGTACCCGTCGGTGCGCCAACACCGCTGGCGGTCTTGCGTGGCACATCGGCAAATGGCGCTATGTTGAATCTTGAGATAAACGTCTCACTGCTTCAAGCTGCTCAAACGAGTGGACTGGCGCTTATGATAAACTCCATACGTAATGCTACGTCGTAAGTGCGCCGCGGCTGTCGGCCATCGTTATTCTAACACCTCTACTACCAGCTCACCTGTAGATTCGCCTGCTAAAGATAAAGTGGAGTAGTAGCACAGTGATGGGTACTTTGTAGCGTTCGCCGCGCGTGGGCGTGCAGACTAGTGTTGGTAGTAGTTGGAAAATGTTCTTGGCCTCTCGTCGAGCAACAACCGTGCATGAGTACTGAGTCATGGCGCCGCCGCCGCCACGGCCCACGGTGCACATGATAACGTAGGGGATTGAGGTCGTCAAAGTCGTGGCTATACGTCATGGGGCCTCAGCAGGCCTCATGTGATCAGTATGATGGCATTGGGGGGCTGAAGCATCCTTTTTTATTGTTATTTTGGACAAGCGATGTATTAGATACAGTAGCAGAAGATAGTAACTAGGTAACCTACTGTAACAGCTCTATCTAACACGCTAATGCGAACCTTGGAGGCCCAAAAATGGGGGAAAATGCGTTTGCGCACACCCACCAGAGGAAGTGACTTAGCGTGGCAAATGCTAACTTGTTAGAACCTCCTACCCACTTAAAAACCACAATTCGATTCATCCAGTTAACTGGTACAGTACATACAGATCTTTGCGAGTCGCTGTTCGGCTCTTACGATGGGAAGTTCCGTGCTGCACTGGGCTGAGCATAAGGAAAGGTACAGATGCGTGCCGCGCGGACGGGTGAACGACGCCAAGTGGCAGTTGGTGTTGGGTTGAATTGCTGCTATATGACGTGAAAGTCCGGGCGGTACGAGATAGGGAAGTGCGTAGAGAATGCGCGAATGCGCGAAGCGCTTGTTGATCGAAAATGAGAGTTCTTATGGCTGAGGCGAGGCTGCGACGGGTGGGTGGGCCCTCCCGGAGCGACTGGATGAGTGTCGGTGGACCTCCTCATCGATCCTTCTTTTATACAACAGGGCATGGCGGGCGGGTTAAAAGAAAGTAACCCCGGGGTTTCAGACCGGTTGGAATGGTGGGCGGACAGTTGGCGACACGTAAAAGAGGAATGAGTAGTACGTGCCGCTTCGCCTGCTCACTCAAAGACAATGCTCCAAGGCACCGCTCGTTCCTCGCTCTGCCTTAGATCAGCTATATTCGAGGGCAGATAGGTAGTCAGAAAGGGGTACAGTGACGGCTGGGCCGCAAAAGAGAAAAGGACTTGAACAGACGAAGGGTTTAAGGCCATGCAGCTGGTGGTAAAGGTCCCGTGATGATGTAACGGGGAGGGGTCAGCACACGTGTGGCCTCCTCCCAGGTTAGCGACTGGTCAATCCGACCGCGGCGGGGATCTTTGAACTATCGGCTTGATAGTTGCTCAGTTGCGACAATGCGGCCTGACGAGTGCGGTTCATCTGTGTGAATAGCCTTCGTGGTAGAAGGCGTGTGGGTATGAAAGTAGCCCTCTGCCAGTGGTAACGGTAGAGGAGGTAGCGGTTGATGAGGTGATCAATGGTGTGCCACTCTCCGCCGCAAGAGAAGTTATGGTCGAAGGGGGTAATGTCCAGACGGAAGCGGACAGCGTATTTTTTTGGGGGTGTGGAAGGCGTGCCAATGTCCGATTGCAGTGGAGGTGCCTTGGGAGGTGTGTCGGGAGTACCTGTCCTTTATGGCGGCCCTCCAGGGGGTGGTGCTCTCCGTCGGGGGTTAGCCCATGGAAGTAATGCTTGCAGGGCTACAAAGTCCGGAGTCCCGAAACCCGTTACCTACCGAGTCAAAAGTTAGCCAACGTAGAAAACGAAGCAGAAACCTCGCGGACGAACAGGATCCCATCCATAGATAGCGGAAAATCCGTCAGTACCGCAGCCCGGGTTAGACCCGGATGCGATATCGTTAAAACCTGCGGCGCCCAGGCCGTACAGCCAGGGATTGAGGAAACCTAGTGGTTTCTTACCCGTTGAAAGCAAGTAGTCGTTAAGCAGTGAGATTATGCCCGCCACGGTCTGTAAATTTGTGATCAACCGGGTGCTCGAGCCAGAGTGGAGGGAGGTGGGAAGACGCACTGGTGTCGCGCCGCTTGTGCCGTCCGCTGTAAAGCCATCGTTGCCTATAATGACATGGAGATCGACCGCCTGAGCGGCGAGATCGGGGATGCCACGGCCGGTCGGGCTACACAACGCACGAAAGTTACAAAGGATGAATAGGTCAGGTCAGGCCACGGCAGAAAACGCACTTGTAAAGGCCATCATACTTGCTACCGAGCTGTTCCAGGAAGTTGGGTACATCATGGTCTTGATATTTCGGCCGCGGAAAATGGTTAGAGAAGCCGCCCCCAGAGAGCTTCGCCGCTACCTCGGGGTTATCGGTCGTGCCGCCCACGCTAGTTACATAAGGACCTGCAAAACCGTGAGCGACCTGTGTTCATGACGGAGTTCCGCCTCCAAGGAGAAATAAAACCATACATACAGGATGCAGGGAAATCGGGGACAAACTGGACTCTTCCGGAGCCGTCATTGGCGATGCAGGCGCCTGGGCCTACGCCATAGTTGCCACTCGGGACGAGGACGCTGGCGCCCCGCGCGCCGAGTTCTGAGAACAGGTCGCACAGTTTCTTCGCATACTCCAGCGGGATATCTTTCTCTAGGGCACCATACGAAATGGAGATCGTCTGCGGGACGTGCTCCTGTCGAAGTACATAGTTGATCCACTCCAGGAATGGGTCGCCCGGGGTGTCAGGGTCAGGGTTATGCGCCATTTCTCCGCCGGTGCTATAGAAGATGAGGGGGGTTGGGTATGCCATGGCCTGCGCGTACTGTACGTTTAGGTTCGCCTCCTCCCCGGGTTTGCTCGGGTCGTTCCCACCGCCGTTGATCTGCACGACACTGAACGTCGCATCTTCCGCATTTATGAGATATTTTCTCATGAACGTCGTCAAATCAGCTGGGTTCGGATAATCCCCCATGAAGCCCGCAACCGCGAGCACATTCTGGTCCGTTGCGGCCGGCACATAGGCAGCCGTCCCATACAGCGAGCGCAGTACCGATGGTGTAACTCCGTGATCATCGCGACTCCGCAGCACCGACCTCGACGCCATCTCAATAGTTGCTTCGAGGGAACCCCCTCGTCGGGTCTGCCGTCGAGTGCGCGTGCAGGCAAAACACGTCGTGGGAACGACGGTTTGCACATGTGCGTGCAGCACCGCGGGGAGTGCATAACCGACCGTGCGCAGAATAATGCTGTCATTTGTCCCCGTGGGTCGGTACAACTGGTACGATGCTCTGAGCAGTTCATTGGCCTGGGACACGGGTACATCGGTCAGCGTCAGCCAGCTGCTACCGTGTGTCATTGAGATGGTTGAGGATGGTACACCATGGTGTTCAAGCCAGGAATTGATGAGCTCGAGGGATCCTGTGTGCGGCGCGACGAGCTGAGCGACCTGTTCCTTTGAGAGGTGTGCACCATATCTGCAACAGAGCAGCGGAACTGTAAGTACACCATGATCGTGTGTGGAGGGGTATTGGAGAGGACGTGCTTTGGACTCTTGGGGTCGCTGACCTCGTAGAGAGCATCAATCACAGCATTCTCGTGGTCAGGCTTGAGCGCAAAATGGAGGTCGATGGTGGTGCCAGCAGAGGGGTGACCGAGGGACTCCCAGTTTGGTGGGACGGCACCCCAGGTGTGCTTGACACGTAGGTCATCCCAAGGTGGTGTGAGAGGCTTTGCGATGATGACGAAGGGCACGACGGCGAGGACAGAGATGACATAGAGCTGGTGACAGCGCATGAATTGAGAGTCACCGGATTATGAAGTGCAGAGAGCGCGAAACAGAACACCGAGAGCAGAGGTTTTATCGTGCGTCTCGTGGCCATGGAGATAACACTCCGCGGCCATCGGTTGAGAGGGCGACTGAACCTCTAGTGTATTTTCTTTCCGGAGATGCGTGAGCTCTGGGAGCATGTCCGAAGACACAACGTCGCATATAGCGCGATGCGAGTCACAGCCATTGTTCCGGTTCTTGCTTTTCCCAGCATGATGTATCTTAAAAAGCTTGTCTACGGGGGCAGGTGGTTGGCTTAATTCCGCATACCCTTGCAGCCCAAAAAGGCAAACACTTCGGCCGCAACCGAAAGTCCGAATCAAGCCACGCTCATTCCAAAACTTTGGCTAAATATAATGTAATATATTTATTGACGAGTTCACAACAACCTCAAACATTACAAATAAATTTTATAAGTTGATCCTTCTTTTTTGGGATGATGTAATAAGTTTTATTGGTAATGAGTAACAGCAACAAATATTGTAAAAAATAGACTAAGTCGATTATCTATTGGGAGGGATAGTTGATGAACAGTACACATGTAGGATATACTCACAGTGACAAAGTAGACTGTGGTGAGATATGAGGGTGGTACTTGAAGCAGCAACAGAGAGATCTAGCAAGTGAAGCAGATGTGGAGTCTGGCACACAACAGATGAGAACTGGTGTTTATACAACAGAGGGAGACATACCTGGCACACAACAGATGAGAACTGGTGTGGTGCCAGAGCGTACATGGTACTCTACTTATACTGCTACAGGAGTGACGGTAGTAACACAGGTCACAGTAAATACAAGGAGCGTTGTTCTACAGAGGGACACAAAGGAGTGTGCAGAAGGAGAACAAAAGCGCAAAGAACAATAGAAGTCTAGACTGATGATATCATAGTGACATCACAATAAGGATAGAACAAAAGGGATGAGTACAAGGACGAAATACAATAGGAGTCCAGAGGAGTCCATGATGTCATTGTACAGTGATGTCATAGATAAGAAAGTCCGAGATTGTAAAGATCATAATAATCTAATCTACATAAGTCCAATATATCTTATCTAGAGCAGTCCGTTATCTGCGTGTCCATACGAGCCGCTAAGTGCGCACGGGTCACTTATCAACATCTCCCCGTGATCAGCAATCTAGGATTAGCACAAGCCCATGTCTATATTGTGTTGTTGGAGCAGGGTGCGCGCGAGTGACTTTGTAAAGCTGTCTGCAACCATTTCCAGAGTAGGGGTTCTAATGAGAGTGATGGTCCTCTTTTCGATGTACTCCCTAATGACATGATGCCTAATGGCAATGTGCTTCGATCGCCTCCCAGTGACAGGGTTCAACGCCAAGTCAATGGCACCCTTGTTGTCACCATGCAGTGGGATGGGGTCGTCGACCTCGTACCCGAGTTCCAAAAGGAAGCTCTGATACCAAGCGGCTTGGTTGGCCGCATCGGTCATGGCCATGTATTCTGCCTCTGTGGTGTTTTGGGCCACTGTCTTTTGCTTTCGCGAAGACCAGCTTATTGCACCATTGGCTAATGGGAACACATAACCCGAAGTGGAGTGTCTGTCGTCAACCTGGTCACCCAGGGAAGAGTCAGAGTAGCCAACTAGGCCGTCTCCACTGGCGCCATCATAGACTATCCGCATATCCATAGTGCCTACTAAGTAAGCCAGGACATATTGCGCAAGCCGCAGATGTTGGGGGGAAGGATTCGCTGCATACTGCGCCAGACGTGACACAGCGAAGGAAATGTCCGGTCTAGTGCCAATCTGAACGTACAGCAGACTACCAATGAGTGACTGGTAGTGCGTAATGTCAGAGGCAGTAGCCTGACCCATATATTTATGAAGGTGCTCGTCAGCACCAGCGGGTAAAGGTGTGGAGTGTGGTGTGGCATCAGACATGCCAAAGCGTTCAAGGACATCCTTGACATAGCCAGACTGGTCTATTTCGATGCGTCTGAGGGAGCGGTCGCGCATAATGCGCATACCAAGATATGATTCTATCTCCCCGAGATCTGTCATCTCATAGCGCTCAGAGAGATCCGACTTAAGACGCTTAATTCTCTCCAGAGAAGCACCCAGAATAGTGATGTCGTCAACGTAAACGATAACGAAGAGTGGTCCATCCCCCTCTCGTTGAGGCAACACATATACGCCGGCATCGGCAAACGTCCGCTTAAAGCCGAGTGCTAGTAGCACTCCATGGAATTGCAAGTTCCATGCACGGGAGGCTTGTTTGAGACCATATATCGCCTTGACTAGGCGACACACCTTCGTCTCTGCACCAGTGGTGATGAATCCTTGTGGTTGCTCCATGTAAATCTCCTCATCAAGCACGCCATTGAGGAACGCAGACTTGACATCCATCTGATGGATGTGCCAGTCCTCCAGCGCAGCCAACGCCAGAAGTAATCTCAGCGACTCGAATCGTGCGACGGGAGAGAAGGTTTCATCAAAATCTATGCCAGGGATTTGCGTAAACCCCTTAGCCACCAAGCGAGCTCTATAGTGGCCATCCGCTTTGAGCTTGAAGACCCATTTGGATTTTACTGCCTTGCGATTAGGCGGGAGATCTACTAACTCCCATGTGCCATTCTTGGCGAGCGCATCCATTTCATACTGGCACGCCGTTGTCCACTCACCTGCATCCACAGACCGCATGGCCTCTGCATAGGATGCAGGATCTCTTCCGACATAAGCTGCAGCCAACAGCTCTGTAAACCCCAACCGTCTACCACGTGTGGCCACATTATCCGCTGTGAAGTAGCGGGGATTGGGCACTGGAGCACGGGCAGAGCGTCTTGGTGCATTGTCCATCTCACGCAGCAGCTGACTACGCTGTGCGCGGTCCTCAAAGCCACCAGGCATGTCTGGTGAGGGAGGAGGGACATTGCGCATAATGCGCGTTGCACTTTGACGTGGTGGTGGAGAAGTCAGAGGGGGCTGTTCACGCTTAGGTGTGACTGGAAGAGTGGGTGGGGCTGGTGGTGGTGGCGTGTGTGGGCGCTCTTGTTTAGGGTCTAAAATGTCTTCAACATCCTCCTCACTGCTATCAGAGTGTGCAGGGGAGGGTGCTCGCTGTGGTGGTAACGCCGACGTGCTAGGTACGGCAATTACTGGTGTATGTAGTGGTGGTGAGGCCACTTGAGAAGGTGGTGGGTGTGTCTCAGCACCCTGGAGGGACGGGAAGCTGCTCTCGTCGAATGTCACATCCCTGGACAAACGGATAGAGCGGGTTTGGCGGTCCCAGAGCTTATAGCCCTTAGATTCGGGCTCAAACCCAATAAGCGTGACCTCAATGGCCTTCGCATCCAATTTGCGACGCTTATCAGCGGGTACGTGCATGTACCCCTTGCATCCGACGATGCGCAAGTGTGAGACATCTGGTACCTTGCCAGAGTACCAGAGCTCATAAGGTGTGCGCCACTTGAGCGTGCGGGTGGGAGAGCGGTTAGAGATGTGTACCGCAGTGCTCATAGCATGTTCCCAGAAGCCTTTAGACATGCCTGCTGTGTGTAGCATGGCCATTGCCTTATCCGTAATAGTGCGGTTAAACCGCTCGGCTTTCCCGTTCGATTGTGGTGAACCTGGCATCGTAAGGTGATGCTCTATCCCTCTCTGCTTGAGAATGTCCTGTACTTGGCTCGCCATGTACTCGCCTCCGCGGTCAGAGTGGAGTGCGCGCAGTTTATGGGACGTCTGGGTTTCACCCCAGGCCAAATACATCTGCAGTGCTTTCACAAACTGATCCTTCGACTTAATGAAGTACACCACTGCATGCTTGGAGTGGTCGTCTATGAAGGTGGCAGTGTACGCGGAGCCTTGTAAGGACTGAGTTTGCATTGGACCGGCGAGGTCACTGTGTACAATCTCAAAGATACGGGTTGTCCTTTTGGTGGAGGACGCAGAGAAAGGTTGGCGAGTGGATTTTCCCAACTCGCACCCACGACACACAGCAGTATGCGTGGTAGAGCTGTCAATGTCCATGCCAGTAGTGGCAGAGGGACCGTACGACTTGAGAGCGGCAGAGGAGATGTGTCCCATGCGCTGATGCCAGATTTCAAGAGTGGTGGCAGCACTTTTGACGTGAGCATTGAGGCCAATGCTTGAAGCGTCCAACCAGTAAAGGTTGTCCTCCAAGTAGCCAACAGCTACACATTGCTTTTTGACAGATATTTTAAATGAGCCACTGTCAAAGGTCACTTCCGCACCCTTTTGTGCTAAGGCACGCGTCGACAAGAAGCGTGTCTTCACTTGTGGAAGGTGTAGCACATTACTGAGGGTGATGGGAAGGCCCTGGCTCGTAGTGAAGACGACGGAGCCTACACCAACTTGGTCGATGGTGGACTTGTCCCCAAGGCGCACAGCACCTTTGCATGGGGTATAGTCTTTGAAGTCGGACCGATGTGGTGTGATGTGGTGTGTAGCACCACTGTCCATCATCCAACGCACACGCGAGGCAGCATACAAGGCAACTCCAACTGCATTGTCCGCCCAGTTAATGGCGGGCTCATCATCGACCTCCTTAATGGAGGCGGTGGTAGGTACTAGTACATGGGAGTTGGCAGCCTTGTTGCCTGTGTCCTTCAACTTCCCCGCCGCTTCATCCTTCTTCCTCTGCCTGCAATCAGGCTTGATGTGCCCCTTTTTGTTGCAGTAGTGGCAGGTAAGTTGAGAGTGGTCTCTCTTCTTACGTGGGCCACTGTTGGTGGGCCTAATGGGGGCAGCCTTGTTGAGGGAAGAGCCAGAGGGGCCAGTACGACGCGCCTCCTCAGAAACAATGCGCGCAATTATTTCAGCGTGCTTTAGCTTGGAGGGGGCGCCACTGGCGAGGATGGTGGATGCCAGAACCTCGTAGGAGGCTGGCAGGGCGTGGAGAAGAATAAGACAGAATTGGGTGTCAGTGACACCCATCTGTGCGTTGGTAAGGCCGACTCGCAGCTCATTGAGCTTGGCCAACTGAGAGGCCATGGGCGCGGAGTCGTCGAGGCGGGCTTGGGTGAGTTGGATCCACAGATTAAATATGGTGGTGCTGCCGCTAGCACCAGCATAGACGTCCTTCAGCTTGTCCCACTTTGACTTGAAGGTGGGATAGGAGAGAGGGTCGGCAACGAGGGAGTAGACGTCGGGTTTGAGATAGAGGCGGAGGTACGCCTTTGCCCGACGCTGGACAGAGTCCCACTCATCAGAGGTGACTCCAGAGGGAGGGACCTGGAGGTAGAACACGTCCTCCGCTTCGTGCAGCGTGAGGATAGCCTCCAAGGTCCCAGACCACTCGTTCCAGTTTGACCCGTCAAACCTGCTGAGGTGGATGCCTGAGGGCATGCCAAACGAGTTGCCATAGGCATTGGCGATGCGTGAAGAGGGTGTGGACCCAGTAGGAAAAGGGGGGAGTGAGCCCCCTGCTGTGGCGCCTGCAGCCGCACCGGTGGCACCAGTGGGCGAGGCAGCGCGAGATGATTGGCCAGACATAGGGATGATTTATCTATCGCCGAGGAGCAGTCAGCGATAGTGCTTCATTACAGTTGCAAGATATGGGGTAGACACTCCTGTCTGTGAATCTGTAAGGCCAAAACGCTAAGGCGTCCTGCCTCCTGTGGTATGCCAGTGATACAAGGGCTAGGCCCAGGTTGGAAGATCCCTTTGCCATGCTAGGAGCCAGCTGCCAGCCAGGATGTGTCTAAGACACGGCTCACTAGTTTGCGTCAGGGGGATATGGAATGGTGTCTTTCAGAGCCCAAGGCTGTCTACCTCAGCCTTCTCGGCCTGTTGGTTGCCTCATCGCCACAAGTGTGTTACGGTTTCGCCTCAGACCGACCCTCGAACACCCTACGGCAAGACCCCGAACACCATAAGGAGGAAAACTGCAGAAGACGATGCCAATGAACAGGCAGAAATACGAAGACTTGTGGCTACACATGCCCAAACTAGAGCTAAGTCTCCCACGCCACACTATGAACCCGGAAGCGCTCACCAACGAGACCCGGAGTTTTGGGAATAGCGCACGTGACCTTAGCGCCGCCCGTCACGTGACCCTGGCACGTGACCTGGCTAGAACGCACCAGAAGAGTCCAGATGAGCCTGTGCCTGGACTGGCCTAGAATGCCTCGTGTTTATGACTCACATCGATTGTGCCTTGATTCTGATGGATTGTATGACTCGTATTTCCTTATCTCTGACTCGTGCCATAAGTGCCTTATGCCATTGGCTGCCGTTATCTCTGACTCGTTGTGACTCATTCCTAGGATCCGTGTATTAGGGTTTGAGCTGAGCTTCAAAGCTCCTCAGACATGTATAAGTAGAGGGCTTATGGTCGCTGAAGACCTAAGCTTGACTTCTTGGACTATACCACCCATTGTACTGCCACTCCTAGGCTGTCTGCCAGTTGTGCGCTGTTTGTACCTTGCCTGGAATATCATCCCTGTTTGTCCTTAGCTGGCCTTGTGGAGTGATCCCTGGCATCCCTTCCCTTCCCGCTTTTCCTCTAGTCGTTTGCTGGCTGTTCGCCGCTGCGCCTCCTTTATCTACTTCATCATTGGCCGGTTGTCTATCGCCTTTGATCGTCTACTCCTAGCCCTTGTGTTTATCGCCTTTCACATCCTTTGGGCTACGCTATTACGTCTCACTTGTGAGCTAGTAGCCGAACGTGTACGTAACTTCGACATCCTCTGTGATCGTTTGGTCGCTGTTGTTGCCTAGACCCGTTGCTCTAGAAGAACGTCCGGTGGAACGTTACAAAGTGGCTTCACTGAATCCTTTCCCATTGCCGCTACAAGGCAGGAGTCTGGTTGCAGAACACCATAAGGTGAACACCCCCCAGAGTCTGAACCAGGTTTTACACTCCCATGGTGAGGAGATCCTGTGCCCAGTGTGGAGCACCAGAGACAGCTGGCGCTAAGCTCCACAATACACAGCCCAGTGGGCCATGCACACCTGGATATGGATTAAGGGGCTACCAGATCCAATCTCCTTGCGCATAGCGCAGGGGCTAGGAAAACAGTGGGGGTGAAAGTAGGACTACTGGGCAGTACATGTACAGGAGGTTCCTCAGCAGTGACAACTGACGCCTCAGTGTCCACTGCCTTGGGCAAGGCTGGTGAGGCCCCAGACAGACCTTGACCTGGTGTGTGATCCTAGGAACACAGTGACCAGCCAAGTGGAGTGGCTTGGGCACCAGGGCCCATAACCTGATGAACAGTACACATGTAGGATATACTCACAGTGACAAAGTAGACTGTGGTGAGATATGAGGGTGGTACTTGAAGCAGCAACAGAGAGATCTAGCAAGTGAAGCAGATGTGGAGTCTGGCACACAACAGATGAGAACTGGTGTTTATACAACAGAGGGAGACATACCTGGCACACAACAGATGAGAACTGGTGTGGTGCCAGAGCGTACATGGTACTCTACTTATACTGCTACAGGAGTGACGGTAGTAACACAGGTCACAGTAAATACAAGGAGCGTTGTTCTACAGAGGGACACAAAGGAGTGTGCAGAAGGAGAACAAAAGCGCAAAGAACAATAGAAGTCTAGACTGATGATATCATAGTGACATCACAATAAGGATAGAACAAAAGGGATGAGTACAAGGACGAAATACAATAGGAGTCCAGAGGAGTCCATGATGTCATTGTACAGTGATGTCATAGATAAGAAAGTCCGAGATTGTAAAGATCATAATAATCTAATCTACATAAGTCCAATATATCTTATCTAGAGCAGTCCGTTATCTGCGTGTCCATACGAGCCGCTAAGTGCGCGCGGGTCACTTATCAACAATAGTACAGTGGGTAATAAGGCGTATTGAATCCAGGATATGGAAATGGCTGTGACAAAAATGGAGAGGAGTAGTAAGGCGGGGGAGGGGGTAGGGGAGGCAAGGGCCCAGGCGCACGCGGAAACGGCAGATGGGAGGGGAGGGACATTGGAGGAGGGTGTGGTCTGGCAGATCTTGGAGCCGGCTGCGACAGAGGGAGAAGGGGAGGGCCAAGCTCAGGTGCGCGTGGCGACAGACGAGGAGGGAGAGACGTAGGGGGATCCAGGGGGGTTGCTGGCTTTGCAGTAGCACGCGCTCACGCATTTGCAGTGGCTGAGCATGCGTCTGGTCTTGCACGTTTGCCAGATAGTTCTCCAGCCCCATAAGGGTCCTCGTCCTCGCGATTGCGTTTACGGTTGATCTCGCCAATGAGCTCGGCTGTGCGCGCGCTGTCGACCTTACCGCGACTCTTGTTGCCTCGCCTGACACCCATCCGCTCTGCTGTTTCTGTCCAAGAGTGCTGGTTTGGAGCAATCTGCTCTTTTTCAGGGAGCTGGGGGTTGTCGCCAGTCGTCGACGCCGAGACGATCACCGCAGCAAGATGTGAGCGAATCGAACGCAGCGACTTCACCGTATTTGAAACGGCCTCGGGGTTCGGGGTTTGCATACGCAAGTTCTGAGACAAGACAATGATCTCGTTAGTGACAGAAATTAAACTTGAAGACACCGCGTTCTGATCACATGCGACGTTTCCGCCTTCGGTAGTGCATGACACCAGCGAGATTGGATTTGGCTGATTTGGCTGAGAGTTGGAGTTGATGGGGGCTGGGGGCTCAGCTTTCCTGAAGTAATGCTGAGCGGACGCGATGTGCTTGCAAAACTCAATACGAGGGAAATCCTGACAAGTGCACTTGGTTTTAAGTAGATCAACCTCATATATTTTTTCTTGATTTGAGGAGCGCACTTGAAAGTGCATGTCTTCAACCTGTGTGATGTGGTCTTGTAATATTTCGGGGGTGCGCGTCAGGATTTCCCGCCACTGCCGCTGCGCCAAGTCGCCTTTTCGGTCTATCACCAATTGCCGCTTGATGCGATCCTCTGCATCCGGCATAACCTCATTGACTAACAAGTGGATGAGATGATCTATCCGGCGATTGCGCTTCCCATCAAGCCATTTAGATTTGAGCACATGGTGGTACCTTGATTTTCATTAGTAACCGAATAAGCAGAAAATCAATAATTACATACGCTTCCAGCAACATGTTGGTATTGCCCTCTTCAAAGATTGTCCGATCTTGGCGATAGACTGCAGACCACATTTCCTTGACAGACACCCATTCTCGGGCTAGATATTGGGTAACGCTCTTGGGAATGGATTCATCGCTCTGGATATCTTCCCACATAGACTCAAATTGATATTTGTCAGGGGTCCGGACCCATTTTTGGATCAGGTCCCACAGTTCCTTGAATTCGGTAACGACAAAATGGGTCCGTATGGCCCGGAGCACATGCCACCAGCAGTAGAACACGCGGGAAGTCGGGTATGTGTCGTGTATTGCGTTTACTTGTGCTTGATCTCGATCTGTCATAAAGATCGATGGCGAAACATCCGGACTTTGAGATTTGATGAGATTAATAAAATATTTGATTGTTGCCTGGGTCCCATTGGAGGACAACATCCAGGCAACAGGAACACCTGATGGAATCTATAGCCACGCTACTGGGAAAGCTCGAGAAGCACGCACCATGTCCCCAACGATCCTGCGCCATAATTGTAAATAACAATATTCCCTTGTATTGCGTGACATTGTGCGTTGCGTCCATGCCGAGGAACGCGTCCCCGAGATCTCGGAACGATTCCAATTGAAACTTCATTTGGATGCAGAATGCAAAAAGATCGAGCGCGAGGCCAGAACCTTCAGGGGGTGAATCTTGCTTATCCTTGTAGAATATGAAATGTCCCTCGGCACATAAGTTGTCCGCGTAAATTCGGGTAGAATTTGCATCATTCAGATCGAATTGAATAACTTCTCGATTGATCCCCTTCCTCAGCTGGGCTATCTCGCCCAATGTAATATAATGGTCCCTCTCATCTTCACTGAACTGGGTGCGCGTCCGCTTTTTCTGCGTTCGTTAGTAAATACAAAACGCTCCCCACACAAACTATTTTTGAGGAATGTCACTCACTATTTCTCTGTCTGTCAACCCCAATCTAATTAAGCCTGCGATCTGCTCCAGCGTTGGAACGCGTATCCAGACATATTTTAGATTGTCCTTGCCAGTGGGGTGGGAGTGATCAGGGGAGTATTTGCCGAGCACAGTAGTAGTGAAGGGGTACATCTTGATTTGCACATTGCAGGGGCAGCCACCCTCAATGCACTTACTGTCCCTGGTCTCCCGATTAGTTTTCTTCTCATATTTCTTGGTGCCACCGGTTCCCTGGCGTGCGCAGACGAAAAGCCGTGACTCGCTGAACAGCGGGCTCTGATTGGCGCTTGCACGCGATCCCCTCGTTTGGGTAATGCGGAGCTCGATGCCGTGAGCCCGTTGCTCGTGCTTGCGCCACTTATGGAAGTCTTGCGGTGATTCCCATTCAAGATTGTAGCCATGCTCCCGATCCCATGTAATGCTCCCGTGCTGTCATGAGGTCGCGGGATCAATCGGGTTCTGGTGCCTGGATCGGCGGTGGGCTCTCGCGATGGAACTGGCGTTGGCAGTTGGATCTGCGTCCAGGATGACAGGCACTTCAAAAATGAACTCGGACATGGCTGAGGGGTGTAGTAGCAATACAGTACTGTTGCATTGCTCATGCGTGCTTTCGTGTTGTGGCACGTTTTGTGGCCCTGTGGACTGTGGAATGTGGCCTGTAAATCGAATTGTATTATCCAACTTGAAGGGAGTGTGTTACGTTCCTTCCGGACGTCTGCCAGGTCACGTGACCTCGTCGCCTGTTCGCTTCGTCCAAGGGAATTCGCTGTCCAAGGACCCAAGTCAATCGTCGATAATGATAGAAGTCGGCGGGGATAAGCACGACTTGTAGCGGAACGCGTAGTGGGCGATAACTCCAGCACACTCGCAACAAGGACAAAGGAAGGGATGAGACAGTGAGGAATCAAGCTGTTATACACTCTGTGCCCTAAGAACCAACTCCGGCGAAGGGGAAGGTATTACACAAGATATCAAAGCTAAGGACTCTAACACGTTCAAAGCCCTCTACTTATACTACTTCAGGGGAGCTTTCAAGCTCAGCCTGAATACCGAATCCTAATACACAGCCGCGAATCCTAATACGAGAAGCCAATGGCGTAAGGCCCTCATGGCATGAGTCAGGGATAAGAGATAAGAGATAAGGGCCTAGAGGCGCCCCACATCCAAGTCCACAGCCGGATCACATCCGGACTCACAATCACAAGCTAAACCCAGGCACAAGCTCATCTGGGCTCTTCCGGACTCTTCTTCGATCTTCCAAGGCAGGCCACGTGCCGGGGTCACGTGACGGCCGACATGCCGTCCCTATTCCCAGGGTTCTTGGTAGCGCGTGGATGGGTGAGGGGTGTATGAGCTCACCGCGCGTGCCATCTGCACATGATCCGTCTCGTATTCCCACGCTCCGAGCAGGCGTTCAAGCACTGCTGTGGCTGCGCGCACCTCGTTCTCGCGCTGCGGGTCGTACTTGTCGTCTTTGGGGTCGCGTCCCGGCTGCGCCGTGACAAGTGGCACGCGTCTACACAACAGGGGGGACTGAAGCTACTGGCATTGGGAATACTACATGATACATTACTTTTACTGTACATCGACGAAGCACGCGTGATGGGTGAGAGGGGAAAGTCGCAGAGGAGGTGAGGGAGCGATGCCGGGGAGCACCGAAACGCACGATCAGCACTTGTGGCGTCAGGTGCGGGCGGGCGGTGGGGAGCGATGCCAGGGATACATCGGGCTGCTTGCTAGAGCCCCGCGTCACATCGGGTGTACGGAATGGTGCGCGTGGGCGGTGGGGAGTGATGCCGGGGAGCACCTGAACATACATCGGGCTGCTTGCTAGAGCCCCGTGTTGTCGTCGATGTAAACGAATTTTGAATTTTCTTGATTTGATCGTGACGACGTACCTGTAGATGTTGCGCGCTGTGCACTGTGACCCCTCCCCAGGCAAGCTCAGTTGACTGCCCTCGTCACGCGCCACTGACACGCGACGAACCCATTCAACACGAGCTGCCCGTCGCATGTGGGACGCGCAGCTCGTGTTGAAAGAGCACCCCGAGCGCTGCACCGTTTGTAGAGGCTGGGGACGCGTAGGGCTGGTTGCGCTCGTCGATGAATCAGGAATGGGGGGAGTAGCAAAGCGTTGGGCCACACGGCCGAAATGGGTGATCATGTGCTGGTTTGGTGTGGCACCAATTTCATTCATAGGGTTATGGTTGACAGTATTCTTTATTTGTTATTATTTACGGCAAATGCACCCTTAGTAATTACAGTAATCATCTACAAGTGATTTGCCGTTTTTCGTTTTTGGTCGGAGCTACAAAAAAGTTCGCACGGCCGTGGGAAGGTATGCAGAATTACAAAGACTGGGGCAGGTCTCTCCAGGCTGATTACAAATTTCGGGTACAGCCGCGCGACCCAGATTCCAAAAGCGAGTCACCCGCTGCTCTGGGGCCCGCGACGGTCACCGTGGTATCATGCGTTCACACGGTAGTTTAGGCGTAGTCCTCAACACGCTAGTCCTCGTTTACCGTGGGTAATTTTTCTCTTCGTTCCTCCGCGGCGGCCTCCGCCTGACGCTTCGCCATCTTCATTCCCCTCACTTTCTCGCCTGCCTTGTGCACAAACTCGGTCGGGAAGACGATCGCTCTGTCGAGCGCGACGGGAAGGCCGCGGTGTCGGCCGCGCAACATCACGGCGCAGATGATCAGTTTCGAAAGCTTACTCATCGCGCCGGACAGAGAAAAGTTTTTCTTTTTTGTGTGGGCGGGGACGAGGCGGCGGCAGGGGGGGAAGAGAGAACAGATTGACAAAGGAGGGAGAGGAAAGGAAAGGGAGGTGACTCAACTGATGGTATGCCGAGGGAGAGCCCGACTGTGCCGTATGCCGAGACAATTTCAAAGACTATGTTGTATGTGATATGTGTGTAATGTTCAAGGCGGGATATCAACCGAAAGTGGGGAGTTGAGGATGCAGGGAAAGCGACTTACAGACAGCAAAGGTGGTAAACCAAGATGCATTGTCGGGGTTTCTCAGCTGAGCGCGCTGGACTCCACGCATCAGAAAGCTTGCAAGAGAATGCCAGCGCAAACGCAGTGCGTGCGCTTACGTACCTCGGCGACACAAATGAGAAATAACGCGAAAGCGAGCCACCACATATCTGCAGGGAAAAGTGCACGCAAGGGCCGAGGTTAGGTGCACCGCCAGTCACTACTGCCAGGAGGATCTCTCACCGAATGAGAGCTGTCTGCGTGTATGACGCGCGAGATAACGACCCCAAACCGCGACGCGTGAGTCTGTCGCGGGGTAATCCTCCTCGTTCTCAATGCCAATGTCGTCTTCTTCGACTTCAAAAATGCCAAGCGAGCGTTCCTCGTAAACGTTGGTCGAACGCACACTGCATTCGTCGCCATCGCCACCCCCTCACGAGTCAACTCATCGGGTAGAAATGTCATTTCGAAGCGCACGCACCTCATGGCGATTGGGTAGGCTGACACGTACATCATCACGAAGTAGACGACTCTGGTTGGCCAATCCAGTCAGAAGAGAGCCGACATGATGCGAGAGTGAGACATACTGCAATGCTGGCGCAAGGGCCGAAATAGCGATCGATTGGAAACCCGCAAATCGCACAGAAACAGCCTGTACGAGCCCGAGTATGAAGCGCCGGCCGACGGGGACTGCGTCGAAGACAGGTATTCCGATATTTAACACAAGGAATAAGAACCAATCAGTGAAACTGTACCGTCATTAGCTGTGAAAGATAAGTGAACACCGATACATGAAGCTCTTACTTTAGGATAACTAGAACCGTGAGAAGAAACCAGGTCTGTCGTGAGGGGAAGAGGTAAATGAAGCAACGTCGTGGGTGATCAAGTAAAAAGTGAAGGGTCTCTCTCCATTTTGATCGCTTCGGTGTCAACTTGTAGTTAATCCATCTGCAAGCACGGTCAGCCGGTTCGAGAGTGAAAAAAGAGTATCCAAGACACCGACATTGTAAGTCTTAGACTGACCAGCAGGGATTTGTTCAACTGCTGAACGGGTTATATAAACCACACGTACAAGATAGGCTGCAGAGAGAATTGAGTAACAAGCTTCGAGATCGGGAAGATATCCACCCACAAATCCAGTATTACCAGCAAGCGCCAACCACACCATAAACATCAGTAGTGGGTATGCGGTTTGGAACGGTATCAGGTTTTGATCGACCAGCGATAAACCAGTGTTGGCCCACGCGCCGACAACCTGAAAGGCGGAAAACCTGAACACAATGCGAATAACGGCTCAGCAAGCGAGATCAATACAGTAAGTTAACCCAGAGTCGCAAATTGAAACCCACCAAACCGGGTTGATAACCCGGTGTTGATTTGGAGGCCGAAAGTTGTCCTTCCATTTTGACATTGACATGTAAGGGGCCAACACCGCAACCGAGATCAGTAAGGTGACGAAATAATACTGTGTGATTCCTTGTTAGTATCATTGGGCCAAGTGGAAGGGCTTACTGACGCCAGAAACAATCCAAAGGAGTGCTGAGAGGGCACGATACTCCACGCCCCCCAACTCCTCGTAGTCGTCATCCGAAAGCCCGATGAAGCGCGAGTTGTGCCCGACACGGGCTTTGAAACTGAGGTAAGAGACGGGACGTGCACCAGGTGGTACCTCCCCTTGATCCGAGACGAGCAATCTCGGCGCGTCGGGTATAGTGAGCGTGCGATGAATATTCCGTCCGAGTGAGGGGAAAAAACGTTGCAAGGTCTCTACGAACCAGTTAACTGGGTTACCGAAGCCAAGGGTGTCATCTTTGTGCTGCGGATTGATGGTCTGTACTGTTCTTTGGCGTGTTAGCCCTGCGCAGACCATATACTCAGCCGACGTAATCAAACGATTTGAGTGATCTTGACTTGCTCACGTGGACGAAGGTGCTGTTGCGAATGGTTTTGGTTCGTTGGTGTTGAGGATACCAAGGGCGACTCAAAGACAATGTTGTGCTGGTCGGACACGCTGTCAGACTGGAAATCTATGTGGTTTCCCTGGATTGGCGTATGTGAGGTATGTATACCCGAAAAATCCATGGAAGATATTAGTTTAGGTTCTGTATCGACGCGATGGATCACAAGGGATGAAGGTGCCATATTATTATGGACTCTACGAGGATTGATCTTCTGTCCTGCTGGCGCTCGAAGAGACATGGTACGGCGTCCAGAGTCTCGCGTTTGAGTACGATCAAACTCTGATTTGATGGCCAGATCAAGGTGCTGCGTGAGGTATCGCTTGCGGAAATAGACTGTTACCAAAGAGACGAACACCTAGCACGATGGGTGACGTTATTTTCGAAGCAAAGCGACCCGAACATGGGACATACAGGGGATCCGACGAGAGATACGAGGACAATGATAACCTGCTGCCATGCAGTGAGTGAACTCAAGTCGATTGTAGCAAGACCAGTGCCCGTCATTCCGCTGACACAGACGAAGAGGGCATCAGTATAGTTGATGTAGAATCGACCATTCGAGGCAACAAGTACGCCGGCGGACACAATTGGAAGAAGCATGCTGACAGAATCGTCAACGAAGGAGCCCGCCTTGTCACTTTGAAACGCTACTTACAAGAAAGCGAGATGAATCCGAAAGAAATTGAGTTCGCGCTCACACACAGCTCCCCAGCTTTGTCCCGTCCGAGTCATGGAGGTGATCAGGGCGGTAATCCGAGTCCTGTTACGCAGAAAAAATACTTTCGAAGAGAGTAGTGGTTTGTGGAAAGCTGCACCGCCCGAACAACGAGGCAGAGCTGAGGAGGAACACGTTCAATCCCTTTACGAAACCCATCGCAATCATTTTGGTGGAAGCCGCCAAGATCGCTTGGTGATGCACGTGATGTCGGGTTCTTTACGTTTACGCTTTAGTATTTCAAATTGGTCGTCACACGATTGAAATCAAGATTGAAATACCCACCCGTGGTTCACACAAAATGAGAATGTCTGGTCAACCCTTGAGAAGCTTTCCAGTATCAATTGCTCCCTTCGGGGATGCATACGAAAAAATTGGAACGATACAGAGAAGATTAGCATGGCCCCTGCACAAGGATGACACGCTGTTTCAGAGTGGTAGACCTACGGGTCTCAATATTTATTTTTGTACGTTCCGATGAATCTAACGACGAAGTCAAGGCCATCCCATCACATCCATCGGGTTGGGAACCTGAGACATTGTCATTCCGAAGGCCGCGCACAGATGTGCCCTATACCTCCCATATGATAACTACTACATGCCTCACTTAATACACCAACCAGGAGGGGATTGTGCAAGTAGTCTATTCGAAGCACCATCCGAGTCATGTATCATGAATAGAACCAACTTGAACCAAGGGTGGAGGTGGAATACTTCTTATGTCAATTTCCTATTCCGCGTTCTACTAACTGTTCTACTCCTCCGAGTTGCTTGGGCCAACTCAGAGCGTCGAGCTTTAAGGCCACGCTGACAAACACGTTTCGCTGAACGGGGACAGCTTGTGATCCAAACAGGGACGACGCCAATTCATTCGATGGTGCGTCGCGTCGACTGTTTGCGCAAGGAACCTAAGAGAGAGAAAGCGAGCCCAGTAGCTGGGTAATTGAAAAGGTAGCGCAACTGCGGCCTGGATGGCAGCACACTCGAGGAGGCACACACACACACACACACACTCTCTCTCTCTCTCTCTCTCTCTCTCTCTCCGACCAGAGCACTTGGATAACAAGAGGACGGCATCATTGGGGACATTAAGTTAGCAGGAAAATGGCCTGTCAAAAAAAACGCAGTATCTCCTAAGGTCATGGATCGTCTGCTAGTCGTCTGCTTCAAGTTCCTACACTCGAGTCGACCCATCTCGTCCAAATGTCCTTTCATAACTTGAAAGGGCTCGTTACTCAGACAGGAAAGGTGTGAAGGGTTGCGAATACTCTAAGTTTGTTCTCTCTATGAGTGGAGTCGCACAGGTCATCCATCTTGTTCTTGTACCGTCACCATATCCTCTGGAGTGGGCGAGTTGTGCCCTCCTAAGGGCTGCAGCTGCCCACTGGCATCGCCGCGGGGGCACTCCCTTTCCCCGACGCCTCCGCGTCGTCGTCCACGACTTCGCCACTCAAACCATGGCTCGGTTGGGGTCGATGAGACGGGACTTTCCCCTCGGGCTTCCCTTCCACCAGGCCTTCCTCCATCCAACCTCCTCCGAGTCTCTCTCTCCCTAGTACAGCGCTTTTAACCCAACCCTGGCTGGCGTCATCTGCACAGATCCTCTACCTGTGACGGAATTTCCCCAGTGTAAGACATCGCTCACAGGCTTTAACCTCTTCACTGCTATCCCACAACTGGTCGTCGAATTTTTATCGGAATTGGGTACCCCCGTCATATCGCTTCCACCGGGGGCGCACCGAACGTCATGTTTACAGGTCGCCGAGTAGGCAACGTGGCATTTTCTCTAAGTGAGCGGTTCATCGCAGGTGGGACCTAGCTGCGCGCGGCGACGGGCGCGACTACAAGTTCCCACAGGCGGGATTGGAGAACTCAATGGGTTTCACACGCCCTCTATCCTCGAGGCCCTATCGCCTCTATGGGGCTCCTTACACCCTGTCTACTGTCCCACCCCCCTTCCGTCTCCTTATCTGGCACCCTACTTTTTCCGTGCCCTTCGACACTGTCATCCTTCCTTTGGACCTATCCAACGCCACCACTCCCTTGGCTTTGCCACATCCGATGCTGCGCGCCTTCGCTTTCACAGCGCAACCCTGTACACCTCGTACCATATCAAGCACTGCCTATCCGGTCTTTACCCGGGCCTTTCCTCTGGGTTGCAAAACCCTTCAAGTGACCCCGCCTCTAACTGTCGACTTCACTCATCCTCGTCCGCCCCGCAATCGGCGACGAACCCTACTGGATGTTGCCCCCTATGATGGTTCTGCCTATGCTTGAGGAGTAGGTCCCCCATGATGGGGTTTAGGGCCCACAAGAAGGCTCTGTTAGGTACCGTATATGATGCATTTGTCGCACAGTGCGAGCGACCCCAGCCTTAGGGTCTATAGTCTACCCGTACCCATTCCGAGGCGACGAAACACCTACCCCGTTGGGGCTCTAGAGTAGCGCCTGTAGTATAGCGACGCAATGACAGCCGCACGGCCGTAGCACAAACACGTAGTAGATAGACCGGTCGGGACCCATCTGGGCCTTTGGCCTGTATCCGGGAATACAAATGGATCAAAAAGAGTCGCGCAGGTCGATGTATTATTGTACTAGTGCAAAAGCTACTCGTCAGTTTGTTGGCGTCTCGAATTGGTGTATGTGGACCGCACTCTAAACCCTGCCACGAGCAGCCCACGTAAGTCGCTGCTTCTCGCCTCGTTACTTTAAAAATGCCTCGGAAATCATGTAAACCGCATATTCGAACCGACCCCGGCTTCCTTGGAAGGTGCCACTACTATGACGTTTCTTTGTCTCGTTTCCTTGTCTCGTTGTATTTACCCTGTCTCGGCCCGCACGTGAGCTCAGCTTACCTTACCCGTGTTCCATAAATCTCGCTCTCTTTATAGAGGCGAGGACCGTCCTTGTACTAAGTACTGCCGCGGAATAAATCTGATCAAAAAAAAAAAAAAAAAAAAAACATTGGTGTATGTGGTTCGCGAGTGTGACTACTGTATTAATATTGTTCAATCGTTCCGAGAATGTTGCTCTTATTCCCTAATTTCCCTTGTTATGTATCGCCCAGTACTACAATATTGCTATTTTCTTGGCTATTTTATTCACGATTTTTTAGAATTCTGTCAAAATCGTTTATATCCCGGGCACACATCTCGCGTGCACAGACGAGGACAGATAAGTAGGCAGCAAAGGGTACAGTGAAGGCCGGACCGCAACAGAGATAAAGAAATTTTTGAACAGACGACAGGTTCGTGAGGTTCAAGGCCTTGCGGCCAGGTAAAGGTCCCGTGATGGTATAACAGGGAGGTTCAGCACTCGTGTGCCCCCCTCCCTGGGAGATTAGCGACAGGTCAATCTGGCCATGGCGGGAAGCTTTGATCGATCGCCTTGATACTTGCTCAGCTGCGGCAATGGGGCCCGACGTATGTACCAGTGCGGCTCATGTGGGTGAATTGAGAAGGCGTGTGGGTATGAAAGTAGTCCTCTTGGAACGGTAGAGGGGGAAGTGGTGATGATGTGATCAACAGTGTGCCAGTATCCGCCGCAGGAGAGGTTCTGGTCGAAGGCGGTAATGTCCGGACGGAAGCGGGCAGCGTGCTGGGCGTGGAAGGCGTGTCAAGTGTCCGATTGCATTAGAGGTGTGCTGGGAGTACCCGTCCTTATGGCGGCCCTCCAGAGAGGGTGGTTCTTTCCGTCGGGGGGTTAGTCTATGGAAGCGATGCCAGCAAGCGTAAAAAGTCCGGCGTCCCGAGACCCGTCACCTACCGAGTCAAAAAATCAGCCAACGTAGAAAACGAAGAAACAGAAGCTTCGCGGGACGAACAGGATCCCATCCAGCGATAGCGGAGAAACCGTCAGTACCACAGCCCGGGTTAGACCCAGATGTGATATCGTTAAATCTTGAGGGGTCCGAGGCCGTACAGCCAGGGATTGAGGAAACCTAGTGGGCTTTTACCCGTTGAAAGCAAGAAGTCGTTAAGCAGTGAGATTATGCCCGCCACGGTCTGTACATTCGTGATCAACTGGGTACTCGAGACAGAGGGAGGTGGGAAGACGCACTGGTACTGCGCTGCTTGTGCCCTCTACTACATATTCATCATTGTCTACGATAATGTGGAAATCGACCGCCTGAGCAGCGAGATCGGGGATGCCACGGCCGGTCGGGCTGCACAACGACACAACGCACGAAAATTACAAAGGATGAATAGGTCAGGTCGGGCCATGGCAGAAAACGCACTTATAAAGGCCATCATGCTTTCTGCCGAGCTGCTCCAGGTAGGGGGGCACAACAACCTGCTGGTACTCTGGCCGCGGAAAATCGTTAGAGAAACCGCCCCCAGATAACTCCGCCGCTACCTCGGGGTTGCCCGTCGTGCCGCCCACGCTAGTTACATAGGGACCTGCAACACCGTGAGCGAACTGTGCCCGTGACGGCGTTCCGCCTCCAAGGAAAAATAAAACGATATGTACAGGATGAAGGGAATTCGGGGACAAACTGGACTCTTCCGGAGCCGTCATTGGCGACGCACTCCTCCTCTTGGCCTACGCCATCGTCGCCACTCGCGACGAGGACGCTGGCGCCACGCGCGCCAAGTTCGGAGAACAGGTCGCACAACGTCTTCATATACTCCGGCGGGAGACCTTTCTCGTCGGCACCATACGAAATGGAGATCGTCTGCGGGACGCGCTCCTGGCGGAGCACATAGTTGAGCCACTCCAGGAACATGTCGCCCGGAGCTGGTTTGTGGGTGTGAGGGTTTTCTACTTCTTCTCCGCCGGTGCTGTAGAAGATGAGGGGGGTCGGGTATGCCATGGCCTGCGCGTACTGCACATTTTGGTTCGCCTCCGCCCCGGGCTTGCTCGGGTCGTACTCACCGCCGTTGATCTGCACGACACTGAACGTCGCATCTTCCGCATCTGTGCGAAATTCTCTCATGAACGCCGTCAAATCAGCTGGGCTCGGATAATCCTCTGTGAAGCCCGCAACCCCGAGCACATTCCGGTCCGTTGCGGCCGGCACATAGGGAGCCGTCCTGTACAGGAAGCGCAGTACCGATGGCGTAACTTCGTGATCATCGCGACTCCGCAGCACCGACCTCGACGCCATATCCCCATGTTGCTTCGAGGGTGCGCCTCCGTATTGTCTGCCGTCGAGCGCGCATGGAGGCAAAACACGTCGTGGGAACGACCGTTTGCACGTGCGCATGCAGCACCGCGGGGAGTGCATAACCGACTGTGCGCAGAATAATGCTGTCATTTGTCCCCGTGGGTCGGTACAGCTGGTACGATGCTCCGAGCAGTTCATTGGCCTGGGACACGGGCACATCCGTCAGCGTCAGCCAGCTGCCACCGTGTGTCATTGAGATCGTTGGGGATGGAACACCGTGGTGCTCAAGCCAGGAATTGATGAGCTCGAGGGATTCTGTGTGTGGCGCGACGAGCTGAGCGACCTGTTCCTTTGAGAGGTGTGCACCATATCTGCAACAGAGCAGCGGAACTGTAAGTACATCATGATCGTGTGTGGAGGGGTATTGGAGAGGACGTGCTTTGGACTCTTGGGGTCGCTGACCTCGTAGAGAGCATCAATCACAGCATTCTCGTGGTCAGGCTTGAGCGCAAAATGGAGATCGATGGTGGTGCCAGCAGAGGGGTGACCGAGGGACTCCCAGTTTGGTGGGACGGCACCCCATGTGTGCTTGACACGTAGGTCATCCCAAGGTGGTGTGAGAGGCTTTGCGTTGTTGGCGAAGGGCACGAGGGCGAGGACAGAGATGACATAGAGCTGGTGGCAGCGCATGATTTGAGGGACACCGGGTTATGAAGGCCAGAGGCGCAGAGAGCGCGCAACAGAAGACTGAGGGCATGGGAGGCAGAGGTTTTATCGTGCGTCTCGTGGTCAAATGGAGATAAGACTCCGCGGCCGTCGGTTGAGACTTATGCGTAGACTGAGCGTACTGCCACTGTCAGCTGGGTGACCCATAGAGCCTCTAGATTATTTTCCGGAACGGCGTGTGAGCTCGGGGAGCATGTCCGAGGACACAACGTCGCATAGAGCGCGATGCGAGTCACAGCCATTGCTCCGGTTCTTGCTTTGTCGCAACGCAACAATGCTTTTACTTGTCTACAATTTATTTGGCTGATTACAAATTTCGGGTACATTTCGGGTACAGCCGCGCAAATAAATTATTTAGGCCCACCAGAACCTCAGGCTACGGAAAGTCACCCACTGCTGTAGTAGGGGCAACTAGGATGGCGGTCTGGGGCTCGCGATGGTGGCATCGTTTGCTGACGTGGCGTAGTTTAGGCGTAGTCCTTAATACGCTTGTCCTCGGTAATTTTTCTTTTCGTTCCTCCGCGGCGGCGGCCTCCGCCTGACGCTTCGCCATCGCCATCTCCCTCACTTTCTCGCCTGCCTTGTGCACAAACTCGGTCGGGAAGACGATCGCTCGGTCGAGTGCGACGGGGAGGCCGCGGTGTCGACCCCGCAACATAACGGCGCAGATGATCAGTTTCGAGAGTCTACTCGTCGCGCCGGACAAAGAAAGGTTTTTCTTTTTTGTGTGTGCGTGCGTTTCGTGGATGAGACGACAGGGAAGAAAGATAGAACAGTTTGAGAAAGGGGGGAGAGGGAAAGGGAGGTGACAACTGATGGTATGCCGAGGGAGAGCCCGACTGTGCCGTATGCTGAGATGATTTCAAAGGCTATGTTGTATGTTGTATGTGTGTAGTATTCAGCCGAGAGTGGGGGATTGAGGATGCAGGAAAAGCGACGTACAGACAGCGAAGGTGGTAAACCAAGATGCGTTTCGGGATTTCTCAGTTGAACACGCTGGACTCCACGCACCAGCAAAGCTTGTAATAGAATGCCAGCGCAGATTCGGTGCGTGCACCCACTTACCTCGGCGACGCAAACGATAAATCACTACTGTAGGAGGACCTCTCACCGAATGAGAGCTGTTTACGTATATGACGCGCGAGATAACGACCACAAAATGCGACGCGCGAGTCTGTCACGGGGAAATCCTCCTTCTCAATGCCGATGTCTTCCTCTTTGTCTTCAAAAATGCGAAGCGAGGATTCCTCGTAAACGTTGGTCGACCACACACTGCATTCGTCGCCATCGCCACCCCCTCACAAGTCAACTGCAACGCTGGCACAAGGGCCGAAATCGCGATCGATTGGAAATCCGCAAATCGCACAGAAGCAGCCTGTACGAGCCCGAGTAGGAGGCGCCGGCCGAGAAGGACTACGTCGAATACAGGTATTCCGATATTCAACACAAGGAATAAGAACCAATCAGTGAAGCTGTACCGTCCGAGTCATTAGCTATGAAAGATAAGTGAACACCGATGCATGAAGCTCTTACTTTAGGATAACCAGAACCGTGAGAAGAAACCAGGTCTGTCGTGAGGGCAAGAGATAAATGAAGCAGCGTCGTGGGTGATCAAAAAGTGAAGGGTCTCCCCACTTTGATCGCTTCCATGTCAGCTTGTAGTTAATCCATCTGCAAGCACGGTCAGCCAGTTCGAGAGTGAATAAAAGAGTATCCAAGACACCGACATGGTAAGTCTTAGACTGACAAACAAGGATTTTTCAACTGCTGAACGGGTTATATAAACCACACGTACAAGATAGGCTGCAGAGGGAGTTGAGCAACAAGCTTCAAGATCGGGAAGACATCCACCCACAAATCCAGTATTACCAGCAAGCACCAACCACACCATGGACACCAGTAGTGGGTATGCGGTTTGGAACGGTATCAGGTTTTGATCGACCAGCGAAAAACCAGTGTTGGCCCACGCGCCGACAACCTGAAAGGCGGAAAACCTGGACAGAATGCGAATAACGGCCCAGTAAGCGAGATCAATAGCCCAGAGTCGCAAATTGAAACCCACCAAACCGAGTTGATACCGGTGTTGATTTGGAGGCCGAAAGTTGACCTTCCATTCTGACATTTGATATGCAAGGGGCCAATATCGCAAACGAGATCAACGAGACGAGATAATACTGCATGAGTCATTATTAGCGTCGTTGGACCAGGTGCCAGTGGAATGGTTTACGGACGCCAGAAACAATCCAAATCAGCGCTGAGAGGGCGTGGTACTCTTCGTAGAATCGTGGTCATCATCCGAAAACCCGATGAATCGCGAGTTGTGCCCACACGGACGTCGAAACCGAGGTAAGAAACGGGACGTGCGCCGTGTGGTACCCCGGTCCGAGACGGGTAAACTCGGCGTGTCGGGCATGATGAGCGTGCGACGAATGTTCCGTCCGGGTAAGGGGGAAATGGGATGCAAGGTCCCCATGAACCAGTTCACTGGGCTACCGAAGCCAAGGGTGTCATATTTGTGCTGCGGATTGATGGTCTGTACCGTCCTTCGGCGTGTTAGCCCTGCGTAGACAATATACTCAGCCGACGTAACGTGGACGAATGAGCTGCTGGGTATAAACCTGGTTCGTCGGCGTTGCAGATACCAAGGGCGACTCAGAGAGAAGTATACCCGCAAAATCCATGGAAGAGATCAGCTTAGATTCTGTATCGATGCGATGGATCACAAAGGGCGAAAGTGCCATATCACTATGGACTATACGAGAATTGACCTTCTGTCTTGTCGGAAGTCGAAGTGACATGGCACGGCGGCCAGAGTCTCGTGTTCTAGCGCGCTCAAACTCGGAATTGATGGCCAAATCAAGGTGTTCCGCGAGGTATCGCTTGCGGATATAGACTGTCACCAAAGAGACAGACACCTAGCATACGATGGCTATTTTCGAAGTAAAGTGACCCGGACACGGGACATACTGGGGATCCGACGAGAGACAGAGGATAATGATGACCTGCTGCCATGCGGTGAGCGAACTCAATTCAATTGTGGCGAGACCAGTGCCCGTCATTCCGCTGACACAGACAAAGAAGACGTTGATGCTGGAATCGACCATTCGAGGCTACAAGTACGCCGGCGGACATAATTGGAACAAGGGTGTTGACCAAAGCGTCAATGAAGGAACCCGCATTAGCACCTTGAAACTCTACTTACAAAACAGCGAGATCAATCCGAAAGAGGTTGAGTTCGCGCTCGAACACAGCGCCCTAGCTACAAGTATGTCCCGTCTAGTCAAGGTCCTAGTCATGGAGGCAGGCATGGAGGTGACCCTGTTACCTAGAAAAAATACTTCCGAAAAGAGTGTTTGTGGAAAGCTGCATCGCTCGAACAAGGAGCGGCTGTACTCCCTTACATCTAGACGCAATCATTTTGGTGGAAGCCTAGTGATGCACGTGACGTCCGGTACGGTTTAGTATTTCAAATTGGTCGTCCTAATTGAAACCCACACCCGCGGTCCACACAAAATAGAAATGTTCGATCAACCCTTGAGAAGCCGCCCAGTAACAATTGCTCCCTTCGGGGATGCATACGAAAAAATTGGAACGATACAGAGAAGATTAGCATGGCCCCTGCACAAGGATGACACGCTGTTTCAGAGTGGTAGACCTACGGGTCTCAATATTTATTTTTTCCACATTCCTATCGATCTAACAGCAACCTAGTCAAGTTCACTATTTGGGTTGTATCTACTTGAGACATTGTCATCCCGAGGCCGCGCACAGTTGATACTCATCCCATGCGATGACTGACGCTTTCGCCGACTTGGACGCTCACTAACCAGGCAGAGATTATGGTCATCTTCGAAGCGTCATGTATCATAGGGTAGAATCGATACTACTTATGTCAAAATCCTATTCCGCTCTACTCCTTCGAGTTGTTCAGAGCGTCGACTATAAGGCCTCGCTGACAAACACGTTACACTGACTGAACGAAGCAAGGCGTGTGACCTAATCAGGGTTGACGCCAATTCGTCCGGTCGTACGTCGACGACTTGCACAAGGGGTTCAAAATAAAGCAAGCGAATCCCCTACTGGGTGAAAAGTAGTGCAACTGTGGCCTGGATGAGACTCTCTGGCACATCGGGGAATCACACACACACACACCCCACGACGCTCCATCCGACGAGAACACTTGAATAACAAGAAGACGACGTCAATGGGGGCATTAAATTGGCAGGCAAATGGCGTTTAACAAAAAAAAAACGCAGTATCATTCAAGTGCTGAAGGTCAGCGTAACGTCGCGAATTTTCAGCTGTACGCTTCGTTCAGCTGTCCATTCAAAGTTTACGTGTTCGAAGGTCTCCTCAAGACTCATGACAGCTATTTTAAATTATCTTTTTTAGGTAGGATAACGAGTGTGACCGGGAGGGAACTCACCCGCTTCGCCGACGTTGAAATTGAGGGACTTGAACGGCTCGGAGCCCCCGTGCCCCTGTCTAGGCGGAGCGCCAGGGTAGAAGAAACTCGTGAAGCTAGTGCCGACCTTCCAGACTAGGACGACTCCTTCCTGAAGGGACACCGTCGCAAGGCGCCGGCCATCCGGTGAGAAACTGCACGCCGCCAGTGCCTGCTTGTGAGACTCGAGCACATACAAGCGCGTGGCCGTCTTGAGGTCGTACATCACGATCGCACCCTCGCTCGTCCCCACGGCCAGGCGCTGGCTTGCCGTGTGGAAGTCGATTGTGGGAAAACTCCGCGTGGGGAGGGAGGGAATCAGCCAGTAGACTCGGGCGTCAGTAATAGGGGAAGCGGGGCGCACGTTTTCACGACATGGCCGAGGATCTCCGTTGCCGTATCGAGGACGGCGTCGCGGTTTGAGGTAGGAATTGGGGTCCAAAGATTTCACTACCGCTTCCACGAGTTTGGGAAGATGAGGGTAGATAACGAGAGGTTTCTGAGAGGACATCAGTGACGCTGGACAGTACGTAAAAATCTTGAATCAACGACAGACCTTGCGAGTGAGAAAGGCCACCAGTTGTAATACGGACTTTCGATGCTCCAGACTCTGAGGGATGCAGAATGTCGAGTGAAAGAGTTGGTCATGAATATTCCAGTATTGTTTGTCACAACATGTAGGACTGCCTGTCGTGCCTGAGGTCCAATATTTTGATGCGGTTATGCTTTCCTTTTTTGAACTCGTGGCGAGATTGAAGAGACTCCGTATCATCTCCATAGCGTCGATGTAATGTTGCCAGACAGCAAACCCACGGGAACAAAGGTCAATCGCCAGCGCCTTGCAGGACACATCGCTTTCGTGAAGGTAGGTCATCACAGACTTCGATATAATGTTCAGTGCACTTCAAGATGAAAGTTTTCATCAGAACGTTTCCTAAAAATTGTGAATATGCGAACGTCACCTTGAAGAGAGTAGGTTGTATTGACGAGTGGCAATAAACCCACAGAGTAACAAAGCCTTTGCGGCGACAGGTGACCGTCTTTCAGAGTCCGGAAGTAAGAACGGCACTGTATGATCGCCCGACATAAGCATAAATACCAGACATTGCAGGACCAAGACAGTTACAGGAATGCTTGCCACCGTTCCACCAGGGAGATGGTCTCCTCGTCCGTCAAGCTAGCAACTCCGGCGTCAAAGAGGGTTCTCGCTGCCAACCGCAGCTCGCCTGCGAAGACGATACAGGGGAGGTTAGTCGAAAAGCAACGAGAATAAACATCATATACAGTACCTGATACATCGAACCACCATCTGGCGAGGAAAGAAAGGCTAGGAGGTATATATGCTCTGCCAACTGAGTGGGGAAGAGATGTTGCATAAAACGTGATGACGGTGTTGACGCAGTCCGCCAAATCTTGAGTCAAGACTTAGATGCGACGAACCTACCTATCCACCGAGTACTCACCCTCAAAGTGTGCCAAAGTACGCAAACAAGCCGTCAGGGCCAGCGCCCTGGAGGCAGATACCTCTGCCGAGACGCACCACTGACTTTGCGGGTTCTCCTATACAATCACGGAGCTTCGCATAGTTTCTGAGTGACGGAAGTCAGAGTGGGGGCTTGCGCTACTATTGAGACGCTAATGTGGTGCGAACCTATGAAACCCAACGGATGCCAGAGTAACTGGGAGAACCAATTGCTCTCGACAGATAACATCAATATCAGGGTTCAAGCCGGGGGTATGAAGAATTTGCAGAAGGGAGCGCAAAACCCCGGCTGTCCGCTCGCGAGTCTTCATCTCATCTCCAGCCGTGGACTTCGCAATGGATACGGCACGTGAGAGGAACGATTCTAGATCCACCAGTATCGTCGAAGCTTCCATACCAGCATATTAATCTTCCAGGACGTAAAACAGAAGAGCGTGAGACGTACACGAGTCAGGTGAAAAGGCAGACAGAGTGGAATGGGCGCTCCCTGCCGAAGGCGTATCGAGCAACGACCTGCCCATGGAAGTGAGAACGGTGCACGAGCAGCGACTATATACACCGTGACGGACAGTTCTGCCCAACTGCCCTGGTTGAGTAGCTCCTTCGCTTTCTCCATATTCATGGATCCGCCAGAACTCCAGGGTCTTGACGTCCCAAAGCCGCGCGCGGTCATCACCGTACAAAAGAAGAAGGTTATCTCCGCCAGTGCAAACCTTGATAAGAGGTGCTGGGGAACCAGGGACCATGTAAAGGCTACAGACATCAAAATGTAGCGCCAATCATATCGTAGCGACAAACGGCTCACAATTGATAGTCGTCCAATGCAATGACGGCGATTGTGCCATCACCGGCAATACAGAGCAAGCAACCTCTCAGCGGACCTCCTTTATCGTATCTAAGGTGCAGGACACGCTGAAGCGGGGAGATGAACAGAACCCATCGGGCCAGTGTCTTCATGGACCTGGAAGGGTGACCGTTAGATGGCCGTCTGGCAATCCCTAGCATCGTCCTTACTCTAAAGACCATATGGCGACTGAGCCATCGTCGGCGCCGCCGACAATAAGCCTTTCTCCGGTTCTGTCATTTTGGGCGATGTGCAGACCAACGACGAAGCCGTCCAATGGGATATCCGAGACGTCTTCAGGCGCCAATTTCGAATTTAAATGAACCAACTTGGCGAACGACGACCGACCGATGGTACCGTCGCCTATTGCACCGTTATCGATAAGACGTCACGGTCAGGCGATATTAATCATACTGTAGCCCAGAACAATATGCGTGAGCTCCAATGGAAGCATACACGTTATGTGTTTGTCGCCAGGGACGTTTGGTCCTTTGTCGTGAGATTTCCACAACATCGTGCGTGTCCATTCTTTCCTGCTCTCCCCTGAAGAAATTGGGGTGTGTAGTTCAATCCGGCGCCGTCCCTGACGGCTGATCCCAGTAGACAGTACGGCAGTAGGAGATAATGCACAAAATGCCTGAGTTCCACGTACTGCCGCGGTGCTAATGACGTGCGAGCTTTGAGGGGGAGTTCAGCGGATCCACGTACTCAGCGGAAAATTTGTCTGCGCACTGTAATATGCCAGGGCTTCGCTTGTCAGGCACCCGGTCGTTGTTCGGATCCACCAGTCTCAGTCTGGACACCTCGTATCGGTTCTAGAATATTCAAATTAGTGTTCTATCATAGTCAGGGCGGCCTCGCGAAAATGCATGAGCCGTAAACCCACAGAGTAGACGGCGCAATACATATCCCAACCGAGCCAGCGTGACATCCCTCAACCCTTCGCTAGTCGTTCCCAATGAATTAATTATTAGTCGCTTTGAGTCATATTCAAGTGCCTGAAGACAAGTTAGAGCCACCACTTTGAGGATCGATGAGTCTCGCACGTATAGCTCAGAGTCGGTCCACGCAGCGCCCCGTATACAATCTCTCATGGAACGGAGTTGAATACCCCTCAACCTTTGATCGAGTTTCAGCTCTCCGACATCAAGAAAATCTTCTAATAAAATTCTACAGCCTTCTTTGCGTTCATCAAGGGATGCAGGACGTCCATGGGACTGTGTGCTCCCAGTTTTGAAGGGGTTGAATGTGGCCAAGCCTATGCTGCTATTGTCGTCTGGAGAGTCTAGCTGAATGGCAGCAGGAACAAGCACGATACGTTGTACAATGAGGTGATTTGACGTGTCAACATGGAAAACCTTCAGCACATCTGGGCTTTCGTTGGCACCTCCCTCCCATGTTAATCGTCTCGACCACATACCGTGTTCATCGGTGCAGAAACCGACCCCAGCAGTGGGCCCTTCAACCAACCACTCGCCAGCCTTGTCAAGACCGAGCTCTTCGTCGCCTTTGTCAGTGTCGTCTCGTAACTCAAAGACTGCCACGCGAGATAATTGTTTTTGGCTTGTACTGTCGTCGTCGCCGTCTGCAGACGACGACGAAGTGAATCCCCCGCTGAGTGCCGCAGAGGCAAGAATAACAACCGACTTTGCGGTACATGGTCAGTGGGGAGATAGCGATCTACGCCGAGCGCTCATACCTCTCCAGTCTCGTGGACAAACAGCCCTCTCCACGTCCAAGCTGCTCCCGACGGTTGAACTTCTTTGGCCCCCGCTGGGGCAACTGCTGGGAGATGAGATATCTGCGACGACCAGACACATGACCCATCCTTAACAGCGTACATAGAGAGGTCACTGGAGGTGGAATTAGATGGGCTGTACGAAAAGGGAAGGAACTATCATACCCTTGTGACCGTAGGCACACAAAATGCCGATGATTTGCTAGCGCGCGTAAACCTACAACCGGATTCCCTGGGCCAGAGCGCCGGGGAAAGATGTGACACCCCAAAGAAAGGTGATATGGCAGACGGGAGGGTGATGAGGGAGAACTGGGCGAAGGGGGAGTAGGGAGGGTAGTAACGGAGAGGGCCGGAGAATGCGTTGCACTTAGCAGCGACTTTGCCTCGCTCCGTCGAACAGAACCAGAAGGTGATGATAGACCTTTGGAAAATCCAGCTTGCTTCTCAGCAGCAGCAGTCCGATCAAGAGATAAGGGGAGCCTGTCCCCCGACGCTGAATCTCTGACACGTCCCCTCAGCAATTCTTTCAGTTTGTCAGGCTCCTCGTCAAAATCTACATAGTTTTTTGGGGCTTGAGCTTGCTCGTCGGAGATTCCTGAGACAACGCGGGCGCGAGAAGTGAGGGAAAATGGGGCAAGAGAAGATGTCGGTGTTCTTGGGCGTGAGCGGGAACGAGAAAAACGGGCAGAGGTAGGGCTAGACGGCCTTGACGACAGGGGTTTCTCAACGCCGATTGGGTGAGGAGTATGATGTGGGCTCTGGCGTAGGAGATAGAGCGTGCCGTCTTCGCAACCGAGCACCACGCCATCTAACGCGTCAAAAGAAGCGAATTGTTGACTGGTGGGAGATGCTTGGCCGTTTTTCAGCCAATATGTGATGGACGACACATTTGCGACCGACGAGGCCTCGTCTACGAGTATGCTTGCGCAGGAGGAAGGATCAGGAGGCCCCTCTGATCTCGAAGTACTCGCAGCAAGAGTGAAGGGGAGTACAAGAGGGACCGAATTCATGAATCGGATGGGAACTGACCCAAGACTCGGGCTTGCAGGGAACTATCCTCCTTCCGAGCCGTTCGTGGAACGCAAAGACGCGATCCGTGAATAAAACTCAGGCCGATTCCACAGTGATGGTCAGATCAAAGACGGACGAGGAGTGCGACTGACAGTGCTGGTGACGACACAACCCCCTAGTCACGTGGAAGCATATCGCGAGACTGATGCCGAACGCGGACTAGTACGTGTCACCTCTTGTCCTGAGACATGTCTGGTGTGACGAGTTCGGATCAGTTCGATGCGCTCATTGAACTATTGGCCACCGACGACACGGCTGACGACTCAAACTTCCACATCGTTCCCGAAGGTGCCGCGTCTACAGGGCTCAGAGATGCTAATGGAAAGCTAGACTACACCAAAATCCGATCACTGTTCCAACAAAGACAAACCAGCAAAAATACCGAGCATGTCTCATCTTCCGACCCATCTTTCGACCCTGATCCCGAGATCAAACTGCCTGAAGTAATTGCGCACGTGGCTGGCACCAGATTATCCGAGTCGCTCATGCAGTCAGCTCTAGATCGTAGTCGAAGAGCCCACGGCTTTGGCGGACATATCTCCCCCTGTCGAGCCGCAGTGGGTCGAGTCAAGCGGGGTTCGTTTATTCACCGTATCGTGGGAGTAGAGTTGTACCTAACAAACGTTTGAAGGAAGGCAGCATTCCCGACTCGGATGCTCAAGTTGTCCTCGTTCCTCAGGTTGGCGCGTTGTTCCCATGTCAAAATCTTTCCCATTTTCTCACCGTAAAATGTGCACAGGACCCCGAAGATTCTGTGGTGCACAACCTCGAGGACGCACTCTCCAAGGCTTATGAAGAGATCGCGGAGCTCCGACGTCAAGTCCTTCACCTCAAGACTCAAGCCGCTGAGCTATTCAAACCGAAATCGCCTGAAGGTAAGCTTTTAAAATCGCAAGCGACAGTGGTTCGTTGCAGTAAAATACCTATCGACAAGATCCAGACCCGCGTGACATTCGTGGGTACGTTTCAAAACCTGCAAGCCCGACCCTGAACAATGTGAGTTTTCATTCACCGGATGTTTTATTTGTTCGATTGAGTTGATCACGAAATAGGCGTTTGGGACGGAGCCACTCGTGCCACCCGGCGTGGATCGCTTGGATACGGAGCACGCAATACGGTTTCTGATCAGGGTCGATGAATTAGTATGGCGGCGCTCTCGGTACCCCAACGGCCCCTCGGCGCCGGTGTTTTCACAGGACAACGTAGACGCCGTCACGCAACGTCTCATGTTGTGGGAAAGCATCATCAGGGCACCGGGCCCTCGATAATCTACACGAAAGCCCCATCACAAAAGCTTCTGTGTCATTAACCCCGCGCGTATCAAACCCGGATATAGTCCCACGCCCGACATGGCGTTCCCGCCGACCTCTGGGTCCGTTTTGTTCGAGAATCTGTTAGTTTGAGCCCCTATATTGTCGGTGCTACGGATGTCAAAACTAGCATCGGGCTCGGGGTATGGAACCCTTCATTCGAAATCTGTCCTCCTTTGTTGTTCGCCACGATTGGTCCCCCCCCTGGATCTGCCTTCCCACCCTTCTCGTTCCATGAGACAGTTTACCCAGAGGGGTAAGCACGGCTGTGCCATACCTTTCCCGCAAGCCATCAGTACCAGTGCTGTGGTAAGCCGTCAATGATCGTGGCGATGGTTCCTCATGTATATTGTATGGATCACAGAGCGTTTCCGAAACTTTGAATGGGGTATATATGTGGGCTGCTGTTGGCCTTACCGATGCGAACCCCCACGGCGCCATTACCGTTTCCCCACCTCTTGTTGAGATCATCACACCATTACCCGCCAATGTCCACCCCCGTATTACTTCAAGGCCTTACCTTCGATCTCCAGAGCATCAATGACCTCGCCTTTGACGAGGATTGCGAGATCTTCTTGCAACTAGGTAGGTCCAGGCACTCGGCGGTCCCGTGCACAGACGAACCTCTCTAGGTCTCTTGGCTTTTCTTGCGGCCTTCATATGGTTCATGAATAGCAAGCGCAGTTGGCAGGACATATTTGAGATGCTTAACGGGTCGTTGTCGGTGTTATCTGAAGGTGAACGCATACGCTGTCTCGAGACCCTGCCCCGTATCTCATCCGAATGTGCTGAAGGCTTTCTACCCAATTATTCTTAGTAATCGCCGAACGTCCCCATATTGTATTTGTGCAGACATACTATATCCATCGAGACTGGACATCTACTCCCATGCTATAATCACATTTGTTCAACACTCCAGCTCAACTAGGCCGTGGGGTGATCGATCTCGTGAACTGCAACCACGTGAAAATTAGTATGGGATTACAGTAAGTAGCACTAACGTACAGTGCTCGGCCTGGGTTTAGCAAGATGGAGTAATTTCCAACTTTCAACAAGCAGAGCCAAAAATGGGCAGAACTGACAATCGGCCGTATCGGATTTATCGTCAAAATCAAGCTCAAACTTCAATACCCCCTCCATCATTGACCGCAGTTCGCTCTCTCGTTAATGCGACATCACACGTCCGTGGTATCGCATCCGCGCGCAGTTGTTGTTTCTTACGTTATGTGTTTCAAGTCCTGTGCAGAAATGCGGTGACCGGGCCTGCCCTCATGTGGATGCTCGACCATAGAACATTTGCTACTTAAACACAGGAATTGAAATGCCTGAACGCTCAGAATTGGCCCCCTTCGATCTATGAGCCCGCAAGTCTACCCGCCCCCGCCACCAGGACATGGGGACCCCCCTCCGCATTTGCACGCTGGCTCGGGACCATGCGGCCTCACAGCACATGAGTGGCACGGGTTCCTCATATTTGTAATTTTACGTGAGTACCGGCGCCAGGCCCGTTTTGGTGTTATTCCGGTCTTCTCACTCGCCCAACCCCCGCAGTGATGCTCGTCTTCCTTATCGCCGTCGTCGTCGCGTGGTACCACGACGAAGAGATCTCGGAAATGTGGCTCCGGGCGAAGCACCGCGTCCAGGTGGTCAGAACGGGTGCACGCTTTGTTTCCAGCGTATCCCGGGTGTATATTGACGAGATGATGTGCTAGCGTGGCACGATGAGCTGCTCAAGCACGTGCTGCCGCAGCACGACATAGAAAGCGACAGACTCATTACGCCCGGTCCCGGCATCGGCGCGCGAGCGCATCCCGCCGTCAATTTCATGTTGGCGTCCCTTTTTCCCTCGATGCGCCATCAGCCAGGCCCGTCATAGAAATACGGTCTTGCATTTGCCCCCATCTTTATCTCTAACGCGCTTTATGACCGTGTCGCAATAGCTCACTATCTTTTTTTTTTTGGATACACTACACTACAGTACCACCACCCTGCAATCCGGTGATTAGACCTTACGTATATACCACCCATCTGAGAACAAGCCTCAATTTACCCCATGTACGCTCCACCTATTCTTAGATTCATAGAAGTCAATCCAATCCACACGCTTCGTTTGAGCATCGCTCCGCGGGATGGGCAATACTCGTTCAGATATGGGACGGCCTTTGTGATGCAGCTGGAGGGGCGTAGAATAGCTTTGGCCCCGCACAGCCTCAAGTTACACGGACGGCTTCTTGAGACAGCCCACCGCTATCCGACCCGAAACGTCCAGAACGCTCGAACAAATTGAACCTAAAACGAGGAAGCCCCATCCTGTATTTGTGCACGACGATCAATCGCACTCTTGGGTCAAGATTCTTAGGATGGTTTGAACCTTGGTTTGAACCCCATTTTGATGGGTTCGGCGTTCACGCGGTCGCGGCGTAGAGTTAGATTGGGGGTACCATAACGCTAACAGTCCTGCAAGCAAGAACACGCCAATTACGCCAGTGTAGCGTTAGGAGTAAGTTACGTCTTGCACGCGCGCTATCTTTCGCTTTACTTTCGCACACTGGCCGTTATTCCCACCATCATAACGGCATACGAAACTTGCTGCCCTTTAGACTTCTTTTGTATCTTCTCCTTTCAGTTTTTCTTTTTTCACGTCGCTTAGGGCACTCAAACAAGCAACGACGACGAGACTGACACCGGGGCGTTCGTCTTCTGACTTGTAGGAACTGCTCTAGGGACTCCCCTTCGCTCTCACAGTATCCCCACGAGATGAAAGCCAACGTCCACAACTTCTAGAGCACCACCACACTGCGCTCAATGAAGTCGAGACGTCCCGACCTCGAGGCCGTTTCTTGTAATCGCTCCCAACAATTTTGGGGTTCATTGCTGATGCAAAAGTGCTACGACTGGGAGACGTTGACGCGTGTCCCGCGCGCTTTGGTACCCGGACGTTTATTTGTAGCAAGTTGGACCTCGTCGACGACAGCGCATATACACTGTGCACCGTTTTCAGAGGTGAGTTTTATGATGCTTTCTTAGATCGTCGTTCGATTACGGTAAGTTTCATGTCTCCAAGTCTCTGGTAACATCGTAAAAATGTGAAGAAAAAAAAAATCGAAGCGCGCAATAAATTGACTAAAAGTCCAAGAGCAGATGTTATTGAATATGTCCCGAGTCTGAGTCCGTGCAGCATATTTGTGCGTAGCAATGGCGACGTAGGCAGGTAAGAAACACGACCAACACGCGTCGCCGATTCCTACGAAGGTCAAGCATTGAATATTATCCCAAAGGCGCCGAGCTTAGCCAGCGCTGGAAGGGAGTTCGATAGGGCACGCCGCATTGGTGACAGACGTCGCAGTCGAATGCTTGGTAGGAAGGCCAGCAATGCTCATGTCAATGTTGAGGCGGAATCGAAGGTCTGACATCGGATGAGTCATCAAAAACCGTCAGCGGTGTGACGATGATGACGGACCTGGTCGTACACCACCGGTGTACTGGACTTTGTTTTTGCAGGCATTGTACCAATTGATCCCTACAAGAAGGGTCAGCTAAATACGTAAAATGGAAGCGCAGACTGACATGTTTGGTCGCTATCGTTCGTCGCCACATACGTGAAGTTGATGGGTATCTGTATGTTTGTGAATTTCTTTGCTGGGAACTTGGTGTGGTTCAAGTGACCCGTCCCGACGAGATGGAACGAATCGAGGTCGTACAACTGCGCGTCCACGGTGCTTGAAAACGAGTGGTAGGAAGTTCGAGCCGGTGTCGACCTGGAGTGACACGGCAGCCGGGAAGGAGAAATTGGCGGGGAAGCGGCTGAATTCCACCGGAACGGACTGGTTAAACCAGCCAGAGGCGGACACAAGAGGGGTCTGCCCGTTGATGTTGAAGCCCGGCACGCGCGGGATAGTGAAGGCGAGCACAATGCCGATGCTAGAAAGAAAATCGGTGTACAAAAAAACAAAGAAGGCGCGTAAGGGACAACGTACGCGGCACAGAGCCCAAAGAGGAAGAATACGAGCGTCCGGCGGGTGAGCCATTTGCGACCAAATATGCCGTATTCTCCACGATTGAACGCCTTCCACTTTCGCCCGAGATTCTCCTTCTCCTTCTCCCTGCGCCCCCGTTTGGTCATGTCCTTCAGCTCGTCCTTGCCCCACTCCGCGCCGAGCGCGGGTACGGTGACCATCTCGACCGGTCCTTGAGTGTTGGACTCTTCATCCATTTTCCCCGTAAGCTGTGGTGAGAGCTGTTGATAGCTGCCATGCACGTGTGAGCCGTGATAGCTAGATAGCTAGATGACGCACCTTGCTTCATTATTACCGATGCCAAATGCATGACTATAGCGGGGTCCCGCGTTGTTGAAGTCTGCATAAATATCCCAGCCATCTTCGTTAGGCCGTTCCGCCTCGTCGTTGCCGCCTTTGACAGGTTCCTCTCGCCCGGCGTCAAAGAACGACATCCGATTGTACCCGGCACCGCTCGTGTTGGTGGGAACAGCAGCACCTCTTGGCAGTGTTCCGGTGATCGTGGGGCTGAAAAAGGAAGAGGAAGAGTCACGACGGGCTCGGGGGTCAGACGTTGGGGCTGGCGCGACATAGTCTCTGTTGAGGGCATCCACGGAGGACCTTCGACCACCGTAGAACGAGGACACCATGGATTTTCTGTCAGAATCCATGGTGAATAGCGGGAATGTGAAAGAGCGTTGGCGTCGTAGGCAACAACAGTGAAGGATAGGCGATTTGGCAGGGTCGACCTTGGTCCGCGTGGCTCTGGAAATTCACACGCTGCTGGAGCGCAACGCAATTGCCGCGGCTCGGGTTGATCCGCTGACTGTAGCGTCGATACCGAGTCATGCCTGGGGACTTCCTATCTTTTAATCTGCTTCGGAACACAAACTGGCAATAATATGGCTTGAAAGAGAGGCGGTATTCCTCACAAGTCAAGCCTATCGATAACACTTTAATATAGGGCTCTAATATATAAAAATGAGGATGACTCGGTCACGGTACAACACGGGACGTTGCATGGAGAACCTCCTCCAAAAGAAACGAAAAAGAGGTATGACAGTTCGGACGATATTGTTCATCGTCTGAACTGAGCATACGCTGTTGCCGCCTCCCAGGACCTCCCCTTCTGTGCACATCGCTTTGGTGTGGGCGATGTAGGTGCTGTTTTGGGTGTGTCTGTGTCGCCCTTCTCCGCAGCTTTCGCTCGAGAAGTAACGAGCGTGGTGTCTGAAGAGTCTCATTAGCCACCTGGAGGGTCCTGTTCATGGCGCTATATCGCTCACTTGATTCATTGGTCGGTGTTCTTTTTGTCAATGAGCCGGGTATTAACGAACTAAGGATCTTGTTGACCCTGCTTGACGAAGGAACGCTGGGTGATGAAGTGCTGTTTCGCTTGGAGGACATGGCTCGGACGGTGTGTGATATGTGGACGAATATAAGTCAGGGTTGGTGTGTTGTGGTGAGGTATCTTGCCCCCTCACTCCTTTTATCCCGATCTGAGTCAGAGCCGTGCCGAGGTTGTTGGCCGAAAGGTGTCAATGAACCCCCGTTCCTTGTTCCAATGCGGGGGAGTCACCAAGGGAGGGTCTCGTTGATGAGTCGGCCGTTATTGATTCCGTTCTCCCCTTTGCGGCATCGGTGGACGCTACAGCGTCCACTATGCCGCAGCGCCCACAGTTAACGCTCCTATGACTCTTTCAGGCTTCTCAGATGACCAATGGCCAGGCACAGGTTCATTTAGAACCCATTTCTTGTGACATCCGTTATTGTGCGTCAGAACCACACATAGCACTGTGCTTTCGGCCGATCTACTCCATTCGTTGGTGAGAATATAGGTTCCGTGGATCACTGCGATAGTGTCAACAATGGCGACGTGCATTGGCTTTAATGATACATTGGCGTTCCTGATTGTATCGCCCAACGCACAGCCAAGGCGCCGGCCAAGAACTTTGGGGATCCCGCCCAGACTGCGAACAAATGCAGTTCAGTTGTGGCGGTAGTCACAGTTAGTCAGGTGTGCATAGCATCTGTGCGCCTTGGTGTCCTTTCCCGAGCAAAGCTTGCGATAACAGCAGCGCACCAGGAACCGCACGTAACCTCCCCTCCTTGTTGTGCGCAGAAACCACCCTCGCTCGAAGAGCCGAGAATAGAGTCTGACACGCCGCACCTACTTGGAGGAGCTCCCCGAAGGTCAGCGGTCTCCTTTCGAATGACGATTCTCCAAACCCCGGGGCCACGTTTTAAGATGCGCGATGCAAGAAGCCATTTGTGACGCACGCATTACTGATTCACTCTCGCCGATCCCAATGATCTGCCCTACTTTACTGCTACTTTCCGTAGTCTTTCCGTACTCCGGTGGCCCGCGGGTATAGCTGCCTCAATAGCAAGCTTGCTCCACCTGCCAAGCCACCTGCTCCACCACCTTGTGCTCCACTGCTACCGTTTTCTCGTGACCAAAACTGAAACCAACCTGGGCGAGGACGGGCAAAATGTATTTGTCCTTGAATACCATTGAGCCACTTATATGCACATACTTTGACCAGAGCTCAACCAAAAAGTGGTAATACACTGCTGATGGGGGCTCCTCGAAGTTATAGCCACCACCGTTGCATGGAGTCGCCACTACCTCATTATGTACATACTTGCACGTGATTGGTTGTAAGCTGCACTGCTGGATCGCAAAAATTTGGCCGGGAGGTGCTTCTCGGAGCATAAGCATAAGTGCGAGCGAGTCAGTGCGCTAGAGTACCGTGGCCGCCGGCGGAATGTGCTTCTAATACATAAGTCCCGAGAGCTACGCGGTTAATTATCATCACTGTCTGAATCCATGTACGATGCACCAAGTTCAAGTGACGGTGATGCACGGCAGTCATCGTGGGGCTGATCAATCCTTCCCCATACTTGGGCAGCCATCCCCAACTGCACGCCTTCAAGTTTAATCGCTGGCAGCCTGAGGCAGGGCCAGGGCCACTTCGGACCTGAGGAATGCTGCGTTATATTTGCTCGTTCTCACATTCCGTTAAACCGGGGACCGTCGGATGCGTGTGACTTTCACCTTTTGCCGTCCTTTGCGACTCGGACTCTTTCATTCGTATAAATAGTAGTGAGCTCGGGTCCCACCATTAACCTTGGATACTCTTCACTATGGCCGATGACAACTCATCCGCCCCGAAAACGACATGGTCTTCCTTGCTCACTCAGATCTATTTGACCGACAGGCGTCCAGTCAACGGTTCGTATGACCATCGTGCCGTTGAGGCCAAAGCGCGCGAGGTTACGAAGAGCAATCATGGTGGGTACTGACTGCATGCGTGCCGATCTGATGTATTTTCCCATTAAACGAGTGCGTCGTCGTCGTCAGCTGCCTACATGTACACCTTTGGCAGTGCCGGGACCAGCAACACATATCGGAACAACATCGAGGCACTTCGGCAATGGCGCATCGTCCCTCGTATGCTCCGCAATACCACCGACCGCAACCTTGAAGTATACGGCGCCTACTCGCTTCCTGCGCCCCGAGCTGACCCGGTTGCGTCCCTAGACTACCCTGTTTGGCGTCAAGCTCCCATCGCCGGTGCTCATCGCCCCTGTGGGGGTACAAGGCATCCTACACAAGGACGGCGAGCTCGCCACTGCGAGCGCCGCAGCAAACGTCGGAGTTCCGTTCATCATGTCGACCGCCAGCACGCGTTCCATCGAAGCCGTAGCCAAGGCCAACGGCGACGGGCATCGTTGGTACCAACTATACTGGTACGCACATCGTCTTTACGGGGCGCCAATAACAATCTTTATAATGTACTGCAGGCCACGCAGCAACGAGGTGACGCTCTCGATCCTGGGCCGCGCCAAGGCGGCGGGCTTCACCACGCTCGTCGTCACGCTAGACACATTCTTAATCGGCTGGCGGCCTCACGACCTCGACACCGCGTATCTCCCCTTCGCCGCTGGCGTTGGCGTGCAGGTGGGCACGTCGGACCCGGTCTTCATGAAGCGCATGGGCCTCCCGGTGCGGCCGGACGAGCGCCCCGCGTTTCCGCTCAATCTCGACGCGTTCCGCCAACGCCTCGCACAAGGGGCCGACGACGAGCAGGCGGCCCTGACGCTCAAGCTCGGCGCAGGGTGGCTGCAGGAGGCCAACTCGGGCCTGTTCCGCACGTGGGAGGATCTCGAGTTCCTGCGTGCTAACTGGGACGGCCCTATTGTGCTCAAGGGCATCCAGTCGGTGGACGACGCCCATGCGGCCATGGACGCCCAGATGGACGGCATCATCGTGTCCAATCATGGTATGTCAAGCAGTCATCCAGATCACTGTCCGTTGTGCTGACGGTTTGCAGGTGGACGGCAGGTGGACGGCGCGATTTCGTCGTTCTCTGCTCTGGAGAAGATCACATGCGTCGTCGAGGGTGCTCCGGGCCCAGACGGAAGGAACGTTCACGGTGCTGTTCGACTCGGGGATCCGTCAGGGAAGCGATGTTATCAAGGCAATTGCGATGGGCGCACAGGGCGTCTTGGGTACGCACATTTGATTGACCATGACTGCCCTATTAATGTGGATTGCAGTTGGACGGCCGTTCATGTACGGGCTCGCCATCGCCGGGGAGCAGGGCGTTGGGGAGGTGCTTCGATCGCTCCTCGCCGAGACGGAGATTACGCTCGGGCTGAGTGGCTACAAGAGCATCGAGGAGATATGGGCGAAGCGAGGCGCAGTACTGGAGAAGGCGGACGGATCGCCCGACAAGACGAGACTGTAAGCTGAACAACGTCGAAATCTGCAAGACTGTAACATTGTACTTGTACGTCCTGCTCGATTGTAAACACTGTGAGAAATCCCAAAATTACCAAGTAGGCTCGTGACCAGCCTGTATATGATACAGGGGCTGGGTTTGAATTCATACAGCGTTCGTTTCCCACATAGTTTCCTCCAAATTCTGACTTGCCCTGAAGTACAGCAAGTCGGTCACATAACAGCACCTGTAGGCCGCACGTTCAATAAAGCGTGTCTGTAGTGGGCACATATTAAATATATGTGTTTCTCCTCATTGCAATATCCGGCGTATTCAACATCGTTGTCATTCAGGACCTCTAGGATTGTCAAACGTACTCAACCGCCAGTCTTTGAGCAGGCCGAGCTTTCAGCCCGCGACATCCTTGAAGGGTGGGGTCCGACATCTCTTCTAGCCATGGATGGATCAGATAAAAATCCAGAGCTACACAAAAAGGGTTTATTTGGGTCCAGGCTGAATACAGAACGAGCGAACATAATACCCGCGTCTACACGACTTCCCAACTGATCCCTCCCACGTGCATCCCCTTCTTGCTGCTCGCCCACATGTGATGGCCCTAAGCTAGAACTGGATATCATAGGGGACTGAACCGAGACTCCAGAAAAGGGCTGACTTGTCGCACAGAACAGCGGTTCTCGACAAGAACTTACTAGAGAGTCCCGGGATTGAAGGCAGTGCAAATGATGAGGTTTGGCCCTCAAACACAGAAGGCGAACGCCACGGTCACCGGTCTACTTACCAAGGCCCGGCCCGCTATCGTAGTACGTACTGCTCGGTTCACTTCCTTCCTACATACAGCATCATTCTCCCATCGTTGAAACCTCCTTTATGTAACCGACCCTGTCGCAGGTCGTGCGACCTTTCCCTTGCTGTGCTTTCGCCTTCGACTTTCATTCGTACGAATAGTGGCGTGTTTAGGTCCTACGTACTCAGCACCTCCTACTACGCCCTTGGACGCTCCTCACTACTCCGACCATGGCCGATGACAATCCACCTGCCCCGAAAACGACATGGTCTTCATTACTCTCTCAGGTCTATTTGACGGACATGCGTCCAGTCAATGGTTCGTATGACCACCGTGCCGTTGAGGCCAAAGCGCGCGAGGTAATGAAGAGCAATCACGGTGGGTACTGTCTGCATGCATACCGATATGATCATTAAATGAGACCGTCGTCGTCAGTTGCCTACATGTTCACCTTTGGCAGTGCCGGGACCAGCAACACATGTCGGAATAACCTCGAGGCACTCCAGCAATGGCGCATCATCCCTCGTATGCTTCGCGACGCCACAGACCGCAATCTTGAAGTAGGCGGCGCCAATTTACTCCCTGCGCCCTAAGCTGATCTGTTTTGCGTCCTTAGACTACCATGTTTGGCGTTAAGCTCCCCTCGCCAGTGCTCATTGCCCCTATAGGGGTACAGGGCATCTTACACGAGGACGGCGAGCTCGCCACTGCGAGCGCCGCAGCGAGCGTCGGGGTGCCATTTATCATGTCGACCGCCAGCTCACGTTCCATCGAGGCCGTAGCCAAGGCCAACGGCGACGGGCATCGTTGGTACCAGCTAATCTGGTGCGCATGTATCTCCGTGGGGAGCGAGTAACAATGTTTACATGGTACTGTAGGCCACGCAACAACGACGTGACGCTCTCGATTTTGGGTCGCGCCAAGGCGGCGGGCTTCACTGCGCTCGTCGTCACGCTAGACACATTCATAATCGGCTGGCGGCCTCAGGACCTCGACACCGCGTACCTCCCCCCCGCCGCTGGTGTCGGCGTACAGGTGGGCACGTCCGACCCAGTCTTCATGAAGCGCATGGGCGCCCCGGTGCGGCCGGACGAGCGCCCCGCGTTCCCGCTCGACATGGAGGCGTTCCGCACACAACTCACGGAAGGCGACGAGCAGGCGATCGCGACGTTCAAGCTTGGCGCCGGGTGGCTACAGGAGGCTAGCCCGGGCCTGTTCCGCACGTGGGAGGACCTCAGGTTTCTGCGCGACAGCTGGGACGGCCCTATCGTGCTCAAGGGGGTCCAGACGGTGGACGACGCCCATGCGGCCATGGACGCCCAGGTGGACGGCATCGTTGTGTCCAATCACGGTACGTGACACCCGTCTCTGGATCACTGACTGTTCCGCTGATGGTTTGCAGGTGGACGGCAGGTTGACGGCGCGATTTCGTCGTTCTCTGCTCTGGAGAAGATCACGGCGTCGTCGAGGGTGCTCCGCGCTCAGAAGGAAGGAACGTTTACGGTGCTGTTCGACTCGGGGATCCGTCAGGGAAGCGACATTATCAAGGCGATTGCGATGGGTGCACAAGGCGTCCTGAGTACGCACACGTTTGATTGGCCACAACTCCCCTATTAACGTCGGTTGCAGTTGGACGGCCGTTCATGTACGGGCTTGCCATCGCCGGGGAGCAGGGCGTTGAGGAGGTGCTTCGATCACTCCTCGCCGAGACGGAGATTACACTTGGGCTGAGTGGCTACAAGAGCATCGAGGAGATATGGGCGAAGCGAGGGGCAGTGATAGAAAAGGCGAACACATCACCCGACAAGACGAAACTGTGAGCTGAACGATGTCGAAAACTGTAAGACTATCGCACCATCCTGCTTGATTGTATTTCTACAAAATCCCTGTGCGAGATGCCGTCTGTTCTCTGGTCCGTGTTCATTGTTAAAGAGGGTATGCCCACTGGTGGTCGTGCGCACGTCCTTCCCGGGTTCATCGGGTGGATACTGTAATCCTAGGTCGCCCGGGGTGATTAAATCTACGTCTAGCTCGTAGACCATATGATTCCTGTTCCTCGGCTCCAGGGCTCAGTGCAGCCCTCAGTCTGTGTTCCCGAGTGCGCGGTACTTGCGCGCACACTTACCGACTCAAGTGCAACGGATTCATCGGGGAATCACCCCCCCGCAAAACCCGCTTTAATTAACGGTAATCTGTTAAACGCGCTAAGAAATTGTAAATACGGGAGAGCGCCTGTTCTCTAGATGGCGCCGTTAAGAATCTATTCAGTTTACTAACAATTTTCGTTAATTACATTCAAATTTTGGTATAAGTGTCGGTCAAGGAATGAATTGATATAGAATGTACGGCATTCCTCAAGCACGGTTGGGCCCTGCCACTGCCGGGGCGCGACTGGACCAAAAGCCGGGAAGAGTTGGACGCTCCTACAGACCTCTGCTAGAGGTATGATACTAGCTAAACGACGGTTGTTTCGATAACTTCTTGATATCCGGTACATTCCATGGGTTTCGTTGGGCGTAGAGAGTGGTGAAAACCACTCCACATAGGCAAGATCCGTTGGAGGAGCTGGGCGCGAACTAAGAAAGATCGAGGATAGCGCTGACCTTGGAAGCTGGAATACGACACGAATTTGGGCTACACGGAACCTACTTCCATCCTTCACCAACGCGGTGTCAAACCATCCAGGAATAGTGTCACCATGGTGGTTGCGTGCCTCTGGTCGGATGTGCAAGACATCGACAGTCTTCTGGACAGTGTCACCCCGATTGGTGAATTTAACCCTATGAAATACGGAGACTTTTCGGAATGGGATCAAAGTGTTGTTGGCACGCCTCCGAGCTACGCTGGCAGATAACTCTGGATAGTTATGTTGCACAATAAAGTCGGCAAGGGCGTCTTGAAAGTCGACGGCCCCGTATCTGTTGAAAAGAGCTCCAAAAGTTATGCCCTTTTCGGATGGGTGGATCGTCAAAAAGGGGTGTAACATCAAATTAGGGCGGGGATATGTCAAAGGAGTTGATAATGCGAGGTGTCCGCAATTGCACCATTCGATAAACGCCGCGTGCTGGTGCATTGCCTCTTGGCGCTCCAGCCAAGTGGTCATTTGTTTGTACTCGTCTTTGAAATTTGTCGCGCGGTATGCATTCTTGGTCAAGTCGATATGAAGTCGTTCCGAATTTTCGGTGTTATAATTGTCGGCGGTGCCGAAAAGCGTGATGGATCTGGTGTAGTGGAGGAGACTATGGAGCTTAGGAAGGTTAAAGTGTTTCCGAACTCCAAGTTCAATAAACACGTCCTTGTTCTCATGAAATCGGCACAGTGCGTTGTCCATGGCATTGAGAGTTTGAGTGGTGTGCACGGGATACTGACTAAGGTAAATGAAATCGAGAAGTGCCCGCACGGCACGGGTCAAGCGTGCTGAGGACTGGACACCCGGAAGAGAAAGATCCACCACAACTCCAAGAATAATGCGAGCTATGTCTTTATGCTCTTTACCGGTGAGCTTTGAGAGCCAGGTGATGCCTTTGTGAAAGTATCGGGCATTGTGGTTCGGTGGTAGACGGCTGCATCGCGCGTCGATCTCCCCGGATCTAAGTGCAGCCAACCAACGGACCAGATGTTTCAGGACACCTTGATGAAGTTGATGTAATATATCTGGCGTAATCGAAAGGAATATATTGGCGTATGGGAGACGCTCCCAGAATGGATGGTATGTGGGCTTGAGGCCAGCGTCATGACACCTCGCTTGGAAAGTTGTTGGATTGCCGTCTGACAAAGAAAACGCACCAACTGCTGCTCCGAAGTTACGCAAAGGGAATCTTGTGTCGGTTCCAAGTTCGCCTCGTGGGACAGTGCACTTGGGGCACCTTCCGTTATAGGTGCAAGTAACGAGCAATTGTTCGGGATAGTCACCAATAAACGTTGCAAGAATCGGGTGACAGCGATACCAAATCCCGTCACCTGTGGCCATTGCGATGCCGGTCACGCCATAAGATTCGATGGGGTTGAGTAATTTGCGCATGCATGAATGGAACAGGTTTCCAAGTGCCCGGCGCCGCGCGGCCTGATTCGTAATTTGCTTGAGCTGTGTTGCCGGAATGTACCCCATCAACATTTGTGCTTGCTGAGTCGGTTTAGAACGGATGTCTTTCGGAATGTTGCCAATCGACAGGTAGACAGGATAGGCACTCTTCGATCGGAAATGAGTGAGCTGGGTCTTGTCTGATGAGATTATGAGTGGTAATACTGTCGCGCCTGGTTTGCGTAGCTCCAGGGATTGCTAAAGATGACATGAGGACACGGTAAAGAGTATGTAGTTGGTATTTGCACGTACCTGCACTGACCACCACCATTTTCCGGTGTACATTTCGCCGAATACTTGTGTGGTGCAACCTGCGTCTCGGTAATGACGTTCCGGTGCAAATACAAGTCGCCCAGAATATCTTGGGTCCCCGAAGAGTGCGCGGATGCAGGGAATAACTTCTCGAAAGTGGAAGTCATAGGATTCCCCACCAATACAGATCTTCTCGCACTTGAACTTCGGTCGTCCTGGCATCTCTTCATCGATGATGCGATTGAGCTCCTTCATGTTGTGGTATGACAATTCCAACTTTTCGACCACCTACTTCCGTTGTTAGCCATCGAATCAATTCTGCGTTTGTTGCCATTCGAGCTGTCATGTACTTACACCATTAATCGCAAGCAATTCAGTTACTGCAGTTGAGGATGACCCCCTGTTCTTTGCCCACCGAGCGAAGTCCCAATCACACTGCGACTGAAATGGGTACCAAATATTGCCTGGTCCCAAATCGTCCCGCAACGCCTGGTAACCGGGCGTGTTCCGACCCATCTCGGAAATGGGGGCTCCAGCCACCTCTGAAGGAAAGCGCTCGACAAACGGAGCCCCATCTTGTTGAGGGCGATCGCGGGATTGTTGAGGGTGATCGGGGGTTTCAGTTTGTAGGGGCACACTAGTGTCGGGTGCCGGTGCCCTGTCATCTGTGTCAACGTTCATATGGTCCAGTTCACCGTCTCCGTGTTGGTCAAATTGTCCATTGAATTCGCTCCCGTCTAAATTTTGGGGTCAATCTACTAGCATGATCGAGTCGGCAAAACCACTCACTTGGAACGCTGTCCTCTGGACCAGATTCGCCTGGAGGGTCACGCGCTGCGGAGTGATCCAGACAGCTATCGTAGATGGCACGACAAGTAGCACGAGTTGTCATGCTAAGGTGACGTGAGTACCCGGCATAAGTGAAGCGTCGACGGCAGCCAGTGCAGGTAATCAAACTCATTGAAAACGAGAACTAGTGTGATTTGGAACGATGGTGATAGTAACAACGACAGAATGGCTACGTGGCACTTGGGGTGCAAGCTGCCGTGACTGATGGGTCACTGCAAAAAAAGTTAAGCGTGCTAAGAAAAAAATATAAGACGCGGCACATACCCGAGGGACAAATCCCCCATCCAAACCCTAGTCTCTCATTGTATCCCCACCACCGCCCTTCCCAATACATTCTCTCGTATTCGTTTGGCCATACGGGTATGGCACCCTCCACGCGGCGGCAGCGCAACTCCGTAGATACGACTTCAGTGGCGACCTCCACTGACACATCAACACGCTCTGTGAGCTCGAAGAAGAAGGGAAAAGGTACCAATACGCACCCTAAGTTGCCTCCACTGGTGATTAGGCGGCCGCAAAATGCTGGGGGAGAGTCAGAAGGTACGCGCCTGGTCATTGTCATGCTAAGTCAAGGCGATGTGATGACTTACATACGGGTATCATAGTCTCCTTCAGAAAGCGTGCCCTGTCTCCCGAAGAGGGCCCAGCCACCGATGCTGAGGGGCTTGCTAAGAGGCCTGCGGTGCCAAGCTTGACGCCAGAGGCCCCAATGAAACCTGCTAAGCGAGTGAAAGCGGGCGGTGAGTTCAACGGCGAGTATTTTTAAATCAGAAATGGGATCACTTACATCTAATAATCCAAGGTTTAGAAGGCACCCATCCTCCCCGTCTTGAACTGTCGGACGATGAGGTCGAACCCATGTCAGCGGGGATGGGCAGTGTTCCGCCCAGCAGCGTGAGAAAGTTGAGACGATGTGCGTGTTATGTTTGGACCTTGTTTGGAGTTGCCACGTCAAGTCGTGCTTACTTTACACTTACACCCTAGCGGAGACTCTCGTTCAGGAGGACAGGGACGAGGACAGGAATTCGTCTTTAGACAACAACCTTTCTCACTCTAGTGTCACAGGCAGCTCAGGCTCGGATTCTGAGCCAGTTGAAGGCGACTCGGAGGAACACGAGGATATGGTTGCATTCACACAGACAGCCAGATCGTCTCAACGGCTGGCATTCGAGGTAAGTATCTCCCATCATCATGTCTAGCATCACGACTCAAGGCTATTTAGAGACCCTCTTGGCTCGGAGGTGCCACGGACGACGGCGCTGAGACGCCTCAGTCAGCGCCAGGCAAACGCGTGCGATTCAAGGACCCGGACCCGGACAATCGAGACTCGGAGTATGCAGGTAAGCCCATACTCATCTCACTTATACTGTCCGTTAATGTGCCATAGGTACAGCCTCAAAAGGTCGACAAGTGACACATGTGCATTCCACGCGCTCTCAAGACACTGTTTCGGGGCTCACAGGTAAGACCAGTCTTCTTTTGGATGCATGATACTTACTCTATATTAATGTAGACACCATTTCCGAGGGTCAGCGAGCGATGCGCGTGCACTCAGAGTGCCGTTCCGGAGGTCAACAAGTAGCACAGACGCATTTCCAGCACCAATCTGAGGGTCGACAAATGGCACCAACTCGTTCCGAGCGCCGTCAAGTTATCGCCACAGGACTCAAAGGTGAGCCCAACACTATTGCCCAGCCTAATGTTGCGCGTTGATATACCAATGTAGGCACCGCCTCTGAGGGGCGACGAGCGATCTTTTCATACCCCCCTGGGTATCCTCACGCCACATCTTCGGAGTTTGCAGGTAAGCCCATAGTAGCTATCTGTTTAATAATACTCACATCCTGTGTCCATGTGTCGATGCAGGCACCACTTCCCAGGGTCAACGAGGAGCAACTGCGCGTTCTGAGCGCACTCAAGTCACCACCCTGGGATTTGCGGGTAAGCCTGTAGTGTTGTACATCACACATATGTCGTATGCTGACACAACAGCACAGCTACTATGCCAGAGGACTCGACTCGCAATGGGCATGCCGAAGTCCCACGGCTATGGCCAGCTGATACTGATCTTTCCAAAACTTCAGTGAAGCTTCGGCTCACAGACCAGTCAAGCATTGTACGAAGCACCATCACGGGCTCGTTCAACCTTTTGCATGCTTCCATTGTGTTGGAAAATGCTTTCCCGGAAACATTACAAGTTGCCAGGTTCATACGGGATGCGCTTAGCACGGCATCGCTCTGGGTTCGGGGTGCTGAAGATGTACACGCCCGCATCCTCAAGGACAGCAATTATTGCTGGCAAATGTCTGTCCTGGTATGTTGTCTGTATGCTTCCGGAAAAACAGCTCAAAAACATCATGTAGCCCCGAGCGCGCATCAGCATCTTCCGTGCAGAAGTCAAAGAGCGCTGTGTGGTTACTGTTGCTCTGTTGTTTAGTGTCTATGACCCAATAGCAATTGTGGACCTGGTCAAGAAGCTGGAGACGGACTTCTGTTATATTTACCCGAGGCGTTCAAAAGGAAATGTGAGTCGTTAAAGTGCCCCAAAGTTGGACTTACTAATATTCCACTTATAGAATGATCATGTCCTTGTCGGGTCACCAGATCTTCGCCGCCCATTCCGTAGCTCTGTCATCATCTCTGTAGCTCGCGACCTCTATTTTTCTGGGAACACTCCATTTGTTACAGTCCATCAAGATCAGTTCCCATGTCGCCATGGACCCAATGGGGATATTATTTGGGAAGTTCCAAAGGCAATGGTTGCATTGGTATCAACTGCGGTAAGTTCTTTCCTTCATTTCCTGTTTATTATCTAATTTTTTTTCGGAATCATGCCAGTACTATGCAGCCCTCCGTGAATGGTCCACAGGCGAGCGCAGACAACTTGACTTCACTACAAATACATTTGTGGAGGTTTATGAATGTCACATTGCCAATCTTAACCGGATTGAAATGGAACGCAACACGTCCTACCACAAGATGATGGCAGACATTTATCAACTTGTAACGTGAGTGTCTCGTCTATGCCTCTCAACTAATTTTACTCATCATTCTTAGCAATGGTGGCTTGGATCAGCCTCCCCCCTCGAATTCTGTGCCAGTGCTTGATCTTAGTATGCTGGAAGATTGAGGGCATGCGATAACCTATTGATACCCAAAAATGATAGCTGGCAACTTGAATATCTTATCTATAGTTTCTTAATCATTTCTTACTGCTCGTTACTGCTCGTTATTACCACTCGTTACTGCTTGTTATTACCGCTCATTACCACTCAGTTAACTTACAGTTTAGACCAAATGGCAAATCATTTTAATGTTTCTGAACGACAAATTACTCGAAAATTAATAAGCAATTGCGGATTAGTTCGAACTGAAACACAAATTGTCCTTAATTAATGGGGGGGATAATTAAAACGGAAAATGGGCGCTTATACGTTAATTAATCATAATTAACGCTAATTTGCAGGGAGGTGATTCCCCGATGTTCCCAGCTTGAACAGGTACAGTCAAGTCCGAGAAGTTTCGCGAAGCGCGGAGGCGTGCATGATCCGTTGTGTCGCCAGCCACTGTATTGTTGGAGTAGCTCACCTTCTGCATTTCCGAGTGTGATGCACCCGCACGCGCCCTTAGCTATTTCAAAAGTAGCGCCCCCAAACAGAGGACACATGTACGAAGTTTCGCGCCATCACGGTGCCGATGCCTGCACGACTGACTTTGGCCTGGGTCATGTGGGGGGAATACTAGCAACCCCAGGCTTGACAATGTCATGAGGTCGAGAAGGGCATCTCGGGTGTGCAACCAAGGAACTAGCCCCAAAGTTACTGCAAGACCCCCAAGAGAGGCCAGTCACCATGCTTCAACAGGATGCAGCACTAAGATGTGATAGCGAAGGAGGTGAAGCCTGGTGACCTGCATTCTTCCTTTGTGGCTTTGAAGGGTGCCACTTGTCATGCACCAGGGAAAACATGATTGAGGGGAAGGGGCGACGGTGCATCGGTGCGTTATCCTCCACCACGAAGATCATGGCATGTGAACAATGGGCCATGGGGTGCTGTCCTTGCCACAACAACATCCAGATTTCTGCGCAAACCAAGCTCGAGAGGGTGTGAACTACGATCTTTTTCACATTACACCGGCTGTAAGTTAGTAGGGCTACAGTGCCCAATAGGCGCTGGTAGACAAAAATCCGCCAAGGCTGCGCCGCGGCGCATAAACCATCACGTGAACCTTGTGGTTGCTTCCATGTTCCATGACTAGTAGGGGTATACAGTGTGGATTCCTGACACGGCCTGATATATCGCCTGATACTCCGGGTCGTTCTATGGACTCCACTTGTGCCAAGGCTTGCGCAGTCGGACGCTTGGTCTTGGTCGGACGCCTGAGTCACCCATCGGTCCCATCTAATTACGGCTCAGGACTCACTCAGGCCAAACAGATATAAGACGACCTAATGCACCCATCCCTGCTCAGCATTTTCTTTCCCTTCCTTCCTACACATATCACTGGCACTCTCACAAACGTTGAGATATCATACTCGTTCTGCCTTGGTTCGTTCATTCTCAGTGTTTCTCGACGCCGTCCCCGGTATCTGGATTTTTCCGACCCCATCGCAAATTGTGTGACCTTTCCCTTTTGCCGTACCTCGCGACTTCGACTCGGACTCCTTCATTCAGATAAGTTAGAAAGTTTGGGTCGAACTAGAACTTGACACCTACTACACTCTGAGATGCTCCTCACGAGTCTTTTTCTTTTTTTTGGATCAGTGCTCCTCACGACTCCGACTAGGGCCGACGACAACTCATCCACCCCGAAAACGACATGGTCTTCCTTCCTCTCTGAGATCTATTTAACGGACAGGCGTCCGGTCGACGGTTCGTATGACTATCGTGCCATCGAGGAGAAGGCACGCGAGGTGACGAAGGACTACCACGGTGACTGGCTACGCACTACAGATCTCATCTATTTTCCCATTAAATACGAACATTGTGTCTCAGCTGCCTTCTTGTATACATATGGCACTGCCGGGAGCGGCAGCACATATCGGAACAACCTCGAGGCACTTCAGCAATGGAGCATCATCCCTCGTATGCTTCGCAACGCCACCAACCGCAATCTTGAAGTAGGCGGCGCCAATTTACTCCCTGCGCCCTAAGCTGACCCGGTTGCGTCCCTAGACTACCCTGTTTGGCGTCAAGCTCCCCTCACCAGTGCTCGTTGCCCCTATAGGGGTACAGGGCATCCTACACAAGGATGGTGAACTTGCCACTGCGAGCGCCGCAGCGAGTGTTGGGGTGCCGTACATCTTGTCGACCGCCAGCTCGCGTTCCATCGAAGCTGTGGCCAAGGCCAACGGCGACGGGCACCGATGGTACCAGCTATACTGGTACGCGTTCATTCTTTACCCCACTTTCTGCGGCTAACAATGAGTAGGCCACGCACCAACGACGTGACGCTCTCGATCCTAGGCCGCGCCAAGGCGGCGGGCTTCACCGCCCTCGTCGTCACGCTAGATACATTCGTGGTCGGCTGGCGGCCGGACGACCTCAACACCGCGTACCTCCCGTTTGCTGCGGGAGTCGGCATACAGGTAGGCACGTCCGACCCGGTCTTCATGAAGCGCATGGGCGCTCCGGTGCGGCCGGACGAGCGCCCCGCGTTCCCGCTCGACATGGAGGCGTTCCGCACCCTGCTCGCCGCGGGCGACGAGCAGACGGTCGCGACGTTCAAGCTCGTCACTGGGTGGTTGGATGAGACCAACTCGGGTTTGTTCCGCACGTGGGAGGACCTCAAATTCCTGCGCGCTAACTGGGATGGCCCTATCGTGCTCAAGGGCATCCAGACGGTGGACGACGCCCACGCGGCTATGGACGCCCAGATGGACGGCATCGTCGTGTCCAATCACGGTAACTTACGTTGACGTTATCCGGATCACGGCCCGTGCGCTGACGGTGCTGGGGTTTTGGGGCAGGTGGACGGCAGGTTGACGGCAGGTTGACGGCGCGATTTCGTCGTTCTCTGCTCTGGAGAAGATCACGGCGTCGTCGAGGGTACTCCACGCTCAGAAGGAAGGAACGTTTACGGTGCTGTTCGACTCTGGGATCCGGCAGGGAAGTGACGTTATCAAGGCGATTGCGATGGGCGCACAGGGCGTCTTCAGTACGCACATGTTTGATTGGCCATGACCACCTTATTAATGTCGGTTGCAGTTGGACGACCGTTCATGTATGGGCTAGCCATCGCCGGTGAGCAGGGTGTCGAAGAGGTCCTCCGATCTATCCTCGCCGAGACGGAGATTACCCTCGGACTCAGTGGTTACAAGAGCATCGAGGAGATATGGGCGAAACGGGGAGCAATACTGGAAAAAGCGGACACGTAGTCAAGACTGTGAGCTGAGTGATGACCGGACTTTGTCTCTAGCGCTTGCTCTAGCGTGGAATAAAAATGGATCCAAAAAAAGAGCTGACCGACGTCGAAATTTCCAAGACTAATATATGACAACGTCCTGCTCGATTGTAATCTTTCAAGTTGTCTGGCAGGTTCTGTTCTCCGGTCTGTTAACTTGCAAGGAGTGTTTTGTGTACAGTACTTTCCAAGGTACTTTCTGCACTTTCTGTGCCTACCGGTAGTCCGTGCCGCACGTCCGTCCCGGGCTCATCAGGTGGCAACTGTAATCCAGGTGGCATCTAGCCAATGGACCATATGGTTCCGAGCCTACAACTGGCCAACGCCGCCGCCTTTTTCCCGTATTGCCAGCACACATAAATCATCAAGCAACAAAGCCTCCGCATCACAGATCTCTCCTCTCTCCCCCCTCCCCGCACTTTTCTTCAGAGTTTCAGTTTCACGCCAATGCGTGAGTGACATCCCACATCACCCATACGACGTACACAGACTCGGAACGACGACTAGGGCTTATTATTCGCGATGACCCTGCGGCGGTGGGCGAGTACATTGGGGACTACATCGCAAAACGGTGTGTGCTTATCATAAGGAGCTCGGGCGCCAAATTGGCTACTGACACGCGCAATCGGTCCGCACGCGCCCTCGGACCGCGCCAGGATCACCGACTTCCGACCGACGCCGGACAAGCCATTCGTGCTTGGTCTGCCCACGGGCTCGTCGCCCATCCCGACATACAAGCACCTCATCCGCCTCGTCAAAGATGGCAAGCTCTCGTGCGTCGTTTCTGCGAATGCCTGTGCGTGGTACCTGATGCCGGCACAGATTTAAGAACGTGGTGACGTTCAACATGGACGAGTATGTGGGGCTGCCGCGCGATCACCCGGAATCATACCACACGTTCATGTTCCGCGAGTTCTTCTCGCACGGTGCGCGCACCCGTTCCCATTCCACTCACACGTCTTAATCCCAGCAGTGGACATCGACCCGAAACACGTGAACCTCCTCGATGGGAGCGCGCGGGACCTGGTGGCGGAGTGCAACGCGTACGAGGAGAAGATCCGCGCGGCGGGCGGGATCGAGCTTTTCCTGGGGGGCATCGGCGAGGACGGGCACATCGCGTTCAACGAGCCTGGGTCGTCGCTCGCGTCGCGCACGCGCATCAAGACGCTCGCGTACGACACGATTCTCGCCAACGCGCGCTTCTTCGCCAACGACATCGCCGCCGTGCCGCGCATGGCGCTCACCGTCGGCGTCAAGACCGTCCTCGAGTCGCGCGAGGTCGTCGTCGTCGTCACAGGCCAGCGCAAGGCGCTCGCGCTCAGCATGGCCATCGAGCACGGCGTGAACCACCTCTGGACGCTGTCGGCGCTCCAGACGCATCCCTGGGCACTGATCGTCGTGGATGAAGATGCGACAGCCGGTACGTAATGCAGTGTGTTGGTCCGTGCGCGGCGCGCTAATTCGCCCGCCCGTGTGTTAGAACTTCGCGTAAAAACGGTCAAATACTTCAAATCGATCGAGCGCGTCCACGAGGAGGTGGAGGCCGGCCGTGCGAAAGTCGCAGTGATAGGGGGCGACGGAGACGAGCTGCAGATAGGAGGCACGGAGTGGCACTAATTGAGGATCGACAGCGGGGGTTTTTCCCCTCCGGGTATCGAAAACGCTGTGGTCTGGCGGATTCCATCGGTCGTGAGCAGTTGTACATAGATTCAATGATAGGATTCCCGAGAGTGCTGTGCCCGTATTTCGTGCCGAACAGATCGCTGCTTGCGGGACTCCTATCATAATCCAGAGGTGCACCTACCGCGCTGTTACCATGCCTGCTACATTACAGTAATAACCGGTTTGTCGACATGGAAACGGCGCGAGGTTCTCAGTCCGGGTGAGTGTATCCCCTTGGAGGTTCTTTGGTGTTTTGCACTGGAGTGTCGATAACTGTGACGGGATCGCATAGGTTACCGCTGATCAGGCTCAAGACGGCCCTGTAACCGCACGACTGGGAGATCGATTGGGCGGGACCAGAAAGAAGTTCGGAAGCGCAGCAACATATGTCGTGGATTCGAGATCCGACTTCATATGAGAATCGTGCCCCAGAGGGCGTACGCCTGGTTGTTAGGTGAAAGGGCACCAGCATCGCTTGCACCACCAGAACAGTTCAGGTCTTTAGACTGACTGAGAAAGTGATCAGCGAATCGGAGGACTGTAGTTGGAGTTGGCACTACGGACGGAACAAAGCAAGGTGAACAGAGCACCGACTGCAGCGTGAAAAGAAGACTGTCACGAGTCGGGTGCATGCACGACCTCGTGGATATCACTTCCGAGTCCCCGATTTCTCTATTGTTTTCTTTGAATTGTCAAGATGCATGGTGCTCACCAAAGTTACGCTGACCAACGCTGACCAAACATACAGTATTGCATCCGAATAATTTGAAATGCTTGCAACCTCACTCTCACTTGAGTCACCGAAATCAACTGGTCCAGTGGACGTCCAGTGGGCGCGACCTTGACTCCCTTGGACTCCCCGAGCCGGTGTAGTCGTTGGGCTGTGAAAACACTTGTAATCGGGTTTTGCCCGTCACGCGTCGCTGACTCGCGCGTTTTCCTTCCCGCGCCGCCAGCGATGTGTACTAATGTTGGCGCGATCATAATTGATTATGACAGTCTCTCGCATGTTCGCCAAACATTACGCGAATGATGACGTTTCCCCCCTTCATGCGTTTCGAAGCTTAGCCTTTTCCTTGACCACGACGGTGACACTCCTCGCACCCTGACGTCGACGTTCCACTGTTTGGATGGATGTTAGGCGTTTCTTCGGTCATTGCGACCACGGTCAGAAAACTATCTCCGATGATAGGCTCCTTACCGCCGGCCAGCTCGTGGTTCAAACGTTCAGGCCTTGACTGCGATCGATACTGAACAGCAAGACGGTCGAAACAACAGGCAATCACAGTCCTCGGGGGGCACGTCTTACCAGTTCAAAGTCAGTTGCGAGTCACTGGCCCTACACGTGCTTGGGCGTCTTCAACGCCGTGGTCCCTCATGTTACTACATCACCCCTACACCTCAAGGATACCACGTCGTGGTACGTTGCTCGCGGGATTCGGTTTCAGGTGCCCGCGATCGTTCTTTGTTTTGTTTATTGCAGGCCCGATTCCGACTGTTGTGCACAACGTGTTTCCTCACGAACTGGCACATTTCTCTCTCAGCCGTCGCGGCAAGTCTTAGACGATGGCGCGCTAATGCACCGCAGCGACACCGTGCAGTGCTCACATCCATCTACTGTGCTCCAAAGTGTGCCACCCCACAGATCGCCCAAGGACTGGCGACAACTGTGCTTTTGTGCCGATGTCATGGTGGTAGCTACAAAAGCCTCGTAGGGCTCTTGGATGGGCCCAACGAACCACCTGTCCTTGTAGTCATCGTTGGACATCGTTCTTCCCTCATCCCCTAGCTCTCTTTCCCAACTACTTTATTCTCCTTTATCACTCTACCTCCCGACCCATGTCGTCCACCTTGGGATCCCCAACGTTATCACTAACGGCTTCGCAAGCGGCAACGGCTAGTCCAACTACGGCAACCGTAGCTGCCAAAACCGTCGCGTGGCAAACAGCCCTCGGCCTCGTTGTCGCCTTTGGTTCGCGATATGCCTTTTTCCCTCGGCCTCTTATCTTTCCCCCTTACCAACCTACCAACCAACAGTCATCGTTGCCATCGTCGCAGCCATCATTATTCACCTTGGGCGCGTCGAGTGGACCATATCAACGTCTTGGCCTTGGAGAGGAAAGATGAGCCCCAGCTCCAATTCGACGTCCTATACCCTTCCGGGTGACTTAGGTACAGTATCTCTCCATTTTAGCAAACTCCCCGGAGCGAGTAACGTCTGACCCCCTTTTCGCCAATAGCCTCCACGCTCGTCAGAATGATGCTACGCTACTTCTTCGAGACGGTCCTTCCCCCTCTCCAGAGCCTTGGGACGGCGACCAGGTCCTCGATCGGCGCCCTGTCGCGTCCGCAGCCGGTCCTAGAGCTCCCGATGTACACGGAGCCAGCGTTCCGAGAGCCCGTGCTTGCACCCCCGCGCCCTGCGGTGCCTCGCGACCTCAGCTCATTCCGCGTCCCGTCAAACCCCTATTCCGGTACCTCCCACTCCAATTTGCCTAGCCCCACGCATTAGCATTTTTTTTTTCTTTTCTTGAACACGCATTAGCATTTGTCTCACGTTCCATAGTTTCTCATTCATCCATGCATTCCAAATACTATATACTACCTACTGCTACGGTCCCCACCAACACAGGCACCGGGCTGCCTTTACTGGCGCGCATTTGATTGCTTGGGTCTATCTTATTGCCTCGTCTTTGTTCTGTAGACCCACGAAAAAAATCATCTGTATGCGCCCCGGGATTGCAAGCCTTTCCCATGTATGTACATACATATACTGTACCTTCGTTGTTCTGCCTGGCAATAGCTCTGAGAGCTGGTTTTGGATAATAGATCTTGATATCGAATAACCTGCCCACGGATCTCTCAATGCCCCGCTAAGTTACTGTAGGAGTTTTGAGGCACTCGATCTCTATACACACGCTGTGACAGCCTGTGGATCCCTAGTACTACAGTGATACACCTGGCAAGGGATAGGCTTACTTCACGATCATAATAGTTGTGCCATCATAGTTGTGGTTGGCCTCTGCGGTTGCCTCTACGGGACACGGGACATGGTCTCTAAACGAGTCACAGCCAGAAAAAGGAAATGAGAAGACCAAACAAAATAAATATTGAGACCCGTAGGTCTACCACTCTGAAACAGCGTGTCATCCTTGTGCAGGGGCCATGCTAATCTTCTCTGTATCGTTCCAATTTTTTCGTATGCATCCCCGAAGGGAGCAATTGGTACTGGGCGGCTTTACAGGGGCTGCCCATAAATTTAGATTTTGTTTGGGTTGCGGGTCCGAGCAAGGTCCGAGACTCGAGTCAGTCCACGTCAGTCCACGCCACGCGCATTACAGTAAGACTCGATCGAGTCTGCCCAGGCGGTGGCACCACCACCCCTTTGCTTGTCCGAGATTAATGTAAAACACCGCGATTGAAATGAATGAAATGGGGCAGGTGGCACGAATGGCCTGGTGAGGAGCACACTTCATTGTAGGTCTCGTCTGATGGCGCCACCATGCACTAGCGTCATCCAGCGACCGCTACAGGTCTCTCGGTAGGTCTCTCGGCGATGATGAAGCCCGAGGGTAATTTTTTCCGGATCCGACGATGATGTGATGTGATGTATGAATCCATTGCGGTGGCTAGCCAGAGATAAGAAACAACCAAAATAGAAACAAAGAAATAGTACTGTGAGGGGGACTACATATGAGCTGATGTGTGTGCTATGAAGATGAAAAAAAAAATACTGTACATAGTCGAAATAGAGTATCGCGCCCGTGGGAAGGTCAAGAGACAGCATAATGAGAAGACAAAGCTCACTCAGTATGGTATGGATCAGGGCCCATCGAAGCCGCGAGCAACGCTAAAAGTCAATCGTCCCCACGGGGCAGGGGGACGCTAGTGTGATAATAATTAATCCGCGTCAATTTCCCACAGCCCCCCATCACTGCCCACGTCCGCATCCGAGTCCGTGTCCACCCACGTTTCGGCAGCCCCCACACCCACGTCCGCGTCCCGTGCAGCAGCCCGCAGCGGCGCCGTCCTGGCACCCGCAGCCTCCTGCGCAAGAAAAGCCTCCGCAGGCACGCTCTTGCCCTTACCCCTCGCGGCAGTGAACACGTCCGCATCCGGCGCGTCGTGCGAGTTATGCGTGCGGCGCACCTCGTGCAGATGCGCAGAGCGCGCCCAGCGCCGTGCGGAGCGCGGTACGGGGCCAACGAGCGAGCCCCCGCTGTGCGAACTCGAGCGGCGGACCGGCGATGGCGCCGATGCAGGCGCGGTGGCGGGGACGGGTGAGGTGGCGCCGGAGCGCGCGTAAGTGGTGGTGGCGGTGGTGGTGGTGCGTGGGCGCAAGATGCCCGTGCTTCGGAGCGCAGGCGCGCGGTGTGTGGGGGTGAGGAAGAGCGGGGGGCGTCTCTGGCGGGATGATGGCGTCGGAGTCGCGATGTTGGGCAGAGATCGGGGGAGCGAACTATCGGCGGCGGCGGCGTGTGGCGTTGGTACGTTCTCGTCGTTCGGATGCGCGGGTGGCCCGCTGCGCAGGCGGGAGACCCAGTCGCCGCTGAGGGCCAAGCTGCGTTGGCCCCATTTACGCATGGCGTCCGCGCGGCGGGGCGGCACGTGGAATTCACCGGGCGAGCCGCGGGTGACGCTGAGGAAGACGAGCACGGCGAGCAGGAGACACAGCTGCGCTATGCCGAGACGTTTCTCCAGGACGACCTGCGACGTGTGTAGAGGGTGAGCCGTCGTCAGACCCAAATGGATGGATCGGCACTGACCTCCTCTGCGAGATAGTTGACTTGTGAGATGAGCGCACGTTGCTCGATGTCCATTTCCCGGCGGTGCCTCTCGAAATCGTTGATGGAGCGCTCGTACAGCTGGGCTTGCGCGCGACCTATCCCTTCGAGTCGACCGACGTCTTCGCTCAGACGCCGGAGCATCTCCCGCATAGCGCCCGTCTGCTCTTCGACGTAGCGTGCATAGAGCGTCGTATTTACTTCTAGGGCATTGAGTCGGTTCATGATTGTGCGATAGATGGACTCGCCGGTCTGCACATTCACAGGTGAGGGCGAGAGCGGAACGTTAATTACGGGGGGTGAAGGAGGGGCCTGTGCGACGGAAGGAGAGGAAGTTGTCGTTATTGATGATGGGGAAGACGAGCGGGATGCAGAGCCATTCGCCTGTTGAGACGACGACGATAATGATACAGATGACAACGCCGTGGAAGAGTCGTTGTTTGATGGTATGTGAGGTCGTCGCGTAGAGTCATTGGTGTTTACAGAGTCTTGGCTAGAATTCAAAGACGGTGAGATAGCAGGTGGCGAACAGGTGGCGATAATCGGGGAGTCATAATCAGAACTGGCTGTCGGGATCGGGGCGCTTGTCGAGGGTTCTAGCCGAGCAATGTCTGTGCTGTGTCGGAAGGATCTTTCCACGCCCTCAGGCGACTGCGATGAGTCCGTCCGCTGTTCCTGTGTGTCGGGATTGGACTCTGCCGAGGGTACGGGTGAGGGAGGTGTGATAGAGGCAACACGCTCTTCTTTTGCTGGTCGAGGGACCTCTGCGGGCTTCTCGATCTCTGCAATGACGTCTGCATGGGCTAGCGTGTTCGATGCCTTGAGGTCCTGCCTAGCCTTGCTCCTGCTTTCTTCCTCCCATGTGTCCCACTTCCATTGCTCGAGATGCGTGAGGCCAAAGACGCGAAGGAGGGAGATGGGGCAGTAGTACTCATTGGAGTAGTGAGAGTGAAAGTCGATGCGGATGTATCGATAAAAGTCGCGAATATACATCGGGGGGTGGAACGACTGCGAATATCAGCGACAACACACGCCCACAACGCGGTTCAGGGGCCCACCTGCACCCCACGCACGTTCTTCCCGACGTACGTGCCGACGACCGTCCAGCCCTCCGCGTCCGTAGCGTACGTCTTGGCGACGCTGACCGTGAACTCCTTGAACACGCCACTGAAGAACTCAAAGTTGGCGAGCTGCACCGTGTCGATGCGGATGTCCTCGCACAGCTCGACGACGACGAACTGCGGCGCCGCCGCACACGGCGACAGCATGTACCGGTCCCGCTTCGACGACAGGATGCTCGACGCCGACTTGGCCCCGCGGTGCGCCGTGTGCACCCGCGCGGAGCAGTCCAGCGACGCGTAGTTGAATCGGTCCGTGAGTGGCACGCGGAAATGCGGCGGCGGCGCTGGCGTCGGGGCGTCGAGGCCCTGCGCGGCAAGCGCAAAGTCTGAAGTGTCTAGGGTGTGGGCGGCGCCCATGACGGCAGAGGTGTGGTGTTCCGGGGCGCTCTCGTCTGGCAAGCGGCTTGGCGCGCTGTCGTTGGGAGGTGCGCTGCCCTTTTGGCTGTTGTTGCGCTCGCTGAACCGCTTTGCCTTCCAGTCTTCAAAGGAAAGGAGGAGGTCATCGTCTACTGGCTCCAGTGGTGTGAGAGGTTTGAGGCAGCAGATGGGCTCCTCCGGTCGTTTGGGTGCAAGAGCGGCAATGGCATGGAACGGGTTGTAGGGCGTCGTCGATGGGGGGTGACCAGAAAGCACAGGAGATGCGAAGAGCAGACAAAGGAGCGAAGTCGGAAGCCAGGACAAACGACTATTGAACATCACTCGGGGAAATGAGACTAGAACCACCAAACATCCAAGCGTTGCAGACGCCGAGTCCGAGTCCGAGGCACACGGCTCGCGGCTCTCACAATATTCAATTTGCCACGTCAGAATTACCCACACACAACTTTCTGTACACAAGTTCTCGCAGGTGCGTAGAAAAAAACATATATATTAAGAACTGACGGCTGTGCTCGTGAGGAGAAGGACCGTCTGAACAAGAACCCGGACACATTAACCTCAACGTAATGAACCTGGGTCGGCATGCGCCGTATCCTTACAACACCGCTGCATAAGTTCAGTCGGGGGCGCTTACTGTTCGAGAAAAATCATGGGCACTAAGAAAATATCAGACAAGACTCGAGGAGACAAAGGGAACAACCCACCGTCACTCCTGCTGTCGCTGTGTTCATGATGAGGGCAACAATGAGACCTAAACACAAGTTATATGTAGACCTAGACGTAGTCGATAGTGCTGCTAAACGTACCGTACAAGCCCAAGACCTCGGCGAAAATGAGGATGAGGATCTAGAGAGTTGGTTTGGGTAAGTACAGTCAGACTAACAACTAGCCACTGGATGACAAACACACCATTCCGACGAACAACCTGGGTTGCTGCGCAGTGCCTCGAACGCCAGCATCACCTACAATACCAATTGCAAAGCCCGCAGCAAGACCGGCAAGCCCGACAGAAAGACCGGCGCCAAGCTGGACAAAGCCAGTGTAGAGAGGCATTTTGGGCGTAACTTGAAGGTCGAGTTCAGTACAAACCACCATTCTGACAAGAAACACGTACGATTTCCAGAAATGAGGACCGAGACGACGAGGCCGTAGATCTTTGAATTTCGCAATTGAATCCCACCCTTAAGTCTGAGAATCCATGATAACTCACAGCAATGATACCAGCCATGACGACAGGGACGACGTTCTTCATCATGAGATCCGGTCGTAGAACGGCCATGGCTGAGATGCCAACACCAGATTTTGCGGTTCCATAACTGAGGTAGAAAACATCAGCTACGTGCTACCAGGTGCGGGCGCAGGTGCTAGACTTGCCTCGCTCCGATACCTAAGAGTGAGGATTTAAAGAACTATTTTAAGAAATGACGACAGAAAAGACGGACATGTAAACACGATGGCGCTGGTACAACCCTATTTTCGACGGTCAAAATCGTCGCCACAGGTCAAGACAATAATAGAGCTCACCATCGCGCCGAAGAAAGGAGCGTAAACGGGGCAGAAGTCGGTCATTGTAGCGAGTAAAGCGGGTAAAATGGGAGTGAGAGCTGCGACAACCCAAACACAGCCGACTCTCCGTCTCTCAAACTCGGCAACATCCGAGGCGGGTTTTCAACCCGTGGCTGAACTTTTCTCACGTCATTTGCCGATGCTACATCTAGCATATCGACTCTGAAGCACTAGCTTAACTCGAAACAAGAGTCTTTATACTGTGGCATATGGAAGCACAAACCAAGAAACACATACTATCTCAGAACAATCAACGCGACAAAGCAAACAAAGCGATACAACTACCATCACATCTGCCCAACGTCATATTGGGTTCCTTGTCTCCTTTCTATGTGGCCTTAGAGGGCATTGGCTATTCCAAGCGTGATGATGACTTGCAATTCACCATCTGGACCCGGCTCCAGACGGATCGTGCTCACATATACCTCAGGGTTGTTCAGGTACCAGCCCGCGAGACGCCTGCGACTCTCGGCAATCGACGCGTCAAGTGGCAGAGCTTGGGCAAACCCCATGTTGGGAGGACCAGCCCCCTCAGGGACAGGTGCATAGCCGTAGTTATCCTGGATCACCTATGTCAAGACCTCAACGGTGAGTATGTAGGAGAAAATATTGGCGCTCACGGTGCTTTGCGAAGCCCATGCACGGTTAGGCACACGATTATCGTTCTGGTTCAGATGTGGAGCATTGACGTTCTTGAAGAGAGATGCGATCAGTAACGGGATAATATCGTTTATCATAAAAGTTGCTTACGCCGAAATGCCTAGGGTCCTGTTGTTCAACAGGGTACCAAGTCATTGGACGGGGTTGAGTGCGCTGCACCTCAGAACACCGCGGACAGGTGCAATTCTGGGTGGTAACATCTTCACCCTGTTGGTACGCAGGCATGTTTGGCCGGATGGTGGGGTCAAGACGTTCCACGGTGGGCGGGTTCTGGAGAATGAGGAACTGAAATGAGCTTGAAGACGCAGCATGCATAATGTCGTACCGGGTCTGCGAGTGGAATTTCCATTTGAACTTGTTGGACCGAGATGTGTGAGAAGTCTGAAAGCAGTTGTCTGGAGAGGGAAACAAATCCTCCCTTTTAACGAGAGGAGCAGCAGTAGTCAATCCACAAAGCCAGTCCGCCCTCATTCGTGTGCCTAACGAGATCTGATCGTGATATATATGCGCCTGTTCTGCGGGGACCCGTGTCAATTTTGGACATTGGGTCGTGCGCCATTGCCTTACGACAGCAAAGTATTCTGGGGGCTTCCCATTCCCATCCATCACGGTCATGCTTCCAACGCCTCCGCCGGATCGTGCACATGTGTGCAAAGCTGGCGCCCAACGCTACTATCTACATTAGGGCCGAGGGCGATCGTCCTCTTATTCGAGAACGTCATACCTGCACGACATTTACCGCATTACGCACTGCCCCTGAAAAGCGGAAAGCGTAATGGCAGTTATCCTCCTATTCGAGAACGTCACACCTGCATGACATTGGGTGACTTTCCGTAGGATCTGGAGCCTCTAGAAAATTCTCCAGACCGGAGTTTTCTCCAGATCGCCGAGGTGCCAGCCAGGCACATTGCTCACATAATTACTTTCATGCTCCGACTACGTCCTCTAGAGATTAATCTGGAGGCCCGTCCTCTACCCTCCTGTAGAATATTTGTAATATGCTAGACTAGAAATGCCGGGATGCCGGACCTGGTGGAAAGGTGCAAACGGGCTCAGGATGTCCAAGAGGATGTCCGTTTGAGCGTGAGCAGGGTTGCATCACCACATCGCTAACGGGTGAGGTATGTACGATGTGTATTACGTCGTCGTGTCCGCTCTTCGCTCCTGCGTAATATTTCCACCCAGGCAACCACTAGAGCCGCCTCCTCTTCTGCCAGTGTTGGAGTTCGTCGTCGTCGTCGTCGTCGTCACCTGCACGATGGCTTGCATACTGTAGCTGATGCATAAGGGTAAGATGAGGGCGATGGCCATGGGGGAGGGAAGACGCAGTCGATGGCCCACAAGTGCTCTGAGCCTCCGTGTTCCGGTTCTTGCTTTGTAATTTTCTAGCCCTAGATTTTTTCTGCCAGTCTACGGGAAAAACAGCCTCTCTAAAATTTATTTTCCTGATTACAAAATCCGGGTACAGCCGGTCTGGAGAATTATCTAGAGGCTCCAGATCCTACGGAAAGTCACCCATTTGCCGTATTGTGCACCGCCTCCAAGCGTTAATGTCCCAATACTGCGGTGGCCACCTTTGCGCACTGCCTCCGAAAAGCGTAATATACTCGTCTGTCGCAAAACGGAACGCTTTATAATCGATCCGGTTTATCACGGTGCTTGTCAAGTCTTCCCCCAGGTGAGAACTACCTAACGTCTGCTAATTTCTGCCAATCGTAAACACCAGACTGCACGAGTCACGCCCCGGGAAACGCCAATGCAAGTGTCCCCAGTCGGTGCGTAGCGTAAAGGAAGTTGGGTGTGGGAAGAAACACGTGTCGCGGTGAGTAATCGTCGAAGACGACCTGACCAAGACAAGAATCAAAATCCGATGCAAGATCCGAGGTAAGTTAAAGGGAGCGCCGTTGCGTCGGGGCGGAGAAGCATGGGTCTGCGTAACTTACACGTAAAGTACAAGCAAATACGTATAGTAAATACGTACAGTACAAGTAAATACGTACAAAATCACCGGTCACCCGTCCCAGGCGGCCAGGCCTGGTCAACCGCGGTGCAAGTGCAAGCAAAACGGGTGTTGTAATGTTACGACATGCGGCATCAGGCCGACTAAGCCTTATCACCCGTCCTTCAAGTTTTATCTTGTTTCTAACTCCAGTTACTTGCCATCGATGACCTTGCCTTTGTCCTCAACACTATGCGTGAGTCTCAGGGCCACCGCAAGCGCTATCTGGTCCCCTCTTGCGTCAATCTGTCTAACCTCGTCAAGTTGGGGGTACATTGGGTTACAATTTCATCGGTCCGGCCGTAGAGGCGGCCGAAATTTTGAGAGGTCAGACGAATGGCGAACGGACGATCCTGGAGACTGGGTTGCCATTCTAACGGAGATACGAAACATCGTTCAAGATGTTCTCTTCTATGGCAGGTCCGACGCAACCGTAGGGATGGGTGAGTCGCCATTTCTCACGCCTCTAATCCTCTACTCCGTCTGGTTCCAAGGTATGTCCCACAGTTTACTGAAGCCACCCCTTTTCAGAGCTCATGAAATCCGGTTTCAGCAGGGAGTTAATTCGCCAGGCAACAACAATCTTGCGCTCAAGTTTTGACGGATGGAGAACAATTTGATGATGAAAATCATGTCATTTACCCCAGTCCTCGCAAAATTCGGGAAGGGCACTAGATTGCGCTTCTGGCCCCGGATTTTGCGACATTGCTCTCCGCATGATCAATTCCAGGCAGCCAAACTTACACCTTCTTATCCCATCGTCGTCTCCGGTGTGCGCCAAAATTGTAGAATGACCGTGGATGGCGCAACACGATGTTCAACTATTGCTGAGGTTTATGTGAGTTGTGTGACACGATAAGGATAAGTAATCTGGTCCAGCAATAGATCCGGGTCGGAGTATAGGTCGTCGTCAAATTTCGAAAACCCATTGGGAGGCGAGGCTGACGTGCCGACCACTCCGCACGACGAACCTGACTTCATAAAAGTTATTGCCAGACGGGGAAAACTCACCCACCGCTGACCAGTGAGCATTTTTGGGCTTGCCGGCCGTGGATGCATATAAAAGCAAAAGTTCTTGCCAGATGAGAAAACCTACCCACCGCTGACCTATGAAATTTATATGAAACGCCGCATTTTTGGACTTCCCACACGATCGAACTCCTCTCTAGCGAGCGGCGACCAGAACGCGAAGTATTGAGGAGGGCCAATACAATATAGAATCCGTGTCTGTAAGAACGCCTAAATGTGCCTGTTGCCACGGACTGGGTAGGCGCACGAATACGAGGAACTCGCTCGCACACGGAGTTCCAGAGCAGGAGTTACTATTTCGCGAAGTGTAAGACCAATTCGAGATCATTGGAACATGCAATATACGGTACACGAACGCAGTCCTTTCCCTTTTCACAACCCCTTATAATTCAGATCAAGCATGTCCCATCACTGAACGTGCCTTGTATGGTTCCTCTAAATGCTGAATCTCTTCTTGCGTCAGAGTGATCTCGGTACCATCTGTAAAGAAGTTAGGGATTGGCCTCATCATATAGTAGTTGCACGCACTTATGAGCTCTTCGAGGTTCTTGATACTCGTAGAGCCGATAACGGGCGCAGTCACACGTGTCAGTGACCAAGCCAAGGAGACCTGGGCCATGCTTATCCCGCGCTTTTTGGAGATCTCTTCGACCCTATTGGAGCTCTCGTGAGACTGAGTCATGCAACTTCACGGGAAAGAACGGACCTGTTGACAACCTCCTGGGTACCCGCTCCTTCAAGATACTCATTAGTGTAGCTGTAGGCATCGGCAGAGTCAACTAAGGCACGGAGAGTGATCAAGAAACACGCACAGATCGATGTTACCCCGGGATGTGACTGCGTCAGTTTTGAAGGGACGGGTAAGGAGGCCGCGCGCAAGCGGTGACCACGGGATGATACCCACGCCAAAGTGGTCCAGTGTGGGGAACATCTCGCGCTCTTCCTCACGGTATACAAGCGAGTGATGATTTTGCATCGAAATAAAAGGCGTGAGATTGTTTGTAATGGCGTAATCTATGGTTTCCCTCAGCAATGTGTTCAGGAGCTGGGCGTCATATACTCACTCTGCATGACATGGACTGAACCAACGGTTAGTGAGCCAGTCTCAGACTTTGCGTGGATGAGCACTTACATTGCCAGGCGTAGCAGCTACTCATGCCAATATATCGGACGTATCCCGCCTTGACGACGTCGTGTAGAGCCTGCATCGTCTCCTCGATTGGTGTACTGGAATCAAAGCGATGGCATTGCAAGACGTCGATATAGTCGAGTTGAAGGCGCTCAAGTGACTTCTTGACCGAATCAAAGATATGCTGCGACGAGAGGTCACAAACGACGCGTATAGGATGAGATGAGAGTGTGTACCTTGCGACCAAGGCCATGCTGGTTCACTAATCCGATCTTGTCAAGATCAGAAGGGTTCGCCGTCCAGATTGCCTCGTCGCCTATTTTACCGACAGCGAAGAAGACCTTTGCGAAGTTGTCAGCGTCGGCTGTATGCCGATGTAGAGGCAGATTGTCGTTCCACGCACCTTCGTCATGACCACGATCTCTTCGCGTGGTAGGTTGAGCACTTTGATGGCATTGCCAAGGTACACCTCAGAAAGACCATTCGAGTATAGGTTCGCGGTATCAAAGGCGTTCACGCCGTGCTCATATCTTAATGGCGTCCGTGAGACAGTCGCGCGTGTGTGGAAGAAGAGATATGCTCACGCGAATTTCACGTGCTCGATGGCCTCCTTCTCGCCAAGGACCCAACGTTGCCAACAAGGATCGCCGTAGGACATCATGCCGAGAATGATCCTGGACACCTTAAGTCCTGACTTTCCTAGGCGAACTGTGATTGCTCGTGTCAGAGAAGCACATGCAAAATGTTTCGAGGTGCAAAGCCATACCGTAGGGAATGCGCTTTGTTACAGTGGGGGTGGTCATAGCTGTGACTTGGTTCGAAGTGATACGATGGATCTGGAGCAACGCGAGACAACGATGACTTTTATAGGTTCATGTTGGTTCGGCACTTCTGAGGAACGCCGACTATTGTGTGGGTCACACACAGGGCGCAACGACGTCAAGCTTGGCACATTCAAACCAAGTTCGATTAACTCACGATGTGGGCCATGGGGTGGATGTGAATCGACAAATCAGTTTCTGTCGGGTATACAGTATTTCTGCTTCCCGGATGGGCTTAGCGGGGCAAAACGATCCACACTATGGCCGACAATCCACAAGAGATGGTCAGCATAATTAGTCACCGAAGAAAACTAAGTGGATACGTAGCAACGGGAGAGCGGACCGGCGCGGGAGATTAGAGCGCAATTCCCTCTTTATTTATCCTTCGCCGCTACTTAATATATCGCTATTCCGAAAAAAAGAAAAGCAACTCCCTCGTGAGTGCAGGACCCGCTTCAATGACTTCGTATGCCCCATATGGTTTCACGCTCGCTCAACTATGTATCGTCCCGCTAATGTCAAAGGCCGTGGGCTGCGTCCTTTAAATACCATAGGGGTACCCGCGGTTCTGCTCCTACCTCGATTACCGCCCTGATACACAATAAAAGCTCTGCTTTCCAGCCATTTTCTCAGTGCTCTTGTCTCCGCACCTCCAGCCTTCTTAACCCTCGGTATATCCCTAATCATGCGCTTTCACCAGCTCTCTGTCCTCCCTGTCCTCGCCGCCGTGCCCTTCGCCGACTCCAAATCGCTTCTCTCACCACCTTGGCATGACATACGCGTCAAGCACACCTGGAATGCCGTCCCGCATAACTGGGAAGCCCTCGGGCACCCTCCCGCTGGCACCACCATCGATCTCCATGTTGCGCTCAAGCCTCACCACGAGAATGCATTGGTCGACGCACTCTACAATGTCAGCGATCCAAGGAGTCCAAAGCACGTCCTTTCCAACATTCCTCCGCGCATGACGTACTTACATGTGCCGCTGTTCCGTTGTAGATATGGTGCACATCTGTCGAAGGAGCAGGTCGCACAACTTGTCGCGCCGCACCCAGACACCCTCGATCTTATCAACTCTTGGCTTAGACACCATTCCGTGCCGTCCTCGTCGATCTCAACGACACACGGTGGCAGCTGGCTGAAACTGACGGGAATTCCCGTGTCACAAGCCAATGAACTGCTCGGGGCGTCGTATCAGGTGTACCGGCGCATAGGGACGAATGACAGCACTATTATCCGCACGGTAGGCTATGGACTCCCCTCGGTGTTGCATGCCCACGTGCGAACCGTGATTCCAACGACGTACTTCGCCTCCACGGGTGCTCTGCGGCAGACTTCGCGGAGTCGCACCGTCGGAGAAATTGCGAATATGGCTACGAGGGAGCGCGTGACATCGCTGTCGAGTCGCGTGGTTCACGTAAGGCCGTCGGTCCTGCGCTCGCTGTACCGGACGGCCGAATATGTGCCAGCGGCAACGGACCGGAATATGCTCGGGGTTACGGGCTATCTGGACTCTTATCCGAGCCCGGCGGATTTGAGGGTGTTCATGACGGAATGTCGCGAGGACGCGATCGGCGCGAGCTTCGAGGTCGTGCAGATCAATGGCGGCGGGTACGACCCGAGTCAGCCCGACTCCGAGGCGAACCTCAACCTACAGTACACAGAGGCTATAGCGTTCCCGACCCCGCACATCTTCTACAGCACCGGCGGCGGTGTTTCTGCGAACGATGACAATGAACCAGCCTCGGATGATATGTGGCTGCAGTGGGTCAACCACGTGCTCGGCTCGGAGAATGTCCCACAGACGATTAGTACTTCGTATGGTGACTCCGAGACCGATCTCCCGTGGGAGTATGCAGACACCTTGTGCGACCTCTTCGCCCGACTCGGTGCGCGTGGCGCCAGTGTCATCTTCTCGAGTGGTGACGATGGCGTCGGCAAAGGGGACTGCTTGGAAGAAGACGGCTCCGGAGCCCACTTCGTCTCTGCGTTCCCTGCGTCCTGTATGTGTAGTGTTTTATTTCTCCTTGGAGGCAGTACATCGTCGCAGGAACGAGTCGCTCACCACATCGCCGCGGTTTTGCAGGTCCCTTTGTGACTAGCGTGGGCGGCACGATGGACATCCCCGAGTCTGCGGCACCCTTCTCCGGGGGCGGATTCTCGTACTATTTTTCGCGGCCGCGCTACCAGAGTGTCGTTGTTCCCGCCTTCCTGCGGCAACTTGGCGACAAGTATGACGGCTTTTACAAGTTCGTTCCTGCTACGACCTGACGTGACCTATTCTTACTCTACAATTCCGTGGTTTATGCAGTGCAGAAGGCCGTGGTGTCCCCGACATCTCCGCGCAGGCGCTTGATTTCTTTATCGTCGAAAACAGCGAGTCCTTTCTCATAAGCGGCACAAGCTGCGCTGCACCGGTACGTCATCCCCCTTCCCTCTACTCTGTCGTTCATCCTCGCTGATTGCCAATGTACAGACAGTGGCGGGTATAATCTCACTGCTTAACGACTACCGGCTTGCAATCGGTAGGAGACCGCTCGGCTTCCTCAATCCCTGGCTGTACGGCATCGGTATCGACGGCCTGAACGACATTACATCTGGGTCTAACCCGGGCTGCAACACTGACGGATTCACTGCCGTCGTTGGGTGGGATCCTGTTCGTCCCGCGAGGCTTGTCCTCTCTTCACATTCCAAGTTTAGCTGACTTCGGCTCGGTAGGTGACAGGCCTCGGGACGCCGGACTTTTTGAGGCTGCAGAATACACTTGCATCTTTGCCTAGTACTGGCGACACATGACAAGGGAATAGGAGCAACATCCTGCGGACGACTGAGCTGCGGCGATACGACGGTTCCACTCTCATATTACCTAAATTACACAAGCCGATGTGAGATGAATGAGATTGCAAGGGGCGGCAACTGTTCGCTTATCCAACTACACTCCCCTCCCCAACACCGGTGTACGGGCCTACCGGGGGCACGCGCGGCAAGTGCCACGTGATGCGCACCGTAGCTCGTAGAGGTATTGGAGCAACGATGGCGGCCGACTACCGCAATACACCTAGAACGCTGTATCGTATTACAAACTGAGCACCCCGTGTTTATCCTCCCAGTGGCTGGCACGCGCGCATACGGCGGTGAGGATAAATGGCAGTAGGATCAGTGGATAACGGGAATCGTATCACTTGACACATCACATGGGGCAGATCACTGGCAGGATGGCGGACGAGTACGTTTACGGAAGGAATGCGGAACGTATATGTCCGTGACGTTGGCCCGTGTTCCAAATGTGACCACGACCGAGTACAGATAATGCAGTGCCAGTGCCAGTGGCCATTGGACTTTGCTGTGAGTCCCAGCAACTCCGAGTCTACAGACAGTGACAACTATGTAGCTGTGGTTCAATGACATCACCAATTTATTTCTACTACGCCTTCATCGTCGCAATTCACATCACTACGAGGTTACTCCTCAAGTATCTCAGACAGCCTTTTCACGGCGCATTTTTTCTCCCCATTCTACGCAGCTGAGCCCTGGGGGTGTGAATCCGATGGGATTGAGCTGCGCGAGGCTCCCTCTTATCTGGACTCCTCCCGCGCTTCCATCTTTGACTTGAACCCAGCCCCTCTCCTGCCCGGCTGCGCGAGACCCCGCCCACCCACCATCTATGTTACTTTACCCCGAACATCTGCGCAACTGAACCCGAGAATCGAACTTGGGACTTGACTAATTTTCAAGTGAGTCTGACTCGAGGATCGCATGCTGTGAATGCACCGATGACCAGTGCAGTGAGTACACGGCAGCGTTGTCATGACCCGGATCTGACTGCACCCGAGTTACTACTGGTCAGATTACGAAAGAGTACTGTAAAGTTAACTGAGCTCGAATACTGTTCGGGGACGCCCGTTTTGCAGTGACTTTCTTGGCACCTTCCTTTTTGAGGATGCAGAAAAACGGTCAGTCGCGACTCAGAGGCCTCAGCCGCGGTCAACCAACTGCACCGAACGACGTTGTCAGGACCAACAAATAATGTTTTTTTTGGCTGATACCGGGCGCCACAAACCGTGCACCGGACGGGTTCTTAGCCTTCTTGACCCTTGGTAGCCCTCTAATCATGCGCTTTCACCAGCTCTCTGTTCTCATTGTCCTCGTCGCCGTGCTCTTCGCCGACTCTGAAACACCTCTCTCGCCACCCTGGCATGACATACGTGTCAAGCACGCCTGGAATGTCGTCCCGCCGAACTGGGAAGCCCTCGGACACCCTCCCGCTGGCACCACCATCGACCTCCATGTTGCACTCAAGCCTCACCACGAGAATGCATTGGTCGATGCACTCTACAATGTCAGCGACCCAAGAAGTCCAAAGTACGTTCTTCCCAACATTTCTCCGCCCACGACGTACTTACATATGCCGCTGCTCCGTTGCAGATATGGTGCACATCTCTCGAAGGAGCAGGTTGCACAACTTGTCGCCCCGCACCCAGACACCCTCAGTCTCATCAACTCCTGGCTTGGACACCATGCCGTGCCGTCCTCGTCAATCTCAACGACACACGGTGGCAGCTGGCTGAAACTGACGGGCATTCCCGTGTCACAGGCCAATGAATTGCTCGGGGCGTCATACCAGGTGTACCGGCGCATAGGGACGAATGACAGCAGTATTCTCCGCACGGTAGGCTATGGACTCCCCTCGGTGCTGCATGCCCACGTGCGAACCGTGATTCCAACGACGTACTTCACCTCCACGGGTGCTCCGCAGCAGACTCCGCGGAGGCGCACTGTCGGAGAAACTGCGAATATAGCTACGAGGGAGCACGTGACAACGCTGTCGACTCGCGAGGTTGAAGTAAATCCGTCGGTCCTGCGCTCACTATACCAGACGGCCGAATATGTGCCAGCGGCAACGGACCGGAATGTGCTCGGGGTTACGGGCTTTTTGAAATCTTATCCGAGCCCGGCGGATTTGAGGGTGTTCATGAGCGAATGTCGCGAGGACGCGATCGGCGCGACCTTCGAGGTCGTGGAGATCAATGGCGGCGAGTACGACCCGAGTAAACCTGACTCCGAGGCGAACCTCGACCTGCAGTACACGCAGGCCATAGCGTTTCCGACCCCACACATCTTCTACAGCACCGGCGGCGATATCTCCATAAACAAAGATAACAATAAACCAGCCTCGGACGATGCGTGGCTGCAGTGGGCCAACTACGTGCTCGACTTGCAGGATGTCCCACAGACGATCAGCACTTCGTATACTGACTTCGAGCTCAATCTCCCGCTGGAGTATGCAGAGACCATGTGCGACCTGTACGCCCGACTCGGGGCGCGGGGCGCCAGTGTCATCTTCCCGAGCAGTAACTATGGCGTCGGCAAAGGGGACTGCTTAGCAAAAGACGGCTCCGGAGTCCATTTCATCCCTGGGTTCCCTGCGTCCTGTATGTGCAGTATTTTATTTCTCCTTGGAGGCAGTACATCGTCGCAGGAACGAGTTGCTCACCACATCGCCGCCGCGGTTTTGCAGGTCCCTTTGTGACTAACGTGGGCGGCACGATGGACATCCCCGAGTCCGCGGCTCCCTTCTCTGGAGGCGGATTCTCGAACTATTTTTCGCAGCCACCCTACCAGAAAGTTGTAGTTCCTGCCTTCCTGGAGCAGCTCGGCGACCAGTATGACGGCTTTTACAAGTTCGTTTTCTGCTGCGACCTGACGTGTCCTATTCTTACTCTGCAATTTTTTATGCAGTGCAAAAGGCCGTGGTATCCCTGACATCTCCGCGCAGGCGGTCAATTACTTGGTCATCGATAACAACGAGGCCTTTCTCATAGAGGGCACAAGCTGTTCGGCACCAGTGCGTCATCCCCCCTTTTCTCCGTTTGTCGTTTGTCCTTGAACACTCGACTGATTGCTAATGTACAGGCAGTGGCAGGCATCATCTCCCTGCTTAACGACTACCGGCTTTCAACAGGTAGGAGACCGCTCGGCTTCCTCAATCCCTGGCTGTACGGCATCGGTATCGACGGCCTAAACGACATCACATCTGGATCGAACCCGGGCTGCGGCACTGACGGATTCACGGCCGTCGTTGGGTGGGATCCTGTTCGTCCCGCGAGGCTTGTCCTCTCTTCACATTCGACATTTTGGCTGATTTCTGCTCGGTAGGTGACAGGCCTCGGGACGCCGGATTTTTTGAGGCTGCAAGAAACACTTGCATCCATGCCTAGTACGGGCGACACATGACAAGGAAATAGGAGCAACATCCTCCGGAGGACTGAGCTCCAGCGATACGACGGTTCCACTCTCATATTACCTACAAGACACAAGCCGATGCGAGACGAATGAGATTGTAGGGTTCCTCTCCCCACTCGGGGCACGTGGCCACGTGATGCGCACTGTTAGCTGGTAGATGAGGTACTGGAAATTCGGAGGGCCCGAAGGGCCCTCCTCAATTCTATTGTTTCACTCTGCGCTTTCATCTATAATTCGTTACAGTATCACCTCACACAAAATGTCAGAGCACGGTAATCTACGTGGAGGGATTTTTTGCTCTGATAGTAGTGAGTCACTCTAACGAGCCTCAACTCCGACAAGTTCATACGTCCCCAGGAAAGTGATACAGCATATCTAAGAAAGTTAGAGGTAGGGGTGAAGTACCGTACTGCCACTCCCCTTCTCTCCACTCTCGCCCTGCGAAGAACTCGTCGCTACGCTGAACCATACTATTCGTTCATCATGGCCACCACAAATACTCCTGCAGCAGATAGTTGGTATAGCCAGTACCTGTCGGGCCATCGATACAGTAGCGCGTCTACGCCCACCTGCCATCGTGACAACTTGAAGCTTTGTCGAGCCAAAAGCTGTCGCCTGATATAAATCCAAAACATCTTCTACCGCCCATCGAAAGACCGTGTTTAGGTACTCATTGGCAGCACTGAGATCAATAAGGGGTGAATAAATTTAATGCACTGTTCGCTGTCAGATTTCAGCACAACCCATCGACTTCAAACATGGATTCAGTCAATTTCGTCGACTCTCCCTTTTCACTCAATTGAAGCAGCACCGAGGCCCAGGCGGTGCCCAGTGTTCATGATTCCACGCTTCAAGAGATGGCACCATAAGTCGTCGCATCGTCGCAAAAATCAACTCCTTATAGTACTTGTCCTGATATTGATATAGAGTTCCATGGGCCGAGTTGGCATGCAATCCCGCACGATTATAACGAAGGGTGTGTGCAACTTTGGCCCAGATGCACTGCATATGTTTGTCGTTGATACAACCACGCTAGGAATTGGCACGGGTATGAAAAACCTGCACGGGTCACGGGTCGGGTACTGCCATGGCAGGTACAAGTACGGGTAGCGCCCGTCAGTCAGTTGTGGTCCGTCCCGTCAGTGTGACCGACAATCCACCGGAATCAACAAGAGATGGTCGTCATAGCATGGATGCTTAGCAACGGGGGAGCGGACCGGCGCGTGGGAAGGATGCGATTAGCCCCAAGATTAGCCCTCTTATCCTTCGCCGCTACTTAAAATATCGCCATCATTCAAACAAAAAAAGAAACTCCCTCGTGAGTGCAAGCGGGACCCGCTCCAATGGAAGGCTTCGTATGCCACATGTGGTTTCACGCTCGCTCGACTATGTATCGTCCCGCTCATGTCAAAGGCCGTGGCCGCGTCCTTTTACTAATACCATAGGGGAACCCGCGGTTCTGCTCTCACCTCGATTACCGCCCTGATACACAATAAAAGCTCTGCTTTACAGCCATCTTCTCAGTGCTCTTGTCTCCGCACATCTAGCCTTCTCGACCCTCGGTAGCCCTCTAATCATGCGCTTTCACCAGCTCTCTGTCCTATCTGTCCTCACCGCCGTGCCCTTTGCCGACTCCGAAACGCGTCTCCCACCACCCTGGCATGACATACATGTCAAGCACACCTGGAATGCCGTCCCGCCGAACTGGGAAGCCCTCGGATACCCTCCCGCTGGTACCACCATCGATCTCCATGTTGCACTCAAGCCTCACCACGAGAATGCATTGGTCGATGCACTCTACGAGGTCAGCGACCCAAGGAGTCCAAAGCACGTCCTTTCCAACATTTCTCCGCGCATGACGTACTTACATATGCCGCTGCTCCGTTGCAGATATGGTGCACATCTGTCGAAGGAGCAGGTCGCACAACTTGTCGCGCCGCACCCAGACACCCTCGATCTTATCAACTCCTGGCTCAGACACCATGCCGTGCCGTCTTCATCAGTCTCAACGACACACGGTGGCAGCTGGCTGAAACTGACGGGCATTCCTGTGTCACAAGCCAATGAACTGCTTGGGGCGTCGTACCAGGTGTACCGGCGCATAGGGACGAATGACAGCAGTATTCTCCGCACGGTAGGCTATGGACTCCCCTCGGTGCTGCATGCGCACGTACGAACCGTGATTCCAACGACGTACTTCGCCTCCACGGGTGCTCTGCGGCAGACTCCGCGGAGGCGCACCGTCGGAGAGACAGCGAATATGGCTACGAGGGAGCACGTGACGTCGCTGTCGACTCGCGTGGTTCACGTATATCCGTCGGTCCTGCGCTCACTGTACCAGACAGCCGCATATGTGCCAGCGGCAACGGACCGGAATGTGCTCGGGGTTACGGGCTTCTTGGAATCTTATCCGAGCCCGGCGGATTTGACGGAATTCATGACGGAATGTCGTGAGGACGCGATCGGCGCGACCTTCGAGGTCGTGCAGATCAATGGCGGCGGGTACGACCCGAGTAAACCCGATTCCGAGGCGAACCTCGACCTGCAGTACACGCAAGCCATAGCGTTCCCGACCCCGCACACCTTCTACAGCACCGGTGGCGGGGTTTCTATAGACGACGATGACAATGAACCAGCCTCGGATGATATGTGGCTGCAGTGGGTCTACCACGTGCTCGACTTGGAGGATATCCCACAGACGATCAACACTTCGTATGGTGACTATGAAACCAGTCTCCCGCCGGAATATGCAGAGACCATGTGCGACCTGTACGCCCAACTCGGTGCGCGTGGCGCCAGTGTCATTTTCTCGAGCGGTAACGATGGCGTTGGCAAAGGGGATTGCTTGGCACAAGGCGGCTCCGGAGTCCACTTCATCCCTGGGTTCCCTGCGTCCTGTATGTGTAGTATTTTATTTCTCCTTGGAAGCAGTACATCGTCGCAGGAACGAGTCGCTCACCACGTCGCCGCGTTTTTGCAGGTCCCTTTGTGACTAGCGTGGGCGGCACGATGGACATCCCCGAGTCCGCGGCTCCCTTCTCTGGAGGCGGATTCTCGAACTATTTTACGCAAGCCGCCCTACCAGAGTGTCGCTGTTCCCGCCTTCCTGCGGCAACTTGGTGACAAGTATCACGGTTTTTACAAGTTCGTTTTCTGGTGCGACCTAATGTGTCCTATTCTTACTCTGCAATTCCGTGGTTTATGCAGTGCAGAAGGCCGTGGTATCCCCGACATCTCTGCGCAGGCGGTCAATTTCTTTACCATCGATGACAACGAGTCCTATCTCGTGGAGGGCACAAGCTGTTCAGCACCAGTGCGTCATCCTCCCTTCTCTCCGCTTGTCGTTTATCCTCGAGTACTCAGCTGATTGCCATGTACAGACAGTTGCGGGCATCATCTCTCTGCTTAACGACTACCGGCTTGCAAACAATAGGAGACCGCTCGGCTTCCTCAATCCCTGGCTGTACGGCATCGGTATCGACGGCCTAAACGACATCACATCTGGATCTAACCCGGGCTGCGGCACCGATGGATTCTCGGCCATCGTTGGGTGGGATCCTGTCCGTCCTGCGAGGCTTGTCCTCTCTTCACATTCAACGTTTGGCTTATTTCGTCTCGGTAGGTGACAGGCCTCGGGACGCCGGACTTTTTGAGGCTGCAGAATACACTTGCTTCTTTGCCCAGTACTAGCGACACATGACAAGGGAATAGGTGCAACATCCTGCAGACGACTGAGCGGCAGCGATATGACGGTTCCACTCTCATATTACCCACATTACACAAGCCGATGCGAGACGAATGAGATTGTCAGGGGCGGCAACTGATTGCTTATCCAACTACACTCCCCTCCCCAACCAGTGTCCGCGCGGCAAGTGCCACGTGATGCGCACCGTAGCTCGTAGAGGTATTGGAGCAACGATGGCGGCCGACTGCCACGATACACCTAGAACGCTGTATCGTATTAAAAATTGAGCGCCCCATTTTTATCCTCCCTGTGGCTGGCACGCCCGCGCACGGCGGTGAGGATAATGGCAGTAAGATCAGTGATGGGAATCGTACTATCACTTGACACATGAGGCAGATCACGGGGTGGTGGACGAGGATTGGGAGTACGTTTACGGAAGAAATGTGGGAATGGCGAAAGATATATAAGTGTCTGGGTCGTATACGCTCGTGATGTTGTCCCGTGTTCCAAATATGAGTACAGATCTTGGTACAGATAATGCAGTGATGGGAGACTCCGAAATGAGAGGCCCGGATCACGATCCAAGGCTGAGAATCGAGGTGGGCAGACGTAGCCCCGGGCCAGAGCTCCCACCCTTGAAGCAGGTGCCAGTGGGAAAGCCAATCATGCCGCAATAGCTAACTAACTTACTGTACAGGAAGCCCAACTGAAACTGAGTGTGGCATGAAGCCAATCAGTCGGATTACAGTAATCAGGATCGTGCCACTTACAGCAAGTTACGGCACAACCCATTTGGAAAGGGTTTTTTGTAATCGTCGACACATCTGACGAACGCTCGAGCCACCTATCCGAACGCGGGCGTCGGCGTCGTCTCCGCATACTGCCTATCGGTGGCTTATCGCGAGGACAGAGATTATCATTATCTGGCCCAGTGTCTCTCCGCCTCCCCTTTTACCGGATTCCGTGAGTTTTTCCACCATCATCCCGCCGTTCAAGACCAGGGCCTGATCCGGAGTCTTTTGCACTTATTAAATGAGACAGACCCCCTTAATTATACGGGTCCTGACGTGAGATACATAGTTGGGAATAGACCTTTCAGTCTGGCCATGTTGGCATTGTCACCCGGCCGGGCCTGAACCAGACAGACATTGAACACTTTCGTGTCCTTTCCAATTTGTAATTCACAACGTTTACAACCGTGCTAAACAATGACCTTAAACAAAGAGCAAGCGCGACATCTGAGGTCGGATTCGGTTCGTGAGAGTTATTCGATCAAAGTAAATTGGCGTCAGCCCTGTCCAGAGCGTTGGAGAATCCTATGGCCTGCAAGAAGGCATTATTCACACCAGCTGTGTACGAAATTAGTAGAGATATTGACAGAATGGACGGGTTATTTACGCGGGGTAAAGGTGTAAGAAGAGGCCGCCGTGAGGGGCCAAGATAATTCGAATTTCGAGTTCACTGTGGCGTTATAGAAGGTCCCCGTAGCAGCTGTAACGATTTTGGTTATAGATCGGCAATGCATACATCCATGAAACTTACTATAAACCTTAACCTGTGGGGCGCCCCCGGCGGAATTTACAACTACGAACGACAGTTGGGAGATGCTGCATGACGGAGGCAGATTACTTATATAAGAAGTGATGGCAATGAATCCTGAGTACATACTTCTTATCACCGTAAAGGGATGTACCAGTGAGCCGGGAACCATAAACACCGAGGATTTTTTCGTCAGCTGTGAGCAATGTAATTCCTGGGGTGAACAAAAATTTGGACACCAAAAAATAAGCATTACCGCTAACGTCGAAGGTCAGAGTCGCGGATCCGCTGTTACCGCCATGTTGCACGGTAACCGGATTTATGATGCCGCCGTTCTCCACGGCATAGGTGATCCTCACGGAATCGATAATCTCGCCAGTGTAAACGACAATTTTGGTGATAGCCCGGATGGCCTGGGTCTTAGGCCATTGCCCGACGTTCGCTAGAATAAAAGGGTAAGCATTGTAACAGTGGGGCAAGGTTGGCCATGACGTTGGAAACGACGTACGGTTGGTCAGGTCGTCAAGGAAAGTTCCTTGGGGGGAACCAGCGAGACGGGTATTGGCTGCGATACTGTAAGCCATGAGTAGGAAGTTGAGAATTGGGTAGTAAGTTGAGAACTGGGTAGTAAGTTGATAGGTATACGGCCGTCACATTTACCCCTTTATATATGCCTGGACGAGACCAAAACCAAAGTGGTCAAAAGTTCCGTGAACGAGTTGGCGTCAGTAGTATATTATTCTATGGATCTCCATCAGTTTCCGGGCCATAAGTGGAGAGGTCTTTCTCTCACCGTACCTTGCAAGGTGCCAGTGCCTGTTCTAGTCGCTCACGATGTTGTGGGCTTTGCCCCTTCATTCCCGTCGTGCCTATGTGCGTGCTCCTTCGAGTTCTATGAGCAAGTAGTAGTAACCGATGTCGGCAGGAGCTCTCCCATAGGACCATCTAATCTATCATCTACAGTCACCATCGATTTGAAGTAGCAGTAAGTCGACTCCAGCTGTCTCATTGGATGAATGCTGACAGTTATCACGTTGATTCCAGTAGACTGAATGGACCCCGGGAATACAATGCCGTGTAATGGATCCAAAAAAACAAAACAATGCCGTGGTTTGATTCCTGGAAAAAACGTGTAACCAGGACCAGACGGTCCAATTCCTATTGAATATACCATTCTTCGGTAATCATTCCACAGACGAAGAAGAGCAGAGACAAATAGGACGACCCCGAAAGTGTGATGGGCCTTTAACGGTTACGTGGCTCTGATCGTTTCAGCATAGGTCCTGATATATAGGCCTGATAGACAGACATGAATACACTAGGGCACATGTTTAGTAGATCAAGAGAATACTCAGGCTAATGCCGCAACGTAGATGGTACTACGCACGAGTCTTCGAGGCTTGTTTAGTTACGAGTGAAGAAACGAGGTGATGGCTCTAGTGACCTTCTTATCAAGTGAGATCATCGATCCGGGTCTACAAAGTTGCCGAAATGTCTTGTGTTCTGCACTTACAACCTTGCTTGTCACCTTGTCAAGTGGTGAGAACGCCGTGGCACTACGACACACACGTCTGCTAGTCAGGTGACATCTCCCAATGACAACTGCACCCGGCCTCAACTGCACCCGTCTTCCCCTTCTCATTTTGTTTCTTGCTTTTTTCGACACACGTGTCAAAGTAATCCTCTTATAAATCTGCATATCAAGTGACATACCGTTAATGTGCTTCCGAGTCCGCGTCTGCACCTGATTTGGTCACTCCCTCGGACTGCCGGACAACTTGAACACGGTCTTGGTCAAGGTCTTAGTCGCTTTGGCGCAATCCGTGTTTATCGTTTGTACGCTCGTTCTTTCCCTTGTTCTCTCTGCCCTGTTTCATAAATCTCGCTCGCTTACTCCTTCTCTTAAGTGACGAGTATTATTGTTGGGGCAGTTTTTGGTTTTCACGGGCCTGCCTAGTCTGAACTCAGGGGCTTTCTGAGCACGTTTGGCTCCTTGCCTCCCTTTCACCCTTTTCTCCATGGAGCTCTCCCTCTCGACGACCGTGTGAGCCTCCACTTATCATCAAAGTGGCTTCAATTCAAGTTTTATTAACGAGCCGCACGTTCGAGCAGTAATTGAATTGTTCTCTATCCGCACAGTAAAAATTGTACAATACACACATACTGTAAGCCTATAGTAATTGATTACACAGTTCGTAAACGGTACCTCACCAAAATTCTGGTGCCTATCGATCGTCACGCGTCCGCAGCAAGATCCGCAGTCCAAACCCCGCTAGTGTCCAGCTCAAGCCTTCCCACTTCCGCCCTGTAAAGTCTGGACGTTACTGTAAGTCTGGTGCCGGTTAGGGCCTGAAGTTAGATGCCAGACCAAGCCAGGAAAGAAAAAAAAAGAAAGTGGGGGCCTGAGAGGGCTTTTGGCCGTGCCTGACTATATGAAAACAGTGGCCAAGGCCCCGGCTTGCTTACCACGTTCAACTTCAAGCTTGAAGCTTGAAGCTTCAAGTTCGAGCTCTGCCTCGGGGCGCGAATTTGTTGCAACACCTCGGGCACTGGCCCTATTTCGACTCGTTTCGGCCTCGGTGGCATTTCCTTGTTTGCTTGCCATTTCGTATTCATGATCCCACAGTCTCACCTGCCACCCGTTGTTCACTCTTTATCACCTATCACAAGACCTATCATGTCCGAGTCGAAAGACATCAATGCCAATAATAGCCTCGCAAACAGCCCCTAGGCACGCGTCCCTGCACCTCGTGCCGTCTTTGTTCGCTGCCCTCACCACTCCTCACCCCATCACTCGAGTTTCGACCAAGTTTCGACTCCCACATCAAACTCCCCTCATTTGTTGACGTTGCTGCCCTGACACCTCGCTCTACTCATCGATCACCTCGACCACGTCGTGCCTTGTCTCAGGTAAAGGACGTGATATCTTTCTTTGTGATTCTTCGAATCTCTTTACACAATAGTGCATGTGCTGTCGGTCGCATATCGGCCTCGGTTTCTTGTCATTCTTGTCTCCTTACACCCACTTCTCGTCTCCGTGTCGTTATTGTCTCTGCATTCACTCGTCTTCTTCCCCTATGCCGTCGTTCATCTCACTACTCACTCCCTCTCTACCCACCTTGGCACGTAGCTGTTGAGGTCCTCCTGTGTTTTAGTCCCTTGTTCTTGCTGAATACAACAGCGCCTGGTCGCCAGCCTATGTGTCTTCCCGCTCAGGTGAGTCAGGTCAAAGGCCATAGTTGCGCCGGCGTCCTTTTAATACCATAGTAGGGGCACCTGCAGTTCCGTCCCTACCTCGATCCTTAGCCTGAGGAACACAATAAAAGCTCTGCATCCCAGCCATTTTCTCAGTTTTTTTGTCACCGCACCTCTAGCCTTCTTAACCTTGGTGGCCCTCTCATCATGCGCTGTCTCCAGCTCTCTGTGCTCTTTGTGCTCGCCGCCTTGCCCTTCGCCAGCTTCGCAATGCCCCCCCCCCACCACCTTGGGATGACATACGTATCAAGCACACCATCCCACCAAACTGGGAGGCCCTCCTACCACCCTGGCATGACATACGTGTCAAGCACACCTGGAATGCCGTCCCGCGGAACTGGGAAGCCCTCGGTCACCCTCCCACTGGCACCACCATCGATCTCCACGTTGCGCTCAAGCCTCACGGCGAGAACGCATTAAGTGACGTACTCTACAAGGCCAGTGATCCAAGGAGTCCAAAGTACGTCCTTTCCAACATTCCTCCGCGCACGACCTACTTACATGTGCTGCACCGCTGCACCGTTTCATCTCTTGAAGGGGCAGGTCGCACGACCTGTCGCGCCGCACCTAGACACCCTCGATCTCATCAATTCCTGGCTTGGACACCATGCCGTGCCGTCCTCGCCGATCTCAACGACACACAGCAGCAGCTGGCTGAAACTGACGGGAATTCCCGTGTCACAAGCCAATGAACTGCTCGGGGCGTCGTATCAGGTGTACCGGCGCGTAGGGACGAATGACATCAGTATTCTCCGCTCGGTCGGCTATGCACTCCCCTCGATACTGCATGCCCGCGTGCAAACCGTCGCTCCAACGACGTACTTGCTACTTTGCGAGGGACCCCGCGGAGGCGCTCCGCCGGCGCAAATGATGTGTCATCGAGAGAGCTCGTGACGATGTTGTCAAGTCGCGATGATAGCGTCACTCCGTCGGACCTGAGCTTGCTGTAGAGGACGGCGGGATATGTGCTAGCGGCAACGGATCACAGCGGAATCTGGTCGAAATCATGGGCTACCTGCAAGATTACTCGAGCCCGGATGATTTAAGGGAGTTCATGACCGAATGTCGCGGGGACGCGGAAGACGTGACCTTCCGCGTCGCCCCGGTGAACGACAGCGGGTATGACTGAAGTTATCCCTCCTCCGAGGCGAACCTCAACATGCAGTACTCGCAGGCTATAGCGTACCTGACCCCGCATACATTCTACAGCACCGGCGGCGAGGTGTACATACAAAACAACGAACTAGACTCGGACGACGTATGGTTTGAGTGGCTCATCTATATGTTCAGCTAGACGAACGTCCCATAGATGATACGTCGAGAAAGTTCCCCTGCTGGAGTTTACAACGTCCTTGTGCAACCTGTTCAGCGAACTCGTCTGCGTGGCACCAACGTCGTCTTCACAAGCGGCAACGATAGCGTCGGCGGTGGGAACTGCCTCGCCGAAGATGGCTCCGGAAGAGTCGAGTTCATCCCTGAGTTTCCTGGGTCCTGTACGTGTGGCGTTTTATTTCTCCTTGGTGGCAGTACACCGTCGCGAAGGCAGGTCGCTCATCATCGCCACGGTTTTGCAGGTCCCTTCGTGTCTACCGGAGGCGGCACGACGAGCTACCCCGAGGTGGCGGCTCCCCTCGCTGGGGGTTCTCGAACTATTTTCCTCGGCCGGTCTACCAGAATGTTGTCGTTCCCGCCTTCCTGGAGCAGCTCGGCAGCCAGTATTACGGCTCTTACAAGCGCGCTTTCTGCCATGGCCTGGCACGTCCTATTCTGACTTTGTAAGTTTCGTGGTTTGCGCAGCGTGGAAGGCCGTGATATCTATGCGCAGGCGCTTAAATATTTTCTTATCTTAGGCGATGTCTCTCGCGGACGGCGCAAGCCGTTCGGCACCTGTGCGTTGTTCCCCTCTCTCTGCTCTGCCTCGAGCACACAGCTGACTACTACTGTATAGACCGTGGCAGGCATCATATCACTGCTTCACGACTACCGACTTTCAACAGGTAGGAACCCGCTCGGCTTCCTCAATCTCTGGCTGTGTGACATCGGTATCTACGGCCTGAACGACATCACATCTGGGTCTAATCCTGGCTGTGGCACTGACGGATTCACGGCCATTACTGGATGGGATCCCGCTCGTCCCGCGAAGCTTGTCCATCTGACGTTGGGCTGATTTTCTGCTCGGTAGGTACTTTTCTTGACTTAGTCTTGAACTTCGTTCACACCTTCCAGTAGCTTGTATGCTTGCCTGTATGAAATTAGCGAGTGGTAACGTAAGCTTGCTATCTTTCGGTATCCCTGCCTTTGCAACTGCAAGTAGTTTATGATGCACAGCGCTCGTGTCTGTACGCAGGGTAGACATAGACGACATAGGCGAACCTGGGATGGCCCGCGAGCCCTCCTAGTCGCAACGAAATTCGGTCCTCGTCCGCCGAGCCCTGGCCGCTGAGGCGAATCGCCGGCAGGGTATCAGGTAGAGTGATCCTTCAAAGCCGCCTCAATCAGAAATAATGGGAGAAGGTGCCTTTCTCAATGAAGGCCCGATTACCAATAGTAGAATATTGCGTGCAGAAGACGGTAAGTGGGTGACTTCCCGTAGCGTCTGGAGTCTCTAAATTATCGTCATCGTCGTCATCGTCGTCGTCGTCTTCATTGCCTGCATTGAGGTTCACGTATCGTAGCTGATGCACAAGATTATATTGAAGATTCATGGCCATGAGGGAAGATGCGAACATGCGGTCCCTCAACAGCACGACAAGTCGGTTGACGCGCGCCATTGTTCCGGTTCTTGCTTTGTAATTTTCTAGCACTAGATTTTTTTCTCTTGTCTGCGGGGGCACAGGTCTGTAGATAATTTATTTTCGGGATTACAAATTTCGGGTACAGCCGCGCAAATAATTATCTAGACCCGCCAGATTTCTACGGGAAGTCACCCACTGTGGGAATTTTACGATGCAATCCAATTCAGTTGCAAAAATCTGATTCGATTAGGACATTGTGAAATCCCCGCAGTGATTACACTGTATAACATAACTTACAGCCATGTACTCCTCCGAGTCACGCGCCGAAGCGCCTCTCTGCGGGCCTGGGACGGGACTATCATAGGTGGCTGCTTGGTGCTATTATTGGTGCTATTATAGTAACTTGACCCGCGGATTGCGTCTGGTGATGGAGACACGCTCCTAACTCAGTTGGCCACAAGATGCACGATAGGCTCTACTCCTTTAGCCATTTTTTGGTATTTCTATGCGCACTCTGCACTTCTAAGTTCTAACCTTCTTAACCACTGGTAGTACTATGCGCTGCCTCCAGCTCTCTGTTCTTTCTGTCCTCACTGCCATGCCCTTCGCCAACTTCGCAACGCATCTCCCACCACCTTGGGATGACATACGTGTCAAGCACACCTGGAATACCGTCCCGCCAAACTGGGAAGCCCTCGGACACCCTCCCGCTGGCACCACCATCGATCTCCACGTTGCGCTCAAGCCTCACCACGAGAATGCATTGGTCGACACACTCTACAAGGTCAGCGATCCAAGGAGTCCAAAGTACGTCCTTTCCAACATTCCTCCGCGCATGACCTACCTACATGTGCTGCATTGCTGCTCCGCCTCAGATACGGTGCACATCTCTCGAAGGAACAGGTCGCACAACTTGTCGCGCCGCACCCAGACACCCTCGATCTTATCAAATCCTGGCTTAGACACCATGCCGTGCCGTCCTCGTCGATCTCAACGACACACGGTGGCAGCTGGTTGAAACTGACGGGAATTCCCGTGTCACAAGCCAATGAACTGCTCGGGGCGTCATACCAGGTGTACCGGCGCATAGGGACGAATGACAGCAGTATTCTCCGCACGGTAGGCTATGGACTCCCCTCGGTGCTGCGTGCCCACGTGCAAACCGTCATTCCAACGACGTACTTCGCCTCCACGGGTGCTCTGCGGCAGACTCCGCGGAATCGCACCGTCGGAAAAATTGCGGATATGGCTACGAGGGAGCGTGTGACATCGCTGTCAAGTCGCGAGGTGGAGGTAAATCCGTCGGTCCTGCGCTCGCTGTACCGGACGGCCGAATATGTGCCAGCGGCAACGGACCGGAATGTGCTCGCGGTTACGGGCTATCTGGACTCTTATCCGAACCCGGCAGATTTGACGGAGTTTATGACCGAATGTCGTGAGGACGCGATCGGCGCGAGCTTCGAGGTCGTGCAGATCAATGGCGGCGGGTACGACCCGAGTAAACCCGACGCCGAGGCGAATCTCAACCTGCAGTACACGCAAGCCATAGCGTTCCCGACCCCGCACATCTTCTACAGCAACGGCGGCGGGATTTCCATAAACCATGATGACAATAAACCGGCCTCTGACGATGCGTGGCTGCAGTGGGTCAACTACGTGCTCGACTTGGAGGATATCCCACAGACGATCAACACTTCGTATGGTAACCAGGAGACCGATCTCCCACCGGAGTATGCAGAGACCATGTGCGACCTGTACGCCCAACTCGGTGCGCGTGGCGCCAGTGTCATTTTCTCGAGCGGCAACGATGGCGTGGGCAAGGGGGACTGCTTGGCAAAAGACGGCTCCGGCGTCCACTTCACCCCTGTGTTCCCTGCGTCCTGTATGTGTAGTGTTCTATTTTCCTTGGAGGCAGTACATCTTCGCAGGAACGAGTCGCTCACCACGTCGCCGCGGTTTTTCAGGTCCCTTTGTGACTAGCGTGGGCGGCACGATGGACATCCCCGAGTCCGCGGCTCCCTTCTCCGGGGGCGGATTCTCGAACTATTTTTCGCAGCCGCCCTACCAGAGTGTCGCTGTTCCCGCCTTCCTGCGGCAACTTGGTGACAAGTATCACGGCTTTTACAAGTTCGTTTTCTGGTGCGACCTGACGTGTCCTATTCTTACTCTTCGATTCTGTGGTTTATGTAGCGTAGAAGGCCGTGGTATCCCCGACATCTCTGCGCAGGCGGTCAATTTCTTCATCATCGATGACAGCAAGTCCTATTTTGTGGACGGCACAAGTTGTTCGACACCAGTGCGTCATCTTCCCTTCTCTCCGCTTGTCGTCTATCCTCGAGCACTCGGCTGATTGCCAATGTACAGACAGTTGCGGGCATCATCTCCCTGCTTAACGACTACCAGCTTGCAAACAATAGGAGACCGCTCGGCTTCCTCAATCCCTGGCTGTACGGCATCGGTATCAACGGCCTGAACGATATCACATCTGGATCTAACCCGAGCTGCGGCACTGACGGCTTCACGGCCATCGTTGGGTGGGATCCTGTTCGTCCCGCGAGGCTTGTCACATTCGACGTTTGGCTTATTTCGGCTCGGTAGGTGACAGGCCTCGGGACGCCGGACTTTTTGAGGCTGCATGATATACTTGCCGCTTTGCCTAGTACTAGCGACACTGGCGACACATGACTAGCGAAGAGGGGCAACATCCTCCGGACGACTGAGTGTCAGCGATACAACGGTTCCACTCTCATACTACCTACAAGACAGAAGCTGATGCGAGACGAATGGGGTTGTAAGGGGTGGCAACTGATTACTATCATCCAACTACCTCCCCGGTGTACCGGGGGCACGTGCGGCAAGTGCCACGTGATGTGCACCGGCCATACTACACCTAAATATTTAGTCATTTTCATCCTCCCAGTGGCTGGCATGCGTGCGTCCGCGGTGAGGATAAATAGCAGTAGGTTCAGTGATAGTGGGAATCGTATCACTTGACGCATGAGGCAGATCACAGGGTGGCGGACGAGGATTGGAATACTTTTACGGAAACTAGCAACGCGGGATGGCCCTTGGGGCCCACTTGTAATTCTATCTATTGATGCGCCTGCCTGTAAGCTAGAATATCGTTTCACATCGAACCATTCCCTGCTTCCGATACCGCCGATTATGCACCCGCTGTGCTTCATTTGTAGTTGTCCGTTGAGTCGCCATAAATATACCAAGAGGGGGATCTTATATAAAGGCGAGTAAAAGTGAGAAAGCTCCTTGCCTTAGTACGACTTGCACTCATTGATGAACAGCGCACATGAAGGGATGATACTCACAGTGACAAGGGGACTGTGGTGAGATATCAAGGGTGGCTGGAAGCAGCAACAGAGTGTAGTCAAGCAAGTGAAGCAGAGTTGGAGTCTGGCACACAACAGATGAGGAACTGGTGTTTATACAAAGGAAGAGACATACCTGGCACACAACAGATGAGGAACTGGTGTGGTGCCAGAGCGTACAGAGTACTCTACTTATACTATACAGGGGAGTGACACTAGTACAACAGAGGTAATGCAGAGTCACACAATACAAGGAGCGTTGTTCTACAGAGGGACACAAAGGAGTGTACAGAAGGAGAACAAAAGCGCAAAGAACAATAAAAGTCTAGACTGATGATATCATAGTGACATCACAATAAGGATAGAACAAAAGGAATGAGTACAAGGACGAAATGCAATAGGAGTCCAGAGGAGTCCATGATGTCATTGTACACTGATGTCATAGATAAGAAGGTCCGAGATTGTAAAGATCATAATAATCTAATCTACATAAGTCCAATATATCTTATCTAAAGCAGTCCGTTATCTGCGTGTCCATATGAGCTGCTAAGTGCACGCGGGTCACTTATCAACATCTCCCCGTGATCAGCAATCTAGGATTAGCACAAGCCCATGTCTATATTATGTTGTTGGAGCAGGGTGCGCGCGAGCGACTTGGTAAAGCCGTCTGCAACCATTTCCAGAGTAGGGGTTCTAATAAGAGTGATGGTCCTCTTTTCGATGTACTCCCTAATGACATGATGCCTAATGGCAATGTGCTTCGATCGCCTCCCAGTGACAGGGTTCAAGGCCAAGTCAATGGCACCCTTGTTGTCACCATGCAGTGGGATGGGGTCGTCGACCTCGTACCCGAGTTCCAAAAGGAAGCTCTGATACCAAGCGGCTTGGTTGGCCGCATCGGTCATGGCCATGTATTCTGCCTCTGTAGTGTTTTGGGCCACTGTCTTTTGCTTTCGTGAGGACCAGCTTATTGCACCATTGGCTAAAAGGAACACATAACCTGAAGTGGAGTGTCTGTCGTCAACCTGGTCACCCAGGGAGGAATCAGAGTAGCCAACAAGGCCATCTCCATTGGCGCCATCATAGACTATCCGCATATCCACAGTGCCTACTAAGTAAGCCAGGACATATTGCGCAAGTTGCAGATGTTGGGGGGAAGGATTTGCTGCATACTGCGCCAGTCGTGATACAGCGAAGGAAATGTCTGGTCTAGTACCAATCTGAACGTACAGCAGACTACCAATGAGTGACTGGTAGTGCGTAATGTCAGAGGCAGTAGCCTGACCCATATATTTATGAAGGTGCTCATCAGCACCAGCGGGCAGGGGTGTGGAGTGTGGTGTGGCATCAGACATGCCAAAGCATTCAAGGACATCCTTGACATAGCCAGACTGGTCTATTTCGATGCGTCTGAGGGAGCGGTTGCGCACAATGCGCATACCAAGATATGATTCTATCTCCCCGAGATCTGTCATCTCATAGCGCTCAGAAAGATCTGACTTGAGACGCTTGATTCTCTCCAGAGAAGCACCCAGGATTGTGATGTCATCAATGTAAACGATAACGAAGAGTGGTCCATCCCCTCTCGTTGAGGCAACACATATACGCCGGCATCGGCAAACGTCCGCTTAAAGCCGAGTGCAAGTAGCACTCCATGGAATTGCAAGTTCCATGCACGGGAGGCTTGTTTGAGACTGTAGCGGTGCGACTGCCGCGCTACGCCAAGTCAAGTGTAAAAGAGTTGTGAACTGTAAGGGAGCACACTCAACTTAGCGCGGAGACAAGTCACGCGCTAGACGTACAGTCACAGCGGAGTGCGCAGAACTTTATGAGCTTTTATGCAAAGCTCCAACTGCAAGAGATCACGCTGTGGCACGCTGAGTGGAGAACCAAGAGGACAAGTTAGATTGGAAGAGGTAAGGTAGTACAGGGGAATACGCACCTGAGTGGAGAACCAAGAGGACAAGTTGGTTCCACTCAGGACGTTACAGGGAAGCTTATATACACTACTGCGGCTGAGTACGAACTGAGTCTGAACACTGTTACTAAGTGTGTAGTAAGACTCCATGACTCAGGAGCTGACGCGTCGTGTCTAATAATAGCGCTATCTATTGTGCTGACTGATGCACTTGTCATAGCGCTTACGAGCGGCTCCACTTTGCTGAGTAAAACCTAATACAGCGAGTAAGCGTAAACTACTAAGCATGTTCTGGATCCTTCCAGAACCTTCCATATCCTTCCGTCCTTATCTACCAATCAGAACTAACATACGTATAAGGGACCTAAGTCCCACGATCACGTGCACATGGGTGGCAAACCCTTGTGACTAACTCGAAGTCTCTGTACTTCGGCCCTTTATATCTCCCTTTATATGAATCCGTATAAATACAGAAAAATAAGGGAAATAATACGCGTCCATGACATCACCCCCCTCCTTAAGGGTCGACGTCCGCGTTGGCCTCTGTGTACCTATGAGAAGGTTGCCAAGGCAAGGACGCGTAAATGAGAGCCGCTATTTTTCTAGGTGCGCCCGGGTTAGAGGAGTGGAACTCCTGTACTTTATCCGGGGCATGCGCTAGATTTCTAGCAGGTTCCCAAGTGTCCTCGCCTTCACCGTAACCTTTCCAGCGAACTAGGTACTTAAGAGTACGACCAAAGAGTTTGCTGTCTCTTATATGGTCGACTTCGTACTCTTCTTCCCCTTCGACTGTGACGGGTTCGGGTGGAGGTGGCAAAAGCCCGTTAACTTCGTTTCCTTTGTAGGGGGAGAGGCGGTCTACATGAAATACATCATGGATCCGTAATGCAGGGGGGAGTGCAAGCTTATAGTCGACGTCACTTAGGACTTTAGTGACTTCAAATGGGCCCAGCTGTTTGGGTCCCAGTTTGGACGACTGTTGGTGTATCTTTATTTGCTTGGCTTGCAACCAAACTTTATCCCCGACGTTGAAGACGTATGGCTTATGTCTTTGTTCAACGTCCGTCTGCATTCGCCGTTTACTTAGGCGTAGAGCTGCCTCTGCATCCTTTCTTGAGGAAACTAAGTGTTGAAGACGCTTATCGAGCGTTGGGATGCCAGTTGGCCTACCAGCGGGAATTGTGAAGTCAGGCGTATAGCCATATAGTAGCTCAAAGGGGGTGTGACCCGTGGCTGAGTTGAGTCTACTGTTGACTACAAATTCCGCTGTAGGGAGCAGGTCTGCCCAATCATCCTGTCTCTTACTAATGAACAAGCGCAAGTAGACTTCTACTTCTTGGTTTTTGCGCTCCACCTGTCCATTAGCTTGAGGGTGATAGGCTGTGGTGAGACCTGCGTCTATCCCGAGTCGCTTGTAGAGTGCCCGCATGCTCCTTGCAGCAAACTGGGGTCCCCTGTCGCTGATGACTTTGCGAGGGATCCCATGCAAGGGGAAGACTTGCTCAAAGTAGATGGATGCTACCCCATCAGCCGTAATCTGAGAGGTCACAGGAAATAGATGGATCTGCTTGGTGTAGTGATCCACTATGTTAAGGATCATATCCTTTCCTCGTGACATGGGCAGTGGACCGATTAGATCGATTCCGACTAACTGCCATGGGCCCTCAGGTACTTCTTGCGGCTGAATGATAGCTTTGGGGTGCAGATCTTTGCGATAACGTTGGCATCGATCGCATCCTTCTACGTATGAGCTTATGAAGCCTGCCATGCGTGGCCACCAGTAGTAGCGATTGACTAGCTCGATGGTTCCGTTTTTACCCGGGTGTCCTGTAGTGGTGCTGTCGTGGCATGACTTTACCACATCTCTACGGAGGGCACGGTCGTTGGGTACATAGAGCTTTCCTCTATGGTAAACGAAACCGTCTTCTTCTTCCCACAGCGCAACTCCGTCTGTAAGAGCCTTTGGAGCAGTCTTTTGTAAGTTCTTAAGACCCTCTATAACTTCGGCTTCTTTAATAGACGCGAGTTTGATGCGGCTGCCTAGGGAGTCCACTTCTGGGCGGAAGTGTGCTTTAGCGGCATTGAGGAAATGCTTAGGTTGTAAAACCTGAACCTGGCGGTTATCCTCATTGTCCCTGACGTGGTCCTTGGAGAATCGGCTGAGTGCATCGGCTTGCATAGAGTCTCCTTTCTTGTAAGTGATCTTAAAGGCGAAGCGACTTAAATATAACGCCCAGCGTGCTTGCCGGCGATTTAAGTCTTTCATGCTTGCCCACCATTCCATGTTCTTATGGTCGGTGATCGCTTCAAAGGAGATGCCTTCGAGGAAGTGTCTCCAGTCCTCTAAGGCGCGGATTAAGCCGAGCATTTCTCTGTCGTAGATCTCGTAGTTGCGTTCTTCTTTGCTCATTGACTCTGAGCGATACGCAACTGGATGCCAAAGACCATCTGGGTACTTCTGAGTGAGTATCCCGCCAGTAGCAAATCCTGAAGCATCAGTCTCGACTCGCGTGGGGAGGTTTGGGTCGTACACCTTTAGAATAGGTTCTTGTACGAAACGCTCCTTTAGCTTGTCAAAGGCTTCCTGCTGTTCAGAATGCCAATGCCATGGAGTGTCCTTCTTCGTGAGGTCATGTAAGGGTCGGGCGATGGCCGCGAAGTCCTTTATGAACCTACGATAGAAGTTGGCGAACCCGACGAAAGCTCTGACCTCTTTGAGCGTCGTAGGTGTAGGCCACTCCCTTACTGCAGAGACCTTGCCAGGGTCCATCTGCACTTCTCCGGGACGGATGATCATCCCTAAATACTCCATTTCACGTTTCTCAAAGTCGCACTTTTCTGGTTTGAGATATAGGTCGTAGTCTTGGAGACGTTTGAGTACCTCGCGGACTATGCGACGGTGGTGCTCTAAGTCTTGACTATAGATGAGGATATCATCCATGTAGACTGCGACTTCTCCTTGTGCGATGAGATCGGCGAATACGGCGTTCATCAGGGCTTGGAAGGTGGCTGGGCTGTTTGTCATGCCAAAGTACATTACTTTTGGCTCATACAGCCCGCGGTTGGTGACAATAGCTCCCTTCCATTCGTCTCCAGCTCGGATTCGAATATTATGGTAGCCCCATCTGACGTCGAACTTTGTGAAGTATTCAGCTCCCTTCAACCGGTTGATAATGTCAGCGGCGAGCGGAAGTGGATAGCGGTTTTTAATGGTGATTTTATTAAGCCGCCTATAATCCTGCACTAGACGTAACTTTCCGTCTTTCTTCTTTATAAAGAATACTGGGGAGGCCATCGGTGACTTTGATGGGACCAGGTATCCTTTTGAGATGTGCTCTTCCAGGAATTTATCTAGTTCCGTCTGCTCATTTGGTGACATGGGATATGATTTGACCTTCCAGTGTTTAACTGCATCTGGTTCTAGGTCTATGGCGTGATCCCATGGTTGATGCTCAGGGAGCCTCTGGGATTCCTCCTCAGAGAATACTTTTGCGAAGTCTCTATAGTGTTTCGGCACCATTTCTTCGAAGGTTTTCTTAGGTTTGGCGGCTGTGGCCTTCTCTGCGATCTGCTGAGAGTATGTGAAGCCTGCCAGACAGAAAACTTCGTCTTGGGCCGTGTCTAACACTTTCTCCGCAAGGAGACGGCGACGTTCCATACGGTTCGCCATAATGCGCGTCACCTCTATCTCAAGCTCCAGTTGCGCTGTTTCAGCGGTGGAGTTGAGACGCATTGTGCCTTCCTGCCAATCTATGTTGGGGTTCCGTAGTCTGAGCCAAGGTAGTCCCAATATGACGTTCTCTGGGCCTAGTGAAGTGACTAAGAAGTCGTGGCTATCTTCACTGGGGCCGACTTGCAGAGTAAGTCTAACTTTATGGGTGATACTGCCGGCTTCGTTGAGCGTCCCGTCTATATTGTATAGGGTGATGGGATGCTCAAGAGGAACCTGTAACATTTTGTGGCGGTCAGCGTACTTTTTGTCCAGGAACAACGAAGTTGCTCCGGAGTCTACCATTGCTGCTACTTTTACAGTACGATGACGTCCTTTTAAATACACAGAAATATGAAAATGTGATTTTTTATCTTTTGTTTCGGGAATAATAGTTGAAGACAGTGCTGCATCAGAAATCATCACGTGCGGCGCTGCTTCGAAAGAAAGTGGAGCAACAGGAACACTAATATTGTTCATCTCCGAGGCAGATGTAGATGTGGTTTCAGAAAGTCCAGAAAGAGAAACATCACTACTATCTAACTTACAGGTAGAGGAAGAGATTGTATGAATTACAGGAGATGAGTCCGAAACGAGGCAAGAAGAACGTAAACATATTTTACAACTACATGAAGCCGAGTCATCTACTGTATAGGGGCCGGTCGCAGCTATACGCGACCCCTTAGCTAAAAAGCCGCCCGAATAGCGTCCAGCTGTTCTTGTTGGCTTTTCATCAACTCCAATAACTTAGCTACGTCTACCTGTGGCGTCTTTGCTGGAGTTGTACTTGTTGAAGCGGCTGTTGCCGCGGTATTCGAGGACGATGAAGGTGGGCTAGGGGATTCCGTGGTTGCTGCAGCTTTCGCTTTAGCTGGTTTCCCCATTTTCTTCACTTGACAGACGGTGCTCCGGTGTCCAACCCTTTGACAGTGGTTGCACACGTCTCTCTCGTGATTTCCATCCTTCTTGACGTGCTCGGTTGATCCGCAACCGTAGCACTTGCCTTTCATCCATTTCTGGTACTCTGCGACTGTTTTGAAGATTTCCCCTTTCTTCTGGGTGCCTTGCTGACGCGTCGCGTCTACCTGCATGGCATTAGGGTCCGGGGCGTGTACATTGTGAGATGTAGAGGGTTTCCCGCTCTTTTCGCTTTTGCGCTGACGTATGCGCAGGTCTATGGTTTGTACAGCTTTCTTCAATTCGTCGTAGGTTTTCTGGGGGAGGTTGGACCATGACAAGACGTCCTTGATGTCCTCGTTGAGTCCATCGTAGAATCTTGTGTGTAGGTCTGCCTCAGACCACCCAGTCTGCCCTGAGTACTGTTCGAATACCGACGTATAGTCGGCGACTGGCTTCTTTCCTTGTCTGACTTTCTTCAGCTCTTCACGAGCTGTCTCTGTGACGTCCAGAGGGCTGAACCTGCGGTTGAACTGTTCGGTGAACCCATCAAAGGTTCCTCCGAATGGAGTTCCTCCTTTATTGGCCTGCTCCAAGAATGGGAGGGCCCAGGTTTTTGCGTCTCCTTCCATCAGGTTGAGAGCTGCCGCGATCCAGCGGTGCTCATCGATATACCATTTGCTGTCAGCAGCATGCCAGGTATTCATGGCATCTCCAGATGATCCTGCCCAGTTACGGAAAGCGGCCAGGAAGTGACGGGCGTCTGTAGAGTCGCCTTTCCCATCCCAGGCTTTGGGACGGGCCACTACTTCCTTCTGCTTTCCTGACGAGGGGCGACTCGCGCCTATGGTCACTTGCGTGGTTAGGTCGGCAACCTGTTGCGCAAGTTGACCCATGGCGAGGCCCAATTGGTTGATGAGTGCTAGGCAATCATCGATGGTAGGTGGGGGGACAGGGACTGGAGGGACTGTGGGGGGTAATGTGGAACTGCCGGCGGTGCTAGCCATTTTGTCTAGCTTCTTCTGTCTCTCTTTTCTCTCTGCCTCTTCTTGTGCCTTTCGAAAGTTGTCTAAAAGAACAAGCTGTTCGTCTGGCGAGATCTCGTCCCAGTCTTGGATACGAGAGATGAACTCCTTCTCTGCTTTAGTTGGGGGAGGAAGGGCGAACTTCGAGCGAGCTCCTTGTGGATACTGAGCTTGAGCTAGATGAGCCGCTTGCTTCCCCTTGCGAGGAGCCACGTTCGGATGGGGGGGGCGAGGGAAGGTGAGGGACTAGGTTGGCTGCGAAGCTAACTAGTTGCGGGGTCGTGTACCCGGTGTCTTCGACTATGCCGTACAGGCCGTAGAGTTCGAGGAGAGGTCTGCTATATGCCGGATCGAAATAGATTGCCTGGACGTATTGTTCAGCAAGATTTCGTGGTGCTTCTTCCAATTGGAAGTGAGGGATCCAGATAATGACGTTATTCTCGTCGAGGACGTCTTCGCCTGACTGGGCGAGTGTTTCTTGGGAGGAGGAGTGTGCGGAGTGAAAGGATTCCGCAGAGACGGTGGCGGATGGTGAAGCAAAGATGGGTGAAGGGACCCGGTCTTCTTCAGACTGGTGGTCCCGGAGTACGTGAAGCGATGCCGAAGCAGAGGCTTGAATTTCGGGGGTGGGGATAGGTGATATGGATGCTTGTCTCCTCCTGAAGACACTACGAAGACGGGCACGAAGGTTCGCGAATGCGCGAGGCAGTTTGGAAAGTGGGATAGGTGGGGCTTTAGACGACGTGTTACGACGAGCGCGAACCGCTAACTCGAAGATGAATGGAATGCCCTATCAAGCGAGACCAATACACAGTGATTGTTTCACACTGCGCGAGGCTGCGGCGATAAAGGGACACTCAGGAATGGGGTGGGGAAATGTGTAGAGCCACAAGGCTGTCTGCCTCAGTCTTCTCGACCTGTTGGCTGCCTCTCACACCGAAGTGCTCTCAAACTTTTCTGTTTACTACGCGTACAGCTGTCGCAGGCTAGGCCTGGCTGGCTCAACGTCTAACTGCAGCTTATCTGGCGTGGTGACCAGTTCTGCAGCCAGTACCCAGATGTCGAACTGTGACCAGATACGACAAATAAAGGCAAGCACAATCTATGCCGATTTTACGGACACTAGAGTTGTACCACGAATGCACAGATTCTGCTTACGGAGGTCCACAGGCAAAGAGTGAGGTGGATAACACAAGGGACGGATGGTCGTCAACCACCTAGAGGGATAATGATAGAGCTGGTGAGTGCGGGGCTCAGGAGTGTAAAAGGAACTTGTCCTAATGTAGCGGTGCGACTGCCGCGCTACGCCAAGTCAAGTGTAAAAGAGTTGTGAACTGTAAGGGAGCACACTCAACTTAGCGCGGAGACAAGTCACGCGCTAGACGTACAGTCACAGCGGAGTGCGCAGAACTTTATGAGCTTTTATGCAAAGCTCCAACTGCAAGAGATCACGCTGTGGCACGCTGAGTGGAGAACCAAGAGGACAAGTTAGATTGGAAGAGGTAAGGTAGTACAGGGGAATACGCACCTGAGTGGAGAACCAAGAGGACAAGTTGGTTCCACTCAGGACGTTACAGGGAAGCTTATATACACTACTGCGGCTGAGTACGAACTGAGTCTGAACACTGTTACTAAGTGTGTAGTAAGACTCCATGACTCAGGAGCTGACGCGTCGTGTCTAATAATAGCGCTATCTATTGTGCTGACTGATGCACTTGTCATAGCGCTTACGAGCGGCTCCACTTTGCTGAGTAAAACCTAATACAGCGAGTAAGCGTAAACTACTAAGCATGTTCTGGATCCTTCCAGAACCTTCCATATCCTTCCGTCCTTATCTACCAATCAGAACTAACATACGTATAAGGGACCTAAGTCCCACGATCACGTGCACATGGGTGGCAAACCCTTGTGACTAACTCGAAGTCTCTGTACTTCGGCCCTTTATATCTCCCTTTATATGAATCCGTATAAATACAGAAAAATAAGGGAAATAATACGCGTCCATGACAGAGACCATATATCGCCTTGACTAGGCGACACACCTTCGTCTCTGCACCAGTGGTGATGAACCCTTGTGGTTGCTCCATGTAAATCTCCTCGTCAAGCACGCCATTGAGGAACGCAGACTTGACATCCATTTGATGGATGTGCCAGTCCTCCAGCGCGGCCAACGCCAGAAGTAATCTCAGCGACTCAAATCGTGCGACGGGAGAGAAGGTTTCATCAAAATCTATGCCAGGGATTTGCGTAAACCCCTTAGCCACCAAGCGAGCTCTGTAGCGGCCATCCGCTTTGAGCTTGAAGACCCATTTGGATTTTACTGCCTTGCGATTAGGCGGGAGATCTACTAACTCCCATGTGCCATTCTTGGCGAGCGCATCCATCTCATACTGACACGCTGTTGTCCATTCACTTGCATCCACAGACCGCATGGCCTCTGCATAGGATGCAGGATCTCTTCCCACATAAGCTGCAGCTAACAGCTCTGCAAACCCCAGCCGTCTACCACGTGTGGCCACATTATCCGCTGTGAAGTAGCGGGGATTGGGCACTGGTGCATGGGCAGAGCGTCTAGGTGCATTGTCCATTTCACGCAACAGCTGACTACACTGTGCGCGATCCTCAAAGCCACCAGGCATGTCTGGTGAGGGAGGGGGGACATTGTGCATAATGCGCGTTGCACTTTGATGTGGTGGTGGAGAAGTTAGAGGGGGCTGCTCACGCTTAGGTGTGACTGGAAGAGTTGGTGGGGCAGGTGGTGGTGGCGTGTGTGGGCGCTCTTGTTTGGGGTCTAAAATGTCTTCGACATCCTCCTCACTGCTATCAGAGTGTGCAGGGGAGGGTGCTCGCTGTGGTGGTAACGCCGACGTGCTAGGTACGGCAATTACTGGTGTAGGTAGTGGTGGTGAGGCCACTTGAGAAGGTGGTGGGTGTGTCTCAGCACCCTGGAGGGACGGGAAGCTACTCTCGTCGAATGTCACATCCCTGGACAAACGGACAGAGCGGGTTTGGCGGTCCCAGAGCTTATAGCCCTTTGATTCGGGCTCAAACCCAATAAGCGTGACTTCAATAGCCTTCGCATCCAATTTGCAACGCTTATCAGCGGGTACGTGCATGTACCCCTTGTATCCGAAGATGCGCAAGTGTGAGACATCTGGTACTTTGCCAGAGTACCAGAGCTCATAGGGTGTGTGTTGATAAGTGACCCGCGCGCACTTAGCGGCTCGCATGGACACGCAGATAACGGACTGCTTTAGATAAGATATATTGGACTTATGTAGATTAGATTATTATGATCTTTACAATCTCGGACTTTCTTATCTATGACATCACTGTACAATGACATCATGGACTCCTCTGGACTCCTATTGTATTTTGTCCTTGTACTCATCCCTTTTGTTCTATCTTTATTGTGATGTCACTATGATATCATAGTCTAGCCTTTCTATTGTTCTTTGCGCTTTTGTTCTCCTTCTGCACACTCCTTTGTGTCCCTCTGTAGAACAATGCTCCTTGTATTGTGTGACTCTGTGTTACCACTGTTGTACTAGTGTCACTCCCCTGTATAGTATAAGTAGAGTACTCTGTACGCTCTGGCACCACACCAGTTCCTCATCTGTTGTGTGCCAGGTATGTCTCTTCCTTTGTATAAACACCAGTTCCTCATCTGTTGTGTGCCAGACTCAACCTCTGCTTCACTTGCAAGACTACTCTGTTGCTGCTTCCAGTCACCCTCTATATCTCACCACAGTCTCCTTTGTCACTGTGAGTATAGTTCCCCATGTGCACTGTTCATCAGTGTGCGCCACTTAAGCGTACGGGTGGGAGAGCGGTTATATATGTGTACCGCAGTGCTCATAGTATGTTCCCAGAAGCCTTTAGACATGCCTGCTGTGTGTAGCATGGCCATTGCCTTATCCGTAATGGTGCGGTTAAACCGCTCGGCTTTCCCGTTTGATTGTGGTGAACCTGGCATCGTAAGGTGATGCTCTATCCCTCTCTGCTTGAGAATGTCCTGTACTTGGCTCGGCATGTACTCGCCTCCGCGGTCAGAGTGGAGTGCGCGCAGTTTATGGGACGTCTGGGTTTCACCCCAGGCCAAATACATCTGCAGCGCTTTCACAAACTGATCCTTTGACTTAATGAAGTACACCACTGCATGCTTGGAGTGGTCGTCTATGAAGGTGGCTGTGTACGCGGAGCCTTGTAGGGACTGAGTTTGCATTGGACCGGCGAGGTCACTGTGTACAATCTCAAAGATACAGGTTGTCCTTTTGGTGGAGGACGCAGAGAAAGGTTGGCGAGTGGATTTACCCAACTCGCACCCACGACATACAGCAGTATGCGTGGTAGAGCTGTCAATGTCCATGCCAGTAGTGGCAGAGGGACTGTACGACTTGAGAGCAGCAGAGGAGATGTGTCCCATGCGCTGATGCCAGATATCAAGAGTGGTGGCAGCACTTCTAATGTGAGCATTGAGGCCAATGCTTGAAGCATCCAACCAGTAAAGGTTGTCTTCCAAGTAGCCAACAGCTACACATTGCTTTTTGACAGATATTTTAAAGGAGCCACTGTCAAAGGCCACTTCCGCACCTTTTTGTGCTAAGGCATGCGTTGACAAGAAGCGTGTCTTCACCTGAGGAAGGTGTAGTACATTACTGAGGGTGATGGGAAGGCCCTGGCTCGTAGTGAAGACGACGGAGCCTACACCAACTTGGTTGATTGTGGATTTGTCCCCTAGGCGCACAGCACCTTTGCACGGGGTATAGTCCTTGAAATTGGACCGATGTGGTGTGATGTGGTGTGTAGCACCACTGTCCATCATCCATCGCACATGCGAGGCAGCATACAAGGCAACTCCAACTGCATTGTCCGCCCAGTTAATGGCGGGCTCATCATCGACCTCCTTAATGGAGGCGGTGGTAGGTACTAATACATGAGAGTTGGCAGCCTTGTTGCCAGTGTCCTTCAGTTTCCCCGCAGCTTCATCCTTCTTCCTCTGCCTGCAGTCAGGCTTGATGTGCCCCTTTTTGTTACAGTAGTGGCAGGTAAGTTGAGAATGGTCTCTCTTCTTACGTGGGCCACTGCTAGGCTTAATGGGAGCAGCCTTATTGAGTGAGGAGCCAGAGGGGCCGGTACGACGTGCTTCCTCCGAAACGATGCGCGCAATTATTTCAGCGTGCTTGAGCTTGGAGGGGGCGCCACTGGCGAGGATGGTTGATGCCAGAACCTCATAGGAGGCTGGCAGGGCGTGGAGAAGTATGAGACAGAATTGGGTGTCAGTGATGTTGAGATGCGACTGTATAAGTCACATGTCTCGTGGGATCTGATTGTGTCAGCCCATATACTATATTCGGTATCTGTCCCTTATGGACTCTTTTGGACACTCCGGACTTGTACGGACCGCTTTTGTTTATCTTTATTATTAGAGTCGCACATGACTCTTATTGTTCTCTATTGTTAAGATACCAGTATTGTCTGCTTTAGGCAGCTATTGTTCTCTGCCCTCCAATGGCATTTCTCCCTCTGGCGCACAGACCACATGTATTGTGTTTGGGTCACCAGTGCGCACAGACCACTCTTAGCTAAGCGTCCTGTATATAAGGACTGCTGTTTACGCCTTCACACTTCAGAGTTTACTTCCCCTCTGAAGTGTAAGTCCCTTTTACCTTTCTCTTTACACTACCTTTACTCACAGACAGTTTGTAGTAACTTGTCTATTAGGTGTGTATATATATAGAGTTTACTTCCCCTCTGAAGTTAACTTGTCTATTAGCATCTTGCTCTTTTACCTCGCTTGTTAGTTCTGCGCTCAACAAGTGACACCCATCTGTGCGTTGGAAAGGCCGACCCACAGCTCATTGAGCTTGGCCAACTGAGAGGCCATAGGTGCGGAGTTGTCGAGGCGGGCTTGGGTTAATTGGATCCATAAATTGAATATGGTGGTGCTGCCGCTGGCACCAGCATAAACGTCCTTCAGCTTGTCCCACTTTGATTTGAAGGTGGGATAGACTAGGGGGTCGGCAACGAGGGAGTAGACATCGGGTTTAAGGTAGAGGCGGAGGTACGCCTTTGCCCAACGCTGGACAGAGTCCCACTCATCAGCAGTGACTCCAGAGGGAGGGACTTGGAGGGTGAACACATCCTCAGCTTCATGCAGCATGAGGATGGCCTCCAGGGTCCCAGACCACTTGTTCCAGTTGGACCCGTCAAAACGGCTGAGGTGGATGCCAGAAGGCATGCCAAATGAGTTGCCATACGTGGCACCCAGATGTGTGGAGGGTGAGGACCCAGTGGGAAAAGGGGGGAGTGAGCCCCCTGCTGTGGCACCTGCAGCCGCACCGGTGGCGCCAGTGGGTGAGGCAGCACGAGAAGAGTGTGTGGAAGACATGGGGATGATTTATCTATCGCCGAGGAGCAGTCAGCGACAGTGCTTCATAACAGTTGCAAGATATGGGGGTAGACACTCCTGTCTGTGAATCTGTAAGGCCAGAACGCTAACGCGTCCTGCCTCCTGAGGTATGCCAGTGATACAAGGGCTAGGCCCAGGTTGGAAGATCCCTTTGCCATACTAGGAGCCAGCTGCCAGCCGGGATGTGTCTAGGACACGGCTCACTAGTTTGCGTCAGGGGGATATGAAATGGTATCTTTCAGAGCCTAAGGCTGTCTACCTCAGCCTTCTCGGCCTGTTGGTTGCCTCATCGCCACAAGTGGCTTCACTGAATCCTTTCCCATTGCCGCTACAAGGCAGGAGTCTGGTTGCAGAACACCATAAGGTGAACACCCCCCAGAGTCTGAACCAGGTTTTACACTCCCATGGTGAGGAGATCCTGCGCCCAGTGTGGAGCACCAGAGACAGCTGGCGCTAAGCTCCACAATACATAGCCCAGTGGGCCATGCACACCTGGATATGGATTAAGGGGCTACCAGATCCAATCTCCTTGCGCATAGCGCAGGGGCTAGGAAAACAGTGGGGGTGAAAGTAGGACTACTGGGCAGTACATGAACAGGAGGTTCCTCAGCAGTGACAACTGACGCCTCAGTGTCCACTGCCTTGGGCAAGGCTGGTGAGGCCCCAGACAGACCTTGACCTGGTGTGTGATCCTAGGAACACAGTGACCAGCCAAGTGGAGTGGCTTGGGCACCAGGGCCCATAACCTGATGAACAGCGCACATGAAGGGATGATACTCACAGTGACAAGGGGACTGTGGTGAGATATCAAGGGTGGCTGGAAGCAGCAACAGAGTGTAGTCAAGCAAGTGAAGCAGAGTTGGAGTCTGGCACACAACAGATGAGGAACTGGTGTTTATACAAAGGAAGAGACATACCTGGCACACAACAGATGAGGAACTGGTGTGGTGCCAGAGCGTACAGAGTACTCTACTTATACTATACAGGGGAGTGACACTAGTACAACAGAGGTAATGTAGAGTCACACAATACAAGGAGCGTTGTTCTACAGAGGGACACAAAGGAGTGTACAGAAGGAGAACAAAAGCGCAAAGAACAATAAAAGTCTAGACTGATGATATCATAGTGACATCACAATAAGGATAGAACAAAAGGAATGAGTACAAGGACGAAATGCAATAGGAGTCCAGAGGAGTCCATGATGTCATTGTACACTGATGTCATAGATAAGAAGGTCCGAGATTGTAAAGATCATAATAATCTAATCTACATAAGTCCAATATATCTTATCTAAAGCAGTCCGTTATCTGCGTGTCCATACGAGCCGCTAAGTGCGCGCGGGTCACTTATCAACACTCATGGTATGGTGCTGCTGCATCACATGTGGATGAGGGAAATACCTGATCCCCGCTGCCAGCCTGCCATCACTGTGCGGCGATGGAAGGGAAATGGCGTCCGTCGACGCTTTGAACTGTGAATACAAGACGTCACGGCAAAGGCACGTTGAAGACCAACGTGGGGTGAGCGAGTGGCAAGTGTCCAGGACGTCCGTGTCTTGTGATGCAATAGGGTGAGCAGCATTACCAGCCAACTACTATTCTTTGCGTGCTTATGGGTGGGTCAAAGATAACCTCGTGCCTATATGCGCCATCGGCGGTGGTGCTGGGGCGAGACTCCGCGGGAGCAATTGCTGTTGCGTTTGTCTCTGTGAGATCTTCGAGATTCGTTCTATTTCCAGACATGTTTTTGGCTCCGACGGCGGTGGTCCAGTCGACAATTTGTGACAAACGTTAGTGGGTGACGTCTCCTGTCGTGTGGCTCACAAATTGGGATCCAAGAGTCATTGTAAGCGTACCACTCTCTCCAAGGTAAGGGCTGCACTGTGAAATCTCCTATTCTGACATTTGTTGGAATGTCTGGAGGGGGAGGCGTGGGTCGGTCCCGGCCGAAAAGGTAGATAATTCATCGTGGTTCGTAGATGTCTGTGCTTGCATTTTAAAGATGATGTTCGATAATCACTTTCCTGACATCCTTTCCACTCAAAAACATTACTGTATATATGTTAGGGTATGTAATGACGGAATCATACAAAAAATGAGGAACAATGGGAATACATGTCTGTAGTGAGGCCAAAAAAATGGAGTGGTGGTAATTTGCGTGCATCTTCACCCCAAGATCTGACAAGTCTTGTTCGTCTCACGAAATTCTGTATTACTGGGGTGTTATAATGCACAACAGAGACCATTCATAGCTAGTTTGGAGTCATGGGGCCGTTGCGATTGGGTTGTGGAGTAGGATCTTTTGTTGAGGGCTCCTGAGGGTGACAGGAGGGTGACGAGATTCAAACTCCCTTTCGAAATGCCACTGGCTTGTCAGCCACATGGGGCTGAAAAGGCGCGAAATGCCGATGCCCCGTGTACATTTCCACTTGCCAGAAGCTGCCACGGGTGTGACTTCATGTGACAAAAATGTGCAGAGGTACGGGAAAACTTGGAGGTCTGTTGCACCTCCATTCAATTCAAAAACAAAATAAAATAAAAATCATCATTTCATTGTATATACATCGTTCTACCACTATGCGAAATTTGAAGTACTTGTGATGTGTTGTTGAAGCCAGAGAAAATGTTTATTGTGGAATGTGCATAGGTACGGGAGCTATAGTACCCAGCCATGCTGGGGTGGTCTGAAAACTCTGTTTCGCATACATGGCCAATTCACCACGGACCCTGGGACCAGGTTCGCATGGCCCACACTAAGTTGATCACGTGTGGGGGTTGTTCAGGGGTTATTGCCAGGTCAGTTCATCAAGGGGGGTCAGCAAATTTTAAAATCGCACGGGGTCGGTAAATTTTTTTAAGGGGCCGAGCCTCACCCCCCCCCCCGGTGAACCCCCCAAAAAGGAAATTTTATCCAAATATGGAACCGGGACTTGTGCGTTGTGCATCATCCGGATGGCATGCACGGTCGAATGGCTCAGGGATGGACGAGGCGCCGACGAGGGGCAATTGGCAGCAACGGGGTAAAAAAATATTTGTATATTCAGCAATAAACTATCTACACTGCGCTAGGTGTAACCGTGTAAGTGAGGGAGTCCGAGGGCAATGACGTCGTATCGCCTTCCGTTGTCGCAGTGTCGTGGACTTGTTGTTGGCCTCATAACCGTTGTCGTTTTTGTCACTTTGCGTTTCTGTGGTCGCAGTCCTACTTGCTCCGCTGTGATCACGGTCATCGTCTCTGCGTCGTTGTCATCACTGCCTTACTGACATCGCTGTGATGGCCTGGCCATTGGCCCGTCGTCGTCGTTCACGACTTGCGTTAAGGCAGGACCAAGGGGGGTCAAAAAATTTAAAAATCGCACGGGGTCGGTAAATTTTTTTAAGGGTCCGAGCCTTAACCCCCCCCCCCCCCCGGTGTACCCCCAAAAAAGGAAATTTTATCCAAATATAGAACCGATGCAATTCACCTCTCGCATTTCTGAATGTGCTGCACCCACGCGCAGCCTTAGCTATTAAACAATGATGTCCCCCTGAACTTTGTAAATATCTGTATGACATTGTGCGTCACGCGGAGGCATGCACGATCGAATGGCCCGGATGGACGAGGCACAGCAACGTGTGGCCCGTGAGGGCTATGGCAGCATCCATTGCAAGGGGCAAAAGATTACTCATATATTCAGCAATAAAAGAATTATCTACGCCGTGCTAGGTGTAAATAAAGGTGGGGCCAACGATGTTGCATGCCTTCCGTTGTCGCGGTCTTCGACTCGTTGTTGGCGTATGGTTGTTGTAACCGCTGACATCTTCGTCACTCTGCATTGCCGTGGTCGTCCTAATTGCTCCGTCGTCGTCACAGTCGTCGTCACAGTCTTCGACTTGTTGGTGTATGGTTCTCGTGACCGCTGTCGTCTTCGTCCACTCTACGTTGCCGCAGTCGCAGTCCTAATTACTCCATTGTCGTCATTGCCTTACCGACGTCGCTGTAATGGCCTGGCCATCAGCCCGTAGTCGTTCGCGACTGGCTTTAAGGCGGGACTTGCATACCATGTTGAGTCGACGTCGCAGCGGGATCTCTTGCGGCGTCCACACTGCGTTGTGGCATTGTGGGGGCTTGCACGCTGTGTTGTGATGGCGTGGTGGCGTGGCATTGTGATGGTGTTGCAGCGCGACGTCGCGATGGGTCTTGCGCGCTGTGACGGGGTGGCAGAAGTTGCAGACGCCCATGGCGAAAGGTGTATGTGGCAACCACGGGTTTGCATGCAGTGAGATGGAGGTGGGGATTGAAATACGCACTGTACGGAGCCAAGTCCGTGTGAGTTCGTAGGCGGAGGGGATCCCGCAGGGGTTACAGGAAGGATAGGACAGAAGAGCCGAGTCCGGAGCGTTCGCGGCGGCGACAGCCGGTGCGAATGCGAACGGACGAGGGCGAGAGCGAGAGTCGATGGGCGAGGCGCGAACGAGACGAGAACGAAGCGATAGATGATGCCGTCCGAGGCGGCGAGACGAGGCAAGGTGACGACGAGATGCATTGCGATATCCTTCGAGTGCCCGCGGTAGGGCCTGACTTCCGGGATGATCACGCAGCGAGATAGAGGGGGAATAGAGGCGACTGGGCGCTAAGTATATTCAGCCAGGATAAGAGAGTTTAAATACATATAGTTATCCAAGAGAAGTAGGGGTGGAGAGGTAAGGTAAGGGAGAGAGACCGAGGCGGAACGCGAGGACAATCGAGACCGAGTCAAAGGGAGATGGGTGCGGATACGAGAAACTGAAACCTAATATCTAAGTAAAAGGAAGCGAGCACAGACAGAAGGAGGGCCGAGACGCTATGACGTACGACAAAGGGACGATGTGACCGAAGCAACGAGAACGGGTGTGGCGAGCTTGACATCTTCAAAGGAGTAGGGGAGATGGGCGATGCGACGGGAACGGGATGTCGATGGACAAAGGGGGCACGAGGCGCGGGGACGCGCGGCCTGTGTACGAGGGGCCGGGGAGTATCTTGAATGCGAGCGGCGACGGTCCATGGCGACGAGAGGCGAGGGTGAGTGAGTGCGAAGGAGATGACGAGCGAGGGAGAGAAGAGGGAAGGTGTTGAGATCAATGGCGACGAGCGACGATATGACTGATATGGCAATCCAACCATGTGATGCCGGACCGAGACCGAAAGTACCGAAAATGCGTGATTTCGGGGCCAGAGCCCGAGGGATCCTTACAGCGCGAGAGAAACAATAATAGGTCATGAATCGCTTGTTCTGAGAGAGATAAGACCACATACCACGAGCAAACCACCGAACCCACCAGATACTGAAGCGGCAGAAAAAAGACGGCAGGACAGATGCTGTACTCAAAGTGCATGTACCAGCTGTACATAGAAAGTGAACATCGGGAGCAAGCTGGCGTGGTGGGTGTGTTGTGGGGCGTAACGGGTCTTGCGTGCCAGGGTGGCAGTCGCTTGCAGTGGCGGCGAGCTTCCGTGAGGGAGGAGCCCAGGTACTACAGAGGCAAGCAAGGAGGCGAGGGACATAGTGAGAAACACAATGGAACCAAAAGGCAAAAAAACTTATCTTGATCAAGAACGGTGGCGGAAGGTGGCAGAGCGACAAGGCGGGAACCCAACGGATAAGCGGGCCGGCCGTCTAGACGCCCAAAAAGTAAATATTTTTAAGGACTTTCAGCTGACCCCCCCCCCCGGCATCGGGTCACGGAACCACGGCCCGAACCCCCCTTGGGCAGGACGTACGGCCGTGTTGAGTTGATGTTGCTGTGGGATCCTGTGCAGTGTCGACACTGCGTTGTGGCATTGTGGGGGCTTGCACGCTGTTGTGATGGCGTCGTGGCATAGCGTTGATATGCCTGGTCTCTCCCTGAGCCCTGAAAAGGCTATTTTCGCGTTTTCTACTTCCTTCCTGCATTCGCTCGCACTCACCCGCTTTTGCGCGCTTTCTAAGCGCCGCGTTCCCGCGCTTCGCCGCTTTCCCGCGCTCTATGCGCGCTCGGCTTCCCTCTCATCCCGGACATTTCCCTTCGCGTTTTAGCATTCCCCTTTCCCCTCCTTATCTAATGTACCCTCTTTCCTTAGCCTGCATCCCCCAGTATATAGGCCATGTATTTACAACTTTACAAAAAGACTTCTAATAGTAGACTTCTCCCCTCGGACTTTTGAGCTCAGTGAAGCTCTTCCCTTGCGTTCCCCAGCACGCCGCACTCGCGCGCGGCCTTAGCGACTCGAACCAGACGCGTTCCCGATCCCAGCGGCCATCCTTACGAAGTTTCGCGCCGCGCCGAAGCGTGCGCGACCGTTTCCGACCGCTTGCGACCAGCCGATACCGTTCCCCCTCCCGACATCGCCGCACTTGCGCGCGGCTCTAGCCCTTCGACACAGACGCGTCCGCGATCGCCGCGGACCCATATACGACACCTTGTGCCCCGCGGAGGCCTGCGCGACCACTCACGACGCTTCACACCCCCTAGACCCTGCGCTCATCTTAGACTGTTTCCTACCGCTTAGGGACAGTTTAGGGTATCAGCGTTGTGATAGCATCGCAGCGCGACGTCATGATGGGTCGTGCACGCTGTAACGAGGTGGCGGTAGTGGCGGACTCGCATGGCGAAAGGGCGACCACGGGCTTGCGTGCGATAAGACGGAAGTGGGGTGGTGTGGGGAGCTCCTCTTGCAAGTGTTGCGCAGCAATGCACGCAGCAAACAGGAATGCACGTTCTCACCTTAGAGTAGGTTGAGAGACTGTAACGTGGAGAGGGTGCACAAGTGAGAAAGAGAGTGAATGTCTATTCGCCTCCCTCCCCATAGGAGGGACTTTATACTCTATGGTCCTACCCTGACCATTTGCGTAAAAGTGATGAGTACAGGCGTCCACAATATCGCGTTTTTACACACGCCTGATGTAAACTACCACTTCGAGATAGTCATAGGACTTCTCTCGCATAGAGGGCGTATTGCGCCCATTGTAGTACGTATCCCAACTACCGTATTAGGCAAACATACTACCGTAATGTCGTAACTGCTATAGATAAGGTCCTTACGTACTTATCACGTTCCAACACTCCCCCTTGCTTAGTGCAGCTAATTAAAGCGCGTCTAAGCAAATAGCAGCGTCCTCACGAGCTCTGGGTAAGAGCATCGAGTGAAAGTTGCCTTAGAGTCGATTAGAAGGGTGGTGTCCAACCCGACTCTAACACGTCTCATCAAGTTGTTAATGTCAACGACATTTTCCAACTCAGACGTCCCATTATTATGTCCCCTTTAGGGACAGGACATGCGAACTTCCCTCTGGTAGTTCAATGAAAGGCTTAGAGTCATTTGTCTGTTAATTAAAGCGACATCGTACCATGTCTTTTTGAGAGTAAGGTGATTCTGTCCTGTGAGGAGACGATTGCTCATAACGCAGATGAACATAGAGAAACGTATGTTCCTCAAGAAGAAGCGGTGTACGCGAGAGTACAATAGCTCCTTCACGCTCTCCATCACGGATCTCCATCATCAGACATGGTGTGCGTGCGCGGCAGCGCACCAAACTCTAGCCCTAGCTGTTCCCTGAATTTAAGGAACTTAATACGACCCAGATTCTTAGTAAAGAGATCTGCGGGGTTTTCAGCTCCTTCAATGAAGAATAACTCTATCTTCTTTTCACGGATCACATCACTCCCCCTGAAGTTCACTTGGCATTTTTTGAATGTCCTTATAGGTCCATTCACGAATATTAGAGGTATCAGGTGACTCTAGATCTGTTGGTGAAACTGCTTTGGCGAGCAGAAGATCTAGAAATTTGACTCCCCCTTCCTGAGCTAGGCGGATCAGCAATTGCTGATCTACTTCGTCTGAATCCTGCGGATTATCACTCTGAGCACTGGAAGAATCAGATACGGCTTGTTCAGGAACATTGCCTGAAACCGTCTGATCTTGACTAGAACGCTGCTGGGAGCTACCCGGCTGTGTTTCAGTCAATTGTCGCCATGTGCGAGTCCGCGCAATGTCACGAATAATCGCTGTAGGAGGCCTATCTCCATAGACATTATCAGGACGAGTTACTGGTCTCCTTATACGCCCCGATCTCCTAGGTTCACTAGGACCAGGTACTGGAACAGGGGGTAAAGGCGGAGGTAGCTGCGATCCAGATCCTCCAGCAGAAGTGCTAGGAGGAGGTCCAGCGGCCGGCTGGGGAGCGCTTCTCCCTTTTACAATAGGAGGCTCAGGTGGTAGGTCGTCATCATCACCGGGAGCGGCGTTGTCTTTAGACTGCTCACTAGGAACTGTCTCATCTAACTGAGTTACACCACGGGGTATACTCCTAGTATTGTCCTTAGGACACCTAGGGAATAACGCTTCATCAAAGAGTGCCTTGTCTGAGTAGAACAAGGTATTAGGCGTGCGCATGAAGACATCAGCCTTCATTCCAGCTCCTCTACCAAGGTAGATCATCAGTTCGCTTTTGGGAGAAAGTTTATTCACCCGGCGAGCTTCTGGAATATGTACATATGCGCCACATCCGAATACTCTGAGATGCGATATGTCAGGGACTTCATTGTGTAATAGTTTGTAAGGAGTCTGCCATTGAAGGCGACTTATGGGGGTTCTATTATAACAATGTGCAGCGTGAAGTACTGCAAATTCCCACCAACTCTGTGGTAAGCAAGCATCAAGGCGCATAGCCTGAGCTTTGTCCATTATAGTGCGCATAAAGCGCTCAGCACGCCCATTTTGCTGTGGCGTATGTGGCGCAGACTGTAGCACTGTTATGCCGGCATCCTTAAGCTGCTTTAGGAAGGCATCCGATTTGTATTCACCGCCGGCATCTGACATCCATTCTTTAATGGTTGCGTTAAACTGATTTTTAATTAACGCAAGCCACTGCTTTAGTGCCGTAATAGCAGAGGCTTTATCCCGTAAAAGAATGATCCATGCAAAGGAAGTATAATCGTCAAAGAAGACGATAAAATACTTGTATTTATGGTATGACGGTATAGGGAAGCTTTTCAAATCGGAATGAATCCGAGAGAAAGAGGCTGTAGCCCTTGTATCGGACGGAGGATGTGAGGCAGCAGGCATTTTGCCTTGCGCGCACCCAGGACATATTACATCAGAGGAGGGAATTATAATCCCTTCTGGAAAGCCCTTAGTGTTTTCCTTAGCTCGTCTTAAAACCTCTTTGGATGGGTGTCCGAGGCGACGATGCATAAGGTCATAGTCTACATTTAGTAACGCAGACTGGTTCGCAATATGCGACTCAGTTAGAGTGGATATAGAGGCATCTAGCCAATATAGGGATTGTCCGTGGAGAAGGGGTTTACATTGGACAATTTTTTTGTTTTTACGTAGCAAGTTAATATGCTGCGAATTCCCCAAAACGCGCAAACCTTGCTGTAAGAAGACACCCATAGACAGAAGACGTATGCTTATGCGTGGAATATATAGAACCGGATATACCCGAGTAATTACGGGTTTGTCTGCGACGTAATGCTCAAGCAAGACAGAACCGGTTCCTTCAACGTATAGCATTTGTGCTGCAGTCTTAACAGGCATCCTTTCAGACTTAGCAATTGGCTTGTACTCGATAAAATCACTAAGATTATTAGTGAAGTGTGCTGAAGCTCCTGAGTCAAGGAGCCACATATTTTGTGTACGCTTTATACACTCTGCACATTGACTGAAGTACTCATTGTGCTCACACTCAAGTAAATCGAGGAGAGCGCTGCTAATATTGTACATATCAAGCGACTTCGGTACTAGTACATGCGATTCCCGTAGATATACGTATCCGTTACGTTTGCCATCCCCTAGACTTTTTGGGGGCAGGGCTAATTCTGTAACGTCATCAGCATGTGATGTGCGAAGTGAAGAAAAGACGTACTGTTCTTCATCACAAGAACCCCAATCAAGGGTGTTCTCATCCGGTCCGGTTAAAAAAGACTCCGGTGTCAGCGAACGGCCTGTGGCGGCCGGAGAGATAAGAGTGCCGAAACGGGGGTCCGTTGGCATCTCGTGATCTCGCAGCCACTGTTGATTACTGCGCCAAATAGATTCGATTCGCTCATTAGAACGAGATCGAGGAGGGAAACGGCTTTCGCCGGTAGTAGCCCACCTGACTGTTGCTTCAACAATTGAAGCAGGATTGACATAAGGAGGTGTGGGAGCGCGACTTTCTGTATCAGAAGTCATATCGCTTAATGTCAGATCCGACAAGTCAAGTTGGAGAGCATTTGACTGCTCACCAAATATCTCCGTGTCATCTAATCCGTCTATGTTCATTATCGACTGTGCGCTGCCCGAAGGCTGCTGCGACATGTCAATGTCGACTTCGGAGTCATACTCCTCATCCATGAACCGTTCAATTCGAGGACGCATGATAGCGTCAACGTCTGCGAAGCGCTGCTCGAGCGTCTTTACGGTCTGGACTGTAGCGGGTACATCCAGCCGTTCAGCGAGCGAAAGCGCTTTATTAACGGAAGGGAAGAAGCCGGGAGTCCTCTGAGGCGAGGATGATTCGACTTCTGTCCTTGTAGAGACACCAGATGACCCAATATGAGTCACCTTGTGGGAAGTAGGAGGGGCTAGTGCGGCAACGGAGGCAATATGCGAGTGCTGTGGAGCACGGGCAGGTGCCTTGCCTTTCCCTTTGCCTTTGCCTCTTCCGGATCCACGTCCTCCGCGCTGCCTAAAAGGCTGCTGCTGATTGGACGGGCCGGGAGCGCTAGACTGCTGCTGCGAACCCTGCTTGGTAAAGCGAGGGTCAGCGCGCTTCCGCTTAACGGCAGAAAGTTTCTGCACTGTATGAGCGGCCTTATGCTGTCCGCGGTTAGTCTCGGTCTCATACTGGCTTTCGACGCAAGCCGATACAGTCTCGAGCTTAAGATCTGCAACGGGGAGATTGTTGCACATAATGGGGATAAGGTGCTCCCATTTCTGGGGCAGAGCGGACATCGCAATAAGAGCCTGCAGCTGAGGCTTTATGGCAAGGGTAGTGGCGGCAGGGCCAGTACCAACAGTAACGTTCCCTAGACGAGAAAAGGCGGCGGCCATCTTCTCGAACTGGGGAGCAGGGTGCTGTGACGTATTGAAGCGAATAGAGATCGCTTCTTTGAAGTCTTTGTAGATGCGGGGCATGGACACCGCACCGTACCGGTCTTTTACGGAAGTCCAGAGCGCCTTGGAAGTAGCCCCAGTGACTGCCTGCTGAATAGCAGGGGTGAGGCGAAGGGTGAGATTACCCCTAGCCATCTCATCGCTCTTATTCCAAGCTGCTCTTTCAGCGACTTCGGCGACAGGAGGTTGGGGAATGGTGCCAGCAACGTAGCCCCAAAGCCCTTGGGACATGAAGAAGGCGGTCATCTGTTGAGACCAAGTGGCCCAGTTAGAGCCATCGAAAACGGGGACAAGCTGAGTGAGTTGAGAGGACATGGTTGTATAAATCTGTTGGCTTTTGCGAACATCAGTATTGCGTTACTATAATAACAATACTGTGTGAAACAAAAGATTGTCAATGCCAGCATCGCCTTTGGCAATACTAAGCACGACAATAGCCCAGTATTAGGCTATTTCCAACAGAATGGGTCAAAAACCCATCTTGACATTGAGAGCATCAATGCCAATAAGCCGGACGATCCTGCTCGACGTCACCCCAAGGTTAAGCTATTCGCCTTTCCAAAATTAATTGGACGCGCAATAGAGCCTTGTTTAGATAGGCGATTGGCCAAGTCTGTGTGCTCCTCAAGAGCACAATACCGGGTTGCTAGTAACCAGGGAGCCTCCCTGAGTCTAGAGCCTTCAACCGCACGAGTACCTCTTTTCAAAGGTAACAACGTGGTGGGCAGTGACCACGGGCGCAACTCTATCAAAGAGTGCGACGGCAAACCCTGTAGCAGGGCCCATAACCTGTTGCGCAGCAATGCACGCAGCAAACAGGAATGCACGTTCTCACCTTAGAGTAGGTTGAGAGACTGTAACGTGGAGAGGGTGCACAAGTGAGAAAGAGAGTGAATGTCTATTCGCCTCCCTCCCCATAGGAGGGACTTTATACTCTATGGTCCTACCCTGACCATTTGCGTAAAAGTGATGAGTACAGGCGTCCACAATATCGCGTTTTTACACACGCCTGATGTAAACTACCACTTCGAGATAGTCATAGGACTTCTCTCGCATAGAGGGCGTATTGCGCCCATTGTAGTACGTATCCCAACTACCGTATTAGGCAAACATACTACCGTAATGTCGTAACTGCTATAGATAAGGTCCTTACGTACTTATCACGTTCCAACAGCAAGTGCTGGCGAGAGCATGGCAGGCGCGTTGTGAGGCGCGATAGGTCTTGTGCGCCATGATGGGGTGGCACTGCGGCAGTGACGGCGGGCTTCCGTGAGAGGGAGGTAGCCCAGCTAATACTAGTACAGAGGTGAGGAAGGACTTGGTGAGAAATTAAACACAAAGTGAGAAGTTAAACACAAAAAAAACTTATCTTGATCATCGGGCTTCGGCCCAGCTCATCGTCAGCCGCCTCTTCCTGATGGGTGTTGCAAGAATGGTGGTGGCAGGTGTGGGAGCTAAGGGAAAGAGGCGCAAAAAAGGACGGCATAAGTGAGTTCGAACAGTGAACGAACCCAATGGATCAACGGGCCGGCCTTCCAGACACCCAAAAAGTAAATTTTTTTAACGACTTTCGGCCAACCCCCCCCCCCCCAGCATTGGGTCACGGAACCACGGTCCGGACCCCCCTTGCAGTTCATCAGTGTTTTCACACATTGCTTTTTTAGCTGGTACCAGCTGGTACCAGCTGGTACCAGCTAAAAAGGTAAGCAAGTTTCCCCTAAAATTATAAAGTTGACCAGTTGGCAGGCCATGTCAAATTTTCAACAATCTCCTCACAGAGCGATGACCAGCAAGTAGCACAAGTTCAGAAAGTCATACAAGTCCAAGTATTAGTGATATCATACATTTATCATATCATATATTAGTTATATAAATATATTATAGTCAGGTCACACCAAATCACAGTCACACCATTTATGCATAAAAATAATATATTATTTAAAATAAATACATGATATTAGTACTACTGGTAGGGAGGTGGAAGTGCAGATGGCGTGGATGGGGTCAGGGTCGTGATGGGTTGGCAGGGTGTTGCGTGCCACGTTGGGGTGACATGGCGGGTCAGTGGTGGCGGCGTCTTGGTGTGGCGGTGACTTGGCGTGTGGCGGGATGTTGCACGCCGCGTTGGGGCAACATGGTGGGTTGGCGGTGGCGGCGTCTTGGTGTGGCGGTGACTCGGCGTGTGGCAGGATGTTGCACGCCGTGTCGGGGTGGCGTGGGGGTCGGTCGCGGCTGGGGCCTTGCATGCCGCGTTGAGGCAGCGTGGTGGGGTCTTGCGCATCGTGTTGAGGCGGCATGGTGGGTCGGCGGGGTCTTGCGTGACATGGTGGGGTCTTGGCGTGTGTTGGGTCAGGGTGGCGGTGAGTCGGCGTGTTGCGCGCCATGTTGGGGTGGCGTGGGGGTCGGTGGCGACTAGGCCTTGTGTGCCGCGTCGAGGCGGCGTGGCGGGGTCTTGCGCGTTGTGTTGAGGTGATGTGGCGGGGTCTTGGCATGTGTTGGGTCAGGGTCGCGGTGAGTCGGCGGGTGGCGGGGTCTTGCGCGCCGTGTCGGGATGGCGTGGGGGCTGGTGGCAGCTGGGCCTTGCATGCCGCGTTGAGGTGGCGTGGTGGGTCGGCAGGGTCTTGGCGTGCCATGTTGGGTCGGCGAGGTGGGTTGGCGGTGGTGGGGCAGGATGGAGGGGGTTCGCGTTCTCCAGGGTGAGCGAGAAACAAAAAGAAGAAAACAAAAAAAAAACTTATCGTAATCATTTGGGCTGAAGGTCTTGCGCGCCATGTTGGGGTGGCAAGGTGGGTTGGCAGTGGCGGAGTGTCGGGGAAGGATGGAGGTGGCTCGCGTGCACGAATGGCCTGCAATGTCCAAGGTGAGCGGGAAAAGAAAAAGAAAAAAAAAAGAAAAGAACTTATCTTATATATTGGGTCAAAGGTTTTGCGTGCCGTGTTGGGGGGGCGGGTTGGCGGTGGCGGCGTGTTGCGAGCCATGTCAGGGTGGCGTGTTGGGGCGGGGACGAATGGAAGTGGCTCACGTGCACGAGGGGACAGCAATGGCCTGCAACGTTGAAGGTGAGCAGAAAGAAGAAAAAAAAGAAAAAAAAAAAAAGAACTTATCTTGTGCATTGGGCCGAAGGCCAGCTCGTCCTCAGCCACGTCCTCTATCTTGCGTAGCTGTGGGGATGGTCCATGTGGAATAACATTGTGGTGGTAAGAGAAGAACATTAAAAAAAACATGTCCATATACAGGAGGAGAAACGGGTCAACGACACACATTCCCACGCCACAGATTAAGCCTCCGCTCGACACGACGTCTCTCCACCTTGCTCCTGCCTGTGCTCCCACTTCCTCCCCTTGTCCGGCCTCCCCAGACCCACCCTTTTCAAGCCCCTCTCCCATCACTTGTGGTCAAGACATGGCAGATGACGCACTGGGCTTCATTACAGTGCAACAAGATATGTTTTCTTTTTTTTTTTCTTTTTTTTCTTCTTTCCACTCACCTTCAACATTGCAGGCCATTGCTGTCCCCTCGTCCATGTGAGCTGCTTCCATTCGTCCCCGCCCCAACACGCCACCCCGACATGGCTTGCAACACGCCGCCACTGCCAACCCACCCCCCCAACACAGCATGCAAAACCTTCGACCCAATATATAAGATAAGTTCTTTTCTTTTTTTTTTCTTTTTCTTTTCCTGCTCACCTTGGACGTTGCAGGCCATTCGTGCATGCGAGCCACCTCCATCCTGCCCCAACACCCCGCCACCGCCAACCCACCTTGCCGCCCCAACACAGCACGCAAGACCTTCAGCCCAAATGATTACGATAAGTTTTTTTTTTGTTTTCTTCTTTTTGTTTCTCGCTCACCCTGGAGAACGCGAACCCCCTCCATCCTGCCCCGCCACCGCCAACCCACCTCACCGACCCAACATGGCACACCAAGACCCCGCCGACCCTGCCACGCCACCTCAACATGGCACGCAAGGCCCAGCCGCCACTGGCCCCCACGCCATCCCGACACGGCGCGCAAGACCCCGCCACCCGCCGACTCACCGTGACCCTGACCCAACACACACCAAGACCCTGCCACGTCACCTCAACACGACGCGCAAGACCCCGCCATGCCACCTCGACATGGCACGCAAGGCCTAGTTGCCACCGACCCCCACGCCACCCCAACACGGCGCGCAACACGCCGACTCACCGCCACCCCGACCCAACACACGCCAAGACCCCGCCACGTCGCGCAAGACCCCGCCGACCCACCACACCGCCTCAACACGACGCACAAGACCCCGCCACACCGCCTCAATGTGGCACGCAAGGCCTAGTCACCACCCCGACATGGCGCGCAACACGCCAACTCACCGCCACCCCGACCCGACACATGCCAATACCCTGCCACGTCACGCCATGTCGCACAAGACCCCGCCGACCTGCCACACCTCAACACGGCATGCAAGGCAGCCACCACCAACCCCCACGACACGGTGTGCATGACCGCGCCACCCATCGACTCACCACCACCCCAACGGGTACTCAATACTTATAATGTACATATTTTAGCATTTGTTTTTTGTATTGTAGTAATTGAAATATATATTTTTCATCTATCAAAAAGTGGGAACTGATTACAATTATTATATCACCTTTTAAATGGTTATAATATCATTATAAATAGCTTATTTTTTCTGACATATTATTTTATTTTAGCAATAAAAAAGATATTAAAAAATAGTGCAATGTTATGTTCAACTTGCCAACTTGTCCAACTGGCACCACTTTCCTGCTGGTGCACCAGCAGAAAGTTGGGAAATCCCTGCCAGTAACATGTGTTCTTACTGATGTTGAATGTTGAAAATAGGGTTGCCGCGGTCTGGTGCGGTCCGGTTCGGAGACCCTTTTTTCCAAACCCTGAACTGGACCCGGGTCCGGTTCAGGCCCTCAGGCTGAACCTCTCACCTCTCAGAGGTCCGGTGCGGTCCAGGTCTGGTTCAGGGCTCAGGCGTGGCCAAACCCTGAACTGCACACAAAAATTCTTTAAAATTCTTTAAAATTCAAAAAAAAATTACAGAAGTCCTACAGCTATCTACCTGCACCCGTACCCGCACCCGCATGAAACCCATAGGCAGAGAATGTGTGCATGTGTGTGCGTGTATATGTGTGAGTGTGTACAAGTTGGGAGAGATGATGGAAGCGGTGGCGTGCCGGTGAGTGGTGCGAGCCTTGCCATGTGGTGGCGATCCGATGTCGTTGTTGTTGCAAGTAAGATAACTTATCTATGAGTTGCTTACCAGTACAGGAGTGTTCACATACCGTCACTGTGCCTGCTCCGCACCTTTGTTGTTATCATCATCGCTGCACCGTCTCGCCACCGCTGCCGCCACCAGGGACGTTGTTGTATTGTCCTACCGTCGTCAATGTCGTGATACCACCTAGTAGACGTCGTTGCCGTCGTCTTGGCCATCATAGCTTTGATGTTGTTGTTACGTGCCTTGCTGTTATCGCCTTGACGTCGTCGCGCTGCCTCTCTATCATCGCTTGTGGACCGTATGGGTGCAAGGGCTTGTTGTGGCTGCGTCATGTCGTCATTGTTATGGGCGTGTGGATGTGGAGATGGCAGTGACGTGGTTAGGGGACCATGTGGGCAGTGGCTTTGGTGGTGATGTCAACGATGATGGCACTGTCAGTGATGTCTTGAAAAAATCTGTGGGAGACGCATGCAGGCTTGTATAAGGGCATTAATGACTAGTCAGTGGGGATGCAAACAGCGGACAGGTTCGGACTTACAGCTGCTCGATAATGTGTCTATGGCAGCGGTGGTTGTGGGAATTGGCAGTGACGTTGTCTCTATGCAGTGGATGATTGTGGTCATGCCATAGTGGTTATGTGGCAGTGGGAGAGCCTGCGACCAATATCAGAACAATTCTGGGATGCATGAATAATAAAATATGTATGTTTTTTTCTCCCATTCCGGGCCTGCACGTTGGAGAAGTAGCATCCAAGGTCTGTAATAGGGAGAATAGGTGTACAGCGGGTGGGTTCAGAACATGGAGGGGGCGGTGGTTCAGTGAGGGAAATGCAGGGAACAGAAGGGTTGTCGGGGGTTGTTGTTATTGCAAGCGAACGTGGGAAGCTTTCCCACGTTCGGTCCAATCAACGAGCTCCATCGAGATGACCGAGATGATCGAACAGTGCATGTGATCAATTCTGTGGTGTGGAAGCTTAAGGGGGAGCGGCGTGGAGCGGCGCAAGTCATCGTGCGGGCCTCCGCACGGGACAAGAAGTCGTACATGTGGTCGTTGTAGCCATGGACGCATTGGGTTCGACTTGATAAGGCCGCGCGCGAGTGCGGCGAGCTCGGGGACAGAAACGGTGAACTGTACAGGGCCCTACTGAGTCGGGTGATTGCAGGGGATCGGAAGCGCATGTGCATACTTCTGCATGCCACGTAATTTTGTAGAGGTGGTCTCCGCAGTCAGGGACGTGTCAGGTTTGAGTCTCTAAGGCCGCGCACAAGTGCGGCGAGCTCGGGAACAGACACAGTGAACCGCACGGGGTCCTACTGAGTCAGGTGATTGCAGGGGATAGGAAGCGCACGCACATGCTTCTGCGTTGAACGTGCTCAAAAGCGCGTGCGTGAGAAATCATGGGCAGAGGGTGGTTAGAGAGGAAGGGAGGTAAGAGGAAAAGCCTGGGTCCAAGACGAAGACAAAGCACTAGATCGAGCGAGACGAAAACAAGGTTGCTTTCCCAGACCACGGGAGCAAGGCGAAACCGGAACGTGTACGAAACGATCGTTACACGCGCGGATTCGGTCAGGATGGAAGAGAGAAAGACAAGATCAAGGAGGTAGGGAGCAAGCGTGCGGGAGAGGGGTAAAGTTGAAGATGGTGTGGGAAGACGGGATTGGCGAAGTTCGGGATTGATGCGAGGTTGAACGAGTTGGAAGCGTATGGGAGGGGATAACGACAAGTTGAGAGGGATGAAGGGAAAGGGGACTCCGAAAACGCGCGAGGGCGATAGCGCGAAGTCGACGAGATTGATAGGGCAGGAAAACAAGGCACCAGAGCTCTCCGCGAAAGTCGTTAAGACGATCGCGAGGGGAAGAGAACCTAGAAAGGAACAGCTAAGAGTCAGTAGATAAAGTCGCGAATAAAAGATGAGATGTAGCGTTTACCACGAACGCTTGCCTGACTTAGGCTTCGGAGTGGGTGGCGATCCTCTTGACGACGTAGTTGCGATTGATTCTAGCTTGGGGAAAGTCGACTGGGTGTACTTGTAGGGCTCCGTTGTTGTCTTCGTAGCCGTGTAGATCGTCTCCTAAGGGTAGCGATGGAGGGGGTGCGATGACTATACGAAGGTCTTCCCAGGTGTCGTGGTCGACGACGTAGAGATGAGTATAAGGTGAAGCTACGCGAGGGTTGATATAGAGATAGACGCGATGACAGACGCTGCCGACGGGATAGTTGTCCACTGGATAGGCTGAGTCACGAGGGATCCCTTGGTCTAGAGGGATATGTCGGACAACTCACTTCAAGGGGGAGGACCCTATAGAGCGGGAGACTAGTAGTGGTATTGGAAGAAGACCAAGATGCCGTTCTTGGTCTTCGCAGTACTCTACTTATACAGATACGCGCGGGCTTTCAAGCGCCGCTTCGAGAAGTACTAGCCAGTAGCGTAAGTAGAGCGAACCCTAGTACAGCTATCCTAGTATGAGTCACATCGAGTCATGATCCGATCCGTTATCGTACACAATCACATGCGCCGGAGCTTACCCGGCTGACTGATCCAACAAGTCCATGACGATATACTGCTGACGCGGTGTCATACCCTTGACGTCAGTGTCCACTTCCGAGCCGAACGTAACATCACCCCCTTTTCAGGATCGGGCCCCAGACCGACCACGCATGATCTCCTCCCTGAGCATGGCAATGCGCTGTCCTTCCTCCACTCCTGGACGGTAAGAGTCGCGCTCGTCCTCGATGCGCTTGATGGCGTTGGCGCGCTGTAAGCGGAGCACGCACTGACGGCGCATGCTTCCAAGCTTGTCCAGCTCGGCGATCTTCTTCTTCAACTCCTCCTCCTTGGCTTCGTAGCCCGCTTGCAGGCACCGGTATCGGTGTACCTCGGCCGTGACTGTCAGGTCGTTCATGGCCATACAGGCCTGGTCGACCGACTGGCGGTAAGAGCTGTTCTGGTCTAGAAAGACCAGGTCGTCGTTGGTGTAGGTGGGAGAGGGTTCGTCGTATTGGGGTTCGGCATGTACCGACTTGCCGTACTGCTGGTCGCTGCCTCGTCGGTACGCGAGGACAAAGGGGTCCGCCGTAAAGATGAGCTGCATATACCGAGCTGGGTGCAGTTGCCCTTGAGCGTCGCGTATCTGGAAGGGGATGAAGTGAACTCCCCTGTTGTGCTTGAATCCGCTCGGTGGCGGTGTTTCCACCCTCTGTCGGGAAACTGGACTGTGTTCCTCTGCACGGAAGAGGCGCCTTTGTGTGGATTGTTGACTCGGCGGCAAGACCATCGGCTCTCCGTCTGTGGAGCATAGCGGCGGGGTTTCGTCGTGAGTAGTGGTGAGGTGAGTCCCATACGTAAGGTGCTCGTTGAGAGGACAATGCTCCTCCGACAGGTACCGGTCGTATGCTCGATCTTCTTGTATTTGAGTCGGGTCTTGACGGGACGGAGGTTGGGTCGGAACATAGCCTTGCGGAGACGAGCTGCGTGTGCTGACTGCTGTAGGTGTTGGCGAAGGAAGAAGGGATGGAACGGGGGTGATTGGACGATTGGGGCTTGGTTGAATGGGCTCGGGAAGCGACATGGGTGACGGTGGCGCGTTCTGGATGATGACAGTGGGCTGGACTGAGATGGGGAGTAGGTCGTCGAGGACATAGTGGACTTGGACTGGGGAGTGGGACATGAGTAGATGGGAGTGTGTGAGTGGGAGATGGGGACGTCTCTTGGGAATGCCCCGTGCTTATATGCACTTCTCTGGCGGGGTTTGAACGTTTGAACTCCCGAATGGCTTCATCAGCGAAGACGTCATCCTTCGAGACCCATTGATTATCGGAATCAGGGTATCCGCGCCACTTGACCAAATACTGCAGTTTCTTTGTTCTGCCGAAACGCCGAGAGTCTAGAATCTTCTCGACTTCGTATTCTTCTTCGCCATCAATCAGATCTGGCGGTGGGCGCTGATAGTTGGGTCCATGTGTGGGAGTTTCGCGATAAGGAGTCAGAAGGTCCGTGTGGAACACTGGATGGATGCTCCACTGCGTGGGAAGTTCTAAGCGATAGTTGACTGCGGACATCACCTGAGTGACCTTGAACGGGCCATGTCTCCTGGGCGCAAGCTTTGTGGTTGGCTGGTTGGTACGTAGGTGGCGTCCCTCGAGCCACACGAGGTCTCCTATCTGGTATTTGGGCGTATCTTTGTGTTTGATCCACCCCTGCTGCGCTTTGATCATCAGTTCCTGGGCGCGTGTTCTAGCCTCTTGGAACTGTTTGATGCGGAGTGCTACCTGTGGTATAGGGGATGGGCGATCGGTCCAATCAGCGCGGGGGTTGTAACCCATAAGGATATTGAAGGGGGACTCCCTGGTGGATTCGTTGGGCCAATTGTTGTGCGTGAATTCCGCCATGGGCAGGTAGTGTGTCCAATCGTCCTGTCTTTCGTTGACCCAGAATCGTAGGTATTGTTCTAGCCACTGGTTGGTGCGTTCTGACTGTCCGTCCATTCGCGGGTGATAGGCCGTGGATATGTTCTGTTCGATGCCCAGGATTTTGCACAGTTCGCGTGTGAATTTTGACGCGAATCGGGGGTCTCGGTCACTGATAATGCGCGCCGGTAGTCCGAATCTAGTGAAGACATGTTTCACGTACAGGGCCGCAGTTCCTTCTGCGCTTATCTCTTCAAGGCACGGGATGAATATTGCCGCTTTGGAGCAGTCGTGGTCCGTTACTGTCAGTATGGAGTCGCAGCCGTTCGCTTGTGGCAGCTTGGTAATGAAGTCCAGGGCTATGGTTTCGAATGGCATTGCCTCCTTTCTGGGGAAGATGGGTTGGAGTGGCGCGCGCGTGGGTCGGTTATTGACCTTGATCCGTTGACAATCGGCGCATCCTTTGACGTAGTCCTGTGTTTCTTGTCTAAGGCCTGGCCACCAATAGTATCGTTCCACCATTTTGATTGTCCGGTTGATTCCGGGGTGGCCGTGGATCGGTGGGTCGTGGTGTGCTCGTATGATGCGCTGTCGTTCATGTGCGTCTCCTGTGACTACGCGTCGTCCATCTTTGTACCACGTGTTCTCGATTTTCTTTAGTTTGTGGGGGTCTACCCATCGCTTTACCATGGTTTCGTCTTGGGTGTATACCGGGTTAGTGGGTTCCATTTCCGTGACGTTGATGGTGTGTTGCGTTCGTATTGGGTCGTCCGTTGTGTCGACTTCGGTGGCTCTGACGAACACGTGATCTGGGAGTACCGTGACTTGTTCATTGTCGTGTTCTCCTTGGTCATAGTCTGGTCGTCTTGATAGTGCGTCTGCGCGTCCGTTGGCTGTCCCTTTGATGTGGTGAATCTCTATGTCATATTCGGCGAGTTCGAGTACTTCCCTGGCTACTCGTCGGCTAATTTTCTGGGGGGATCTCCAATACTGCAAGTTCATGTGGTCGGAAAAGACCTTGATTTTGTGTGGTGATCCGGCGAGGTATTGCCTCCAGTTTCGTAGTGCTTTTACGATGGCTAGGAGTTCCAGGTCGTAGATGTCGTAGTTCCTTTCTGCTGCGTTGAGGGTGTTTGAGTAGAACGCGATTGGGTGTCGTTTGTTGTCCGGTCCTTTCTGAAGGAGTACTGCTCCTACTGCGTATCCCGATGCGTCAACCTCTAGTTCGAACTGCTTGTCTAGTTCCGGGTGTTTGAGTACGGGTTCTTCGGTCACTAGTGCTTTGAGCTTGTCAAATGCCTGTTGTTGTTCCGTTCCCCATTGCCAGTCGGTGTCTTTGCGCGTGAGTTTGTTGAGGGGTCGTGCGTGTGTGGCAAAATTTCGGATGAAAGCGCGATAGAAGTTGCAGAAGCCTAGGAATGATCGCACCTGTTTGACAGTTTTTGGGACGGGCCAGTCTGTTATGCCGGAAATTTTGACGGGGTCCATGCGAATCACCCCCTTTTCAATGATTACCCCCAGGTAATCGAGGGAAGGAGAGTGGAAGGTGCATTTTTCGAGTTTGAGGTAGAGGTCGTGTTGTTCCAGTAGGTCTAAGATGTCGTGTACTGCTTCGGCGTGCGCTTGTTCCGTGGTCGATGTTGCGATGCCGATGTCGTCCATGTAGACTCGAATGATTGTTCCTTTCTTCTCGTGGTAGTCGATAAGTGGTTGGCATATGGCGTTCATCATTTCCTGGAAAGTGGATGGGGAGTTGGTCATGCCGAAGTACATTACTACTGGTTCAAAGAAGCCATATTTAGTTTTGAACGCTGCCTTGTATTGGTCGCCGTCTTTGACTAGGATGTTGTTGTAGCCCTGCCGAACGTCGAATTTGGAGAATATCCACCCCGAGCTGAGACTTGCAATGAGTTCCGGTATGAGGGGGAGTGGGTACTGGTTGCGTATGGTCCATTTGTTGAGCGTCCTGTAGTCCTGCACCGGGCGTAGTTTTCCGTCCTTCTTTTTCACGAAGAAGAATGGGGATGCGTACGGGGATTTAGAGTGGCGTATATATCCTTTTGCCAGTTGTTCGTCCAGGAATTCTCGTAGTGCTTTGTCTTCTGCCTGGTTTACAGGGTATACCTTGCAGTCGAATGAGTCGGGTGCCTCTGGTTTGAGTTCGATAGCGTGGTCCCATGGTCTGGAAGGTGGAAGGCGTTGGGATTCTTCCTCGCTGAATACTTTGGCGTGCCTTTTGTATTCTTCGGGTATCTCCTTTTTCTCCGTGTATTGTTGTGCCGCTATTGCCATGTCCGTTGCCGTTGTTCGCAGATGTGCCGGTAGAGATTGTTCTTCTAGTTCGTGGAGGGCTCGTAGTTTGTTTTCCTCCTCGATTTCCGTTATAAGTCGTCGGAGTTCTGTGAGTCCAAATGGTTTGAGTGGGTTGGTGGTGCGGATGACGATGGGGTATTGTTTGGTGTCGAGGGTGGCTGTTGCCCATTGGATTCTGGGTTGAAAGGCTGCGAGCCATGGGTACCCTAGTATAAGATCTTCTCCTCCCACATTGGTGACTAGGAAGCGGATGTCCTTGAGCTTTCCGTCAGTTTGTACGTTAAGGTCGACACAGTGGGTGATTTTCCCTCCTTTGTTATGTGTCCCGTCTATATTCCAGATGTTGCGAGGACGCTCTAGTATTTTGGTTCCTAGATGCATCCGTTTGACGAAGTCCGGATGTATGAAGTTGTCGGTGGCTCCGGAGTCCACCAGTGCTTTTCTTTCGGCCATGAAGTTACTCGTGCGGATTGAAACTGGAACATGCATAGATCGATAGCGTGTTATGAACGACGAGTTACAATTGACTGCCCTCACCCAGGCCGTTGGGTTCAGGCGCTTGGAAAATCCTGGCTTCCTGCCATATTTCTAGCGAACATTTCTCTTCCCTCCTCTGGGAGTTCCGCGATTCTCCCCATGATATCCTCCACCTGTTGTGCCGATGTGGTGCCGCGATTGACTTGCACCGGTTCATCGAGGTCGATGAGGGGTTCCCCTGCGACGCTTTGTGGAGCGGTGGGTATTTCCTCGATGTATGCGCTTCTGCCTTGAGGAGGTCCTTGACGTACTTGGCGTGGTTGCTGGCATTCTCGTGAGAAGTGACCCTTCTTTCCGCAGTTATAACATGTTACGTCCCTTGTGTTGAAGACGCCTCGTCCTCCTCTTCCTCTTGCGAGGAATCCTCCTCTAGGGGGGAAGGGGGGTCTTCCTTGCGTGTAGTTCCTCCATTCTTGAGGATTGTTTGGGTTTGCTTCTTCCGATCCTGCGACTCTAGCGCGGATTCGTCCTGGTGTGGTGTCCATGGCGTCAGGATGGTTGCGGTATTGCTGCCACCCTTGGTTTTGTCTTTGGGGTGGTTGGAACCTTGCAGGTTGCTGCTGTTGTTGCTTGGGGCGTTGCGTTAGCTGTCTTCCGAATCCATCCACTCGTGCCTTCATGTGGAGGTATCGTTTCTGCTGCTCGATTAGAGCGTTCTTCCACTGGTGATAGGTTACTGGACTGTGGAATTGGTATGCATTGTGGTATAGGTCGAGGGGTACGCCTCTGGTGAACTTGTCGAGTACCAGGGGGTCGTCCAGGCGGTAGTCAGCCTGTCGAACAAGCTTTTCGAATGCGGTTACGTAGCTGTCAATATCTCCTCCCGTCATTTTGAATCCTTTGTCCAGCTCTAGTCTAGCTCGTTCTTGTTCCATGTTGTCTCGGAACTGGCGTTTGAAGGCAAGCTCTACTGCGCTCCATACCCATGGGTCAGTTCTGTCTGGCCTTGTTTCGATCCACCTCTGGGTTTCTGAGGTCCATTCGTCGACGAGGGGGCCTTGGATGTAGGTGAGGAACATCATTGCTTTGATGTAGGGACTTTGCAGGCTTCGGTTGGCTATGTTTACTTGTGCGAACCGATTCCATTGGGATAGGAATGCTTGTGCTTTGTCTCGGTCGCCCGTAAATATGGGTGGCTCTTTGCCGATGAATCTGTCAGTGAGATGGGGAATATCTGCAAATCCGGGGTGTGGGACGCCTGCTGTGCCGTCTCCTCCTCCGTCGTCTCCGTTTCCGCCATCTCCTCCTCCTGGGTTGTCCGCTGGGTCCCCTCCTGGTGGGTTCCCTTCTGGTTGTCGTGGTTGGTCTTGTGGGGTGAAGAGGGCTGTTCGAATCTGGGTCGGTGCTTGGGTGATTGTGGACGTCATAACTGGGATAGACTTAGCGATGTTTTCCAGTGCTAGTTCCTCTGCTTCGTCTTTGTAAATGTGGATATCCTCGGGGTTACTCGCGAGTGATGGTGATGGTGCTGGCGTCTTTGGTGTGGGGGATCGTGCTGGTTCCTCGTATTGTCCGTCGATAAGGCCCCACTGGTCTCTGGTGACTACGTTGCTGGCTAAGATGTTGAGGCGGAGTCCTTCTCCTGCGGGTCGGAGTACTTTGTATTTGTTGTGGAGGTCGTCCCAGCGGATTTCCGTCCAACAGGTGTTCTCGAAGTTGAATTCTACGGGGATGATGTGTCGGTTGCCTGCTCGGTCAAAATAATCGGTGACGTAGCCTGGTATCTCTGCGTCGTCTTTCCAAAATGCGGCTTCAAGATATCTCTTTGGTACGTTGCGTTCTCCTCGCCTGTCGATGTGATATGGTCTAAATGGGACCCAGTAGTCCTTGGTTGTCTTGGTAGGATTGGCCACGGTTGGGATCTTGGTCTTAATGTAGCGTTTACCACGAACGCTTGCCTGACTTAGGCTTCGGAGTGGGTGGCGATCCTCTTGACGACGTAGTTGCGATTGATTCTAGCTTGGGGAAAGTCGACTGGGTGTACTTGTAGGGCTCCGTTGTTGTCTTCGTAGCCGTGTAGATCGTCTCCTAAGGGTAGCGATGGAGGGGGTGCGATGACTATACGAAGGTCTTCCCAGGTGTCGTGGTCGACGACGTAGAGATGAGTATAAGGTGAAGCTACGCGAGGGTTGATATAGAGATAGACGCGATGACAGACGCTGCCGACGGGATAGTTGTCCACTGGATAGGCTGAGTCACGAGGGATCCCTTGGTCTAGAGGGATATGTCGGACAACTCACTTCAAGGGGGAGGACCCTATAGAGCGGGAGACTAGTAGTGGTATTGGAAGAAGACCAAGATGCCGTTCTTGGTCTTCGCAGTACTCTACTTATACAGATACGCGCGGGCTTTCAAGCGCCGCTTCGAGAAGTACTAGCCAGTAGCGTAAGTAGAGCGAACCCTAGTACAGCTATCCTAGTATGAGTCACATCGAGTCATGATCCGATCCGTTATCGTACACAATCACATGCGCCGGAGCTTACCCGGCTGACTGATCCAACAAGTCCATGACGATATACTGCTGACGCGGTGTCATACCCTTGACGTCAGTGTCCACTTCCGAGCCGAACGTAACATGAGAGTCGATCTTGAGGCAGAGAAAGAGGGAGTGCGAGGAGAACGACGGATCGGGTGCCCTTATACTTAGGCCGAACCTCAAGAGTTGTTTGAATCACACAGGAAGAAGAGAAAACGAGAGATAGACGGGGGAATCGACCATGCATTGACAACGCGAACACGACAACCTTTATACAGACGATCAGTACCTAAGGCAAACGCAATCCGAAATCGTTGAAGTCGAAACTTGTGAGAGACAAAATGTAAGGAGGGGGAAAGGTGAACGAGGAGTCGTAGGTAGGAGGGAGTCCGAGGGGTGAAAACACGAGGCAAACGCGAGGCAAGAAACACGAGTCACAAGTAAAGTAGGGTGTTCGGTGGGCAAGGGCGCATGGCCGAACGACAGCGCCGGAGATATTGACGACGCACACTACGAGTACAAAGGATGGTCAGAAAGAAGTAAGTAATATCAAGAGAAAACTGGGGCGCACCTGTGCCCGAGACAGAGAGCGCGAACTAATTCGATCCGGGAAGAGAACGAGGCTTGAGGCACGACAACGCGAAGTCGATCGGCCAAGGGTGAAGACGTGGTTGAAGCGATAGAGGCAGAGAGAATAATGAAGGAATGAGGGGTGAAGGACGCATGGCGAGCTTGAGGCAGTCGGCGTCGCAGTTCGAGATGGGATTAAACCAACACTGGTAAGGCGTGGTGATCGAAAGACGTCCGACGGAGGCGGGAGAGACGGGAATACGATGAGGCAAGGAACGACGGCGAGATGGTGGAGAGAAAGAGAGATGGAGCGAGGCGAGACGAAGAGAATAAGGACGAGTAGGTGAGTTGGTGGCGATGGCCGAGATAAGGCGTGACGGGTGACGACTCAGCGGGAACTGAAGTGGGTGGAAATGGCCGGTTTCAGGCTCAAGGGCCGAGCTACCGTTACAGCGTGCCACGTAATTTTGTAGAGGCGGTCGTCGCAGTCGAGGACGCGTCGGGTTTGAGTCGCTAAGCCCGCCCGTGAGTGCGGAGCTCTTGGGAGCACAACGGAAGCCCAGGGAGTGCAGGCGAATCAGTAGGGTTGTTCAGAGGGACTTGACGGCTTGTGGCCGAACGATGGACATGGGTGTAGAAAGAGTTCACGCCTAGACAGGAGGAGATCAATTGGATACGAGCATGACAGCCTTAATGTAATGCCACCACAGGGGCGTTAAGTACGACGTGTACTTCGTAAGTCAATCGGGATCGGAAAGGCGTGAGTCCGTTAAGACTCAGTTTGGTGGTGAACAAGTACCACTAGGTCTCCCTGGGACACTAGGGTAATAGCGGAAAGCGAGGCTCAAGCGCAAAGGCGAGCTAAAGCAGGGACTCAAGCGTAGAGGCAAGTCGAACAAGGGTCGTGAGACAAAGGCAATGTGGTATTACACAAGAAGTCAAGTCTACCGTACAAGCTAGGTAAGGCATGACTTATATACTGGTACAGGGTGTTTGTAGACTACAAACACATGGCGCGATTCTAGGATACAGGCCCTAGCGAGCTAATTGAGTAATGTGAAAGGAGAATCCGTAAATGGAACGAGCAAATTCCGCGGGGGCACGCGGAAGTCAGATGGCATCGGTGGACTCTAAAAGTCGTAAAATCGGCCATCGTAATGGTCAGGCGGTGGGTGCGAGATAGAAGCCGAAGATAGAGAAGAGGCGGATCATGGGTAAAAGTACACGCGAACACGAGGCAACATAGGAAAGGAACAAAGGAAAGGGAAGATTGCAGTCCAAGTTCGTAACACTTAAACACATGAGTCAGTACCTAAGATCAGATATGATTCCAAACGACCAAGTTAAAGTTGTGAGGAATAAAGTCCAGGGGAAAGGTAAACAAAAGGTTATGTGTAGAAGGGAAGCGGGAAGTCGACAAACGAAAACTTGGACGCGGGGTTGATGCAAGGCAGAAAACATGAGCTGTAAGTAAAATGAGGGTTGGTGAGCGGTAAGGCACGGGCAAACAACAACAGCAGCGATGGTGATGACAAGGTGCACTACGAATTCAAGAAGATCAGAAAGTTAAAATTAAAAAGAAAGACGGGCGCACCTATGCTCGAGACAGAGCACATGACCCACAAAAAGGCATTGTTCAGGGAGACAATGTTGTGATGTCAGTTGGCTGAGGATGACAACATGCCAGTAGGCGATGTGGCAAAGATGGCAACAGGAATGAGATGAGGCAACAGGAAACTACATGAGCGAAGACGAGTGTTGGTGGTGGTTCGGGGTGCAGTCCGGTCCAGACCGGGTTCACATCAACCTTGTCAATGGTGAACCCTGAACCAGACCCAGATGCCGGGCTCTGAACCGCACCCCGGACTGAACCGAACCCGGAGTGCGGTCCGGTGCAGTTCAGGTCCGAACCCCATTTTGGACCGGACCCCGGCATCCCTAGTTGAAAATCACGAATCCTGTCTGAGGGACAGGGCTTGTGATGGCCAAGCAGTACTTTCTGGACCCTGCTCCAGGGTCAGACACCGGCTCTCTATGAGTGAGGGCTGACTAAGTGCTGATTATCTAAACGCTTTGCAAGCTTCACGGTGACTTTTGACTTCAACTTCAAACTTTCTTTGTGTCTTGCCACGTCACCGCTTCTGCCCCTGCTGTCATCACCACTATTTACTGACTTCAACTTCAACTTTCTGTACCACAGTATCCTGCCCACTACACTGCTACTACTATTACCAGCCCTCCTGTGCATGCAACAAGCCTGTTCCTTTACCATTACAATATATCACCACCAACACTCCACCCTCCCCCCGATGTCAGCGCCTAAATTGTGTGTTCCACCTGGCACCCACACTTTTGACCTGGTGCCTGGGAAGTCATTAGTCTGTACTAGGTAGAATCACGAATATAATCTCATTGTTTTTCTCAATGTGCGTGGATGCCTGTGCCGTGGATACAGCTGGTCAACAGCTGGGCGAAAAAAGAAACCATGGCAGATTCAGCACTGTTTTGAAGGCTCCCTCCAGGGCTGGCACAGGGTCTGGGTTTCAGTGCTGGTGCGACCCCCTCTCGACTGGCACCCGAATGAGCCTAAACTGGGGTCGTGCGGACAATGGGTACCCGAACCCTCAAACAGGGTCAGGCACGTTTGGCAGTGTACGGGACAGTTTTCGATTTTGGTAAGCACCTAAAACTTTAATTTTAATTTATTGATGACTCACTCGCCGCTTCTGTGCATTCTCTGGATCGGGAGTGCAAGCAGGGCCTGCTCCGGCCGCGGCGGAATACTATGTGGTTTCACAAGTATGTGTCGTCCCGTTCATGTCCAGCTCGGGTTTTTTGAATCGTATTAATACCATAGGAACACCTGCAGTTCTGCTCCCACCTCCTTGCCTACCTCGATCCACGGTATAAGATCCACATCCATTTTTTCAGTGCTCTTGTCTCTGCACCTCTAGCTTTGACCCTCGGCGGCCCTCTAATCATGCGCTATTCCCAGCTCTCTGTCCTCTCTGTCCTCGTCGATATGCCCTTCGCCAACTTCGCATCACCTCTCTCATCACCCTGGCATGACATTCATGTCAAGCACACCTGGAATTCCATCCCATCAAACTGGGAGACTCTCGGCCACCCTCCCAATGGCACCACCATCGACCTCCACGTTGCGCTCAAGCCCCACAACGAGAATGCATTGAGGGATGCGCTCTACAAGGTCAGCGATCCAAGAAGTCCAAAGCACGTCCTTTCCAACGTTCCTCCGCGCACGATGTACTTACATGTGCTGCTGCTCCGTTGCAGATATGGTGCACATCTCTCGAAGGAGCAGGTCGCTCAGCTCGTTGCGCCGCACCCAAATGCCCTCGGTCTAATCAAATCCTGGCTTGGACACTACGCCGTGCCGTCCTCGTCGATCTCGACTACACACGGCGACAGCTGGCTGAAGCTGGCGGGCATTCCCGTGTCGAAAGCTAATGAACTACTCGGAGCGTCATACCAGGTGTACCGGCGCATAGGGACGAATGACAGCAGTATTCTCCGCACGGTCGGCTATGGACTCCCCTCGGTGCTGCATGCGCACGTGCAAACCGTCATTCCAACGACGTACTTCACCTCCACGGATACTCTGCGGCAGGTTCCGCGGAGGCGCACCGTCGGTGCAACTGAAGATGTGTCATCGAGAGAGCTCGTGACGGTGCTACCGAGCCGCGATGACGATGACGGAGTCCAGCCGTCGGACCTGCGCTGGATGTACGGGACGGCCGAATATGTGCCGGCGGCAATGGACCGGAATCTGGTCGGGATTACGGGCCAGCTCAATGATTACCCCAGCCCGGAGGATTTAAGGGCGTTCATGACTGAATGTCGTATGGACGCGGAAGACGCGACGTACGAGGTCGTCCTGATCAACGGTGGCGGTTACGACCCGAGTCATCCCGCCTCCGAGGCGAACCTCGGCATGCAGTACTCACAGGCCATAGCGTACCCGACCCCGCACAGATTCTACAGCATCGGCGGCGAGATGTATATGTCCAACAACAAACCATTGGCGGACGACGTGTGGCTTGCGTGGCTCGTCTACATGCTCAGCCAGACGAACGTCCCACAGACGATCAGTACTCCTTACGGTGACACCGAGAACGCTCTCCCGCTGGAGTATACAACGACCTTGTGCAACCTGTTCGCCGAACTGGGTCTGCGTGGCGCCAGCGTCATCTTTGCGAGTGGTAACGATGGCGTCGGCGGAGGAAATTGCCTCGCCGACGATGGCTCCGGAAGAGTCGAGTTCATCCCCTCGTTCCCTGCGTCCTGTATGTGTGGCGCTGTATTTCTCCTCAGAGGCAGTATGCTAGCGAAGGCGCAGCTCGTTCACCATCGCTGCGGTTTGCAGGTCCCTATGTGACTAGCGTCGGCGGCACGACGGGCTACCCCGAGGTGGCGGCTCCCCTCTCTGGAGGCGGGTTCTCGAACCATTTTCCTCGGCCGGTCTACCAGAACGATGTTGTTCCCCCCTTCTTGCAGCAGCTCGGCAGCCAATATCACGGCTCTTATAAGTGCGCTTTCTGCCACGGCCTGATGCGTCCTATTCTGACCTTGTAATTTTGGTGGTTTGTGCAGCGCGGAGGGCCGTGGTATCCCCGACATCTCCGCGCAGGCGCTCAAATACTTTATTATTGTAGACGACGAGGGTTTTTTCACAGATGGCACAAGCTGCTCTGCACCTGTACGTTTTTCCTGCTCCTTCTGCTCTACCTCAAGTCACCCATCTGACTACTAACGTATAGACCGTGGCGGGCATAATATCACTGCTTAACGACCACCAGCTTTCAAAAGGTAGGAACCCGCTCGGCTTTCTCAATCCCTGGCTGTACGGCATCGGTATCGATGGCCTGAACGACATCACATCTGGGTCTAACCCGGGTTGCGACACTGACGGATTCACGACCATCGTTGGATGGGATCCTGTTCGTCCCGCGAGGCCTGTCCTTTCTTCACATTCGACGTTTGACTGATGCTCCTGCTCTCTAGGTGACAGGTCTCGGGACGCCAGACTTTGTGGCCCTGCAACAGACACTTGATCATATGGGCGAGGGCGAGGGCGATGCGACGCACAACGAAGGGATAAGAGCGACATTCTCGGAACGACTGAACAACAGCGATACGGCAGTCCCACTCGCATAACATACTACGTACACACCGAGCTGGTTTGAGACGCCGATGAAATTGATGAGTAAATTCCGCAGGTAATCACTCGGGCCACTTGGCGTCGGACTCGTCGGGGTCTTCTCCACACTTTTTTTGACTTAGTCTTGAACTACCCTCCAGTAGCTCGAACTTGCCTGTAAGTAATTTGTGAGTAGTAACGCGAGCTCGCAATCGTTCACTATCTCTACCTTGGTGGGTTCCCTGCTGTTACAATTGTTAAATAATTTATAATACTCAGCTCTCATGTCTGTACTCTGGACAACATAGGCGAACGTGGGATAGCAGCCCGCAAGTCCTCCTAGTCGCATCGTCTCCTGTGCCGTGGCCGTCGAGGCCGCTGCAAATTGCTTGCAGCCAGGGACCAAGGTAGCATCAGGAAGAACCTCCCGCGCTAGCGAGGGATAGCACATGACTATAGAGACAAGGGAGACAATGTGCCAATGTTTATCTATTTATTTAAAAAACAAAAACAAAAACAAAAACAAAAAGTGCCGATATTTCGGCACTAATACTAGTAATGTATCTACCAAAATATTGTGTAATTATCTCGATCACTGGTGGGGTTTATGTACAAACCAAGAACGCTCCGGAGTATGCAGTCCAAAAATGGGGAATAGATGTACACTAGTTACGAAGACTAGACTCCACATTCTATTACTTTTACTTAGCATATGCCCCAAATGTAGTCTCGACTATGACCGGTCTGTACCCATGGTACGCATTCCGGGATAAAAATGATTCGAAAAAAAAAATTAGACTCTACAGATATAATGCTTGCACTCGTTTTCAACCTGGCCGTTGTTGGCCTCGTCGTTGCCATGGTGGTCACGGTCATCTTCTCGTCGTGGCCGTGATCAGCGCGCGGTCGTCTTCGTTCAAGTTGTTGCCGTTGTCCTTTGTTGTTGGCATGGTCATTGTCACTGTTGTTGTAGCGGCAGTAGTCTTTGAATGTCTTTCATCACTTCGCAGTCGTCGTTGCGATTGCAATTCCCATCGCCGCCCCGTCGTCGTGTCGTGATCATGCTGCAGTCGTGCTTGCGTCATGACATCTGTCATCTGTAAAAGTGGAGGGTGTCAAAAGCTGTCGAGGACCGGTCTGGACCGGTCCCTGACAGCTTTGACAGGTACCGGTTTCGCAGATGATCGCCACTTCAAGTTTGTAGCCACGGCCGTCGTGGCCACGGTCGCCGCGCGCGCCATGTGCGCATGGCGGCAAGGATACAGACGGGGATAGGGTGATAGAACGATTGTATCACTTGCCACGTAGGTAAGATCTCGATTCACGATGTGACGGACGAGAGTGGGTTGGGAATGTGTATATTGGGAATATGCCGGTTTGGTGGAAACCTGAGATCTAGAGTGTGCTGCCATGCATCGTGCCAGTGTAAGTCCGTGATGGACTCGGATTACATGCATGTTCCAAATGTGATCAGTTCAAGTTGTTTCCAAGACCAAGTATATTTTACGGCACTGTAACGTTGATTGCCGCGGACTTGGCCGCGGAATGAGAGGTCGCGGCTCCCCTCTCTGGGAGCAGGTTCTCGACCCATTTTCTGCAGCCGCCCTACCAGATAGTTGTTGTTCCCGCCTTCCTGGAACAGCTCGGCGACAAGCATGACAGTTTTTACAAGTGTTCAACGTTCAACGTTCATCCCGCGAGGCTTGTCCTCTTCCTCTCTTCACATTCGACGTTTGGCCGATTTCGGCCCGGTAGGTGACAGGCCTCGAGACACCGGCCTTTTTGAAGCTGCAAAAAACGCTTGCTTCTTTGCCTAGTACTGGCGACACTGGCGACACATGACAAGGGAAAAGGTACAACATCCTCCGGACGACTGAGCGACAGCGATATGACGGTTCCACTCTCATATTACCTACAAGACAGCGAGATTGTAAGCGGCGGCAACTGATCACTACTATCATCCAACTACCACCAACACTCCCCAACCAGTGGCCTACCGGGGACACGTGCGGCAAGAGCTACGTGGTGCGCACCGTAGCTGAGGTATTGGAGCAACGATGGCAGCCGACTGCTGGAATACACCTAGAACACTGTATCGTATTACAAATGGTGCCATTTTCATCTTCCCAGTGGCTGGCACGCGCGCGTACGGCGGTGAGGACAAATGGCAGTAGGATCAGTGTTGGCGGGAATCGTATCACTTGACACATGAGGCAGATCACTGGCACAGCCACTGGCACACAGGGTGGCGGACGAGGATTACGTTCACGGAAAAAATGCGGGAGTGGTGAAAGATATAGAAGTGTCTGGGTCGTATACGTCCATGACATTGTCCCGTGTCCCAAATGTGAGTACAGATAATGCAGTGGTGGGAGCAAGGGTGGGAGACTCGGAAATGCGAGGACAGGCCGCTAGGCTGAGAACCTTCAAGTTGCTGAGAACCAAGGATGGCAGACGTAGCCCCGGCGGACCAGAGCTCTCACCACGATAATCAGGATCGTGACGTTGAGGCGGTCCGCCACTTACAGCAAGTTACAACATCGATCAAGACATCGATGCGCCCAAAGATGTGCCCCGACAAATTTTTTTTTTTTGCAAAGCGGAGCTCAATGGACTTTTGCTGTGAACCCCAGCAACTCCGAGTCAGACAGCGACAACTATAGTTGATAAGTGCCTCGTGCTATATATACCAGAGTCCTTGCCAGGGTCAATGTAGCTGTGGCTCAATGGCATTTCCAATTTACTTCTACTACGTCTTCATCCTCGCAAATCAGATCACTACTAGTCACGTAGGAGGTCGCTCCTCAAGTATTTCAGACAGCCTTTTTCACTGCCATTTTATGCATTATTTCTCATTCTACGCAGCTGAGCCCTGGAGGGTTGTCCTGTTTCCGCAGCGAATCAAGCTGTGCGAGGCTTCCTCATTATCTGGACTCCCGTGCCCTCCCGCGCTTCCATCTGTGAATTGAACCCAGCTCCTCACTCCTACCCGCCTACCTTCCACGCTGCGCGAGACTCCGCCCGGCGCCCACTGACATCAAACAGATCATCTATTTTACTTTACCCCGAACATCTGCGCAACTGAGCTATCCGAGGTTCGAACTTGGGAGTTGGGACCAAGCTTGGGACTTGACTAGCTTGACTTGGGATCTTGCTTGGGATATCTTTCAAGTGGGATCTGACTCGAGACTCGTATCCTGTGAATGTACCGATGACCAGTGCAATGAGTACACGGTGAGAATATGAACACCTTTTCATACACTTCACCGCGTAAAGTCCCACCAATCGAGCCTAACAGCCAAACTGACAGCACAGCTTGCTGTGCTTACAGCCATGGCTAACTGCCTAATTAGGCAAGCGCCGTTTTGCAATTCCGTTGACCGTGACCTTGCCTGGGCCCTGACCACATTTAAACCGATTGTCTAGGCGACTCGTACCATCCTTTCCCCATCATGGCTTTTGACCCTCTAATCTTCCTCATCCTGAAGTACCGCGGTAGGAGTGTCGCTGTATTTCGCGAACACTGCCTTAATCACGAGGTGAGTCGTGCCTCGCGTTATGCGCGCTTACTTATAGTAATCAATCGCCTCTATGGATAGAACCTGCTTGCCGTCGCCCGACGCACTTTCCCGTCCTTACAGGGTGTTTCTGCCGGCGATCTTGTCCTAGTGGCCTCCATTCCCGGATATCCCGACACCGAGCCAGTAGAAATCTTGCCGGAAATCTGGACGACCGTTTGCCAAGGTGGCGTGCACGCAGTGACGGTGACTCTGGAGTCAGGTATGTCGCGGTTTTGAAAACTATTTGCAAGAATCAATGATGGACTTGATCTTTCGTAGAAATGCAAAGTACCAGCGATGGCACGACGACCTGCGGCTCGCCTGTCTCACCCGAAATGCATCTTCCAGGGGCTCTGACACCCCCTAGTTTGTCATTACCTCTCCCCCCTCGTCCTGCTCCCCAGCCGCCCCGGCAGGGACCCCTCTCTCTCTTCAAGCTGCCTCCAATACGACGCGACCCTCCGGTCCAATCCGAAGCTCAACAGTCCAGCGACGTGCTTCAAGCCATCAACATCTCGTTTCCAGCGTACCTCAGACCTGCACCCGCGTCTTTTGACGTCAGCGAGCCCGGGCTACTCGGGAAGAAGATTTCCCGCCTCTACGAGCTCATCGACCCCAAAGTAGGCTATACGGCATCTAATAGCAAGTTCATCTTCGGAAATTCGTACCTAAACAACGAGCGGACCTTTTCTGATTATGGCATTGTCTCTGGGGATACCATCCTGCTCAACCCAGGGTCGAGGCCGCGGAAGCCTGTGATCTACCTCTACCCCCCGTCGAGCCTTGCGGATGTCACCATAGAGCTCGCATTGGCGTCTTCCTGGCGTTTCTCTGCGGTTCACCCTCCGCCGCGGACTACCGTCCCACCGGGAGAGCCCCACACGGCCCAGTCCCTCACTTGGACAGTCGCAGCGGAGCCCGATGGCACGCTAGTCGACAAGACCTCTGGGATGGAAGTATCCTATCTATATTGGGAAGCGGTGTGAGAATTCATTTTTTTCTGGTCCGTGGTCCAATCGCAGTTCAACCGTGTTTCTTTTCCCCTTTCCACAGCGCGAGCGCACAGCCTGTGACACCAGGCGCGTCCCGTGCCACTACGCCCATAGCGGACATCGAGACGTTTGACCCTGCGCATCCATCCGTAAAGCCGGGCGACTCGGTCCTTCTCCCGACAAGCAAGGTGCCCGCCTACCTAGATGTGGTGCTCAAGGCGCTCGCTCTGCACACCGAGGCACGCACCTCATTCATCACGTTGCGTATCCGTTTCTTTCTCACCCCCTCCATTTTCGTTTTTCGTGGGAAAAAAAAAACACTGACGGCAGATCTTCGGGACAGGTATTGGCTCCCGGACATGCTGAAGCACGAGTACGTTGCGCTGCGCTTCGTCGCGCAGGAGGCGTACGAGCGTGCGGCGCCGATGCACATCGCACCTGCACCGGATATCGTCACGCGCGTGTTTATGCTCTTCCGCGGTGTCCCGGTGAGCGACCTCGGACTCTGGGAGGCGGCGAGCGCCCGCGCAGGCGCGGATGGGGCGAGGTTGTGGGCGGACATCGTCGGGGTCGATGCTGCGCGGGCTGCGGATAGCGGGTTATTCCGCGTGCTGGAATGGGGCGGGATGGAAGTCCAGTAAGGTGTGTAAAGTGTTATCACCTTTTCTCCCCCCCCCTCTCTGCCCTTCTCTGCTCTGTATTTCTTTCTTTCTTTCTTTTTGGTGCTACGCGCTATTGCTACAGGACGATGTGTATTATCGAGACTTATGATGGGAGCCACTTGATGTTCCGAAACCCACACTCGCGCCAATGATCATGTGTTGACTGTAGGTACCGTAAAGTTGGCTGCGAGTTGTCGGATTCATCACTTTTCGGGCCCTTACTGTGGCTGAACTCTTCTCTTCACAGCAGGGGCTGTAGCAACAGTGAAACAGTGGACACATCGGGATGACGTGAACTTAAAAACGGGGGCGTTATTTCGGTAGGCATGGCCCTGGATAAATGAGAGACAGCGTGTCTATCCCCAAATCTCCGGGTGTTGCAAGGTGCTGTTTAACCCACAACATACCACACGTATAGCCACGACGAGGGTCTTTCCCTAAGGAACCCTTTTAGGTCAAGTGCGCGTTGATATGATCACAATGACCACGTCCGCATCGAGATCGTCAAGTCATCATAATACATAGTTTACACATTCACTCATAAACGACCAGACGTCAGAAAGGTTCATAAACTAATCAAGGAACGGGATAACAATGCCCCAGAGCCAGCGAGAGACACCAGTGCTTTGAACACCTGACACACAGATAATAGGGAGGGACCGCAGTGAAGTAATAGATCTCCATTGTGCGATCCAAACTCTTAACGTACATATAAGCTAAAGGCACAGTGGATAAGCAAGAGACAGAGAGGGGGGCTAAATTATAGGGTTTCTCTCTTTGCTTCCGTCTCAGAAGTGAGCCAAACCTAAGGAACAGATATCCACGCTGTCCCCGAAAGCCAAGACAGAACCTACGCTTCCGAGAAGAATTTTCCATGTCAGTGCCTGAGGTTTACCTTTCCTCTTAGAATGTCACATCACCGATCAGCGCACTGGATGGGGCAGTCCAGCCTGTCCTGTGTAATCTTCTGCTGCTCCACCAGTCCCGCGGACAAGGTGCCGGGACAGTACCACTACAGTACCGCGCGGGAGCTATGTCCTTTAAACGGTTTTCCACGTGATTTTTTGGCAGAGCACACAGACGAAAACGTTTGTTAGCATACTAGGTGTAGGCACAAGCGAAAATAGATTATGCATCCCGCGAAGGTCAACTGGAGCACGTCGTGCTCGAAACGGACAAGACATGCCGGACGCAGCTGCATAATGAATGAAGTGGCTCACTCCCTCCCGAAACTGCCAAGCAACACCGTCCGCGCGCACCGACAAAGTACCAGAGGTTCCATGCCTCGATGACTTCGGTATCGAGAGAGAAAGTCGCCTATTTGTACGCCACATAGCCGACGGAGACGATGAGATGAACGAAAGAAAAGAGAGGAAGCATATGGTAAGTAAACTGCAACGATAAGAAGCATCCCAATGAGGGATGGTGAATAACAACGAGGAACTGAACGTGAGCCAAACGAGAGCTGGGTAATTCGTAATGAGGACAACTGGGGCCACTGGGCGGGCTGTAGGGTCGAGATGTAGGAGACCATCACAGGTGCAATGGCTCGTTGACTCACCAGTAAACCAAGTTAACAGAAAATACCAGGAGCATTAGACCGATGCCAGGTGGTTATGGGACAGGTCCACACAAACACAGTAGATATCGACCGAAGAGTTGGCGGCCGCGGCCATTTCTGCGTCGATTTGTCGGCCGTAGTCAAGAAAGGCTTTGAATCAGAACCCGAAAATGACCCTAGGCCGCTCTTTGTAAGTGGGATTCGGAACGATTTTGAAGTCATAGTTTCCGAGTTGCACACTTTCTGACTGTCATCCTAATGATCCTACCCGATGTGACTGATGTGGCGATGGGCGACGGTCGTTCACGACTTTACGGATACGGACCAGAGTGGGAAGTGATGGGAGACGAGAACGAGCCGAAATCGTTGTAAAGCGGGAACATTTAAAGAAGGCGAAACTGCTGGCGCGTGTTTGGGAAATCTTGCTTCCATGCTCTCTCTCAGTGTCCGAGTTCCGAGAGCAACGGCCTATTTCTTGTCGCGACCCCGTTGCGGCCCTTCGAAGGAGATGGACCATTCGTGGGCGCGAGTACGGGGTGAGGAAAGGTGCCAGTGGAAGGCCACAATACCAGCGCCGACGGGAGGTCTGGTCGGAGTCGGAAGTTGGGATTTGTGGCTTAGGCGTGAGCCAAGGCCAACCGTTGATCGCCACAGGGCATCGACGACTCCGCGAATCGAATCCTGACCAAGAACGTCTGCTATCGATTCAGTGTACAGTAGTACCAAGGAAGTCGTTTCTAACGTCTTGCTAACCTCGGTACGTCGCAATGCGTCTGCACTTTCTGCGTCAACTTTACGTATATTCACGAGAGGCGCGTTACGCCGCGCATATTCGCATTCATTTTCGTCCAGACGTCAAATCGACGCTCTTCACAGAATCACAAACTGTGCGTTCCGAGTGAGCGAGTGAACTTCGCAATTTCCTGCTCGGCCTCTACACTCACTTTTACTCAGTCTTAAGATTGGTTTCTTCGAGTCACGATCAAGGTCACGATAGTGAAACAGCTCGAGATATCCGGGCGGCTCCGTCCGACGACGATCTTCTCCAGCGTAGTCGAAGTCCGAGTCTGGCCACATGATTCCTGGGAACTTCGACGGCACATGGGTACACTTTCCCAGGATTCTTCGCACGAATCCACCGGCTGCCAGTCCTGACCCCAAGAGGAGGGGTGGAGATTGGGATTGATGACAGTTCTCAGCCCTCCCTCGCACCTTAGGGTATGTGTTCGCATAACGTAAAGACACTTGTCTGTCTTGGCGGCTCGTTCGAGACCAAGCGACCAATTCTTCAGACGATGAGACTTACACCTGTCGGTCGAAAGGATTCCATTTCCTGGGCGTCAGGTCGAGTCCTAGGGCTTATCGAGGACGATGGATACTCTTGCAAGATCTAGTGCGTGCGTATGGATAGGGCGATTTAAGAGGACGTGCGCGATTGTGATGATCATGTTTGGAGGTGCGTCGGAATTTTCTTTTTGCGCCAGCGCCTACGGGAGGTCCACCTCTTGTTCTGAAACCGATGGTCAGATATCGTCTCATGCGTACCACCATCTCTTCCTTAGTTGCAGTACGATCAATCTATCATAGGTCCGCGGACGTCTCTCGTCGGTGGTTCCGTCCCCCGTGATGAGAAAGAATTCCAAGGACAATCTGTGGCTGTGCCCATCCGGTGGTAGGTTCCACTATTTAGCACAAAAAAACATCTCTTCCATTAGGGTTTTCCGTTCCCACCAATACTTCCTTCCCCTCTCTTCCTCATACGGTGTTCAGACTCACATACATTATGCCACCCACACTAAACAACATCGTTCATTTTCTCTCATCGATCCTACTTTTCGCCTTTCTCACCCTTGCCCCCTTCCCTGTGTTGGCGATCCCAATCCCCCCGCAAGACTCGCCGGCGTTCTCCGAACCCCCCAATCCTGAGTCCTCCCACATGGATCCCAGGGTCGTCTTCGGAATCGTCTTTGTTCTTTGTAATGCGATCGCCTACTGTTCGCCCCGGGATCCTTGCTCATCGTTCTTATGTCCCTAGTGCTCTTCCTCATTATCGAAGTAGGCTATGCATGCGTGGGATCCCGGACGCCCTTCACCTGGTTCGTTGAGATAAATAATTGTGCGTTCCTTTTCTTTGTAAGGCATGGTTGTTTCCTTACAGAGCCCCGACTACTACATAGTAATATGTGCCGCCGCCGTCATGTTGATTCAAAGATTATCCTCCCTCCGCCTCTTCAGTTTGTTTGAGAAGGCCGCTGACTCCATCGTCGATGTCGGCGATGTCGGCACCTCATCAACGCGTGGCAGGAGCGGTGGGACGGACAATCCGACAATTTCTCGTCCAGCCCCAGTGCACGTGAGGCATAGTCAGGGCTGACATCAGCATTTTTGATCGCCTGATCATCGCCAAGCCGATCTTCGTCGTGGGACGGGACGGGGACGACCGAGCGCCCATGACATCATCTGGAAGTGGACGCGACTCGTTTCTGGAAGCCTCCTTTCATCCTTTCGCGCCTTGTGTGGCGCTTTTATTACTCTGTTTGCTAACTGTATTGCTTTGCGCTCTCCTGCTTGTCCCGGTCATGCGGTGGCTCCAAGCCAGCAGCCGAGTTGTGGGTTACTACTCTGGCACCGTTGCTCTTTGAGACTGGATACATAGATATATACTGGAAAATAATTAACTAGGATAAACTGTCTTCTTCCCCTCACCCTCACCTGACTTCCTGTGTTTTCGCCCTCTGGCTTGTATCAAATTTTCCACCCCCCTATTTTTGGGCCAGACTTTTTGGGATGGCACTCAATGACGTCTTCCTCAGCCGGATACTCTCGGACCCAATTTCTCTCATACTTTGGTACCGGAGGCCGTTTCTTCTCGCACTGGCGCCTATTCAGCTTACGGGCTCATCGGATCCAGTCCTCAATGTCACGCTTTCCTCTCGGCTCATGAACGAAGAAAAAGCACTGTACCCCCGTCTGAATGGAAGGCAAATACCCCGTCACTTTCTTCCCCGTCGATAATCTCTTTGATTTCTGTCAGCGTGACTCCGAGTCGTGCCGTGAAGCAACAGGACAAAACGTTCGATTTCCTCAGCCCGAGCAACACCAACTCTGGCGGCTATCCTTGCAGCCATCGTTAGCTTAAAGTTTCCACTCCACTCCGCGCTGCACTTGAATATCACTTATGATGCCGATGCCCTAATGTCCTCCGTTTATCTTTCCCATTCTCAGACGCTCGTCCTCAATAACTCGCCCAAAAGTTGAGGGCAAGCCTAGGCATTCTGCACCGCACGAGCTTCCCATACGTAACTCAAATCGTAAAAGCTTCATATTCTCCGAGGGCATTCCACACTCCCTTCCAACCCTCTTGTCCTGCGGCACGGGAGGGCCGAACCGTCCTGTCCCGTCCGGAAGTCGCGCGCTGTGCGACTGGGAAACTTGGGACACTCTCGGACCCGGATACAAACCGCGCACGCTCGCGCCTGCTTTATAGTACAGCGTTGAACATAGGGCACGCGTAGTGAATACTAGTTGAGCAGGAATTATTAACGAGAACAAGAAACAACGCGAGCAGTCATATTCGGTCGTTGGGTTATCGTGTTCGTGGCACTGCAATCGTTCTCACTAGGATGATACCGTCACACAGTCAGGGATTCCTGTGATCGTCCAAACGGACTCACAAGGCATGTTCAAGAAAGCGATCGAATTGAGAAAGCGAAAGACAACTCTAGTTAAATACACAAGATCAAACGTAAGGCTCGCCGTCGGAAGTACAAAGGGTACAGTAGTCCTAAGAACTTCCGGCCACGTCAATCCGACTATCATAAATGTAGCTAGTTCGATACGACTTATCACAACCATCCCATAGAAGACAGAAATTGGGGCAAGCTACAAAAACGAGACAGAACAAACGGGAAAAGTAAGGAGGTCGTCACCACAGTTGCAAATACACTGACAGAAACCGCGCCATCTCGTTACGTCCTTCCGTCGATGCCGCAAGCAAGTGATGAGGGGCTCTTCCTTCTCCGTACTTACATCTATGCCATACTCCAGAACGCACGGCTTTGGGCTTCGAAGATGACACCAAATGCACTAGCATTCGGATTCCTAGAGTGCTCCAGTAGGATTTCCACTACCTCGGGAGATTGCTGTTGGCAGGACCTGCATTGTCCAATGAGGTCCGGTCGTCGGGGTCCTGGCGATTGACATCCGAATGGTGGACACGCAAGACTCGAACAACGTCCAGGATTTCATGAGCTTTTGCAAGATATAGTGGTGTGCGATCGTAATTATCCTGTAAGTTAACATCCGCGCCTTGGTCGAGTAGACACTGCACAGTGTCCACATGTCCCCCCCACGACGCCAAATGCAGTGGGGTCCAGTTCCATACGCCCCGAACATCTACGTCCACACCACACTGAAGCAGTGATCGTACAATTTGGACATGACCTCGAAGCGATGCTGCGTGTATGGCCGTCCCACAACCACAGCCTACAGCACTTGCATACTGTGGGTTTTCAAGAGTAAGTATTGAAACTATCTCATTGAATCCACAAAGCGCAGCATAGCATAATGGCGCTGCTTGAGGATCCCTCTTGTCCTTGAGGTCATCAGGACCGAATTTCTCATCGATGTCGTACAACCGAACCCACGCCGAAAAGTACGGCTTGTTTGTGTCAAAGAGGCGTTGCATCCCACCACGGATGCGTGGGGCCACATTCTCGACCTGCGCGTGAGCCACCCAGTGGCAAGCGGCATATTGGACTAGAGAAACGTTATCGGCGACGTCTTGATTAACAGTGTCCCGGAGTAGAACGCCGAGACAAGCCCTGGCGAGCACCGTGTCGGCATCTTCCAGTACAATGTAGTACTGGGAGATGTCATTCGTCGACATTGCGAGGCGATCCGACATCAAGAACTCTTTCACCGAAAAATGCGAAAACTGGACAACCTGGGAATCGTCTGCGCCGACGATGGTGACTAAACTTGAGCATACTGAAAGTACCGCTTGTTCGTGGTCTCGCCAACGCCAGTCCGTGTTCAATCTCGGGACCCCTTCCTTCGCGGTGTCGAAGTCCAAAGCAAGCAGCTCCGCGAGCTCTTCGACAGAAAGCGGTCGGATTGCCACCGTCAAGCATTGCAGCATACGATAAGCATGCGCTTGGTTTCCCTTCTTGATACCCATTATGATTCGCTCATAGGTCTCGTCTAGCGATTCTGGAAGTTCCTTTAGCGTCTGCCGCACACTCGATGGGAGACAATGTCGCAGCGCATCTAGTTGACAGAACACCCATCGAAACCTGGTTCGACGCATGAGCAGCCATCGTGAGGTCAGAACCACACCCTTACATTCCGTCCGCCTTCTCCGACAGCGTCTCGACAACCATCTTCTTATCATCGTCTCGCCATCTCTTCATCATCGTCTCAGAGTCAGAGTAAACCACAGTATTCACATAGTCGACGATATCTTTCTTCTGTCCACTTTGATCATGAAGGGACACGCGGTGATGTGCCAAAGGCCCAAGAGTAGCTCGAATATCAAATTCGGGACGACTCGTCACGCATATATGAAGATATGGCAGGCGAAGTTCGACGAGCTCTTTGACAAGGCGAAGGACCTGTTCACGAGGTGATGGGATTCCGGACGAGTTTGGACACTCGTCGAGTGCATCCAAGATGATGTAAACGGGGCCTTGATTGGGGATCGTGAGCATATCCTTTAGACATTGCGTCATAACGCTATCGCTGGGCTTTTGTCCACCATTGTCGTATGCAGAATAGAGGCGGGAGAGGATGTCGCAACAAGGACGTGACTGAGCAGAGAGCTGGATGAGGAGGGATGGGAGGAGGTTGCGACGATGTTGCTTATCGAGGTCCCTGAAATCGAAATAAAAGTACGCCATAGAAGCCGATCCTGCCTCCCGTAGTGTCAAGATATCTTGAATGACTGTAGAGCTAGAGGGTACCGTAAGTTCGTCGAGTTATACGGAAGGTGCTTGGATAACGAACCAGAGGATGCTCTTGCCAGAGCCGGCTAAGAAGGAATATAGTAATCAGGAATTAATCGCGAAAGAGTGGGAAGAACACACGTTTTCCGTAGATCCATAAGAGAGAGCCAGCGGACTTCCACTCCGCAAAGATACTGCCTTGAAAGAACCACTCAGCCGTTCCCCCGTGGTAGATATCACGTGCGATGTTGTGATTTGTTGATGGATCCGGAGGAGTAACCCATCTTCTCAGGCTCTCTCTCAATTGGTTCCCTGTGAGAATGTTAGACAGTTACCAGCAGCGAACGGGTTGGTTCACTAACATTTCACGTCATCTATACCGTCAGAAGTTTGCTGTAGAACCGCCTTTGCATCCTTTCCGTCTAGCCAACAGAAGGCGATCACGATAGGTCCTTGAGTAGCGAACGCGCTCGACATACCGCTTAAGACAGCATCCACCTTGTTGTCCACGTCCTTGATTGTGTACTCGACGCTGTGGGTGAGCCTCAGGATCTGGGCAGCTGCCATCCGAGCTTCCTCTTGGGTTAATTTGTCTAATCTCTTCAGTGCGTCTTCCACGCCCTTCTTTCCAACAAGCTTCTTGAGAAATTTCTCTGAACGTAGATTAGCCCACATTCACGTATTTCCAGGGAGAAACACACTGGCTCGACCCTGCTTCATCTCCTTCGTCACAATCGCGAAGATGTTCAGAACTTCCACCATTATCTTCACAATGACATCAGTCATTGCATCAGTTGGTGGCACTTCTGTGTAAGACTCAAGGCGTTTGAAGAAATACTCGATACGATCGAAGAGATCGACAAGGGCTTCTTGACTCGCGTCAACATCCTTGGCGGCCTGACCGATAGCGCAGTTGAAGATCCTTCCATACAGGAAGCAAGGACGACGCTTACCAAGAGTAAGACCCCAACACCTGCCGAGATTACTTTGGCAGGTGAGAATATCTGGGAAAATAATGAGGGCCGGATAGAAGACAAGTCGATCAGTTGATACTTGCTAGTCCAACACCTTCGCCCAGGGTCGCGGAGAACGCATATAGGACGTTGATAGTCGGATTCAGCCAACTCGATAATCTCTCGTCGCGACTCTTAGACTGATCGTACTCTTCAACTTTGTCGCGGAGAAGGGCAAGAATGTCGGCGGAAGAGGTGCAGGATTGTAGCTGTGCCGCGAGCGGATGTTCGAGAAGGTCGTTCTTTGTCTTTTTCTCATATGCATTCAAGGCCGCGACGAAGATGGAGTGGAAATTGGAAGATGTAGCTGCGGGAGAACTCTGAGGCATAATGACCACAATTCGTATGAGCTGGTTAGTGATGGGAACTTGAGGGACTCGGGGGCGGCAGGGGACCCCTTGGGGGACCCGGAACCTGAGGACGGCGAGAATGGAATTTGTGCGGATTCAGTGGACAATACAGAGATCGATTTACGTTCGGTGTGACCTGTGTACATACAGTATACAACACTTGTGTGACTGCCCCGCGACGGTAATTCCCGAGACGAAGGCGACAGGTGAGCTGTCAAGTTACTATAGCCAAGACTGTAGCTGCGTCTTTGTCTTTTCCACATCATGGAGCTTGACCAGTTTGACCCTCTAACCCTCCTCACTCTGAAGTACAGATGGAGGAATGTCGCCGTGATTCGCGAACACTGCCTCAATCACGAGGTGAGACATGCCATTTGCATCTCTCTGTGCGCGCTTAGCTAGAACATCCAATCGTATCTATGGTACACTAGAGCCTGCTTGCCGTCGCCCGACGCACCTTCCCCTCCCTGCAGCATGTTTCTGCAGGCGATATTGTCCTGATAGCGCCCATCCCTGGATCTCCCGACACCGAGCCCGTAGAACTCTTGCCGGAAACCTGGACGACCGTTTGTCATGTCGTACACACAGTGACGATTGCTCTGGAGTCAGGTATATCGCGGTTTGAAATGTACATCCGACCATAATTGATGGAATTAATCTCCCGTAGAAATGCAGAGTACCTGCGGCGGAACGACAGTCCGTGGCTCGCTCGTCTCGTCCGAAACGCATCTTCCTGGGGCGAAGACACCCCCTAGTCTACCATCTCCCCTACCTCCCTACCCAGCCCACCAGCCGCCCCGGCAGGGATTCCGTTCTCTATTCAGGCTGCCTTCAATACGACGCGACCCTCCAGTCCATTCCGAAGCTCAACAGTCCAGCGACGTGCTTCAGGCTATTAACATCTCGTTTCCAGCGCACCTCAGTCCTGCACCCGCGTCATTTGATATCAGCGAGCCTGGGCTACTCAGGAAGAAAGTCTCCCGCCTCTACGAGCTGATTGGCCTCAAAGAAGGCTTTTCAGCCTCTAACAGCGATCTCACCTTTGGGAATTCGTTCCTGAATATCGAACGTACCTTTTCCGATTATGGCATTATCTCTGGGGACACCATCTTGCTCAGTCCAAAGCCGAGTTCGCAAGGACGTTGCAGAAAGCCTGTGATATACCTCTACCCCCCGTCGAACCTCGCAGATGTCACTGTAGATCTAGCATTGGCACCTTCCTGGCGTTTTTCCGCGGTCCACCCTCCGCCGCGGACTACCGTCCCACCGGGAGAACCTCACACGACCCAGTCCCTCACCTGGACGGTCGCAGCGGAACCTAATGGCATGCTAGTCGACAAGACCTCTGGGATGGAAGTATCTTACCTATACTGGGAAGCGATGTGAGACCTCACACCTCTTTTTCCGGGGTCCAATCATGGTTAAACCATTTTTCTTTCTCCCTTTCCATAGCGCGACCCCACAGCCTGTGACACCAGGCACATCCCGTGCGACCACGCCCATATCGGACATACTGACATTCGATCCCGCTCGTCCGTCCGTGAAGCCGGGTGACTCGGTCCTTCTCCCGACGAGCAAGGTTCCCGGCTACCTAGACGTGGCGCTCAAGGCGCTCACGCTGCATACCGAAGCACGCACCTCATTTATCACGTTGCGTATCCTCCTTTTTCGTGAGGAAAATACAACTGACGGCGGATCTTGTGGACAGATATTGGCTCCCGGACATGCTGAAGCACGAGTATGTCGCCCTACGCTTCGTTGCGCAAGACGCGTACGAGCAGGCCGCGCCGATGCGCATCACGCCCGCACCGGATGTCGTCACGCGCGTGTTTATGCTCTTCCGTGGTGTCCCGGTGGGCGACCTCGGACTCTGGGAGGCGGCGAGCGCCCGCGCACACGCGGATGGGGCGAGGTTGTGGGCGGACGTCGTCGGGGTCGATGCTGTGCGGGCCGCGGATAGCGGGTTGTTCCGCGTGCTGGAATGGGGTGGGATGGAAGTACGGTGAGGTGTGCGAAGCGTTTATCGCCTTGCTTTCCTCCCTCTCTTTCCTTCTCTGTTAAGGCAGCCGCCATCAGGTTTCCACACCTTTATGTAAGCTCCCACCCGCAAATTATATCTGCACACAAAAACATTCATTCACACAGAAGTTTGTCGAATCAAACTTTTTTTTCAATATTTTTTGTACAAATTAAAGAAGGGTATCTTCCCTTCCAATCGTATAGACAGTTTTCCAATCCAATGTTTTCTAAAGGACGAGCGTGCAAAAGACCTCTAAGGTGTGGAAACCTGATGGCGGCTGCCTTACTCTGGGACTCTGTTTTTGTCTTTCTTTTTGGTTCTACGCGTTATTTGATATCACAGGACGATAAAGTGTATTATCGAGACTCGTAATGGGAGCCACTGGATATTCCAAAACCGCACACTCGCGCCAATGATTATGTGTTAACTGCGGGTACCGTGCCACTGCTGAAGTTGGCATGCGCATTGTCAGACTCGTCACTTTTCGGGTCCTTGCTGCGGTTCAACGCTTTTCCTCCTGTACAATAGATACTCTGACAGAAACCGCGCCATCTCGTTACGTCCTTCCGCCGATGCCATCAGCGAGCGATGGGATTCTTCCTTCCTTATCCTCCGCATCTACGTCTATGCCATACCCCAACAGCGACTTCGGGCTGCGAAGACGACATCAGATACACTGGATCGCACCATGCTCCAATAAAAGTTTCACTACCTGGCGAGATCGCTTTTGAAAGGGCCTGCATTATCCAATGGGGTCCGGTCGTCGGTATCCTGGCGGTTGACATCCGAATGGCGATCAAGTAAGACCCTAACAACGTCCGGGTGCCCACAAGCTTTTGCAATAGTTAGTGGCGTGAAACCTTATGGGGACTCGGAGATAATGGAGATAATGGAATCTCAGTCGGCACCAGTTATCATATATTATCATAACACGTGAGGCATCCCCGTGTCCCTGTGCGTACAGCAGACTTTAGCCTCGTGAAACCAGGCACTAGACAAGTGACTTTTCGGCTAGCGGAGGTTGCAAGGTGTCGGAGTTTGAAGGGTGCTGCTAGCCGAGTCACGAGAGACGACGTGAAATGAGCGGAGCTTCTGAGTTCGAAAAACGGCTGGTCCGAGCCTAAGCAGACTTATTGACGCTGAGAGTCATCGATATCCCCATCCTGAATGTACTGTACAGCAACATCCATATAGTAAAGAGGGCTTCGTGATTTACAGACACAGCTGACCTCCAAATTTGATGTGCGAGGTTCGTAGTTAAGTATAGTTTGAAATTCTCAGGAAATGTACAGTAGTTATGTCATTTATCCAGAGTATCCAATAGCTACTGTATCCTGTAATATGCTGGCACGCAGCCAAGGGTACAGTACTATAAATAATTTCTCGTGGTAAAAAACTTCGGCGGTTACCACTGGCAGAAACCCTTTCAGAGTCAGCCTCTCCACGGAAGGGGCCCCCATTGTATCGCTGTAATCTTGAATTCGAAGTGACGTGTAACTTACAGTACAGGTGTACAAATACAACTGCCTCCGCAACGGGAATTCCCGAGACCGTAGTTATAACTAGCAGCTGCGTCTTAGTTAATAGCTGCGTCTTTTCCTCATCATGGAGTTTGACCCTCTAACCCTCCTCACCCTGAAGTATCATGGTAGGAGTATCGCTGTCATTCGCGAACACTGCCTCAATCACGAGGTGAGCCACGCCATTTGTGTCCTTCTGTGCGCGCTTAGATCCAATCGTGTCTATGGATAGAGCCTGCTTGCCATCGCCCGACGCACCTTCCCCTTCCTGCAGGATGTTTCTGCAGGCGATATTGTCCTGGTAGCTCCCGTCCCAGGATCTCCCGACACCGAGCCCGTAGAACTCTTGCCGGAAACCTGGACGACCGTTTGCCATGTCGTGCACACAGTGACGATTGCTCTGCGGTCAGGTATATCGCTGTTTGAATGTACATGCGATCATAAGTGATGGAATTCTTCCTTAGAAATGCAGAGTACCTGCCGCGGAACGACAGTCCGCGGCTCGTCCGTCTTATCCGAAACGCATCTTCCCTGGGTGGAGACACCACTCTCCAGACTCCCTTCGATACGACGTGACCCTCCCGTCCAATCCAAATCTCAACAGTCCAACGACGTGCTTCAGGCCATCACCATATCGTTTCCAGAACGCCCCACATCTTTTGACGTCAGCGAGCTTGGGCTACTCGGGAAGAAGGTCTTCCGCCTCTACGAGCTCATCGACCCCGAAGAAGGCTATTCGACATCTAACAGCGATCTCACCTTCGGGAATTCGTTCCTGAACAACGATCGGACCTTTTCTGATTATGGCATTATCTCTGGGGACACCATCTTGCTCAGCCCAAAGCCGAGGCGGCAAATGCTTTGCAAAAAGCCCGTGGTCTACCTCTACCCCCCCTGGAGCCTCGCAGATGTCACTGTAGAGCTTGCATTGGCATCTTCCTGGCGTTTTTCCGCGGTCCACCCTCCGCCGCGGACTACCGTCCCACCGGGAGAGCCTCACACGGCCCAGTCCCTTACTTGGACAGTCGCAGCGGAGCCCGATGGCACGCTAGTTGACAAGACCTCAGGAATGCAAGTGTCCTACTTATACTGGGAAGCGATGTGAGATCTTTAGTTTTCTTTGCTCCGTAGTCCAACCATGACTAAGCTTTTTTTCTTTCCCCAGCGCGACCCCACAGCCTGTGACGCCAAGCGCGTCCCGTGTCACGACGCCCATAGCGGACATAGATACCTTTGATCCTGCACGTCCGTCCTTGAACCCGGGCGACTCTGTCCTTCTCCCGACGAGCAAGGTTCCCGGCTACCTAGACGTGGCGCTCAAGGCACTCACGCTGCACACCGAGGCACGCACCTCATTCATCACGTTGCGTATCCTCCTTTTTCGCGGGGAAAATACAACTGACGGCGGGTTTTGTCGACAGGTATTGGCTCCCGGACATGCTGAAGCACGAGTATGTCGCGCTGCGCTTCGTTGCGCAAGCCGCGTACGAGCGGGCGGCGCCGATGTGCATCACGCCCGCACCGGACGTCATTACGCGCGTGTTTATGCTCTTCCGTGGTGTCCCGGTGGGCGACCTAGGACTCTGGGAAGCGGCGAGAGCGCGAGCGGCGGGCACTGGCACGGACGGGGCGAGGTCCTGGGCAGACGTTGTCGGCGTCGATCCTATGCGGGCGGCAGACAGCGGATTATTCCGTGTGCTGGAATGGGGTGGGATGGAAGTCCAGTGAGATGTAGTACAATCAATTTGCTTAAATTGTTGCTGTATTGAGACTCAAAATGTTCTGAGAACACGCTATCGCCTGACGGGACTGCGATGCAGCAGTCGATTTATATCGTGTTATTCATACAGTTAACGTACATATAGGTAAAACGGACAGTGGATAAGTAAGTGTATGGGGGCCTGAATAACAGGGGTTTGCGCTCTGTGCTTTCGTCTGAGTCGGACGTAAGGGAAGATATCGCATGGGAATGACGGAACAGCCTGGATACCGAGGCATTTCCTTCCTGGTCCGACCGAAAGCCAAGACAAAGGCTTCCAAGAAGAATCCCCCATGCGAGTGCCTGAACGTGGTAAGCCTCTCTCAAAATCATGGCCAAATCGGCAACCTACCAACCCGCGGACACAGTACCGTACGGGCTATCAAAGCAGTTCGCCACGTGATTTACGCGGAGGCAGACGAGAATCAGGCCTGGTGAACTGGCACAATCGGAAACCCGCCCCACGTAGTCAGCGTGAGCACGCCGTGTAGCCTGTGTTCAAAACTGACGAGCATATCGTAATAGTTGGCAAGCAACATGCGTGACACGACTATAACACGTGTCAGACGCAGGTTGAGTCGAGGTGAAGGAGACCATCACAGGTGCGACTGTTCGTTGCGAAGTTAACAAGGAAGGTACCAAAAACGTCAGACCGAGGAGTAAGCCGAATGCCACGCTTGCAAGCAAACATCGCTTAGGACAACACGTTGGGGCAGAGACTGATAGGCTTTAGAAGACATCATCTACCTCGCTAGTAACAGCGCTTTCGTGGAAAATTGAGAGAGAAAGGACCTGACACTCTAGCCACAGGAGCAGCTAGGCCTGGACAACTTGAAAGAAAGGTAATCGTCGGAGTTTGGGTGGACATTCGATTGGAGAGTGCCGTCGTACTCGATGTGAAATTGCTGTAAAGTGAGAACATCCGAAGAAGGCGAAGCAGTTGCGAAGGTGGCGCGTGTTTGGGAAATCGATCTCCATGCCTGTTCCCCGAGAGCAACTGCCTGTTTCTTCTTGCGACCCCTTTGTGAAATGGACCGCCTGTGGGGATGGATACGGGACGACATTTTGATCCCGTCAGTAGGGCTGATTTTAACTTGATGATGCCGGAGAGGACAAGCGGGCGAGGCCGGAGCAGTCGGGCACCATTCATCATAAGGAGATGGACGGATCGAAGGGTAGAAGCCTGAAGAATCGAGGAAAGGTAAGTGTCGATTCGTGGTGCAGGCCGAGACCAACGGCCGCTGCCAGTCGGCTGCCACAGTTGATCGACGTTGATCGCCAACGGCAACGGAGCATCGTCACGACATCTCCGCGAATCGGATCTCAACCGAGAACGTCTATGATCGACTCAAACAGGAAATCCAACCTCCTAGTGATGTGGTCTTCAGACACTCGTACCAGGAAATGTTTGGTCTAAAGTCTTTGCTAACCTCGGAACGTTGCAATGCATCTTTTCTGCATCGGCGCAACGACATCAGAACCTTCCGTACATCCACGAAGAGCGAGATTCCGCATTCATTTCGTCCAGACGTCAAATCGATGCTCTTCACAGAATCAACGTTGATCAACGGCTGTGCATTCCAAGTGAGCGAGTGACCTTCGCGGTATTCTCGGTCTCTATACTCACTCCTTTACTCCACTCTTAAGATGTAGAAACATATCGCAATATTCGGGCAGATTCATCCGATGACGGACTTCTCTGTAAAAGTCAAAATCCGAGTCTGGCCATATGTTTCCTGGGAACGTCGACGACACATCAGTACACTATCCCAGGATCCTTTGCACGAATCCGCACTTTTCAGCCCTGACCCTATCGGTGCAGAAGAGATGGGGTCGAGTTTGCAATTGATGGCCACGGTTCTCAGTCCTCCCTTGCCTATAGGGTATGTGTTCGCACAACGTAAACGCCCTTGTCAGTCTCAGCATTTTCTAAGTCCAAGAATCGTATACAGGTTCCTACCTGTCAAATGGAAACATTTGCAGAGCGTTCGCTGACCTGTCGCCGGCTGTAGATAGGATAACTCTTTCAAGACCAACGCCCGACGACGAGACTCTGACATCCGTCGGGTTGGAGGATTGGACATCGTCCTTCTCCAATTAAATCGAGTCCTAGGACGTATCGAAGATGATGGACACTCTTGCAAGATCTCGTGCGTCTGTACGGACAAGGCGATTTAAGAGGATGGTCTGCGATTGTGATGGTCCTGATGGACATTGTTTGGAAGGCGCTTTGGAAATTGTTAAGCCAGCGCCTACCGGGTCCACCTTTTTCCCCTGAATCCGATGGACAATAACCATGTCGTTATTCTCGTCCTGTCGTTCTTCCAGGAGCCGCACCGCCGTCTCTTCCTCTGTCGCAATGTTATCGATCCAGGTCCGTAGACCTCTCCCATTGGTCATTCCGTTCTCGTGATGTCTAGAGAGGATGCCAAGCTCAAGTCATGGCTGTGCGCATCGGTTGGGTGAGCTTCCACTATTTAGCTTCAAGGACATGACTCGTCCTTCACCTCGCTTTATCATCGACCAGTACTACCTTCCACCTCTCTTCCCCATACATTTTTGAGGCTCAGCCACGTCATGCTACCCACCCTGCGCGACATCATTCGACTTCTCTCGTCGACCCTGTTCCTCGTCGTGGTCACACTTTCCCCCTTCCCCGCATCGGCAACCCCAATCACCTCGCGAGACCTTCCTACACTTTCTGAAGACCCGAGCCCCAAGTCCCACATGGATCACAAAGCCATCTTCGGCATTGTCTTTGTTCTTGGTAAAGCAAATGCTTACAGTTCGCCCCTGGACCCCTGCTCATCATTATTTTAGGGCTGTTCCTACTTATCGAGGTAGCATATGCACGTGTGGGGTCCCGAGTACCGTTCACCCGGTTTATCGAAGTTAGCAATTGTGCGTTCCTTTTTTTTATCAGCAAAGCTCGTCTCCTTACAGCACGCCTCGAATTACACTAGTATGTGACACCCATGACACAGTGATGCAACGACTATCTTCGTTCCGCGTCTTCAAGTTCATCGAGAAGGCCGCTGACGCCTACGTCGACGCCGGCTCATCCACACTGCCCACGCATGGTGGGAACGGCGGGACGGGCAATTTTTCGACCACTTCTCATTCAACCCAAGTGGACGTGTGGACCTAGTCATGGCCCTTTCGAGCATCGCATCATCACTTTGTGATAGGACCTGACCTTCACAATCCGGCTGGATTTGGTCGTGTGCGGAGAGCCTCTCCGGGTCGGAACGGAACTTTGACCGAGCGCCCATTACGTCACCCCGAAGGTCTGCGGGGACATTTTGACTTGTTTCAGCCTCTTTTCCTCCTTTCATGCTGTGATGCTTTATTGTCTGACCCCATCTGTTACATTTGACACGCCTCGCTCTTGCGTTTTGGTCATAGGTCTACCTACCACCAACGTACTACTGCACCCCTTCATTCACCATTATGACAGCGATTCGGCCCGGCTCGGGGGCTCGACTAGTAGCACGGCTAAGCACGCAGACTTGGGTAGTAGCTGGAACAAGCTTGGACACATCCTTTTTGGCTGTTATTATCTTCGTGCTCTTCCGGTCATCTGGTAGCTAAGTTAGCAGCAGAGTCATGGTGTACATATATACTTGACAATGGATGACTGAAGCATGCTGTCTTCTTCCCTCTCGTTACTTCCTTAGATCCCCCGCACCCACGTCTGCGTCATTCTTCAACGCAGATTGACGAAAATGAAAGGGATCGTCCAGGGTCCAAATCACCACCCAGTAAGTACATAAGGGGTTCGTGGATGTCCATATAAAGAAAGAGTGACCAGATTTATGCCAGACGATTGACGCTGAGTGGCACCGATTATGAAGGTTTCGATGTGCCGCTTGACCGCGGCGACAAGTGGCTCGAGCACCAGAGGCTGCACGACTACCCCCGTTCGGTAGACATCTATATCTGACCGGAGAATATGATGTCAGTGCCGCGAGAAATAAGGCAATGCGGTCAGACGGACACCACTGGTGCCTTTCCACAGAGCTTGAACTTGAGCTGCTCGGCCTACCCGGCGAGGATCCTCCTAACACGGTCACTTACGGTGAACCTGTCGAACGCACACATTTGGAAGTATCAAAAAGAAGGTTAAAGGTACGCACTGCTATCTTTCTGGCTGCCGGCAGTTATCTCCGAGGTGAGCGAAAGTGTGTTCTCCAGGGACATGAACAAAAAGTTAAAAACGCCCACGGGAAGCCCAGCCTGGAGCTAGAGCCAGCCTGGTCACTACCCCGTGCTCAGGTGAGTTTACGGACATCCTGCAGAGCGTCCGCAACGGGGGCGGTGTATAGGCAGAATTCCGAGGGACGAACCACGGCCGTGTTGCCACAAATACGTGGAAGCATCATATGTGTGATTCTCAGCAGAATCGGAGCATTCCATGGTACCACAGTGTATCTGCAGTTCCGGTCAGTGCCATGGAGGCAATGGAGAAGTAACAACGAGCGAGTGCAAGTAGGGAGCGCGCAAACTATCCCGAGTGCGTAGTACTAGTACGAATACATGTCCCGGGCTTCAAGCTTCAAGCTCCAGAATCTGCGCAGCCACCACCCGAGCCTCCTCAGGCTCTTGTGTCAAGTTGACCAATCTCTTCAGCGCGTCTTACACGTCCTTTTTCCAACGAGCTCCTTGAGAATTTATCTAGAAATAGCTTAGCCCGTGGTCATTTACTTTCAGGGAGAACCACACTAGCTTGGCCCTCCGTCGCAATCACGAAGACGTTCAAAGACCTCGACCATGATCTTCACGATTATATAAGTCATCTCCTCTGTTGGAGATACTTCCATATAAGATCTGAAGAAGTTTTCGATGCGCTAGAAGTTCTGGCGCATCGAAAACTTCTTCAGATCTTATATGGAAGTATCAAGAGACCGACAAAGGCACAACATCCTTGGCGGCCTGATAGATATCACCGATTAAAATCCCTCCACAAAGGAATCTAAGGAAAATGCTCACCAATGGGACGCCAACACCGCCAGAGATTGATTTTACGGGCGAGAATATCATTACGGCCGGATAGAAGACAGGTCGACGTCGGACGAGTAGAGATTTGCTAGTCCAATGCCTTCTCCCAGTGTCGTAGTCCCGCGGAGAACGCGTAGAGGAACGTTAATTCACATTGCGACTCCTAGACTGATTGAACTCGTTGACATTGTCATAAAGAAAGTAGCGTGACTAGAATATTTACAGGCCGCAAGGAGTGAAAGAAGGTTCTGGGTCCCGGGCCGGATTCGCCGGCAGAATTACCACTTCGCGCGGCCTCTGCCTGCTAGGGCAAAGGGCAATGACTTTGTGCAGAGGGGCGCTCGGGCTGTCAGAACCGACATGGTACATCCGTCTGCCACCCGTCTCCGAGGATAAGGGTCAGTACAGTATGCCCAGAGGTGGGCAAGGCCAGGCAGTCAGTAGCGGTTTCGAACCTGCGAAAGTTCTCGTCAGGGGGCTACCGCTACCCCGACCGCTGCGCCTTCTGAGACCATTTAGGAGCCTACCAGTCTTACGACCTACCAGGGGAGTTGGCTGGCATAGCACGGCGCGGCGCGACCCCTGGTAGACTGGTTGCAAGTGGGGTGAGTGTGAGTGGGGAGGAGGGAGGGCTTCCTGCTCGGCTTATATCGCCAGCCAGCCAGCACGGCATTGGCACTGCACTCCCACACGCACTCCGGGCAGCCAAAACGGGTAACCCCTTTCGAGGCCCCGGCTGCTCTTTCTCGACCCCATGTGGTCCCCATCAGCGAGGTCATATCGCTGTGGGACCCCTCTGCCATCCAAAGATCCGATAGCGGCAAAGTCAGTTGTTAGCACTCTGCCTTATGCCAGTGCAGTGTTGTCAAGGTCAGAGCGACCTTGGGTCGTCAATGGTTGGTGGTCGGTGGTCAGTCAATTTAGACCACACGGTCTGCGGCCGGTCGCTAGGGTCGGACCACTAAATCAAATATAAGTCTTGAGTGTTGGTTCTGATGTCCAAAACAAAGCCAAATAATTTTACGAATGTGCACTAAGGTTTAAGCGACGTGGCTGCATGGGTCAGACCTTGGTCTGACCCATGCCGTAAAAATGGTCAGTCTGGGACCCTTTACCGGCCGACCAGGTCCGACCAAGGTCGTGACAACACTGTGCCAGTGTACTGTATGTGTCCCAAACCCGCGCAAAAATGGCGACCAGATGTAGATGATTTACGCTGAGCGATGATTCGGATTTGGTCTCCGCGTCAACTACATCTCAATCTCAAGATTCAGGGAGGTGCTCGAGCCTGAGTTTGTCGTCAAGTTTGCCGTGCAAGACAAGGTGCAAGACCTCTGTGTCTTACCTGGAGACGCGGCTCCGAGTCAAGCGATGAAGCTCGATGAAGGCTTGACCTACTAACTTATTGTCTTTGCGCTCTTCGTGTACATATATGCCGGACAATGGGTATACTGACGCTGTCATCCCCCTACAGCCAAGCTTACAGCACTTCCTTGTGCTCAAGTTCTCACAGATCTCACACCTAAAATGGACACTACCCTTCCATATATGCTTCCATCGTGGGACGCACGTCAAACTCAAGAATGAACTTGTCAATTGTCAATCCGACGTTAGCGGCATCTCTGCCACGTCATGGCTTTCAACCCCCAAGACGTTCTCGTCCTGAGGTATCGCGACAGAAAGCTTGCTGTATCCCGCAAACACTGCTACTATCGTGAGGTGAGTTTCCCGATTACGCCATGAGTTGTCCGCGCACTAGTCACAACGGCTAAATGCGTCTGGATAGAGCCTAATTTCCGTCGCACAACGCCACTTTCCGTCCTTGCAGGGCATTTCTGCTGGCGATGTGGTCCTCGTGGCAACCATCCCGGGACATCCCGACACCGACCCCATGGAAATTGCTCCGGAACTCTGGTCGACCGTGTCCCACGTTATCGACGTGGTGACGATTACGCTTGAGTCAGGTATATCGGCGTGTTGCAAAGCGACGCTTGGTGACGGATTTGCCTTTCCTAGAAATGAGTTCCACAGCCTGCGACTCGCCAGTCTCACTCGAAAAGGCCCTCCACAGAATTGTGTCGCCCAAGTCCCTCAATTCGTCATCACCCCCGCTCCCTCCACCCCACCAGAAAGCGGGCCGGGACACATCGCATACTCTCCGGCAGCTTGCAACTCTCCGGCATTCTGCAACGCTTCCTCAGGCTGACCCTCCGCGTCAATCCTGGACCCAAAAGTCTAGCCACGTCTTTCAGGCTGTCAACATCAAGTTTTTACCGAACACAAGTTTTACTCCTTCATCTTTTATCATCAACGAACCTGGTCTACTTGGGAAGAAGGTCTCTTATATCTTCGGGCTCATCGAGGCCAAAATAGGCTATTTGGTGTCTATCAGCGAGCTCCTCTTCGGGATTTCGTGCCTGGACAACGAGCGAACCCTATCTTCTTATGGTGTTATCTCTGGTGACACCATCAACGTCACCCTAGAGGTGGACCGGCTTATGGGAAAGAAGCCCGTGATATATCTCTACCCGCCTTCTAGCCTTGCGGATGTCACCGTAGAACTCGCTCTTGCACCCTCCTGGCGTTTTTCAGCGGTCCACCCTCCGCCGCGGACCACGATTCCCCCAGGGGAGCCTCACACTACCCAGTGCGTTACCTGGACGGTTGCAGCGGAGCCAAATGGCATCCTTGTAGACAAGACTACTGGGATGGAAGTATCGTACCTATTTTGGGAAGCGATGTGGGTTCAGCTCCCCCTCTTCTGGTTGTAAACTTTCTTCAACCCCGCCCCCAATACAGCGCAAAATCGAACCTTGTGACGACGGACGCCTCTCGTACCTCGCCGACCACTGTTATAGCGAACACGGAGGCGTTTGATCCCTCGTGTCCGTCCGTGAGCCCTGGAGATTCGGTATTTCTCCCTACGAGCAAGCTTCCAGGGTATCTAGATGTGGTGCTCAAGGCACTTACACTGCACACTGAGGCCCGCACCTCATTCATCACGTTGCGTTTTCTTTTTCCTTCCGTGGGAACACAAAAAGATGACCCCAATTTGATCAGATACTGGCTGCCGGACATGCTGAAGTACGATTACGTCGCGCTGCGCTTCATCGCACAGGAGTCGTACGAGAAGGCCGCAGAGATGCGCATAACCCCGCGCCGGACATCGTCACCCGCGTATTCATGCTGTTTCGTGGAGTCGCGGCAAGCGACCTCGCACACTGGGAAACGGCGCGTGCGCGCGCGGCGGAAGCGGATGGGGCAACGTTTTGGGCGGACGTGGTCGGTATCAACGCTGTGCGCGCGGCAGATAGCGGGGGTTGTTCCGCGTGCTAGAATGGGGTGAGATGGAAGTCCATTGAGCGTGGAGGATATTGGTACCGCCTTTCTTTCTTCACGCCTCCGGGTCGTTGTCTTGTTGTATTTTTCTTCGTTGTCATGCCACGCAAAAATGTGTAGGATGATAACGTGCGGTGTATGCTTGGGAATCTTTCTTTTTTCGAACCAGTTTATCATAAAGCCTTTCTTTCCTTGTATGGACCTCGCCGTCTACGAGCCAGTGCCCTATTATGCTTACTGGGTGGTAAGTTGGACCCTTGGCGATCCCTTTTCTTTTCTTCAATCTGTTTCGAAGAATGACGCAGACGTGGGGGGGTCCAAGGAAGTACCAAGAGCTTGACCGAGACGGAAGAAGACAGCGTGTCTCGGGCGTCCATTCTCCAGCATATACGCAGATGTCAGAGGCGTCAGAGTGACCCACAACTCCGCTGCTAACTTAGCTACCACATGACCGGGAGAGCACAAAAAGACAATACAGTCAAAAGAGATGTATCTGGGCTTGTTCCACCGCTGCTCAAGCTCAAGTTTGCGTGCTACTAGTCAGCGCCCCCGAGCCAGGCCGAGCAATCACTGTCATACTGATAACGGTGAATGAAGGGAGTGCAGTGGTACGTCGATGATAGGTAGACCTTTGACCAAGGCCGCGTCAAAAGTGAGGCGCGTCAAATGTAACAGACAATAAACGTGCCACAAGGTATGAAAGGGGGAGAAGAGGTCGAAACTAGTCAAAAAATGTCACCGCAGACCATTGGGATGATGTAATGGGCACTCCGTCAACACTCCGTTCCGACCCAGAAAGGTTCTCCCCACACGACTAAATCCAGCCGTATTGTGAAGGCCCCGTCACGAAGTGATGATGCGATTCTCAAAAAGCCATGGCTACGTCCACACGTGCACTTAGGTTGAATGAGAAAAATTGCCCGGCCCACCGCTCCTGCCATGCGTGGGCGGTGTGGATGAGGCGGCGTTGATGTCGTGGGCGTCGACGTAGGCGTCAGCGGCCTTCTCGATGAATTTGAAGATGCGGAAAGAAGATAGTCTTTCCATCACTGTGTCAGAGGTAGTACATATTGCTGTGTAATTCGAGGCCTGCTGTGAGACGAGCTTCCCTGATGAAGGACGGAACGCACAATTGCTAACTTCGATAAACCGGGCGAACCGTACTCGGAATCCTACGCATGCATAGCCTACCTCGATAAGGAAGAAAAGCCCTAAAGACACAATGACGATGAGAAGGGGTCCTGGGGTAGACAGTGAGCATTCGCTTTACCAAGAACGAAGATGATGCCGAAGATGGCTTTGTGATCCATGTGGGAGGACTTGGGACTCGGGGCCGAGGAAAACGCAGGAAGTCTCGCGGAGTGATTGGGGTTGACGACGCAGGGAAGGAGGAAAATGTGACTACGACGAGTAGGTTCGGCGATAGAAATTTAATAATGGTGGGTAACACGATGTGGGTAGCCTCAATAATGTATGGGGAAGAGCGGTGGAAGGTGGTGCTGGTCGATGGGAAAGCGAGCTGAAGGGCGAGTCATTTCCTCGACTTAAATAGTGGAAACTCACCCAACCGATACACACGGCCATGACTTGAGCTTGGCATTCTCTCGTATGGATAGACATCACGGGAAGGGAGCGACCGATGGGAGGTGTCTATGGGCCTAGATTGATAACACCGCGGTAGAGGAAGAGACGAGGTGTGGCTCCTGGAAGAAGGACGCGAAAATAACGACACGGTGATCGGATTCAGAGGGAAGAGGTGGACCTCGTAATGTGTCTCCCAAACAATGTCCATCACAATCGCAGTCCATCTTCTTAAATTGCCTTGTTCGTACGCACGCACGAGATCTTGCAAGAGCGTCCATCATCCTCGATATGTCCTGGGACTCGATTTGATTGCAGAAAGATGCGCTCACGTGTAAGACTCTCATCGTCAACCGTGGTATTGAAAGAGTCATCCTAGTTACAATTGGCGACAGGTCAGCAAACGCTCTGCGGATGTCTCTACCTGACAGGTCGGAATCTGTATACAATGCTTGGACTCAGAAAGTGCCTAGACTGACAAATGCCTTTACGTTGTGCGAACACATACCCTATGGGCAAGGGAGGACCGAGAACCGTGGCCATCGATCGCAAACCCAGCCTCTTCTCATCTACGTCGATAAGGTCGGTGCTAAAAGAGTGCGGATCCATGCAAAGGACCCTGGGATAGTATACTAATGTGTCGTCAACATTCCCAGGACACATGTGGCCAGACTCGGACTCGACTTTACAGAGAAGTCCATCATCAGATGAAGGTGTCCGAATATCTCGATCTGTTTCACTATCAAGGGCATCTCAAGACTGGAGCAAAGGTGTAAGTATAGACATCGAGAAAATCGCGAAGGCCACTTGCTCACTTGGAACGGCCTTTGATTTGATTTTCGCACTTCGCGAATATACGGAAGGTTCTGTGCCGACGCAGAAAGTGCAGACGCGTTCAAGGACGCGTTGCAACGTAGGTCCTGTGCTTACATAATTCGAAGCACTCCGATCCGACGTCTTATCTTTCTAGTACTAGTCAGGCGCAGCGCCCAGCTGGTGATACTTCGTTCATTGCTACGTATTACGAATCACTTTCCTTGATTTCTATAGTCGGAGAGGTGGTTCTGCCTCCGTCGAATCTGCAGATACTAGTACTAACACTCATTGAATGACGAAGGTCTTCCCATCTCGGAGTCGACTCGTGGAGTTTTATGCTCACGACGTTCTTCCATCTCCGGGGCTTCATATTTCCGGGTCACGAACTGCTCATGGGACATCGCCGACGTGATCGTCGAAGTCAACCGAGGCTTCTCCGCAGTGTAGTCCACCGGTACAAGCTATGACGTAACACAGCTACTGTGCTTCCCTGGATTTCCCCCCTCGTACTGAAATCTTTTGGGTCATTTCTCCACCGCGCTCTCGTCACTGAGGGTTATCATTACTATGTGCTTGGGAGTCCTGGGCGCGACTGGGGCGGATCGGAAGAAGTCCGGTTGAAACACCAGATATTGCTTATCGACTTGGACCCATACAGTAGTACAGCCGCTGAGCGCTGAGCGCTGAGCGTGGGCCGAGTTCTTGCCTTCCTACTGTAAGTATATCTTGATCGAGAAATTAAACAACTTGGACCTTCTCTTGCACTGGAAAATGACAGCCGAAATGAGTCCAAAGATAGGCCGCAGCTAATCAGATCGGTACGGTGTTCCTGTATCTACTATCGTTCCCACACCTCTGCAAAAAAACCTAATATTGTTTTGTAGCCTCAACAACATATCGTAGCTACTTCATTTTGTACATAGTGATAGATACATGTATCCCCCACCCAAATCATATTTTTATTCGTTTGTTTCTGAATCCGTTCAACGAGCGATGGGACCCACCGCAAATTTTGGTCACGCATTGTCACGGCAGCGGCAGGGTTTAGGCAGGACTGAGCTCACAGGCGCAGCGGTAATGGTAATCCGCAACACGCTCCAGTCAAGTTCAAGTAAAATATAGTGTATATTTATTGCTATAGCAGGAGGTACTAACTAGTGAAGAATGTACTATCCACGGGATAGCCTCACTGTCGTCTCGTCACCGCGGTCGTTGTCGTCGTAGACCTTCCGTCATCTTCTCTGCTTCGTTATTGTCATTGTCGTCGTAGCCACGGTGTAGACTACACCGTGTTGTCATTGTCGCCGTCACTGACGTCGTCTTGCTGTTGACGTCGTCATCTTGCTGTTGTCGACGTCACCTGGCTATCCCTGGCTGTCGTCAACATTATCTTACTGTTGCTCAACATCACCTTGCTGTTGTCGACATCGTCTTGCTGTTGTTGTCGTCGCCAATTCATTGTCATCACCTTGCCATCGACTGTTGCTTCGCTGTTGTGTCGATATCATCTTGTCGTAGTCGCTGTGGTGTTGTAGTTGTGGCTTGGCTTGTGCTGCTTATGGTGCTGCGTCGTCGGAAATACCAGGTAAGGTGACTAAGCAAGGCCAGCAAACCGGCAATCACCGGAACGGACAGCCGGACGACAACGACGACACGGAAAGCCCCTCGCCAACGCCACATGTGCTGCCAACCACGACAAAACAGAGCACCTCGCCGACGCCGCATCGAGCCGAACAAGCTACTAACCACCACTGCCATCCTACCAAGCCAAGTCCAGCTGCGTCTGCCCCAAATGCGACGCTAGCGCCATCCCAACGAACACCAGCGGCAGGAGCGATAGCGAGGGGGCGACGACGATCGACCACGGCAATTGGGCAGTGTCTGACTCGACAACAACTTGGACGACAACGGTGACGGCAGGGCAACACCGACGACGATGACAACTCAGATGCAACAGACAATGCAACAGACGATGGTGGTGACACGCACGACGGTGGCGGCGTGCAATGTTGCGGGCTTGATAGTCAGACTAAGTAGTTACAGTGTGTTGTTTGGTAGTAGTTACTTGCTACTTTAGTAGCCGTGTTGTCCTGTTTACCGTCAGACGGCCGTCTATGCACCCGTGCCGTACCGTCGGGCAGCTCAAGAGGTAGGTGCACGTACCGTATATAGTATGCCGTCGACCACCGTATTTTGTACGGCCGTCTCCGTAATACGGACGGTGCGCAGCCCTAATCCCAGTGGTGGATAAGTACCGCCAAACGCGGCGGATGATCTAGTAATTGCTTCATAGGATAGAGCCTCATAGAGGGAAACACTGCGCCGGGGTCAGGGAATGTGGGGGCGGAAGTACGTACTATGAGGGTCAAAGTCGTAATGCGAGCAATGGGAATGACAAGCCTGTCTCCAAGACTGTGATCTACCCGTGGCCGCCGACAATATTCTCTCGCCATTTCCTTTTGGCGACACGCTGGTGCAGGCTCGGACCCTACTTTCGATCGTCATACAGTAAGCAATACTAGAACGCGAAGACGAAGTGCAGGTGAATGACACCCCGAGCGCGTCTCTCCCAGCACATCCTCCTCCATCATTCGGCGTTGCGTGTAACATATCATGGTACCTGTTCATGCGTACTGAGCGTTGAGGTGTAGAATTAGTTGCGCCGTTCTGTCATCGACGATCAACCAAGCACCTCACGATTCTAAGTCCAAGACCAATCACGACAAGTTCATCTCAAAATTGATATACGGATGACGTATCGATGGTATCGTGACAATTTATTGTAATCTACATAAAGATTTATTTTTTTTCGTCGGTATGTAATAAGGTCATCTCGTAAATGCTGAGGACAATTGGAACTGTGGCATCGTAAAGAAAAAAACCTGGTATGGAACACCTTCTTATTCGCTGACGTACTAGTAGGACTTGACTTTTTCATAAAACTCTGCTTCCGTGTCGACAATGGTTAAGGGGTGACCAGAGAGCTGGCGCGCTGCGGGGAACTTCTCAAGGGCTGACACCGGCTGGTCTTCTAAGTATATTAAATTGAGGACTGGCAACGCCTCGGCGAGCATCTCCCCGGTGAGGCTTTCCAGTACGAGTGCAAGGGGCCCTGCGAATTTCCGACCTACATGTAGCGTCCGTGCAGCGGAGAACTGGCGGAGGAGGTACAGCCATTCGTCGTCACCTGCTTTGGTCCGGAAGTAGGAGAACTTGAAATGAATCACACGAGAGAGTATAGCGGAAGGTTGCCTGAACACCTGGGCGATGTGCGAAAGTTGTCGTTCGATCCCTCGGCAATAGATCGAAGCGCCAACATGATTCCAATTTGGATGGCTATTTGGACGGTTTTTAGGACATGGATACATATCGAAGGAGACAGTTTCGCGTGAAAAGAATACATGGGCCTGCCTGATTGGGGTCAAATTGGGATCTTCTGAGTGATCGATGAACTTGAAGAGTTGCGCAACTTGAAAGTCAAGAAGCTGATCTGAGTACTCAATGTGGAACCGGTCAAGTTAAGGGCAATCCAGTCGGGCCACCAAATCGTCCAGATACTCGCTGGTGCCATGGAATTCAAAGTCATTGAGAGATGGAACCAGAGTCCGTGTTGCAGGAGGCGAGCGTGTTCGATTGGAGCGGGATGTACCCAATCGGAATCCAATGAAAAGGTGTTTGAGACTAGGTAACGCGGTCAGACTTGCAGCCATCGCCTCCGGCGAGTACGCATCCTGGGTAATATCGTCGAGAGAGAGATTGACAAGGTCACCGGTCGACGAAAGAAGTGTGGGTAATGATGGAAAGAGGACGCCATCCAGGTCCAGATGCTGTAGAGACGGGGCGGATCCACCCAAGAATCCACTGGGAAGGGTTGGCGCTTCATATTCCCAATGAAGGCCAAGATGTGTCAGTGCCGGAAATGGCACTTGCATCACTGCGGCTACCTCTCCTAAATGGGAGCCCTTTAGGCAAAGGTCGACACGACTTACACGATCGGGGTGCTCGAGTGCAGCAAAAAGACGATCTTTGTCTCTACGCGTAAAACGATCGGTGCTGTAATAGCGAATGGCGATGGGAAGGGGTGGCCAGAAACCTAGGTGCGTCCTTACAGGAGTTCTATGTTTGCAAAGAAGTTGGATATCAAGACGGCGTGGTGAACCAAATACGAGTTGTCGCCATCTTTGGCAAACATGCACCAGCCGATGCCAATCCCATGCAACGGTAAAGGTGAACCAACCGGCATCATGACCCTCTCGACACAAGTCAAATATTTCCAGCAAGACATTGTCCGGGAGCGTGTTGATGTAACCCTTGCCTGTGCGATGCAAGTCAGTACCCGTCGCGGTAGCTAAGCGAGTCCCCGTAGACGTACCTTGAGCCTGTGCTTCCTCTAGGTTTTCGCAGAGAGTCCGGGTAATATTTTCGACCTCCTGGCCTCTGTGAGGGTCATCCGACTCGGAAGTAGTACTGGTGAACGAATCATTTGGCCGGGAGGGGGGATCAGAGCTGATTGAGATGGATCACACAGTCAACTAATCTGAGAATATGGAGACATGGGACACACCTTGGATCACCGATTGATGAACCTGATTCGATAAAATTTAGTGAAGATACTGAATGAGCTAATTGAAGAGTAGCCGCTACAGACACACGATCAATTATCCAACATACAAACAAAGACCATGCACACACCTACGAGAACTCATTGGTGAAATTTGTAGATGAGGGAACCTTGGAGGGAACTGCCCTCGTGGTGCAGCCAAAGAGGCCCAAATGCAGCCAAACAAGCGCCAAACAGACTGGCACGGGAAAATCTTCCAGGATCCTGGACCCGTACATTGGATCCGTGAGGTTTTAGTGGGTAGGATATTACACCGATCGAAGGTCCTGTGTTCCGAGCCGAGTCCCACACTACCCATATTAGGGGTGTAAAGGTATACATAAATTCGTGTTTTTCTCAAGGGTTAGTAGCTGGGCTCAAGTCTCTGCACGCCAATTGACCCAAGGAATGTCACAGACTCTGAGTCAACGGTCTGTGAAACAGCCATTCTTGAGCCTCCGCTGAGAACCAGGTCCGAGTCGAGTCACCTGTAGAGGAACGGATGGGGCGAACGAGAGTGACAGAGTACTAGACCAAGCCATGAAGGAGCTACCCCAAACCTAGTACGCGACGGTGGTGTAAACCCAAGCACTGGCGAAGCAATCGATCACAGGATCGCATTGACTTCAGAGGTACTATGTAGGCCCATGCGCTTGCACTGGCACTGCACTGAACCCCACTAACTTAAGTTACTGCTAGCCCCCTTTGCTAGGCGCCTTCCGAGTCTATTTCACAACAACCACTGACATTGGCCCTCCATCGTATACTTACGGTATAGTACAGTGGCGGCCTGTCGCATTTTAAATCGCTTTGTCCCCTTAAAACCGCCTGCCCGCTAGGTTATTCTCTCACTTCTAATAATCCCACCCTTTTTCACTCTCATGGCACATGAGGATCCCATCGTCGAAGTCATCCAGTTCGTCTCTACTGAGCAGTGCTTGGCAAATCCTTCCCTATTCCAAGCACTCCGGGACATCGTGCAGGGCTGGCAGTAAGTTTCGTGTTGGCACTCCTTCGACACAGTTTCACGAACTCCTGACAGAGAGAAGGGCCTGAAAGGGCAGTACTGGGGTGCGACAGTGGTGAAGCCCAACAACATATACTGGGTCCTTTGTGAGTTCACAGGACCCGTCTTCGCATCCCATCATAACAAAGTCGCAGTTTGGCAGTCGCGCGCGCATGCGGCCGCTTTCGCGGCAGATCCCTTGTACCTGGAGTTTATCCAGAGGCGCCAATCCCTGGCGACCACTCCCGTGCGTGACCTTTACGCGCCGTTGTCTGGGAACCCACAGCTGGGCGTCGAGGCACCCATCACCGAGGTCGGCATCTTCAAGGCACACGAAGCCCGCATAGAGAAGATGCACGAAACACTACACAGCACTGTGCACCACCTTTGGTTGCTTCAGCCGCAGGGGTTCATCGGGTCCAGTCTTGGTATGACGCACGAGGATCCCTCTGTAGGCATTTATTTCGGTGGATGGAACTCCGTTGAGGTGTGTTGCGATACTGGAACATCACGTCTGTGAAAACTAATCCGCTGGAAGGACCATATGCGCATTGGTATGGAAGAGGGACACGAGAAATTGAAGGAGGAGGCTGAAGAATTCTGGAAGCAATTAACTGACCTTACCATCGTGCACATAGCTTTCAAGAAGCACGGTGCGTAAGGCCTGAGAGAGGCTGCTGCGGCGATGCCACTTCAGCTTGAGATTAAGTTAATTGCGTAGCCTGAGTCAACACCAACCGCGCACCCATTCTACTAATTGGTTATCCGTCTACTTTCCCTACATTGTTTATTGCATTTCATACCTATCTTAGTATGCTACTCATGCAAACTATTACTCTAAACGTCAGGCAGCGTTTGACAATAATGTGACCATTCGAGGCCTAGAGGAGTGTGTGTTTCAGATACTTGATTGGAAGACCAAAACACCGGATAGTCAGCCCGGGCCCCGTGTCCTGAGCTAGTCGAATTATAATTATGTTCCAATACTGTTGAGGTACGCGATCAGGCTATGTAGCAGTTTATGTAGCGGGGATGACCCGGAGAGGAATAAGCAGAGAAACTTGAATGAGCGTCCTAGGCACATTGTTTAGTAAGCTATCTACACGTGTGATCACGGGCCGGAGTTCCCTGACTGCGAGCAGTCTGCGAGCTTTGTCGACTTGTACCGACTGCACTCCTACAGGCTAACTTAGGAGGGATGCATGTGCAACGGCCTGGCCAACGGCTAGAGTCTCGTGAACACTCACCGTCAAGCAATAGTTTTCTGAAGAGCAGAACGGAGCAAGAATACAACTGACCCTTTCTCCTATGCACTTGGAGTTCTCACACGTCATGCCTCTACTTGATTTGACAACAGTATACTGTTTGCTGTCACGTGTGACGTGCCTCTCTCTTGCAGATACTGCACTCGGACCCCTGTGCGGTACAATGCTTGGTACAATGGGCATTATACGTGAGATCACGTAATCGCCCTACTCCAATTCTCCCGAGGCTCTACGACCTCCTTTTGTTTGCTCTCTTACCCTCCCATTTGTGTGTGAAATCGATTGGACAACGAAGGAGACAACAATGTGAAAGTTTGCAGAAGGTTCGTCTCCTATGAGCTGTGTTTTGTCTTTGTCATATTGCAAGGAAGCTTGCACGTCGCCATCCGTCTTCTGTCGAGCTGGAAGTGGCCGTTCTTGAACATGTAGAGGTATGTCCGTTTCCTGCAGTCTTCCCTCAGTATAAAAGTCTTTGCAGTTTCAACTGAACTCATCGTTGTGACGCTTTTCAGTCGTCGGGGCATGCGACAGCAATTGTCGGTGAGCTCCTAACCCCTGTGCAAACACAGGATGAACCTGGCCTCCTACCGCAACACAAACACGGCTTGATGTATCATTTTGATGAGCCAGCTTCAGCAGGTTCTGGCCTGCATGCGGGACAAGAGCGAGGCGACTGCTCAAGATGTTGATGGCGAAGGGCGTAACTGAGACCACGCCGCGAGCATTGGCCAGCAGCTGTTCGAGCGCCGTACAGGCGTAATTATCATGGCTCTCAACGCTGCTGAGCGACGGCCTACTCAGCTCTTGAAACATCCCGTATACTTAAGATAGCTGGTGTGTATCGCTCGAAATTGAGGGATGACCTTCAAGGAATCGAAGGCGACGAAATTGTACGTCAGCACGTCGAGGATTTCGTCAGTCGAATGAGACCCCGGAATCCTGGTCGGCACTTCCTCCAAGTCACGATATTACTCTATTCCCGTTGCGGGTCCACGCCCGTTTGAGCATGTACGCTCTTCCTCGCCCCTGGTCGTGTGTAACTCACATTTTGTGCAGAATGAGTTCGACACTGTACAAGGACGATCTTTCCATCTCCTTATCAACTGCGTACCTTTTCAACTACCCCACGTTCAGGTTCACCCACCTGCCTGTCTCACTCACAATTTCTCTGTCCGTGTTTCCATGTCGTGTGAGTTTTCTAACGTTCTCCTTACTCGCTGCCCTTATTCAAGCCAAACAGGCGGTCATCACCCCCCCTTCACCGTCTCCCCCTGCACCCGCGCTCACTCTCACAGTGCTTTCAAATTTCACGCTAGAGTTGCAGTCGATATCCCTCTTAGGAAGCCGCGCAAAATTGGCAGACGTCCCTAAACTTCACAAACTGACATGACAACGAACACCAAAGCGCGTGTGTTGTTCCTGGATGTTTTCCCCGGGTCTTACCGCTTTACCCGTCAATTCGGAGGAACTTCTCTCGAGAAAACAAGGCATCGCCAGATTCCCCACGCATGTACAAGTTCTGCTAGGCTGTTTGGGCGTGACCTCAGCGATGAGTCCCCTTAATCCTTAATAGCATCGTCGCCAAAACCACCGGTCACCCGTGGTGGGCAAACTCAGGCCATTGGTCTTTTGTTGTAGTCGGAGGACAGCGCGGTGTAGTCGGTTTTTTGTGCCCAATGTACTCTTTTTTCTTACCTTCTTACATTTCACTCGGCAGATGGCATTGGCAAAGTTTGACGGCCCGCCGTCGCCAGTGCTGGTGTGCCCCAGATTGCACGATGGGTGCGTAGGTGTGATGATGCTTAGAACGTAGCAGTGAAGTCTTGCGGTGTTACAAGTTGGTGGCATGAAGCATCATCATCTACATTTACGAATATGAAGTTGTGCCATGTGCGCACCGAATTCGGCATCAGAAAGCTTTCATGAATGACGGCCCCTTGAGGCCGTCCGTCGTGAATTGCTAGTATATGAAGATTAGGGAGCCGATGCACATTACAACCTTATGTTACGTGTCACTTAGACAAGGAGAGACTTGGGACACAGCATGATGATGATAGAGCCTTGGACAGAGCTTGAGTCGGATGGTCGAATGGGAGAGTGATGGGAGACCTTTATAGCTATGTAGGACGAGTGTCTGACCTCGCCCGCCTGGCCTCCCAGTTCTCAGCTAGCGTACATACATATCACAAAGACATGAGCGTGTCGAATCAGAATTTACACATTACTGCGCTAGGCATTACGATCACGCATTTGACTTGATCGTGCCAAAGGCTGTTCATTCTTATTCTTGGTTCATTCACGGATATGGAACTCAGAGGGAACTCAGAGAGTTTAGACCCCTAATCGAAAGCATAATCGGTACATCACTCAAAAGTGTGAATCCTGTACAGTATCCCATAAGGGGCAATTTATATATGCAAGATATGCTGAAGTGTTGTAAAACAAGAGTATCTATTATACCGTGACGCGCCATCCATTACTTTCTCCACTCTCACGCCTGGGCACGCCCAGCCCTTGCGTCGGCTCTACGGTCTCGTGCTTCTCGGGTATCCTTGATCCACTGCTCGACATTGTCCACTGCCTGGAAGGGGCGTACTTTATACGACATCAAGTACCCTTGCAAACTGGCCATCGAGAATTCGCGCTCGGGTATCTGCGACGCGAATCGTTCCGCGAGGTGCTCGACCCGCTTCCTCGACAATTTTGGTGCGCTCGTCGAGTGAGTGGCACCGCTGTAGTTGGGCGGCACGTCTTGTACAATACTTTTCGGTGCGGATGGTGTGGGACTGGGACCCTCCTTTGTTGGCGTGACATACCCGGAGTCGCTAGTAGGCACCGCATCACCTTCGTCCTCGTCCGTCGAGGCGCCTTCGACCTCGGAGGTGCCTGGGAGGTAGAAGCGCTTGTACAACTCACGGGCTTGGTAACGGCTAGCAAGACGGAACTCGACGTGGAGGTCCATGCGGCCCGGACGCGTGAGTGCGGGGTCGAGTGTGTGGTATCGATTGGTAGTTGCAAACAGTATGCGGCCTTCCTGCGCTGAGATGCCGTCAAGCGCATTGAGTAGTCCCGAGAGGGTGATCTTGCATCCAGAATCGACGCCGCTAGTTCGTGCCCCATCCCGCTTGTCATTGGGGGAATCCTCAGGGTCATCATTGTCGCCCTGTCGTGATGGATCGCGGATCCGGGGATCCTCGAGGTCTGTACCGGATATATCACGAGTAATTCCATGCGTGAACGCCGCATCAATATCCTCCATGATCGCGACACATTGCTCCGGAAGTGAACAAATCAGCGAGTTCAGGCTGGCATCATCAAGGCCAGTTTTGGAGAGGGAAAGTATGTATATATCAAGGCCGAGCTCCCCAGCAAGACTGTGAATGATAGAAGTCTTGCCGGATCCGGGAGCTCCATACAAGAGGTATCCACGCCGGAAAGGAATACCTAAATGTATTGGTTAGATATCATGAAGCCGAAAACAAGACAAGAGACGTACCCCGATCAGCATACCATTTCTTGCTTTTCATAAAGTCGCGTGCGTCGTCGAGAAGCAGTTCCTTGGTACCTTCGTCCAGCACGATCGAATTCAAAGGACGCTTGGGCCGCGAAGCGACGTGACTCCAATCATCGCCGTACCTGGTACAAACGACATCAACGGTCGATTCTTTTTGGGGATTACCGAACTAACTTTTCACTGGCGTAAATATCGATCTTGTCATTTCTTGCGGACATCCATTTCTCCCTCGCTTCAAGGATCATGGTGTCAAGGACCGAGCGGTCACGAGAGAAGATGCTGTGAGAGTAGTTTCAGAGAAGAGGCTGCTGAATAAAAGCTAAAGATACGGACGTGACGGTCAGGGTCGACTTGTCCGAGTACCAACGACTTTCTTCCTTGACCCGAGAGACCGTGACATATCTACCCTTATACCACATCCGATAACTTGCGTTATAAGAGGGCAGATATCGGACAGATCGTTTTCTCCGTTGTTGCAAGTGTTCGTCCTCGTCCTCGTAGAGCGTTAGGGCATCTCCGCCAAGAGCAAAGTCCCCGGTGCTGACCGAGAAATCTCGGAATTGACGCCACTGAGGAAGAGAAGAAAGCCAGAACATCATCCAGCCTGAACCCTCAATCAGTCGGATAAATAAGCCGTGAGGAAAAGGCTGCTTACTGAATGCCACGTCTTCACTTTCGAAGGTCGCCGTGATGAAGAGCCGGTCCACGAGATTCGAGTAAGAAGCCGAATAGAGACGACGAAGGGTCTCCAAAGCACCACCGAGGACAATGAGCTTCAAGTAGTCGCGAAGGGCGGATATGGAGTATATGAACCCCATCAGCGACGAGAAATCGGTCGGCATACGCAAAGGTGCGTCTGACGCCGTTGCATTTTGCGTTGCGTTTGTGAATGTGCTCTCTTGCGTGGTCTCGACGCTGTTGTTTAGTAGCGTAAGAAGAGGTTGAACGATATTTGTGAGCTGAACAAGTGAGGACATGGCTACGATGGCCAAAAGGTCTGGATGAAACAAATGGGATTCTCAAGCACACATTTTATACCCGCAAGCCAGCAAGCTGGACGCGATGCCATGAGGGACCGGAGAGAACGAAACCCGGATGACTAAGTCGGTAGTGACTCGAAAGGCGCTGACTCCCAACGTACGCGTGGTTACAGGAGTCAACTTCCGGCACCGGTCGATCAGGAGACTCAGAACAGCCTCAAGTGGCAGTACAGCACTGTCGTCGTGCCCTATTTCAGAGAGCTGCGTGGTCTTATTTCCATGTAAGTTGTCCTGCAGGCTCCCCAGGCAAATGGCCGACTCAGAAATTTCAGATGCACTCAGCTGTAGCTAGTTTACGGTCAGTGTTTCGATAACGCGTTTTTTTTGCGTTTTTTACAGTGTCTTAACGTAGCGGTATTACAATGTCAAGCCTTCCTTTTTGGGGTATTATTGTGACACAGGCTGTGATAAGCAAGGTGATAAGTGCACGTTCTGGTGCCTAGATGTCGTCCTACTAGTACAATAGTCGTTGGTGTCTGCATGGTATCGCAGGGGATATGCGCCATTTACGCAGAGCCACACAAGGGCATCTGTAAAATCGGAGACTGTCAGGGACCGATCTGGACCGCTTTGACAGGCTCCAATTTTACAGATAATCGATGAACAGACGAACCAATCACTGCAGGATTCCTTCTTTCGTCGCAGGTGGTGCTGAGACCCCCTGCTTGTACATCTCACGACGAAATTACGAGTCCAGGATATGGCCCGAAGTTGGTGCTGGCACTGAAGTAAGGTGGCTATGGGACTCGACAGTTAGGTTCTCGAGGGACTTGAGTATGAACAAATACACTCTTGAGTAAACAGATTCACTGCGGCTGTCATGAGACCCCCACCTTTCACAGGCTCGGCGCTTATCGCCTTTCGTTTTGACATATCATATTGTCCGTTGTGCATTGCCCATACATGCATCGACCGTAATGGAAGGGCGATCAGATATGCTGGATCCAGATCTCTTGAATATGACGGTGTTTCGGACCACGCTAAAATGGCAGTCGGAGCCGCAGAACAGAATGAAAAGACTAGTTTTGCGAAGATCTTTGTTTGCACCGACCTGCAGTCGAGCGGTGATGGTAGGTGAAGAGATATGATAGGTGCAGGGAATGCGTAGGCTCCGCACCGTACTGCGACTAGTACATATTAATTATTTGAGCGGGGTACGATACAGTCCAATCTAGATTGGATGAGGGGGTCAATCCAGTGGTTCTACGGGATCGAAAGCATCCAACTGGGCGTGCACGACTATCGAAGAACCATCTGGACCAACAAAGTCTTCGATCGTAAGGGGACGAAGATCGAGGCCCTGCGAAGAATATGTTGCTGAATAGATCAACTGAAAGGAGACGCGTACGCACCTCATCTTGGTTGCGAGCAAGAAGGGCGACGTCACCATTAGCCTGACGCACCAGTTCACGGACGGGCAACATCGCAGCATTTCGACATAGCTCTTTTAAGTCCGAGCCCGACTTTCCCCTCGAACACTCGGCCAGGGCTCGCAGGGGAAATTTTGGGGCAAGCGGCACATCCTTAAGCATCTGAGAGGAGTATTAGTTCATCAAGAAGCATTGACATTAATGAGCAAACTTACCAAGGTCAGGATCTTCTCTCTCTGCGCAGCGTCAGGTAAGGAAAGGGGGAATTGTTTCGGCATTCGTCTAAGGAAAGCCGGGTCAATGTCCCGAATTCTGTTTGTCGCCCCCAAGATTAATATCCTATCGGAGCCCGAGAGAAGACCGTCCCATAAGCTGCAAAGACATCAGATACCTGCGTCACAACAACAAAGAAGAGAATTCACGTCATGAACTCAGCCTTCATCATTGCAGTGACCTCGTGGTCACCCTTGCTCCGCTCTCGGAGAAATGAATCGATTTCATCTATGAAGATGATACTCGGCTGCGTCTTCCGGGCTAGGCTGAACAGTCCGGCCACTAATTTGCTCGACTCCCCGAACCATTTGTTCGTTAACACCGATGGTGCGATGTTAATGAACGTCGCGCCGGACTCCTTCGCGAGGGCTTTCGCGAGCATCGTTTTACCACAACCTGGAGGCCCATAAAGTAGGACGCCTTTGGGTGCCGTCAAGAGAGCGGATGATGAACGAAAGAGGCCGGGATACAGAAGGGGAATGATGACGGATTCTTGTAACGATGATATGATGTCTTCCAGACCGCCAACATCTATCGTACGGGATTAGAGCAAGAATGAGTATTCGCACGGAGCATACCTGTGAATCGAACCTCGATATCATCCGGGTGGATTACCTCGGATGCGATTCGTTCTATAAAGATATGTAAAACTTGCAGGCCGGCCCGAGATAATGAAAACTCACTTTCGTGTTCATTCAATTTCAGCTTTTCGTGTCCAAGTTTCTTCAATGCTTCCATCGGTTTTGCCCCAACCTCCTTCGATCCTTCAGTTCCATACGAGTTGAGCATCCACTGTAAATTCCTTCGAAATCGAAAATAGCGACGAATGAGAGGGCGACACCGACCTGGACTGTGTACCATGCCGCAGCCTGTGGGGCTATGAGTAAAATGCTTCATCCGCGTGGGCAGAGACGCACCTGAGAAGCTATGAATATTGCCACTAATAGCAAGCGGAAAGGGCGTCAACGGTCTACAATGACTCGGACTCGGGATCAACTCACCGTCAAAGATGGCCTTCCTTGTGGTAGTGGAGATGGCCATTCCCACACGATAGATGGTTTAAATGATGTAGCTGCACGAGGGCAGCTGAAAAGGACCGAGCACTTCTCTGTTGAGAAAGAGGTGGAGTTGCGCGCTGGCGCTGGGTTGAATGGCTGCTGTGAGTCAGTGGCGCGGTCGCCGAACGCAAGCGACCTCGGTTCTGACCCTAACCTCAGAGCGTGTCCCATCAACTGCATTTTTTCAAATTTACCACGACAACATTGTCCGATAATGCATTCAACGTTCGGCGTTAACTAGTAACTAGTAAACCCCCGACCTCGGCACAAATATATCACTAATAAGGAGAGAGAAACCGTTTCAAACAAGAGAAAAATAGGAAAAGTCTTGGGAAAGTACAAAAAAGAATAGTCAAAATCATGTGACTAGTTCAGATACACCGCCTTAACGCCAATCTCATGGAGGACCTTATTCAGATCTTCTAAATATCTCAGATCAATCAATTCTTTCTTCAAACGAGCGCGAATCGTGAACCAGGAGGTAGTACAGAACCCCCCGGCGCCTTGTCCATTCTGACGGGCGGCATTGATGACGCCGCGGAAGTGCTGGGCGAAGGGACCCCTCTATAGAGATGGCCTCTGGCGACGCCGGAAACTGGAAACGCGATCTTCGTCGCGAGGCGCGGGCGAGGATGCGACGGTCGGGGATTGTTCTCTTCAACCGATGGTACCCTCTGGGCGCGGCGTCGGAAAGCGAGATATAAGAAAGTGCCGAGGGCGAACAGAAAGAGCACTGCGCCTAGTCAGCCTTGACCACGCTTCTCTAAACAGGGATCATACCTCCAGAACCCGCTACCATCCATTTAATGGTAGACTGCGAGTTGAGGGTGCCGTTGTTGGTGGCGCTAGTTGGCGCACTCATGTGAGGGAAGGGTTGGGGAGAGAACGAGAGGTGGTGGGGTGAGAGGTGGGCCCTTCAGATGATGTTATGTCGTGAGCCTTTTAGGCGATCTGGGTGTAATTTCGTGTACCCCACAACACGTAGAAGGAACCAGGTGAGCGGCGACCGGGGCGGTGTAAGAGGAACAGCCTCGCTTAGAAAAAGAAATAAAAGTCCAATAACACAACCTACTATAGTGCACGGAAACCTGAGCCGGTGGAGCCGCACTAGTGAAGGAGGCCTGGACCGCGACCAACTACTGAGTGCTTACTAGTACACCTGGTAAGGAAGAATTGCTTCCGTGAGAACCACTCAGTACTCCTCGATCGACGGCGTGAGGAAATGACCGAGGCCATCTCCTTGCTGCGGAGAGTACGGTCGTAAAAGTATCACGATCGGCGCAACCGCCCCCAGCCCAAGAGTACGTAGTAGTGGCAAATAACTACCAGAGAAAATCGTTCAGCAGGCCGCCGCCCGGCGCACCGTATGCAGCTGTATGATTTTAGAACCGCAGACGGAAACACCAGCTCTCAGATGGGTAAAATAGCCCGATGTTCGACAGTAACCAGACCACAGTCATACAATTACCCCGCGGAATACCATCTAGGGATCCAAGGACTCATTCTTCGATTGGCTGCCCCGCCTTGGCGTAGCCCCGGCGAACACTACACAACCCGAGCGGAGAGAAGAGGCCGACGGACAAGATGACGGAGGTCAGGAAGCACCGTTCGACTCCAGGAGTGCAGTCCCTTATCTGATGTGCTGACCATTTTTGGTCTGCTCTTCGCATTTGGAGACTGGCCGATTAGAGCCTACTAGGGGGACGCGCGGCCCCGCCACCATGTGTGTGCACGAACGCAACCCTAACCCTAGATCTACAACTCGCAATAATAAAAGATTACTTACCTTAACCTTTGTTTATGGGAAACGGTCTCGGTCAGCCCGCGGTTTATTGGATCCCATATCGAGACAATCACGTCCCCCGTTGACTAGGACAACTCGGGGGCAATATGGACAGTCTAGACCCAGATAGATGCCCAGACTCGACGTAGGGCGTACGTACTCACCCTCTACAGACAGTTAGGCCCCAGAGCCATAGCGCTTCATTGTCATCTTGGCGGTTCCGAGAAGCAAGACTCATTCATCAAATCAGGTTTTCGGCAGGGTTTGCCCCCGGCGGCCTAATTCGTCAAAGCAGTGGGAGAAATTTCCAATTCGGATTGCCCCACACACCTTACCGTCAGCCCTGCGTGCATCAGCTTCGCATGCGCGGACCATGGGATAATATCACCAGACGCAATAGGCTAACGAGCGTGTGCTATTAAGCGCCATGATTACACGATGAGGCTAGATAGGACGAATGGTAATTTCCGGGCGCGCACATTTGAACGGACGAGTATTCGGTGGGGAACTGCCAGGGGTTCAGACCCCGGGTTGTCTGCCAGTCTTTGAGTCTAGGCCCGGGTAAATAGTGCCAGACACGTGGTCAATTGAATTCGACCTGTCAATCAAAGTGCAATCGATCGAAGTGAAAAAGAACACTAACTTACCTTGTAAGCGTCTTTTTTTGTTATGCGCAGCAGCAGTACACTGTATAGATCGAGGGCTAGAACCGATTCACACAATCAGGCGCTTGCCGAACCCTCAGGCCCGTAACGATAGCGACAATTGTTTGTTTGCTGTTCGAAGGGCAGTGCGCTGTCGAAGGGCAATTCCCGCACCGACGAGACGCACAGCGTGTCGGAGAACGTAGCTGTCGCGACGAACGGCGACCCCCTAGCGCCGCAAAAGCGCCGTATTGCCCCGTCAACAACAGAAACACTAGCGTTCGCATGGCGACGATAAGACCGCCAGAGGTTTCGTGTCCGAGTTTTAGAAATATATAGCTCGCGGAGCATGATGGTCCCATAGCCGGCGGCAGGAGCGCTTGACATCTCCGCACGGTCTGGTTTGGTCGTTGGCTTTCTCGAGACTGTGTTCTAGAACATCGAGGTCATGACAGCTAACGTTCAACTGCCAGATGGGGATGCCGACAAACCTCACCTCCGTAACAGTGACGGATACGACGAGTTCTGGATTTAAAAATAAATGATACGACGAGTTCTGAAGCGACTCAACCCACATATGGTTCATCTCGGATGACAAGTTCATCATGGACTGTAGCTGAAAACGCCGGCGGTAAGAAAAAATAAGTCAGGGTAAATCCGTCCCCAGCGTACGTCTTCCAAGCAATAAACCCGCCGGATCGAGATTCGAGAAGCGCCTTTGGGTTCTTCAGAAGTCACTTCACACAAGAACACAGCCCCAATAGCCCTCTACAGGCGGTCATTCCCGTCTGCGCCTGAGAGAGGCCTAGACCAGATGATCACTGGCAGCGCCGGATGCCGTGTACATGCGGTAAAATACAGTTATGCGAGCACAAATCCTCATGGTCCCGGAAGTCGCCGCGCAGCAAATACCCAATCACGACACTACGTAGACAATTTGTCGCGCTGAAGAAGTCAAGGCATAACGTTAGGTCTAGAGCAGCGCAAGGCGGAATCAATGAGGCCAACAACGCCGCCCCCGAGGTTGATGGGGGAGTCTCGGCTCAAAATATTAGACCCGAGCAAACCTAGAACATGACCATTCAGCACTCGATTTCATGTCGATGATCGCTGATATCTTGACGCGCTGTTCGGCAAGCTGTTAGATATTCTGAGAGAAAGGTCCTCACCGTAACGGATTTATTCCCTAAATGGCTTCGGCCGACCGTTGTAGTTACCCGCTCCGGGGATATAATAGTGGAAAGAGGTCATCAGTAAGAGCGCGAACGAAACGGGGAAGAGTCAATCCTAGCGATTACGGACCTCTTCTGCCATACGTTTCTCGGGCGTGTGAGAGCAAGGGAACCGCCGCATCCTGCGCGAATCCCCAAACGAGATTTTTCCTGATACTATTGTGGGATCGGAGCAATTGTAACAAGCCAAATAAGTAACCATTGGTCAATTGACTAATTTGATTTTGAAGGAGAGGAAGCGCGGCAGAAACACCTCAGGATTACAGCCGTGGTCTGGACCATCACGGGGGACTGGTGCTTGATTGGGTCCTCGGGTGAACGCCTTGATGAAAACGGTCACATGTAAAGAAGAAAGGAGGAAGGCCTCAGAACGGCCTCGAATGATGCACTTTGGACAATCGGGACACCTATATGCGGATGTATTGTGCCCTGCGTCGTGAGGATAGCACGAACGGCCGAGACCAGAGAGATATTATCGTTGGGCGATATTATTAGAAGCGAACCCCAAGGTATTCCAAGGAGACGCTGGTCGTTGATCAATAAGTACAATGAACCTTCTAGCCTCAACCGACGGGCAGTGTGCGCGGCAAGACGACCCCGATGGGAATGAGCTACAGACCAAGGAAAGTTAAAACTTGAACCACACCGCTATTCAATGACACCAACGCGTAGTGTTTAGAAGCCCAGAGAACAGGCAATCTAGACCACGGCGCGAAGAGAAACAGCCCAGTCACCAGTCACCGGGCAAATGGAGGCCCCAGGATGGTCGAGATAATTCCCAAGTCAACCGGAACCGGTCGGCAATTGAGTGGGCAAGTCTCGACCCATGTAAGATAGACGTCTAGGCCGCTAGATTGAGTAGTATAAAACCCTGTGGACAGCGTTCGCATACGACGTGGAGGATAGAGCCAATGGCAGATCTGTAAGTACCTAACTTGGATATCGGGTGTATCGCCTTGGTTAGGTATATTAATATTGCGACTGGTGCGAGGCCCTGGTTTGTTATACTGTAATATTTCGCTGATGCTTAGTGGATCGCCGTTTCCTCATATCACTCAAAAGCTGGTGCCTTCTTCAAGTCGTGACCAAGAGATTCAGTAATGGCCATGACAGTCTCCACCTTCTGACAGGGCGATGAGGTGTTGGTGAGATAAATATCCTCAGAAGAGGACAAGGGCGACAAAGCCAGATACTTTTTCGCAGGTAGGAAACCGGGTAGCGAAAAATTTGAGTGGAATTTCAAGTTGGAGCTCGTCATGATTGAAATCGCCACGGCATTGGCCGGATCCACTGAGGGTATCGATCACGTATTGATCACGGGTTTCCATGTTCCTTGTGCGCGTTCCTTTACGAAGTCCGCCGGCTTGGCTTGGCTTCTGCGCCGACAAAATCGCTCATTGGCAATGAAGCTGAGGAGATAAAACAAAAGGCCAATCGCGCTCCACCTATTCGGATTGGTCGTGCGAGCTGCAAATACCCTTTTCAATTGAGATTGTCACTGGCAGACTTTTAGCGTCAATGTGTCCATTAGTGGGTGTCATTATTTCTGCCTTCAGGCCTCCCCCCCCGGAGACTGGATGAACCGGCCAGGCAGGTTTGTGACGCCGCTTTCTCTCGTACGTCTGCACTACCTAAGGAAGGGTATAGCGGAACCTTGGACAAGGATCACATCAAGGTACGTTTACGTTCGTTACCGTATGTGACGGTAGATTGATCCGCGAGACTGTTTTAGCCACGTCCACGTCGTAGTTTTACGCCAAACACCTTTTGTAGGCCATTGACACTTCCTCCATGCGTCCTATATAACGTTTATAGTAGTCTGTAGCGGACGGCACGGCGTGCGCCCCCTCGACATGTCACCTGCGCCCCGAACAATGCAGACCATTACCTAGCGTGCCGAATCGGTTTCGATATCGCCGGCTGGAAGCACTTCGTTTCAGACTTACGAGACCTCTGAAGAGCATATCTCACCGTTGCAAAACGTTGTTAGCTCCATTGATCTACACGCCGGTATATTTTTCCCCATCAGCTACGAGGCATTGGTGACCTGTCTATCTTTAGTGAAGGGGTGACGTATTTCTCGTGTAAGTTCCATATATTCTGGAAGCCTGCCAACGTTATCGGCGGTCTGATTGGAGACACACACAGATTAGGAAAGTGAAATACTCGGATGGGCTACGATAATCTCCGATTCACATCTTGATTCTTGGTGTCGCTTCCGCCGCCTTATGCTACATAGGGCTACTATGGCCGACTGATCTTGGTTCCCACCTTTGCAATAACCCCGAATAAATTCCTGTCGTTTCACAAGGTGCCCCTATCCGAGTTGCTTTAAACCCAATGCCATGAGAGATATGCTCTTAGGAAGGGATCCCCGTGACGCGGATAGGCACACTGTCGACTCTAGTGTGGAGGTTTCCCTGTCAATAACTGCGAGAGTGGATTATTACGTCGTGCTCGAGGGTGATGATGACGCCACACACAAACTGTTCCTGACGTGCCGCACCATACTTGTCCAATGTACTGTAGCTAGTTGAACATGAGAGCTACTTATCTCATTTCCGTGTTGCGCGAAGGTGGAGTTTCCGCGGGTCCAGCCGCGGCGAATGCCCCCGTGAACACCAGTGCGGTGGTAGCCATAGGGAGAGAGGTAGATTCTCTATTCTGATTGGCCAGAGCATGCTTGACAGGCCGGGATATAATTGGAACATACCTGAGAGCAGAAGCACGACATCCATCGAAAGCGCGACGTAACAGTGTCGCATGACCTGGACGAATAACAACACTAACGATATCTGATATCAGGCCAGTCAGTGATTCGCTCTGCGCCGTGGCAGCACGCAATGAAATGACGGCCCATGGACCAAAAGGAGAAAACACGTGCGTAGGTGGAGGAAGAGAAGAAGGACGTCGGATCAGTGGTCACGTGAAACGATTACGGCATGAGCGTAAAGTCTTGAATGAATCGCGACCCGACCGTCAGTCATCGTTTGTTATATTACTGTACCTTCTCCTTCTCTCCCATCATTCCTGTTCCGAATCTGTTCAATCGTCTCAATTCTCTTTTAAGAGATTCTGCGCGTGCAGTCTCACTTATCGTCCCGGCAGCCCTCAATTCACGCTCTTCTACTATCTCGAAGGATATGGCTCCTACTACCTCAAATGGAATCAATGGCACTGGTGGCGCAAACACCAAAGGTAATCAGAGTCAAAAGATGCACTCCAAAGTGGTGGGTGTCACTTTGTTCCCATTTTCTCTCTTCGAGCGGGTCTTCCTCGAGTGCGTCAACTCGACATTCTTGTGGATACCAGGGACGTCGGGACGGCATTTGAGTGGGATGCTCACTGTCGAGGAAGGGGCAGTAGGCACACTGCGACCTGATACGCGGAACCTGATTCTTGATGATCTTTGCGCCCAGTTCAGCCGCTGACGTCTTCATTCATCCCAGGTGATCATTGGCTCCGGGCCAGCGGGTCATACGGCAGCAATTTACCTCGCGCGGGCAAATTTGAACCCCGTCCTGTTTGAAGGATTTATGGCAAATGGCTTCGCTGCAGGTGGTCAACTGACGACGACGACGGACGTCGAAAACTTCCCTGGGTTCCCCAGTGGAGTGCTCGGTCCCGAGTTAATGGACAAATTCCGCGCCCAGTCACTGCGTTTCGGCACGCGAATCATTACCGAGACGGTATCAAAGATCGACCTCTCTCGCCGACCATTTCGGTACTGGCGCGAGTACCAGGAGAACGGGGAGCCCGAAACTGCCGACACGATCATTATTGCTACCGGTGCAAGCGCAAAGCGTCTCGGCCTCAAGGGCGAACAGACGTACTGGCAAAGTGGTATATCTGCGTGCGCAGTGTGCGACGGTGCGGTTCCTATCTTCCGAAACAAGCCATTGGCGGTCATCGGTGGTGGAGACTCTGCGGCGGAGGAAGCGACGTGTGAGTCTTCGCGTTATTGTTGGACCGGCTGAGCGTGTTCACATGCCTTCGCAGACCTCACGAAGTATGGCTCACGTGTCTACGTGCTTGTCCGTCGCGGAGAACTGCGTGCTTCCAAGATTATGGCTAAAAGGCTCTTAGCCAACCCAAAAATAGTGCGTATCAGCAGGGCCAACGTTCTTTCTTGCGAGTGCTGACGTGGCCAAAGACGGTCCTATGGAACACCGTTGCAGTCGAGTGCCAGGGAGACGGTGATCTCTTGAATAACCTACGCATCAAGAATACTCTCACGGGGCAGGAGTCGGACCTTTCTGTCAACGGGTTGTTCTATGCCATCGGTATGCCTGCCGAACCTTCGCGCAGTGCTCATCTGACCCGTTGCAGGTCATGAACCAGCGACGGGACTCGTCCGCGATCAACTGCAGACAGACGGAGATGGATATATCATTACCGTTCCGGGGACAACTCAGACGTCCGTAAGAGGTGTGTTCGCCGCTGGTGACGTCCAAGACAAGCGGTATCGGCAAGCCATCACAAGCGCGGGGAGCGGTTGCATGGCCGCTCTGGAAGTTGAAAAGTTGATCGCGGAGGAAGAGGAGCTCGGTGAAGAGTAATCGTGAAGATCCGACGTTTGTTTGCATAGATGTATAGTTGTCATCGTCGTACGTGTGGTGCTGATATCCCCACTAATAATCCGTGGTTCGTCGCTGTTTCAGCTCTTTTTCCCTTTTTTCCCACTTCCGTTTGTACTGCTCTCACAACTTCTTGTATACTTGTCTGAGGGGGTAGGAGTTCGGCAGGGGGTTCTTAGAGGCGGTAGTCCGGGGCTTGCCAAGTACACGAGGCAAGTACTAGGAACGCTACGTATTGTATATATCAAAGGCAACACATGCATCACACGAAATAGCCCATTTCATTAGCCCGTCTTCTGCTGCGAGCTCTATACAACTGGCGCCACATCAATAACAAATCTCTTTTCCTTCCAGAGGCAAGGAACCTTCAAGGAATTGCACATGTGTGTGCCATTCCAAGATCCAGGGAGAGGTATTTTTGATTGATGATCATACCTGTTCTCCCCCGAGTTCCGAGTCGGGAGTTCGGGGCAAAAGTGTTCGCCGGCGGACCATATACAGTTATTGTGGCACATTTCCTATGGGGAACGTGTGGCAAGCTTGGCACGTGTAACAACAGCGATCCAACCGACTGCCACAGCGAACAGGGCGATGCAGATATTCGATCTAGTGGCTCTGCTGTTGGACTCCCTCATTGCCCTTGTACCTTGCCTTGTACTTTTTGCTTGGTCATTACGTCATAGTACACGTTGTTTGCGCGAGGCTCATCTTGACGTGATACACGCGACACTCTCGCGCACGCAAGCTGCGAGCATCCCGCCCATTGGGCGCCACCGACTCGACCATAGGTTGCATTAGTATTCATGGCCTGCATGCGCGACGCGCAACAACGGCGAGCGAACCGGACGAATCAAATGCGGGACTCGCTCGCTCGCCGTCCCGGCTAGGATCGTCGGCCTCGGGCTATTACTGCGAGCCGGAACGGCGCAAGTGGCTGCCTCTTGGAGAGAAGGCCCTCCAGCATACAGTTGCTTGTGATGTGAAAAGGGGCTTCTAGTTCTCATTTGGCTGAGATCCGACTCGGGAGGGAGGACCGAGTGTGCGCCACCGCAGAAGACGCGTCATCGTGTCATCCCCATCACACATTGTATGAATTTCGATGATTTAATGCCGAGTTTAATGCTGCCGCTTGCAGTAAAGGCCCATTGTTGGCATCTAACCAACTGGAGATAATCCGGCTTATTTCCTTGCCGTTGTGGTACTGGTTTGCTTCTCTGCTGCGGGACTGTGCTTCTACAGTACAGTACTAGTAGTTCCTCGTTGCCCTAACCTTGTTCGCCACGGGAAAACAAGCACGGGAAGAACACACGTTTTAACCCAAAGATTCCCGAGGTCCCAGACTGTGGCGAGGTCGGGGGTGCAATCATGGACATGTGTTGCACTGTTGCGCCAACTGAACTGCCTTCGTGGCAATCTCGTACAAGTGCCCTCTAAATTGGCAGGCTTCATTACCGTGACATATTACGCTCCCCGCTGAGCTAAGCCGACGACAGTTAAGCGATATCAAGGCCACAATTGTATTGCACAAGCGAGTGGCGGCGCTACTCTAAAGTGCCTTCGTAATGGTCGTAATATCGTAGATGGGGCGTAAATAATATGGTACATATACGACGACGGAGGGTGCTGCAAACGTAACGCTTGACAAAGAGCACGCACTCTGTCTCCGAAATGTCCGTGTAAATCGACGTCGACCTCGGCGACAAAGAACACCGAACGCAGGTAACCGTCGGGAAACAAACGAAGGAAAAAGATATATAAAGAAGAGAGCGCGCTGCGTATAATGTTGTGCCACCGGGGACAAAACTTGAAGAGAATAAGGTAGCAAAGGATGTGCGAAGGATTCTTGGAAGGACAGGTCATGCGGCATGTGTCACAGGACCACAAGGTCACGGTCATCACGATGGAAGAAGGGGATGGCGAGTCGAACGCGGAGCCCAACGGCGAGGTACGGTTGCCATTGGTGCGGATATCCTTCCACGGCGAACGGGGACGCGGCGCTGAGTGCCTCGGCTGTCGAGAGCCAGCAATAGGGAGGGGAGACGGTTGATGGTCTGGTGTAATGTGGCACCGCCTGTAAGACGAGTTATGGCAGTGAGAGAGGGTACGGAGAGGGTACGGGTGTTTGGACGTACGAGGTAGCCTTGCTATGAAAGCTGTCGTCCTCGTCCCACCCATCAACTTCATCATGTACGCTCCAAGGAAGGAGAACAGGAGAGCTGCCCGGGCGGAAAGGACATCAGGGATACTGTGCGTGGTGTATATATGGAAGCACGCGTCTCTTACCCATCATGAAGATGGAGTCGAACCCCATTTCGAGAACGAAGACGCTCGGTGCCTCCAAATGAGGAGCGCGCTGAAACGCAGGGGGAATGGGAAGGGCCATCGCATCAACAGCTTGGCACATGAAGATAAGAGACAAAACAAAGATAGAAAGGGAATCCATCGAGAGCGAAGGAGGATTGAAACGAAAGAAGGTTGAGTCGAGAACGTCAGTAGAAGCGAGGGATGTAGATGTCAACTCAATCGGAGGTACTGTATTTATAGTGACGGCCCCAGGGGTTTGGGAAGATATCAGGTTCCTATTTGAGACGGTTAGTCCACTTTTCCCATCTGGGAGATCAGCCCGCAGCTGTACTGCCAGCATCGGGTTTGACTCGGACCACTCTTTGACCACTCGCGATGCCGTCAGCGCGTACCAGTCCGTTTTATTTATTCCAAAAGGACATCATTCCAAGCTGTGGGCTGGCATCATGATGGGAGAACATGTGCGAGGAAGATTAGCGGTGCGTGCCGAGGTGGTCGGCACCAAAACGAACCCTCCCGATTTCACCCGATCCAGCTCAAGACAATTGAACCGGCTATCATTCACCACAGGCATGTAACTTGCCATCATGTCGATCCTGTGCTCCCAATGGCAAATGTACAATCCTATGCGACTTAGTCCTGAATGTGCAAGACCGACGTGCAGTATCGGATGGCTCACCCTGATTGACGAGCCCCGCTCTGGCACCGCACCTCCGGGCCCTTCAGCAACAAGCCATCCAAGTCACCTCACTGCAACGCCGAAAGTGTTTTTTAATGATAAAAAACCTGTTCAACGCATGGCGTTTCAACGGACTGGGACCCGAATTTCAACCTAACCGGTACTGGGAGAGCCAAAGAGAGAATTGTCATTGGGTGTGGCCAGGTAGCCACTTCGTGCGGAGCGTCGTACGGGCAGGGTGAAAGCCCAAACCCCGTCCTGACAGGTGTGTCGCTACATAGCTGGGCGTCAGGCAGATGAAACGAATGCGGAGTTGGCTAATTTGTATGGGATGAGGTGCGTTTTACTGGCTGAACGTGTCTGCGATAAAACGGTTGCGTGGTTGTTCGTCAAGTGAGTTATCAGCCTGAACTATTGTTCCCTAATAACTACGACTTAGCTTAAAATACCGCCTGAATCTAGATCTCGAACAATGAAGGAAGCTCGGGACCATCGAGATATGCACACGCTGATCATCCGTTCATCCGTCCCACATATTCTTCGCGGGGTCCAAGTTTTTTTTTAGTTCCGCAGTTCTCTGGTGACTCGCGGTGACGGCTTACCAGCGAGTCATCCTCGAGGCTCGACTCGAGCCGACAGACGATCGGATCGCCATTCCCATACCCGTGCGTACTTTATTGAAGAGGCATGTTCAAAGCGAAGAGACCCGAGTTTACCCTAAGCCCCAGCTGCGGGTCGCCTATCCGAAACGATTCCGGAGTTCCTCTTGCACCCATCAAGTCTTGTTCCGTCGCGAAGACCAACACTCTTTCGATGCCGATCTGAGACACCCGATCGAAGGTATCAGGGTACTGTATTCAGACCCTTGATCCACATGTACTGTAAATTTAACTTGTCCGTCTCCATGGCAAATCCCACTTACGAGTTTATTTCATCTGCAACGCCTCCCCCAGTACGGTTTGGTGTCTCCTTACTGCTGGGTGTCTATACTATTGCCTTTACTCTTGCTCTCTAGGATTTCATTGTCGCAGAATTTGCAGAACGGGTGTCTTGCGGGTGTCATCGAGTGCTTGCAGAGCCGATAACTCACGAAACATCTGACAGCGATAGCGTTTGTACGTTTCTACAGATGACCTCTGGAGGAGACGAAAAAGCAAGGCCGTGGCAAGGGCAGTACGGTCCTGATGAGCTTACTGTAAAACTTGGACGATAACGTCACAACATTAATAAACGTGTCATTGATTAGCTAACTTTCCAATCGTGGCAATCGCACCCAAGACCGCACTGGCATCTCAGGTTGTACCATTCGGTGACCTGGCTAGTGTCGGGTGACCCATTGTGTGAGAAACAAGGTGAAAAATATGATGGTATCCCCTCAACCTGGTTGTTGTGACTGTTGCTAAGGCCGACAATTCTGAATTTTACGTCCAGTGCTACACTGCTGGAAAGCTGCACTGCCGGAACTTGAACGCCCTGCCAGGATTGTACAATATAAAAATTTCATCCTTACTTTCGACATTCAATGGTGGATCACCAAGGAGTTGTGTATGTACTGCGCTTTCTCTTACTGGCTGTAGCCTGTACGGACTCCCTCGGGTGGCACGTAGGGCTAAGGAAGACGGGAGGCTGCGCAGCCTCAGGCTAATACACTCCCTACCTGACACACGCATTGTTGCTGCAGGCAGTGGGCAGTGGGCATCTTTTCTGGACAGCATCGCGTAGATTATGGCACCGCCTCCCTTGGCCCTGTCGGCAGTCAGACACTTTCTGCCACTTCTCATTTTGACTCAGTGATCCGACTCGGAGGATAGTGATTATGTGGAGATAATTAATACAATAAAGCGGAGACGGGACAACGACATCAATCATCAGAGGACCGTATGGACGGGACCGATGCCGTCAGGATTGTCACCACCACCTCGAACAACCCCGAAATTCCTCGCCCCCCCGCCTTGCAGACCCCAGGGGACAGTCGCAACTGGATACGATGCGCCACCTCTTCTAGGTATAAACGTCACATTGACGTTGTCGGCGTCGAGGATAGAGGCAGAGCGACAAAAGACGGAAAGTTGCCGAAAAAAGGCGACAGGGACGGCAAAAAGTTCTGCACCGGATGTCCTCAGGCATGGATTCCCAGTATAGACGAAGAAAACCTACGATTGAAAAGCTCAGCGGGATAGCCGGCGGCGGTCCCACCGTTTGTGAGCCAGGCAATGCTGCCAAGGCATGCGAAAAACAACCCTTAGAAGGTTGAGCGGGTTGTGGTATGGGTCAGAAGACATTCGGCACACCTATGACAAAGGCAATTTCAAATATGACCTCGCGGACCATGGGAGTGGAAGAATTCTGGCGTGCATTTAGCGCGAATGGGGCAACTGGACGTGCTGAGGCGGAGAGTGGGACGAGAGTGATGGTGAGGAGTAGATATATCAATGACATAGCGCGGAGAAGCGTAGACGGCATTGGCTAGTAGGCTTTGTGGGATGATAGAGGGCTGCTGTTTTGGACACAGGAAGAATGATCGCTTTATATAGAAAAGATAAATAATATACATATGAAAAACCTAGACTTAAAGGAATCCCGTTAATTTAAGTCGGAATGCGGGGAAAATACGTGGGCTGTGCAAACTGGTTCGAACGGGAGGGCAAGCCAGGTAACACGTTAGTCTGTTTGATCGATCATCCACAGGAATGAAGGGGAAGCGCGATGAAGAAACAGAAAGGGGTGAATGAATCAGGACAGTAGAAGTAGCGCGATCGACATTTGTTGGGGGAGCGGGAGGGGAAGGGGGAGTGCGAAAAAGCGAAGGCGCCGATGCGGACATCTCACTCTTCATGCCATACGTTATTGTTATACGTTGCGACGACCGTCCACCCTTCATCAATCCCATCGTTCTAGGGCCCTATCTGTGGGCAAATCGGTGACTTATTTTGAAGAGGGAGCTCTTCGCCACGGAAGAGGCGAGTCACCGGTAAACAAGTGGGTCCAGAGATCGCTGTTCCAGCAATACCCAGCTTGCGGAAAAGTTCCTGTCCATCAGCTCAGATCTCAGAGTCCCATGGTGGAGGGTTAGATAGAGCGCGGGCGGTTGCTGTGTTTACAAGAGACCGGCCACTTGTGATCGTCGGTTTGTCGGTACGGAGGGTATCATCGATCATCTGCCTCATCGAGGTCAAAAGGTGGGTAAGGCAAGTAGTGGAACCAACTCAAGATGGGGTGGTACAACAAGCTGACATCCATGGGAAGTAACCCTGTCGGACTTCAAGTGAGTGCCAGAAAGGCTAGACCTGCACCTAGGGGCATCACATTGTTGGCTTTGAATGTCATCTCGTCTTGCGTAAAGCTGTCAAAAATTTGACCAAGGCTACAAGTAGCGATTTCGTGATGGCGGTCCAAATGAGTATTGCGCTTGTGACCAGCATCATCTCTGCTCTAGTGCTCATCCCAACCACTTTCAGAGTCCAATTGACGCACGTGGAGCGAACAGCAGCAATCCGGTCTTCAGCCAAATGGGTACCTGTTGCGTTCTATATCCGCGGCTATGTGCTTTACCTCCACGTTGAGGTATCCTGTGATCGCTATACCAAACCCACTCAGGGCTGGCAAGATCGGCGATGGATTCCGACTTACATTTTGACGCGATGTGAGTTGAGTTTTGATGCATTTGATGACTGGAATTGCCGAGCTTCCGTCAGTAGTGTGGCTGTATGCGCGGAGTCTGCCCAGCTAGCCTTCCCCGTTTGTTGACACGCAAACGAAGGTTTTCGTGACCCCAAACTTTACTTTTTAAGTACGGTTCAGGAAAACTGTACTTGATCCTGGTCGAATGACCGAGCCACTGTTTCTAGCCAAGTCAATGTTGTATCCGCCGTGTGCTACAACTATGAGACTCATCCACTCCATCGACTTTCTTTCTACCTTCCGAGAGTCATGTCACAGTATCTCAAATCCATGCGCGGGCTCAATTCCCCGTCATTCTCCTTCCTTGCGGAGACTGGTCCTTTCGGACCCTGCTGTTGATCGCATCACGGCATGAGGTGGTCATGATTCGTGAACGTGAGTTGATGGTGTGACTATTCCACTCAAGAAAACCGAGCCGTGTTAATATTGTTAGAGGGTATTTGACGGCCCTGACCGCCGGAGTTGTGAGTCGCCTTCTCTGGATCTCCGTTTGAGAGTCGCAAGACAACAAATCAATGCGATACGCATCTGGTGGTGGTTCTGCCGCAGCTGCAGTACAGCCCTGCAGTCGGTATGTCGTAATATTACGTAATACAGTCCACGTCCCAGCTTTGGTCATAGTCCGGGCGTTCCTCCGAGTCCGAGCCCGCCTCCGCTGACTTTCCTCTACTCACAGCAAAAGCGTGTCTCTGACGATCACTACAGCCAATTTTCCGGATTTTGGCGTCCAGATATGCCGGCACGCATCGCTGTGATCCATGTGGGTACAGTAGTATCACACCCATTACCCAACTTGCAACCACCCCTGGATCGCCACCCAGATTGCGTACTCATACACCTCGCTTGTGTAGGCATCGATTTTTTCTTTCTCACACCGTTCTTAACGGACGGACATGCTCAGGTGACGCATAGGGCCGTGACAAAGGGGGTATGTGGGCAGACTCAGACAGCGCCTTGTGCGGCCTTGCCACGCGTGTCGTTTGCTGCATATAGCTCGCATTGTTCTTGGGCCGCAACAGATTATGCCCATCATTTGACACCGTTTAGTCAGCCCCGTCAGGGAGTGTCACGTAGCAGCTAGCACCGCTCGGGTGCCACATGTCGGGTACATTCATTTTAACTAGGAAAACTGTAACGCAGAATGATAACAAATACGGAAACTACGAGAGTGGAGCGACTGTCAGGGTATCACGACCACCGCCTTGAGAACTTCCCGACATTCCAGGCCCTCCGCTTTGCATTTGCCCTCGAGAAACGGTCGCGACTGGATAAGAGGCGCCACCTTGGCGGCGACGCGTGATGGGTGTGCCAGCGTCAGTGGCGCTGAGTTTCGTGGCCCACTCGACGATAGAGGAGAAACGGAGGTTGGAAAGGCGCTGGGAAAGGGCGATGAATGTGGAACAGATTCCTGTATCAAGTGGTTCCGTATGTGAGGTCGCAGCAGGATGGGAACAACCTACGGTTGAGACACCCAAAGAGCTGGGCAACGGTCATCCCTGTCGCGAGCCAGGCGCAGAATAGTAAAGCTTGAACGAAAAGTGAGTGGGACTTGGAAAGAGATCGAAGGTGTTTGGCCTACTCAAGGAGAAGGTGACGTTGAAGATGAGGTTGCTGTCTACCCAAGCCGAAAAGTTCTGGTGTCCGACTAATATGCGTGTGGTTGGACGGGCTGAAATTGGGAGCGGGAGAAGATAGAATGCGAGGAGTAGGACGAATACGAAGTGGGTCATAGTTTGGAGGGGTTGTAGGTGTGTTGAGCCAAGGTCGGATGTGTCAATGTGAGGTCGTGCGTGCAGAGAAGAGGATTTTATAATCGGTGCGTTAGAGAGAGGCAGCAGGTCGGAGGCAGTGCACACACCTCACACTTGGACGCCATCTCGGGCAACATATTGGCTCCTTTCAGTGGTCTTCCTGCGGCCAAAGGAATCGGTTGGGAAACGAAGGGAGGGTGAATAAGGGGGTTCAGGCGCCAAGGCCACCGGTCCTTCGTCCTAGCGTGATCGTATGCTGATCAACCTGATCTCTGGGAAATCCTCGCCATGCAACGCAACAGGATCTAGCAGCCGTCCCATCATCGTTGATACAACGTCCTAAGACTAGATCGGAGACCATCGACGATATCCTGTCCTCGAGGAGGGGCCGTCGCTAGCGAGGAGCGGTCAAAAAAGTGGGTCACAGAGGGCTGCCGATACGACAATAGCTAACTCGAGGAAGAACCCCGTCAGACACCGGCAGTTCAGGGGCCCATGGCAGCTGCTCAGTTAGAGCGCAGAATCATTTACGAGATAGGCCCATCCAACGTTCGCCACGGCGACGCCGACTGTAGGCGCTTTTAGGCACTAATCACGGCATCGATCATCCTTTCTCCCACTGGACAGAAGGGTAAGGTAACTGATGGAATTAAGTCGGGGTGTCTCAGCACTCTGTGGTGCCAACTGATCAGAGACCGCTTGGGAAGGAACCCTATCAAACTCGGTGGGAAGGGTGCGCCAGGGTTTCCCAAGGAACCTCGTCCCATCTGCACAGAACGACGTTCCCTCTCTGCGTAAAGCCGACAAAGCAGCATGGCCAAGCAAGTAGGATTTTCGTGTCCGTGCCTCGAGTCGGCGTCGTACTTGTGAGTACGCTGTTATCCATGCTTCAGCGCCCGATTTTGCAGCGGAAAGACATTAAATCCCTTACTCGGAGTTGGACTGCGGCGTGCGGAGAGAACAGCAACCCCTTGGTCCTCAGCCGAATAAGCATCCGTAGTCGCTGTGTTGGCGTACTCCCAGGCTGGGCCACCCCTACACCAAAGCCTGGGAGTGCACCGCAGCAAGGTGGAGTCGGAACAACGTTTTGACGATTAACAGCTTGCGGTTGACGAGGGAAAATGGTGAGTTTCCTTTCTTTGTCGTGGCCGAACTTTAGGGTGTGGCCCATCGTCGCTGAGACTACGCGACCAGGTTCATGATTATTTCCGGCCACCTCCGCCACGGTTACGACGTTGCCCCTTGCCCGTTGCTTGCTTCCCACATGGCTCAACCTGGAAATGGGTCAAACGAAGGTTTCGAGTGAGAGACACTTTTTACTTCTATCATAATCACTGCTCATTAATATTGGTCTTAAAAACCAAGCCATCGGCTCCTGGTCGAGTCAACATCACACCCGTGTCGCCATTATGATCGTGAGATTCGTCACCCTTGGGGCCATACCACTTTCCAATCTCTCCAACACACTCCCGGTGCTCGATCCGCTATCGTTCTCCTCTTTCCTCCCGCAGGCGGGTCACTCGAACTCTCAGGCCGCCGTGGCTCGCGTCACATGGTCGACGGCATGGGTTGTCATGGATATGTAGTTGATGGTGAAAGGAGTGCGCTTGCACTAGGGGCATGAAGACGGGAGTGAGTAAGTCGCAGTTGCCTGGATCTCTGTTTGAAGCCCGTGACGCGACGGCAGATGACAGCCACAGAGATGCAGTACTACAACCCCGCACCATCGGGACGCGCGGCTCCTCGCGGTCATACATCGCAGTTTCGCGGCCTCCGGGTCATGGATAGTGAGACGGACCAATTCTTCATGGTCTCAGCCATTGCCGGTGCGAGCGATCAGTGCAGGCAGCACTGACCGCTCGTACTGGGGTCAGTTTTCGGATACTTGCTACTAGATTGCTAGATTCTTCTAACTGTTGATGCCCAGATTCTCGGTCCAAGCTTGAGCTTGAGTCCCGAGTCCGCACCCGATGTACAATGATCAAATGTGGCCAATTTCTGTTTTACTTCGTTGATAAGTTGCGTTGCGCTCGCTTCAGTATGGTGTGTTCCTCTGATTTCCTACTTTCTACAAGTCCTGAATACATGTTTTGCACGCGCATTGAAAAATGTATCCCGAATTCCATTCCACACAAAAAATCCTAATATGCACGCTAGTGGATGTTGTAGAAAAAAAAAACCACCACCACGACTGTACCCAGACCTGATCACGTGATCTGCAGGATTGCTGCTCGGACGCCTCTATAAAGACTATAATGTTTCTCTCGTGCAGACGCCTCTGCCAACGCCCTAACCTGGTACTTTCGGGGTCCGTAAAGTCCCGGTTTGCGCTGCGAAGTCCGTCGTGACATTGTCACGTCCCTCATTCCGTTTGCTCGGCACATAGGTCACGGTCTTGGCAGCAGAGGCAGTACCGTGACAATCCTTTCCATCCTCGGGTGTATAGCCTTTTTTTTTTTCACGCAGGGTAGAGAGGGCAACACGTCACACGGGTTCGAGGTGTTTCAGACTAGAGCGGAGAATACAACAGGGCTACGAAGGTAATGAAGTGCGGGGCATCAGCACACACATCGGACATATATTGTCATTCCATTTGAAAGAAGCTAGTTTATGATGGCTATGAAACGACATTACAATTGGAGTTGAAGTAAGAATAGTGTAACGATAAATGATGAGAAAAGTTAGACAGATACGCTAGGCGTCTGGGGGTTAGGGTCATGTGCAGAAATGGGTCCAGAACTTTGCATCCTCGCAAGAGAAATGGTCGGAGCACTTGTGACCCCGTTGCGCATGGACGAGACACTGGTGTCGGTGGCGCCAGCAATGGCGTTGCCGGCTCGCGCGAAGAATGCGGTAAAACGGAAGGCCGACAATAATCGCTTCAGAGAGTCGGAGGCTGCACATATGCCTGCGTATGTAGAAGTGTGCTGTGAGGAGACCAAGGCCCCCGCACGAAAAAAAGGAGAAGAACGCACGATCAAGAACACCACTGAACCCAGAGAAGGACCTCCACGAAGCAAGGCATGCAAAAGCGCCGATGGAGAGGAGGGAGAGCCCTGGGTGGCGCGATTGCGTGAGTAAGGACATCAAGTAGAGTAGTGAGAATTGGCTTTACCGAGTCCAATAACGATGTCGAAGATGACTTTGTGACTCATACGAGAGTGACTGGGAGCCGGGCTTGGACCTGGGGATCCGGGAGATGAAGTGGGCTCGACCGGGACAACTGGCATTGCTGATGCAGAAAAGGGAAATATGAAAATGGTGATGATGGTGACGACGACAAGCGAGATCGTCGAGAGGCGTTTAGAGGCGTTGAGTGGCGAAGGCGACATGAGTGGGGAGCGAATGTTAATGACGATGTATGGGGGTTAGAGTACGGAAGGTAGGGATGGTCTGGGAAAGAGAGCCTGCTTATGGATCAGTAAGTAGAGGCAGAGGGTCTCAAAACAAATACCAACGAAGTCTGCGCAGTTGCGCTCGCGGACATTGGGACGACTCTTGCACAGGTGAGACATCACGGGGAGGAGGATGACCAATGGGGGACGTCCATGGACCCCAGCTGACGATTCTGCAGCTGATGAGATGAAGAAATGGCTGGTCGAGGAAAACTGACGAAAAGGAATAGCCTCGAGAATGGCGACAAAGCACAAGGCGATGACCACCAATCGGACTTCGTGGGTGGAGGCGCGCCTGCCTTCGCAGGCGCTGAGGAAACAAGACATCAACTCGCCCTTCGAACGTGATCATCATGATCCGTGCCCATCTTTCAACCCCCCTTGGCCACACGTACACCTCTGGGGTCTCGCCACTGTGCCCATCGCACTCGATCCATACGAGTCCCGGAGTATGGATCACAGAAAGTGATGAGTTGGAGTCCCTCCTAGATCTGATGGCCAAGCGTAAATCTTGAAAAATCTGTCGAAACTGCAGTCGCAAAATGCTCACCGGAATCTCCCGTTTGACAGGTCAACGTCCGCAGTAAATGCGCGCACTCAGATAGGGCCTAGACAGACAGACAGGTGCCTTAATGGTGTACGAGTGCGTACTCCTCTGAGGGAAAGAGGGAGGGCCTGTGCATGGCGGGCATCGATCGCAACCTCGATCCATTTTCCTCTCCGACGGGTAAGGAGCAAAGGAAGGGTTTAGGCAGAGAGCCCCGCGATAGTGTATTGACGTGTAAAGACGTTCCCAGGGGTATTTGGCCAGAGTCGGACTTTGACTAGTCTGACTACTCACGCCAGAGAAGTTCGTCGTCAGATGATGCCCTCCGACTATCTCGAGCAGTATTCTCGGTATCATGTTGCTTCCTGAACTGGGACGAAGCAGTAAGTGTTGGGATTGCCAAGGGTCCGTGTGCTCAGCTCCACTCAGCTCCAGGTTCCATGATGCAACATCGATCTGACGTCTAGTGAGAGCGAATACGAATGCGAGGCTCTTCATAACGTTTAACGTTTTTGCGCCAACTCAGAATGTACAGACGCATTGCGACGTACCGAATATAGCGATCCTCTGGCACATGGCTGGTACCATGACTGAACCTGTGCACTTGTTGAGTTCTTGGAGATCGTGGCCAAGATTCGACTCGCGGAGTCGTCGTCACGGTGCTCCGTTGTCGGGTGTTGAGTCGTCGTTTCGCGATCAACCGTTGGTCTCGGCTCAGAGCCGAGCCACAAATTCCGGCTGCGGGGCTGCGGGCCAAACACATCACTGTCTTCACCCCACCACCATCCATTATCTCCCCAACAATATGCCCGACTACTCCAGCCTTGTCCGCTCCGAGGCATCCCCTCCAGCCTCCTCAACTCTTCTAAAAGGGTCAATCCGTCGTCGTTCCGGTACCCACAAATGGTCGACTCTTTCGCGAAAGGCCTCGACAGGGTCACAGCAAACGACGAGTTGTCACTCTTGGGACCCACAGAACACCGAAACCGGTGGCCCAAATGCACGCACCTTCGCAACAGCCCCATCCCCTTCGCCGACTGTTTCTCACTTCACAGCAATCCCGGCCCGTTCTCATCGTTCGTCCCTCATATCTTCCCACCCTGGCCCGTATCCACGACAACGCGAACGGCGGCCCACATCAGTCACGACGAGTACTATCGATTACGACTCCTTCCATTCGATGGCCCACCCGAACTCTGACGATGACATTGCTTCGTCTGGGTTCCCTGCTGCTCCTATGGCCGAAGCGTCAAGTGCCGTCTCTCAGTATTCCATGAAAGTGCTATTATTCGTGAAGCAGCTGCCCTTCAAAGCCCACCTTGGTCTTGGCTCCCTCCGTCGGAAGGTGTTGAAACTACGGTTTCCCAGTTATAACCCCTCTAGATCACCATCTCCCAAGAGCCGTCTAGGGCTCCTTCCAGGCTCTGCTCCAAAGCAGCCCTTCCTGACCGCGGCCGACAAACTGACGCAGAAGTGGCCGCGACCGCGATCCCTTCGGTCGATACCTTCCGAGTTTCGTCGTGACTTCTACCCATCAAATGTGCTGTGGGGACTGAAAAGGGCTGAGGGTTGGAGTCAAGGTAATATGGAAGCTGCTTTACGCGACAGTCAGGGCCTAGGGATCAATCGGGTGGGACAGTGGACGCCACATAAGTGGTGTTTGCTTGCGAGCGTGGTCACTGTCTTCCTGCTTGGTTTGACGTTCCTGGTCTTCTCCATATTAACTCGGTTTGCTGGTAAGTCGCGAGCTATTGCACCTCTGATAGTCTCCCACATCTCGACTTGATAGCCTACCCCGCCGCACCAGTGGTCCTCATCACGGATTCCCCAGCTCTCATTTTGATCACGTTCAGCTCTTCGTTGCTGTTGCTCGCTTCACTCGTTGGAGTGACTGGGACGCTTCTTAACTCTCGTCCGATTCTTGCGGTCTATGTACTCCTGCTCTTTCCTTCGTTTATCTCTTTCGTCTCGGTGGGCTATGTGACGTACAAAAAGGCGACCTTCTCTCTCGATGCCAGAGCAAGCGAGGCGTGGAATCTCTGGTACTCCGCCGGCGCGCGGACGGTTTTGCAAGGCGCTCTTGGCTGTTGCGGTTGGAGTAATCCGCTACACGCTGCGGTTGCATCTGGCACGTGTTATCCGCGGTCGCCGCTTCCTGGCTGCCACGGCCCGCTTGTCCGTCTCGAGCACGACGTGCTCACTTCTGCGTGGGGAACCGTGTTTTCGCTTGTGCCGCTACACTTGGCGAACTTTTTCGTCGGGCTTCTCTGCGCAAATCACGTAACTCGCCGCTTTGGGAAGGGAATCACCCCCGCGCGGTACCGTCTCACTGTCGACGACACCTTGTCTATGGGACTCGTGGACCAGAAGAAGGCTGGGTTACCCTTTCCCCCGTTCCCTGCGTCGACTAGCCACGGAGCCTTCCGAGAAGACAGACGAAGTACGTATGGGCGCGCTCGTGGGAAGTTTTGATCTTGGGGATCTACGCCTCGAAGGTTTTGGGGTGTGATCGGAAAGGAACTGCCACCCTTTAATCTCTAGTGTGGCGGTCTCATTCACATCTTACTCGGACGGAGGCGCAGCGAGCACCCCTAATATTCAGTCACCTGCTTTGTGCGTCTTGTCCGCATGTGTTTCTTATCTGTTGTGCTTTTGGCCTATATGTACGTAAACCGCATACAGGATCACAACAAGGAAAATTTACAACGCAGGCCCATCAAGTGCTCCTTCTGTGCTATGTTCGACTTTCCGGGTTCTGGCTCGCTTAGCTCTGGAGCGCCGTTTCCACAACCCCCTTAATTAATTGAATATATTCTCAATATCTGGATCCTGCGGGGGTCGTGGCGTCTACGGTTAGATGTTCAGAAGAGAATGATGATGCACGCGCGCTTGCAATCACTGGCAATTCCCGCTCGCGTTCGTGCCTTAACGGCCTTGACCCTGAGAAGGGAGATCAGGATCTTAACGCGCGTGAACCAAAAGAGGTTCCTCGGAAACGGTTCTCGCTGCTAACTGATGAACGAAATTTTAGCAGACAGGGTTGAGTGCAGTGCTCGAGTCCGCATTTACCGGTCAAGTGCACCCTATCATTCATATCACACTAGGGGTCTTTACTCATTCAAATCACACCCCCAAATTACACAAAACAGCGCCGTCAGATCATTCCAAACAATGTACTATGCCGATAATACCGAAACAGCCCCTGTCTGTACAATAGGGAAGACAGTTGTGCCGCGGCAAAGACCCGAACCGTGACGAAACGAACCTTTCGCGACGTTCGAACGCATTTACGGATTGTGTGATATCCGTAACAAGTCTAATCATGCGAGTCCCAGGCGCGAATTGCCGGCTTTTCATTCCCAAAACTGTCATTATTGCCATACACTTTCTCTTGTGGCGATTTCGTGTGGGATCACCTCAAAGGGCTTCTATCTCGCACTGCTCCAGCACGCGGAACAACTCGTTATTCGCTACTCCCGCAACATCGCCACCGGCCGCTTCCGCCCAGAACGTTCGCTTCGCCGCCTTCGCGCAGGCCAGTTCCCAGGGTCCGGGGCCGCCCGCCGCGGTTCTGTGGAACAGCGAGAATACGCGCGTCACAAGGTCCGGCGGTCAATCTCTGATCAAATCATCTTTATTTGCTTTCTCGGTTCTTCAAGGAGTAAAAAGGCGATGAATGAGGCCTACTAATGAGGTGCGATCCTCGGTTTTTAGTAAAAGCGTGTCCAGCGCCACATTTAGTTAGTTCGGCACTTTGCTGATGACGAGGAGCACTGAATTGCCCGGGTTCACGGACGTGCGCGAGGGATCAAATATCTCCATGTTCGCTACGAAAGTGGAAGCACGAAAGGTGTCCGGCGTCACGAGGTTTGATTTTGCGTGGTGGAGGTGGCAGAGCGAGAAAGTTTAATCACGATCGGAACTTCCCAGCACAGGAGGGTACCTTCGTCTTTTTGACGAACATGCCATTTGGGTCTGCTACAGCCATCATGGTACTAACGCGCTGGGCTGTGTGTGGCCCTCTGGAGGAATCGTGGTCCGTGGTGAAAGGGTGGACTGTGGCCGGAAAATGCCATGGGAGGCAGGGTGAAGCTTTACCATGACATCCGCAACGTGCGGGTAGAGATAGATCACAGACTTTCGGACTGCAGATACTGTAGCGTCCGCTCGGTACGTGTTCCTAAAAACGAGCCTGCCATTGGACCCCGGATAGCTGACTACCTTGGGGCTCGTGGGAAAGGATACATACCGCTGCATTCCGCTTATATAAGATACGTGGCGGTGCCAATTGGAGCTGGAAACGGGTTGAAAACGACCCGGAAGTGTCTGTGCTCAGAGCGTGTGCTGCTAGTGCATGAATTTCACAGTCGACCTGGCCATACCTTGAACGCGTAAGTAACGGTGTCCTTGAGCATGTATCCAACGTGGCAGCATATGTTCTTGAGTAGGATGCACGATTCACCGACCCTGCGCCGTGAATCCATAGGGAGCATAGCTTGGAGCATAGGCTGGAGCACGACTCGAAGAGCGCTTTGACCTAAAAGCAAGCCCAAAACTTCCCTCTCAAGACAAGTGTGTGTCTCACTGGATACGGAACGCAGATTAGCCAGGAACGCTGTTGACTGGAATGACGAAAGGTGCTTGGCTGGTCTCAGACTGGAACGATCAGATCTACAGTATACCACCCAGCGCTAATCGTCTGCCAGTGGTTACCGTTTCCTTGTATGGGAATTCGGATGGTTTCCTGGCGGGTTCACGGTCTACCGTCCCACTGGCATCACTGAACAGTTCACCTAAATCCCTGACCGTGCCATTATGTCCCAGAGTACCCTCACAGCCGTGTCTTCCTCCAATGTCCGCACCATCTTTGTTGCTGCCCTGAAAAAGTACGAGAAATGACGAAGACCGACCTTCTTACACATCCTCTCGCAACACAACTTCAATCCTGCGACTCTTCCAGTGACATTCTTGCCGTGCTAGCCAACGAGTTCGATCAGTCCAGGACTCACAACGAGAGATTATAGACTTGGCTGAACCCGACCGTTAACGTCCTCTATGCGTTCTCCGCGACTGGGCGAAGGTGTTGGACTATTGAAGCTCAAACGGTTAACTCATCTTCAATCCGCCCCAAGTTTTTTCGCAGATATTCTCGCCCGCAAAGTAATCTCTGCAGGTCCCGGGGTCCTCCTCTTGGTGAGTATCTTACTCCGTTCCTTTGTAGAACGATTTTCGACACCGATACCTGTCGAGCTGCCAAGGAGGTCGAATCGAGTCAAGAAGCCCTTGCCGATGTTTTCGAGGGTATCGAGAACTTCTTCAAACGCCTCGAGTCTTATACAGAAGCCTCACAGACCGAGGCGATGACCGACATCATCGTGAAGATAATGGTAGAGGTCTTGGACATCTTCGCGATTGCGACGGAGGAGATGAAATAGAGTCGGGCCAGTGCGTTATTCCCTGGATATATACGAATGTAGGCTAACCTATGTTCAGAGAGGAGGCTCGGATGGCGGCCGCACAGATCCTGAATCTCACGCATGTCGTGGATAACAAAGTAACAGGTGTCGGAAATAGACTGAAGGATGTGGACGATAAGATGCAGTCGTCATAAAAGGTTGGGCCGCCCCGTCCGCCACTCATTCAGCCTATCCTGAGTGCTCGTATACTGGACAGATGGAAGGGACGCAATGGAGGTCCTTCAGCACAGCAAACTTCAAACAACCTAGATGACGTCAAATGTTTGTGATCGTTTACCGCTGCCCCGGTGTTTCTGACCATCTCACAGGGAACCAATTGAGAGAGCCTTAGAAGATGGGTTACTCCGCCAGATCCATCAACGAATCACAACATCGCATGCGACATTCATCATGGGGGAACGTCCGAGTGGTTCTTCCAAGGCAGTGTGTTTGGGGAATGGAAGTCTACTGGCTGTCTCTTGTGGATCTACGGCAAACGTACGTTCTTCCCACTCTTTCCCAATCGACCCCTTATCGCCGCCTGCGTTCTTAGCCGGCTCAGGCAAGAACATGATTTGGTTCGTCGTCGGTCATTATCTATACACGCCTCGAAAGGCTCACCTTACCTTCTAGTTCTACGATCTTCCAAGAAACTGTAAAGCTACGCGAGGCAGGGTCAGCCTTGATGGCGTACTTCTATTTCGACTTCAGGGACCTTGACAAACAACATCGTCGCAACCTCCTCCCCTCCCTCCTCATCCAACTTTCTGCTCAGTCTCCTCCTTGTTGCGACGTCCTCTCTCGCCTTTATTTTGCATATGACAATGGCGCACAAAAGCCGAGCGATAGTGTAACGATACGATGTCTCAAAGATATGCTCGCGATTCCAATCTACAGCCCGTTTACATTATCCTTGACGCACTCGACGTGTCTGAACTGGCCTGGAATCCCATCTCTTCGTGCACAAGTCCTTGCGTTTGTCAAAGAGTTCATCGACCCTCGCCTACCGCATCTTCATATATGCGTCACAAGGCGTCCGGAGTTCGATATTCGAGCTATTCTTACACCTTTGGCACATCACCGCGTGTCCCTGCACGACGAAGGTGGACAACAGAAAGAAAGATATCATCGACTATGTCAGTTCTGTTGTGTATTCCGACTCGGAGACGATAATGAAAAGATGGCGAGATGAAGACAAGAAAATGGTTGTCGAGACGCTGTCAGAAAAGGCCGGTGGAATGTAAGGTCGTTTCCCCAACACAGTGATGCCTGCTCACGCCTCCCATTAGGTTTCGGTGGGTGTACTGTCAGCTAGATACGCTACAACAATGTCTACCGTCGATTGTCCGACAGACCCTTGAGGGGCTTCCGGAGTCCCTAGACGAGACATATGAGCGGATCGTGATGGAGATCAAGAAGACAAACAGGGCGAATGCCTATCGTATGCTGGAATGCCTTCGGAGCGGCTTCGGCGGCTCGCCTCCGCTGCGCGCGTCGAAGTCGCGTCGATCACCGGCGTTCGCGCCAGCAATTACGCGGGGACTCAGTGGCTCTCCGGCTTGGAGCGCATGCTCATTATCGTGTTTGTTATCGTAGCCTGGCGAGTGCTCGTCGTGTCCCTCTGCATGACAGTGCTTTTGTGCCTGTCCGTGCCCGTGCCCCGAAAATTGAGTTGTCGCGGAGGGTCAAATGGTATTCGAGGTCCTGTAGACCTGGTGTTCTGCATCGCCTGTTGTGGGAGTCCTTAATGTGGATGCGTGAGAAGATATAGAGAAGAGACGAGCCGTCTGTAATCCTACGTGAGTGGAGAGAGATCGTTGACTCGGAGATGGCTGACTTGGCCGACAAATTCACTTCCTGCATTTAAATCGCTTCTCACTCTCCCATCGATGCAAGGCTTGATGCAAGAAGTATGGCAGGAGCACCTCCAATCCTCACAGTGATCTGGATGTGTGAACCAATCCTCAGGGAGCAGGATTTAAATGAAAGGCGCCTTTACTCAAAATAACAAAAAAGACCAAAAATTCAATCTCAAGACAAGGGCGATGTCCCGAGACATCGTGACGGAACGTAACTGAAGTTAGCCAGGATTGGTTCGATCACTGGAGGCGGAAGGTTGCTCGAATGCTCGGCGTCAATCATAAATTATAAATCTGGTCATTGTTTCTTTGTGGTCATCCAAGAGGCAGTGCCTTAAGTACCTGTCAGTTCGAGGTGGTGATCATCATTTGGGCGCTGGACGACGCCTTTGTTCCTTGCCTTTGTTCCTTTCTGCATCGAGGGGCTCGCGATTCTCACTGCCGAACGTCTCGTCTGAATTCCTAGCCGTTACTATTGTGTTACTATGTCCCAGACTCCTCCCTCCATGTCCACAGCATCTTCCAATTTCCGCACCATCTTCGTCGCTGCCCTGAAAGAATATGAGAAAAAGACAAAGACCAACCTTCTCACACACCCCCTTGCAACACAGCTAGAGTCCTGCAACTTTTCCAGCGATATTCTTGCCGTTCTACATAACAAAGTCAACGAGTTTAATCAGGCTAGGAGTCACAACGAGAGATTATCAAGTTGGCTAAACCCAACTATCAACGTTCTCTATGCACTCTCCGCAACTCTTGGTGAAGGTCTTGGACTAGCAAGTCTCACCTGGTCGAATTTGTCTATTGTCCTCTACTAATCGTTTTCACAGATATTCTCTCCCGCAAAAGTAATCTCTGCCGGTATAGGGGTCCTCCTCTTGGCGAGCACCTTCCTTGATCCCTTTGTGGAAGGATTTCCAATCCTGATTTCTGTTAGGCCGCAAAGGATGTCGACGCGAGTCAAGAAGTCCTTGCCGATCTCTTCGAACGTCTTGAGAACTTCTTCAAACGCCTTGAATTTTACATGGAAGTGCCACCAACCGATGCGATGACTGATATAATTGTGAGGATAATGACCGAAGTTCTGAACATCTTCGCGATTGTGACGAAGGAGATGAAGCAGGGTCGAGCCAGTGCGTTGCTACCTGGAAATACACGAATGTATGCTAATCTATGTTCAGAAAAATTCCTCAAGAAGCTTGTGGGAAGGAAGGACATAGAAGACGCGTTGACAAGGTTAGATAAATTGACGCAGGAGGAGGCTCGGATGGCGGCCACACATATCCTGAGTCTCACGCATGCTGTTGATAACAAAGTAACGAGCGTCGGAAACAAATTGAAGGACGTGGATAATAGGATGGATGTTGTCATCCGAGGTAGGCATGGTCCACTGGCTAATTATTGACTCAATACTGAATACACGCGTACGTTGGCTAGACGGAAAGGACGCAAGGGTGGTTCTTCGGCAGACATCAAACAACGTAGATGACGTAAAATGTATGTGATCAACCTTTTTGCTACTGCTCCGGTGTTTCTGACCTGTTCGCAGGGAACCAATTGAGAGAGAGCCTTAGAAGATGGGCTGTTCCGCCAGACCCATCAACGAACCACAACATCGCATGTGATATTCACCATGGGGGAACGGCCGAGTGGTTCTTCCAGGGTAGTATCTTTACGGAATGGAAGTCCGCTGGTTCTCTCTTGTGGATCTACGGCAAACGTATGGTTTTCCACTCTTTCCAGATCGACACCTGATCACTGCCTACGTCCTTAGCTGGCTCAGGCAAGAGCATCCTTTGGTTCGTCGTTGGAGTATTTACGCGCGCATCAAAGAGCTTACTCTGCTGTCTAGTTCTACGATCATCCAAGACATCGTTAAGCTACGCGAGGCAGGGCTGGCGTGGATGGCGTATTTTTATTTCGACTTCAGGGACCTCGACAAGCAACACCGTCGCAACCTCCTCCTCTCTCTCCTTATCCAACTCTCTGCCCAGTCCCCTCCTTGTTGCGACATCCTCTCCCGTCTATATTCTGTACACGACAATGGCGCACAAAAGCCAAGCGATAGTGTGATGATCCGATGTCTCAAGGATATGCTCACGATTCCCAACCAACAGCCCGTTTACATCGTCCTCGACGCGCTCGACGAGTGTCCGAACTGGCCTGGAATCCCATCCCCTCGTGAACAGGTCCTTGCGCTTGTCAGGGAGCTCGTTGACCTTCATCTTCCGCATCTTCATATTTGCGTCACGAGTCGACCAGAGTTCGATATTCGAGCGACTCTTACGCCTTTGGCACGCCACCGGATGTCCCTACATGACGAAAGCGGGCAACAGAAAGATATCATCGACTATGTCAATTCTGTCGTGTATTCTGACTCGGAGACGATGATGAAAAGATGGCGAGAGGACGACAAGAAAATGGTTGTCGAAGCGCTATCAGAAAAGGCCGACGGAATGTAAGGGCGTCGTCTTAACCTCGTGGTGCCTGCTCATGTCTTCACATAGGTTTCGATGGGTGTACTGTCAGCTAGATGCGCTGCGACAATGTCTTCCATCAAGTGTTAGGCGCACGCTAAATGAACTTCCGGAATCGCTGGACGAGACATATGAGCGGATCGTGATGGGTATTAAGAAAGGAAACCGGGCGGATGCGCATCGTATGCTCCAATGCCTGACTGTGGCAATTCGACCGCTTTCTGTTGCCGAGTTTGCGGAACTACTCGCCCTTGACTTTGATGGGACAGAGGGTGGGATCCCGAAATTGAACAAGGACTGGCGGTGGGAAGATCACGAGCAAGCAGTACTTTCAATATGTTCAAGTTTAATCGTCATCGTCTCTGCCGGCGATTCCCAGGTTGTTCAGTTTTCGCACTTTTCGGTGAAGGAGTTTCTACTGTCGGACCGCCTCGCCACATCGACAAATGACATCTCCCAGTATCACATCGCGCTCGAAGACGCCAACACGGTGCTCGCTCGAGCTTGTCTCGGAGTCCTACTCCGGGATCCTGTCGACCAAAACGATGCCGATGCCGATAGCGTTTCCCTAGCTCTGTATGCTGCTGAGCACTGGGTTACTCACGCGCAGATTGAGAATGTGGCCTCACGCATCCGCGACGGGATGGAATGTCTTTTTGACCCTGAAAAACCATTCTTTTCGGCGTGGGCCAAGTTGTACGACATCGATCGCCGCTGGGTCCCTGACCCGCAACTGAAAGTGCAACCAGGAGCGGCACCCTTATACTATTCTGCGTTCTGTGGATTCCACGGGATGGTTGATCACCTTACTCTCAAATATCCACAGTATGCGAATGCTGTATCTGGTTGCAGGGGGACCGCATTACACTCGGCGTCGGAGGCAGGTCACGTCCAGGTTGTACGTTCACTGCTTGAGTATGGCGGGGATGTGGATGCTCGGGGCTACTGGAACCAGTCGCCACTGCAATTTGCATCGTTCAATGGACACCTTGATGTTGTCAGATGCTTGCTTGACCATGGCGCAGATACAAGATATCGAGACGGCGAACACTGGACCCCATTAAGTCATGCATCTGAGCAGGGCCACCTCGAAATTGTTCGGGTGCTACTGGAGCACAATGCGGATGTAAATTCGAAGGACAAGGATGGTTCGACCCCAATGCACAACGCACTTTTGTTTGGTAACTCCAACGGCGATTATCCCCAGATTGTACGATTACTACTGGAGCACGGCGCGAATCCGAATGCCCGGGATAACAAACGCCGAACGCCATTGCATCTGGTGTCGCGGCGTCTGGTTTCATCATCATGGCTCGAGGTCTCACGCATCCTGTTGGCGCATGGCGCAGACGTAGACGCAGAGGACGAGGAGGGAACAACCCCACTTCAAGTCGCATTGGCCACCAGACAAACCGAGGTGGTGGAGTTGTTGTCGGAATACTGTGCCAAGTGAGCACAAGTGCGTATGTTGACTCGGTCATGGTCTACGACGTGGACAGCAATACAATACGCCTTTTTGTTTTTTCCTCATATTTCTTGTTCGATTTTTACATCTACTCATGATCACCCTGTGGTAATCACCTTCTATTAATGACTTTCGATGTGATACAAATAAAATAGCACTGGCATGGCCTAGTATTTTCGGAGTCAAGGTCTTGGTCTAAGTCTCTCTGGCGGTATCCCAAAATACGACAAATCTTGCGACAAATGGTAAATCTGTGGGGTCTGCTAAGTCACTAGTAGTCACTTTTCAAGCGCCCAATACTTAGGACCAGATCGGGGATCGTGAGCATATCCTTGAGACATCGGATCATTGCACTATCGCTTGGCTTTTGCGCACCATTGCTGTGCGCAGAATAAAGGCGGGAGAGGATGTCGCAACAAGGAGGAGACTGATCAGAAAGTTGGATGAGGAGAGAAGGGAGGAGGTTGCGAGTTGCGACGATGTTGTTTGTCAAGGTCCCTGAAGTCGAAATAGAAGTACGCCATCAAAGCTGGCCCTGCATCGCGTAGCGTCAGGATGTCTTGGATGATCGTAGGATTAGAGGGTAAACTTGAAGTAAGCACTTGGATGCGCGGGTTAATGCTGAGCAGTGTTGTACTACTTCTATCATCGAACCTAGGACGATTGAGGTCGCATGACTCGCGCTTGAGCTTGAGATGGTGCATTCACGAGATGGTGCATTAGACTGCCTGTTTACGTCATCCTGAGTGGCCTGGAATCCCGTCGCCTCGTGAACAGGTCCTGCACTTGTCAAGGAACTCGTTGACCTTCATCTTCCGCATCTTCATATATGCGTTACGAGAGCAACGAGATAACGAACCCGCGGACGGTGGGTATGAGAGGAGATGCGAGAGAAGCGCCCGAGTAAGTACGGAATAATAACGAATCGAGCCCAAGATCATCGAGCCAGGAGTACGCCGTAGGAATCGCGCAGGTTTGCGCAACGCCGGCATGGAACATGCAGATAACGACGAACTGAAGTCATATCTCGCAAAGATAACACAGAGGTATATTCCAACAATTGTATCTGGTACCCTACCCTTCTGCTTACGCGCTTGATTTCTTCATTCACTGACAAGGACTCGGACAGCTGGTGTCCTCGTTCCGAGTCGATCTTGAAGAACGAAGAATTGACGGCCGGGTGAAGAAGTAGATCAACTTGAAATCGAAACTCGCATAGGTACCGTGAGGAATCTGGGCTGGATAACCTTTCTGATTGCTGTTGACTGTGGCTTTGGCAAGAGTTCTACTTCGAACGACAACGACGATTGGACCCTTAGGTGATTCTGGTGACGTAAAAGCCTTTTCCGGTGGTCCTTCGAGTTTCCAGTGGGTTCTTTTGGCGTGTAGGAGAATCGTTACAGGATGTCTCCTAATCTCGGATATGTCGTATCTCCATTCGCCACAAATAACATTCAAAGCACGAGTCAAGGCACGAGTTGCAGTCGTGCGTTGCTTCCAGTACCCCTGACTATGGTATGTCCGTCCTACCGCAGCGCGACTTCTACTCTATCCGTACCCATCCAAGAACGAGGAATTGGGGGTCAAGTCAGAGGTGGAACGAATAAATGCTTACGCTGACGATAACTGACAGTACTTACTTTTGTCCTTCCTGCCCAAATATACTAACACGGACCCAGATTTGGTGACTTGGGACGCCCCAATGACCCCTCTAATCCGCAGAATTGTGGTGGCTCATACTAGTAGTTTGTACCGCCATCACTCAACGTGTATGTTTACTCATGTTTACTCCGGCAATCAATCAGGCCTTAATCTGGCAAAAATATATATATATTAAATAAACTAAAAATACCAAGCCCGTAGCATCTTCATGGATTTGTACATTCGCCTCATCTGCGCCTTCCACATATATCTGTTATCGCACACGAGTTCCACGTCGGGAAGGAAGGAAGGAACTTCATACCTTCCCTCAATGTCGCTGGTTCGTCCTCGGATCCGCATTTGGGACCCCTGGCTCAGAGCCCATCGGTCGGGTCGTTGCCGTCAGCGCAATCACCTATATTGGCCAAGCGCGACGAACAATATGGTCATTTTTGCTCACCAACGGCGCCGGGATCATTGCAGACATATGGGATCCGGTAAATCGGGCCATAGAAATGAGTGTGCTTTCTACCGCCATCATTTTTGGCCCCGTGCTTGGCCCTATCGTCAGTAGCTTGTGAGCCGTATTTTTCTTTTCTTTTATGGCCTGAAGCTCTAAAATCCAACGGGCCTGACGCAAGCGTTTTGCTTGAGACTGAAGCGCATCGGAACAGAGCTACTTGGTGGACACCTACCAGAACGCGTCGGCGATTGTGGGCCAGACAATCATCCGCTCGTTGACAGGCGCAGTTTCCCGCTGTTTACCACGCAGGTGTTCGTCAACGTGGGCATCAACTGGGCGTACACTCTCCTCGAGGAAATCGCAGTGCTCCTCGTGCCAATGCCGTTCTTGTTCTACAAGTACGGCTCGTACATTTGCACGAGGAGCTCGTTAACGCCGTGCACTGATCTCGAAGTTGTCAAATTCCTTGGGGGAGAAAAGGCGGGTGCGGTGAAGCGCGGTGTGCGGCAGATGGCGTCGGTGTCCTTTGTATTTCTTGTTGCGTTGCTAGTCCATGACTCGACATGTGCATGCACTACGGAGGGAGAGCGGATGTACTGTAGTACCAGGGCGTGCTGGGCCGTATCGCAGATCGCTCTGGATTCCTAGACTGGAGTCTGCGGCGGGTGTTTCCCATCTTTTACACAGGCTACTGCTACGGCCCTGTGCCCTGAGATGCTCATTACGCACGAATAAATAAATTCCTCTTGTTGTGCAGTAGTGTGTGAGGACGCCGCGAATACGTCTGATCATAAGATGGGTGACCTGAATTACCGTCCTAGAGGAGAAGAGGCAGGGGTACGGTAAATGGGGTGGATAAGGTCCCACGCCGTGCTGAAGCGGGCATGTGAGATGCGGGGTTGGACGAATCGTGTGGGCAGTGGAGAAGGACGATCTGATGGGGCAAGGGCAGCTGATGTTTTCGGCAATCGATCCATGCACTGTGCTCGAACAAACTAGTCGGTCGCTGGTTCAAGCTCAAGCACGACGTGTTGGGTACCACGTTACTAGCAAAAGTCTCAAAAATCGAACTTCCAATAATAGATGGTGTCACCTCTGGCGCGTGTGGTAGGATCCCGATCCCATGCAATTTGTCTTTGGTCGTAAAGTCAACATGATCAGTGGAATATGGGTTCCGAGTCCAGAATTCCGACTGGCTCACCCGAGACAGACGCGTCCGCGGAGTTCGCCTATGACTTTGGACGGAGCGCGAACTGGGCCGTAAGGGGGTAGCTTTGAACGCCATCTGGTTCGGAATGCTTGCCCCACACTGTCCAAGCTATCTCCAAGTTTGGGGGTGTCCGAAAAACTCAACAATTAGCTGTGTCATATCGTACCGCCACTCTAGAGGAGGAGTGCAAGGAGGGAGCGATTCGGTCAGGGATACGGGGGACGCCGGGGAACCGAGGAATATTATTGGCTGGGGCTTGGGCTGGGGGAATAAAGTTCTATATGCCGATGATGCCGCCCCCTTGTGCACACGTGCCTCAACGGGCGCTATCAACAGCTGGATCCACTCAACGATGTCCTTTCTGGGCGCGATGATCTGACTATTCGAACATCATGACTTGCCCCACCGTGAATTCTGGCTTCTGAAGCTCTGGAATCGATGCGCTATTTCGGTGTCCGGGTAAGTAATCAAGCTGTCGAAAGACATTCCTTGGACCATTAGGCACTACTCCGAGTTCTGCGCTGACTTTACTGCGAACCGGAAATAACTACGTTTGATGGTTCTTAGAGCCCGGAATTGTCAATGACTTGTCAACATGCCGCCGCGGTTCCGATACAATTATATAGGCTTCATGGAGGTTTCGTTGGCTCATCCCCAAACACCTTAGCATGCTTTCTCTCTTCGAGGTTGCCGCATATGCCCTTGTAGCCCTGACTGGGGCCGCCTCGCTTACCCTCCTCAGGCACAGGTTCAGGCAGTGGAGCCTCCTCAAAATTCCCGGACCGTCTAACCCTTCTCTTTTCTGGGGTGAGCTCTACCGGTCAGAGAAAACAGGCTGCGCGCTGAAAGAATGAGAAGGTCATTGGCACAATATATTCAATCCCTATGCCTACCCATTCCATGAAGGGTTATACAAGACGTACGGAAAAGTAGCACGCGTCTATGGCTTTTTGGGGGTACGTCCTCATGACTTTTAGCCGCTACGGGGCCCCTCACTCGATGTTATAACTGGGAAACAGGACATCCAGCTCGTGGTATCTGATCCTAAGGCATGCAACAACATTTTTATCAAGGATCAACTCAATTTTGAAATGACGGAGGCTTTCCTCCGGTACGTGTTTCGTCCCGAGTAAGGATTGACCCTCGTCTTGAAAACGAAAAAGCGCGAACATGCAGGCGTCTGGGCCATCGCTTTTTGCTACATCAGGTAGGGAGTCATTTTCCAAAAATTCCGTGGACATACACCTATATTGCCACCAATCGAGGTGCTCAACACCGGATGCAACGAAAATTGCTGAACCCCGCATTCAACATCAAGCACATGCGACATATGACCCCACTCTTTCATAGGATCACAAATCAGGTACTCTTCCAGGTTTGTATTCCCGAGTCGGAACTAGTGGTCTCAAATCTTCTCAGCTTCGTGAGAACCTCTGGTCGATTGTATCGAATGGCCCACAAGAGATCAACGTTGCCGATTGGATGGGAAAGCTCGCTCTTGAACTTATTGGGCAAGCTGGTCTCGGATATTCCTTTGGCATTTTTGAAGGCAGAGACGACGAGTATTGTCGAGCGCTCAAAGAATGGATGTCAGTACAAGGAACGCTTGAAGTGACTTTGTTATTCTGACGCGCTTTTCAGCCCAACTTTCTCCTCTCTTGCGGTGTCTCGAAACTTGTTTCCTTACGTCGACAAGATATTCCACCCAAAAGTTCTCAAGTTCCTGGGAAGGATGTTGCCGTGGCCGAAATTGAACCATCTCATGGACCTCGCGGAGACCCTGAATTCCAAGTCGAGGGGTATTTACGAGGCGAAGAAGAGATTGCTGGAATTAGGTGATGACGCGACTGCCAAGCAGGTTGGGGACGGAAATGATATCATCAGTCTTCTCAGTGCGTACAAGACACCGCGCTTTCAGATCGGGAACCTGAGGTGACCGTCTATAGTGCGAGCTAGTTCGGCGGGACCCGAGGACATTCAGTTGAGCGAAGAGGAACTGGTTGCACAAATGGCGTATGCCCCAGCGCGATGATTCAACTAGGCGGCGTTGATGACTATATCATTTCTTTTAGGGTCCTTTTCATAGCAGGAACGGGTACAACATCGACCGCTCTATCCCGGATTCTACATCTACTTTCCCTCCATCCTGACGTCCAGGATAAGCTCAGAAATGAGCTGAAAGACGCCCATAAGGACAATGAGAAGCTCATGCATGACCAGCTTATTTCTTTGCCTTTCTTGGAGGCGGTGTGTCGTGAAACTCTGCGCCTGTAAGATGTTCGCTTTGGTTCTTGGGACGTATTCTCAAAGGTATCACAGCTACCCGCCTGTTCCTGGAGTGATGAGAACGTACGCGACGCATCATTCTCGTCTTATGGTTCTTCATACTCACTATTAGTTGGCAGTACACGAAGTGATGTTGTTCTCCCACTTTCTTCCCCCATTCGGGATGTCGACGGACGCGAAGTCTATGAGATTTTCGTACCGAAACATACGAACGTATTCATTCAAATCCATAATTTGAACCGCGACCCATCTGTTTGGGGGACCGATGCGGCGGAATGGAAACCGGAACGTTGGTTGGCACCACTTCCCCAAAGCGTTACAGATGCAAATATCCAAGGAGTATATGCAAATACGTGCGAAATACGTCCTTTAAATAATTCACTGTTTCTGACAGCTCTTTTAGTATGACATTTATTGGTGGCACGCGGGCCTGCATGTGCGTATAACAAGCCCTTCTTTAGACGAGCTGGGCTGATTCTGGTACATCTAGCGGATTCAAATTTTCACAGCTCGAAATGAGTAAGAGAAGCCTCGTGGACGCGTCTCGGATCTTGCCGAACTGACTACATATTTGCGTCTAGAAGTCGTGTTATCGCAGATAATTCCTGCCTTCCGATTTGCATCTACTGAAGCAGAAATAGTTTGGAGATTTGGCATCATTTCTAGTCCGTCGGTGAAGGGATCAGTTGGGACTTTCCATCCTAAGCTCCCGATGATAGTGTCCCGAGTATAGAGATTGTCAAGTACGCATTGCACCTCCATGTGTCTTACTTAGTATTAGTCTCGCAAGGGCTTTCCCAAATGTTTTGTTTTATGTGTTTGATTCTGAGATTATGTTCCGTAAGGAGCTCTACAGTAGAACGCTCGCCTTGACGTTCGCATTATCGGCATCATGGTCACTCAGATCTCTACTTCCGGAGTGCCAGTGGCTCCCGTCCATTTGTGCAGATGACATGCCTCAGATATATGCGATTCCGCCTTCGCCTGGCGACCAAGACCGGAGAGATATTCCACACAGCGACATGCCCAGCGGTTGGTGACCCACGCCAGTTGGCAGGCCCGCTAGGACGCAAGTTCAAGAGTGGCGAAAATCTCCCGTCAGTCCCGGTGTGCGCGTGCCATCTGTCCGGTGTTGCAAGGAAATAGGCGGCTGTTGGGATGAAAGCTCAAAATATCTGCAGGCGCCGCACGCACGCCATTGAAGAAGCGTCTATAACATGACGTAGTGGCCATGAGTGGGCTTTTCAACGAGGAGATAGAAGACGTGTTACATGTAGTTCTCAATATGACAATGACGGAACAACTGTCATTCACGTCCCAACGTGCCAAGGACGAGATCGATGAGAGGCTGGAAGGCCCTAATAAAGACGTAGCCAAGCTTAATAGGCATACCCGTGACAGCTGAAGTAGGGCTCTGTACGTACGAGACCTTGGATTGACCCACCCTTCACAGGATCAGAGTCGTTGTGGAACTTGAATGAAATCTTACAATGTAGCATATGCCAGTGAGCTCGTTCGTGGCAGAAAGGAGAAGCTAGAAGAGAAATCGGGAGAGGACAGAGGGGAGAGGAATTAGGGCATCATATACCTGCGAGGGGGTCACGTTGACGGTCCTGAACATTGCAAGCACTCCTGGAAGGTTGGGGATGTTTGACTGCACAGATGCACGCATTATTTATGATTTGTATTCTCTCGTAATAGAATAGAAAATGGGAATGGTTGCATCGGAGTTTGAAGTTGAGTCGCTGGTTTGGGGACTGGTTTCGTCATGCGAAAGGATGTAAGTCGGCGTGCGGCACGAAATAATCAACGACGCCGGGAAGAGCTCGGGTCTAGTCGTATTCAGCGGATTGGGTCTGTACAAGCATAGTAGGACTGTAAGGAAAGGCTCGGGCGATATGTAAGGGGGGTAGCATAGAGAATGAGCAAAAGCGCGAAGCGCCTCTCGATCGACAACGAATGTCTTTATCGCCGAGGCGAGGTCGCGATGGATGGGTGGGACCCTTGATGGACCCTCCCAGAGCGATCAGATGAGTCGTCGGGTACGAAGACACGCACTCTATCGATCCCATAGAAAAAGAGTGTGGCACGCGGGCAAAAGAAAAGGACTTCCGGTTCTCCGGTTGGAAAATGGGCGGACACAAGGGAAGAATGAGTCACGTGCCGCCATACCGCTCACTCAACGACAACGCTCCAAGGTACCGCTCGTACCTCGCTCTGCCTTAGACCGGCCAACTTCCACCAGCGCGTGGAAAATATCAACCGCTCGCTGCCAAAAACTACTGACTGGACTGTGAGATCTTTGCGGAAAGTATGCAACTGGTGTTCGGAGCGTCACCCATGGCCCATGGGACCTCATTCCCCTGACCGGGAGAATGCATTCTTACGTTGCGTCATGACGCCAAGGGTCACCTGTCACCAACTCAGTCGACATGTGTATGGCACTGACTTCCGACTTTAGTCAACGACTGTCCAACACTGCGCCGGACAGACCCTAAATAGCCGGAGCTAGGGTCAGAGCGGCCTCCCAGAGGAATTCTCAGAGGAATGCCAGGGTCGTTGTGCACAAGCGAAAAGGGGTCACGGAACCGTCCGAAGTACTAGTAAGAATCATATAGGCTTCATGGGGGTCCGAGTCATCCCCCAAACACCTTAACATGATTTCTCTCTTCGAAGTCGCCGCCTATGCCCTCGTAGCCCTGGCTGGGGCCGCCTCGCTTATCCTCCTCGGGCACAGGTTCAGGCAGCGGAGCCTCCTGAAAATCCCCGGGCCGTCTAAACCTTCTCTTTTCTGGGGTGAGCTCCGCGGGTCAGAGAAAACAGGCTGCGTGCTGAAAGAATGAGAAGGTCATTGGCACCATATATTCAATCCCTATGCCTACCCATTCCACGAAGGGTTATACAGCACGTACGGAAAAGTAGCACGCATCTATGGATTTTTGGGGGTACGTCCTGATGGCTTTGACCGCTATTGCCCCCCCCCCCCCCCCCCCACTCGATAATATAACTGGGGAACAGGATATCCAGCTCGTGGTATCTGATCCTAAGGCATGCAACAACATTTTTGTCAAGGATCAACCCATTTTTGAAGTGACGGAGGCATTCCTCCGGTACGTTTTTCGTTCCGAGTAAGGATTGACCCTTGTCTTGAAACCGAAGAAGCTCGAACATGCAGTCGACTGGGCCATCGCTCTTTGCTACGACAGGTAAGGAACTTATATTCTACATTGTTCGTGGACATACACCTATATTACCACCAATCGAGGTGCTCAACACCGGATGCAACGAAAATTGCTGAACCCCGCATTCAACATCAAGCACATGCGACATATGACCCCAATATTTCATAGGATCACAAATCAGGTACTCTCCCTGGTTCGTATTCCCAATCCAGTGGTCTCAATTCTTCGCAGCTTCGTGAGAACCTTTGGTCGATTGTATCGAATGGCCCACAAGAGATCAACGTTGCCGATTGGATGGGAAAACTTGCTCTCGAACTCATTGGGCAAGCCGGTCTCGGATATTCCTTTGGCATTTTTGAAGGCAGAGACGACGAGTATTGTCGAGCGCTCAAGGAATGGATGTCAGTACAAGGAACGCTTGAAGTGACTTTGTTATTCTGACACGCTTTCTAGTCCAACCTTTTCCTCTCTTGCGGTGTTTCGATACTTGTTTCCTTACGTCGACAAGATATTCCACCCAAAAGTTCTCAAGTTCCTGGGAAGAACGTTGCCGTGGCCAAAATTGAACCATCTCATGGACCTTGCGGAGACCCTGAATTCCAAGTCGAGGGGTATTTACGAGGCGAAGAAGAGATTGCTGGAATTAGGTGATGACGCGACTGTCAAGCAGGTTGGAGATGGAAATGATATCATCGGTCTTCTCAGTGCGTACACGACACCGCGCTTCGGATCAGAAACCTGAGGTGACCGTCTATAGTGCGAGCTAGTTCGGCGGGACCCGAGGACATTCAGTTGAGCGAAGAGGAACTGGTTGCACAAATGGCGTACGCCCAGCGCGCGTTAATTCAAACTTGGCAGGGTTGATGACTAGGTCATTTCTTTTAGGGTCTTTCTTATAGCGGGAACAGATACGACATCGACCGCTCTATCCCGGATTCTACATCTACTTTCCCTCCATCCTGACGTCCAGGATAAGCTCAGAAATGAGCTGAAAGACGCCCATAAGGACAACGAGGAGCTCACGCATGACCAGCTCGTTTCTTTGCCTTTCTTGGAGGCGGTGTGTCGTGAAACTCTGCGCCTGTAAGATGTTCGTCTTGGTTCTTGGGACGTATTCTCAAGGATGTCACAGCTACCCACCTGTTCCTGGAGTAATGAGAACGTACGCGATGCATCATTCTCGTCTTATGGTTCTTCATACTCACTATTTGTTGGCAGTGCACGAAGTGATGTTGTTCTCCCACTTTCTTCCCCCATTCGGGATGTCGACGGATGCGAAGTCCATGAGATTTTCGTACCGAAAAATACGAACGTATTCGTTCAAATCCATAATTTGAACCGCGACCCGTCGATTTGGGGGGCCAATGCGGCGGAATGGAAACCGGAACGTTGGTTGGCACCACTTCCCCAAAGCGTTACAGATGCAAATATCCAAGGAGTATATGCAAATACGTGCGGAATCCGCCCTTCTACAGCCAAATGGTCAATGTTTCTGACAGTTCTTGTAGTATGACATTTACTGGTGGCACGCGGGCCTGCATGTGCGTATAACGAGCGTTTCTTTGAACGAGCTGAGCTGATTCTGGTACATCTAGCGGATTCAAATTTTCACAGCTCGAAATGAGTAAGAGAAGCCTCGTGGACGCGTCTCGGATTTTACCGAACTGACTACATATTTGCGTCTAGAAGTCGTGTTATCACAGATAATTCCTGTCTTCCGATTTGCACCTACTGAAGCGGAAATAGTTTGGCGATTTGGCATCATTTCTAGTCCGTCGGTGAAGGGGTCAGTTGGGACTTTCCATCCTAAGCTCCCGATGATAGTGTCCCGGGTATAGGGATGGTCAGGCCGCGGCCAAGAGGGTTGTGCGCGTTGCACCTCCACTGGCATTTGTCTCGGTTTAAGCCTCTTTACAAGGGCTTTCCCATATGTTTTGTTTGATGTTTTTGATTCAGAAATCATGTTCCGCAACGAGCTCTACAATAGAACGCTCGCCTTGACGCTCGCATTATCATGGTCACGCTAAAAAGGGAATAGAAATTTTATAGAGTACTTGCTCCAGCAATATAGCATCACACTCCGCTTCTCATGGCATGCACTTGGGCATGCATCGCCGATGTGTATCGAAATTTGTTGAAAATAGCCAAGGAGTAGCATTCATTGGCACGAGGCAGGACCAGACGCACCTTTGTTGAGATACCTTGACCAACCAGCTGGACTAAATTGCAGTTGCAATGTCTCAGACTATCACCGCAACTGCATCTTCTCGCAATTTCTGCACCATCTTCGTCGCCTCTCTGAAAGCATACGAGAAGAAGACAAAGACCGACCTTCTCACACATCCCCTCGCAGCAGAGCTACAGTCCTGCAACTCTTCAAGTGACGTTCTCGCCTTGCTTCATGACAAAGTCAACGAGTTTGATCAATCAAGGAGTCACGACGAGAGGTTATCGAGTTGGCTTAACCCGACTATTAATGTCCTCTACGTAGTGATGGTAAGGTTCGGTTCGGTTCGGTTCTTTGACCTTTTTTCCCGAACCCCGAACCGGACCATTGGTTCGGTTCAGGGGTCTAGGCCGAACCCTGAACCGAACCATTGGTTCAGGTTCACAATGGTTCAGTTCAGGTTCGGGGAGGGGTTGAACCTGAACTGAACCTGAACAAAAGCCTAGTGTGTGGCCCAGGTAACCCTCGGGTTTTTTTTCGTACCCATACCCGTACCCGTCAAAACCCTTACCCGCAGTGAGGGGTAAGGGTCAGTCAAGCGTCACAAGGGTTCTACACCCTTGCGACCCGTGCACCCAAAATACCCAAATATATTATATTAACTCATGTATACTACTAGTACAGTGACTATAGACTTGTAAACTAAGGGCCACGGCGCCGTGTCGCCGTATTCGCCATGCCGTGGCACAGTGTTGCTGTCTTCGCCATACTGCGGCGCTGTGTCGTTGTCTTCGCCATGCCGCGGCGCCGTGTTGCTGTCTTCGTCACACTGCGGCATCATGTTGCTGTTGTAGCACCGCGCACTGTGTCGCTGTTGTAGTGCCATGTTGCGATCGGACTCATTGGTACGGACTACAGTCTCACGGGGTTCTGACTACCCTAGTATTAGTCAGGGACAGTCGTCTCAGTCAGCAGTGTTTCGGATATCACATGTTATGGACTTGACTCATACCTAGGATAGTCGTAGTAGGGTTCGAGCTACTATCGCTACTGGGTACCCTACGTTCAGGAGGAGCTTCAAAGCTCCTCGACAACTGTATAACTAGTAGGCAGTACGAAGACCGAGCTCCTTAGCTTGGTCTTCTTGAATCCTTATCTGATCCTGTCTCCCTCTCTCCTCGTCTGCATCCTTCTCGTACTCTGTCTCCTATCGCGTCTGGCCTTGATAAGGCAGATCGCCCAGCAACGCGTACGCCTGGTGGACTTTGCCCCAGTGCTAGTAGCGGTCACGTTCCTTCTAAGGTCGTGTACTTATATTCGCTAAGTCGCTCCCTGTATAACTCGCCACTCTGTCCCCGCTCAAGTCGAGCACCGTTAGGACGGGCCTAACGCAACATTAAGACCAAGCTAACCCTCACCAACGACACAGTGGCGTCCACAACAAGAGATCGGTGGGACCGAAACCGAGCCCAATCGTATACCATCCCCAGCAGAGGAGAACGGAACGTCCCCACGCGCTATCTAAGAGCTGCTAGGTGGAGGACACACAGAGGAGAAACCGGGTACTTCGTTGATTTCCCTACCCGACCAAGTCGATTCTACCCAGTTGAGTTCAACTTCGAGCATACCTGTTGGTGTATACTCGCAACAAACGACGCAGGAATACAAACAGTGGTCAGACCAACCACACGAGATTATCGGTGCGACATCCTAGAGAGCGAAGTAGTCCCCCAAGCAAGAGTGGGACCCATCGACGGCGCAGCTACCACAAGCACCACAGAAGAAGAAGGCTCTGGATCAGACCGAAGCAGCGAAGAGTCAGAAGAAGATCACCTCTCCCAAGTAAATGCGGAAGAAGAAGAAGAGCTAGCAAACCTAGCAGGAGGGATTACGCTTAACGAAGCACCCCAAGCTGAGCAGATCATCGTTCACCCACCAGACGAGATGACAACCACCCAGCTAGAACCAACATACGCACTTCAAGTGGACCCGGTACAACTACCACAAGACGGAGTCCCAGAAGATCTACTCCCCATCGACCCCGGCACAGGACATCGGATGACCGCAGACGACGCAGCTCTCATGAGGGCCATTGGACCTGACGAACCAGACCCTCCCGAAGGAGGAGGACCACCTAGAAGAGGCCCAGGCGGAGGCCACCCACACGGAGGAGGCGGAGGACACGGAGGCGGAGGAGGACCACCCGGGGGAGGCGGATTCCCGGGGATGGCTCCCATAGGTAACCCACCTCGATCGTCAGACAGACTCCAAGGCAACCCGCCCATGGTCTTCAACGGAGACCGCACCAAGGCCCTGCAGTTCAGAGCACAGTGGAACCTCTATCAAGGAGTCAACAGTACGAGCGACATCATGCGCAACTACTACCGCCGATCACTCCTCTTCCTCGGCTACATCCAGGGGGAGACAGTTAACGAATGGGTGATGTACATGACCGACTGGCTGATGCGCCAGACAGAGGCAGGATTCCCCGAACACACCCGACGCCTCTGGGAAGAGACCCTTCGCGCCTTCACCAGATGATTCGCCAACACTATGGAGAAAGAGCAAGCGCAGGCGGAGCTGCGCAAGGGCGTTCACATGAAGGACGGGGACATTGACAGCTATGTGGCTACCTTTGAACGCCTAGCCCGACAAGCTGACTACAACCTCGACGCCCCTCAAACGCTGGACCTATTCACGGCAGGACTACCGAGGGCATTATTTGCCAAGGTTTACGAACAGTACGAACCCGCCACGTTCGAAGCATGGAAGCAAGCGGCGATGAAGAAGCAACAGCAGTACATGCATCTACAGGCACGTCTCAACTCGCTAAAAACACCCACTCCGAGAACTACTCCGCGCCCTAGCCCGTGGGGAAACTCCCAGAGCGGGTGGACACCAAGGAACCTCCCCCATCACCAGAACCCCAACGCAATGGACACCTCCGCAGACAGGACGCGAGCACGAGGTGCAGAAGCAGAAGACACCCAGGGGAGGCTCGCCGGAGCAGAGTTCATACTCGACCGACAAAGACCACCCTATCCGCCCAGAGGAGGACCAAGGGGACGAGGCAGAGGAAGGGGGCCACCCCGAGACGCAAGGGAAGTGATCTGCTACACCTGTAACCAGAAGGGACACTTCAGCCGCGACTGCCCACAGCATCGCAACAACGCGCAGAGCAGTGGTAGTAGGAGGTCGGAAACAGACTTCTACACCCAAGAACCAAGAGTGCAGGCCCGCGCGGCAGTAACCCCGCAACAGCAAGCCCAGGAGTGGCTCCAGGGAGTAGCCGGAGCACCAGACGAAGTAAAGGACCTAGTCCTCCAAGAACTATGGGGAAAAGAGGGTTTTCCAAACGCCTGAACCCGTCGGCCTGGGTGAGGGCGCTCCATTGTAATTCTGTAATAATCACATGCTACCGATCGTTGAGAATTCCAGTTTCCGTTCGAACAAGTTACAACATGGCCGAAGTAAAAGCACTGGTGGACTCAGGAGCCACAGACAGCTTCATTAAACCCGCGTTCGCGAAGCGAATGGGGATTGGTCTCAAAAAGCTAGAGACACCCAAAAAGATATGGAACATCGATAACTCCGAGAACAAGGCAGGACTAATCACGCACTGCGCAGATCTCGACGTACAGACTAAAGGAACCCACAAAACAATGCGGTTCCTACTCACAGATACAGGGAACGAGGACATCGTCCTCGGCTACCCATGGCTGGCCGCCTACGAACCACAGATCAGCTGGCAACACGCCGTCATCAAAGAAGACGCCTACCCAGTGGTCCTTCGAACCACGCACCCAGAAGAGCGAGGGGTAACAATCGCATTCGCCCCTACCGAGTTCACTGAAGAAGAGAAGCGCCACGCCGTGCGACAACTCTACGACGAATGGGAGACAGTCAGGGCGCGCACCACAGGCCACGGAGCTGGCCATCGAAGCACAACAATACACTGGTGCAACAGAGATCCCAGAAGAGTACGCGGACTTCGCCAAGGTGTTCAGCGAAGAGGAATCACATCGCTTCCCACCCTCGCGACCCTGGGACCATGCCATCGAGTTCAGGAAGGACGCCCCAACCGCCATCGACTGCAAGATCTACCCCATGTCACGCGACGAAGACATTGCCCTCCGCAAGTTCCTTGACGAGCAACTGGAGAAGGGGTACATCCGACCATCGAAATCCCCTTATGCGTCGTCCTTCTTCTTCGTCAAGAAGAAGGATGGGAAACTGCGACCAGTCCAGGACTATCGAAAGATCAACTCATTCACCGTGCGTAATCAGTACCCCCTACCGCTCATACAGGAGCTCATCACGGACCTGGGTAATGCGGACATCTACACTAAACTCGACGTCCGCTGGGGATACAACAATGTCCGCATCAAGCAAGGCGACTGAAGAAAAAGCTGCCTTCAAAACGCGCCATGGATTCTTCGAACCACTTGTCATGTACTTCGGCCTCACCAACTCGCCGGCCACCTTCCAGGACATGATGGACTCCCTCTGCGGACCCACCATCAGCAAACACGAGCTGCTGGGCACCACCATCCGCGTCTACATGGACGACATCGGCATCGCCTCCCGAAACGGCCGCGCAGGCCATATCGCAGCTGTACGTGACATACTCCAGATCGCAAAGGACAATGACTTGTACTTCAAACCAGAAAAATGTGTCTTCCACGCACCGGCGATCGATTACCTGGGGGTAATCCTTGAAAAGGGGGTGACACGCATGGACCCTGTCAAAGTCGCTGGCATCCGCAACTGGCCAACACCAACCACGGTCAAACAGGTCCGATCTTTTCTCGGATTCTGCAACTTTTATCGCCTCTTCATCAAAGGATTTGCCACATACGCACGACCGCTGAACCGATTAACTCGGAAAGACACGGAGTGGCAATGGGGACGAGCAGAGGAAGACGCCTTCGTAAAGCTCAAGACGCTAGTCACAAGCGAACCAGTACTGGCACACCCGGATCTCACAAAACAATTCGAGATGGAGGTGGACGCATCAGGCTTCGCGGTGGGTGCGGTACTCCTGCAACGCAAAGAGGACGGTAAACGACACCCCATAGGCTATTACTCTGCGACGCTCAACGAAGCAGAACGCAACTATGACATCTACGACCTGGAACTGCTAGCCATCGTCAAAGCCTTCCGCCACTGGAGACCCCTACTCGCAGGCTCTCCACACAAAACCAAGGTATTCTCCGACCACCTCAACCTGCAGTACTGGAGGTCGCCACAAAGGATAAGCAGACGCATCGCCAGGGAAGTACTTGAACTATCCGAATACGACTTTGAGATTCACCACATCAAAGGCACAGCCAACGGAAGGGCAGATGCACTCTCCCGGAGGCCGGACTATGACCAGGGGGATAACGACAACAAGGACGTAGTGGTCCTCCCCGACGCGCTCTTCGTGCGAGCCACACAAGTAGAAACCGTCATGCCGAACACCCTGACGATAGAACCTGGAGAGATGGAGCGGCCAGACGCGACATACCATCAAGACGAGGACTACCTTCGCCCATGGATCGACGCACATCGACTAAAGAAGATCGAAGGCACTTGGTACAAAGATGGAAGACGGGTGGTGACTGGCGGATTATATGACAAGAGAAGTATCATCTCCGCTCACCATACACCACCGGTTTATGGACATCCAGGCATCAACAAAACCTCGCAACTGGTAGGACGCTCCTACTGGTGGCCAAACATCGCCCAAGACGTCCTGGACTACGTCAAAGGATGCGCCGAGTGCCAAAGGCACAAAGCCAACAACCGACCAACCCGAGCACCACTATCCCCGATCTACCCGAACCCTGAGGCACTCCCCTTCGAAACTATCGCCCTCGACTTCATCACCAAGTTACCCCAGTCGCAGGGGTTTGACTCGATCCTCACCATCACCGATCACGACTGTACCAAGGCAGCCGTCTTCATCCCTTGCCAAGAGGAAATCACCGCAGAGGGAACCGCTGCTCTATACGCTAAGCACGTCTTCCTGCGATTCGGGCTCCCCACCAAAGTCATTAGTGACAGAGACCCACGTTTCGCATCCAAGTTCACGCGAGAACTGTGCAAAATCCTAGGGATCTCGCAGAACGTCTCCACTGCCTACCACCCTCGAACAGACGGACAGTCAGAACGGACTAACCAGTGGCTCGAGCAATATCTCCTGCTTCTGGACTAATGAGAGGCAAGACAATTGGGCGACCTATCTCCCTATAGCGGAATTCACGCACAACAACTGGCCCCATGAGACCACCAGGAAGTCCCCTTTCTATCTCCTAATGGGGTACAACCCACGCGCTGATTGGATCGATAGGCCATCACCCATACCCCAAGTGGCGCTGAGAATCGACCAATTCCAGGAGGCCAGAGCGCAGGCCAAGGCCCTCCTTATCAAGGCACAGAAGTCATGGGTCAAACACAAAGATACGCCCAAGTACAAGGAAGGAGACCTCGTGTGGCTGGAAGGACGCCACCTGCGCACCAACCAGCCAACCACAAAGCTTGCGCCCAAAAGACATGGCCCCTTTAAGGTCGCACAGGTGATGTCCTCTGTCAACTATCGCCTCGAACTTCCCACACAGTGGAGTATCCACCCGGTGTTCCACACCGATCTTCTCACCAGATACCACGAGACCGCAACGCATGGGCCTAACTATCAACGCCCACCGCCGGATCTAGTAGAAGGGGAGGAAGAATACGAAGTCGAGAAGATTCTAGACTCGCGGAGATTCGGGAGAACGCGAAAACTGCAGTACCTTGTGAAATGGAAGGGGTACCCCGACTCGGAGAATCAGTGGGTCGACCGGAGCGAAGTATTCGCCGACCAGGCTATCCGGGACTTCAAAGCATTGAACCCCGCCCGAGAAACGCATATAAGAGGGGCCCACTACGAGCTAAGTCCTCCAGCAACTCCTGCTACCTCTTCCCATCCTGTCTACCATCGCATCATGTCCTCCTGCTCCCTCCCGTCGCAGTCCACCATCGACACCGTCACCAAGGCCCTGTCCACCACCCATGGGCCCGCTACCCGCGAGGACGCCCTCACCGTCCTCCGAGCCTTCCCAGACCCCACCGTTGGGGGAGACGCCGATTCCCCCGGTGCGCAGCCTCTTACCTACGAGGCGGCCCCCGAAGAAGAAGAGCGTGCCCTACTCGAGGGCCAGGCCGCAGATAGCCTCGTTCCACGCCTTGACGGACACGGTGACAGTGAACCTGTCCAAGTACCACACCGAGTTCGGGCCCGTGCGGCCATGGAAGGAAGTAGTGAAGGAGTGGAGGGACGAGCAGCTACGGAGGGCGCAGCTGAAGCAGCAGCAGCTGAGGCATCGGCGCCTGATACAGCAGACTGGGGTCTGGACGAGGACGCCCCCAGCGACTACCCAGCTACGCACCCCCTCATTCGCTCCACCACAGACACTGACGACCCACGTGAAACCCCCTACTCGCTCAACACCGACGGAACCCCCATGTACAAGCGGGACCTCGGGGTGTTGGGTGCCCCCACCCATCAGCCCCTAGCCGTCATCAACACACGAGTCCCCAGTGGCTTCAAGGCCAACACTGGCGCGGACTACCTTCCCTTTCGCATCGTCTCCCCCGACGGGGTTGAGCGCGAGGCCCGATACCATCAGGTGATCATGGGGCCGGACCCTCTGGTGGTGGGCATCATCGACGAGTCAGATAAGGTCTACGCTCGCCCCCTCTACGCCGCCCCCCACTACGTGTATGGCGGCAAGCCCATGTACCCCGCCTGCGGACATGGTCCTCTTCACAGAGGCTTTCGAAGATCGGGCGCGCGTCAACCGCTGCCTCGACTCCATCCACGACCTCTCCCTCACGGCGGAGATCCACCGCTACCGCCTCGCTGACCGGGAGCAGCAGCGCCTCAACCAGCGCATCGACGACCTCATCGCCGCCCTGGGGGAGGTCCAAGGTAAGGTGGCGGGCAGTCGGCGCCGGCTGGAGATGGCCAACGCGTTGGAGCGTATCGAGGATGAGGCGGGCACCATGGTGGATTACGAGCTGACGAAGAAGAAGACCCGTAGGAGCAGGAGGAACGCCCAGCAGCCGCAGCGTACGCGGATTCGTTACGAGGAGGAGGGGTTTGGAGCGTCGGGGCGTCGCACCTGAAAAGGGGGTGATGTTGCGATCGGACTCATTGGTACGGACTACAGTCTCACGGGGTTCTGACTACCCTAGTATTAGTCAGGGACAGTCGTCTCAGTCAGCAGTGTTTCGGATATCACATGTTATGGACTTGACTCATACCTAGGATAGTCGTAGTAGGGTTCGAGCTACTATCGCTACTGGGTACCCTACGTTCAGGAGGAGCTTCAAAGCTCCTCGACAACTGTATAACTAGTAGGCAGTACGAAGACCGAGCTCCTTAGCTTGGTCTTCTTGAATCCTTATCTGATCCTGTCTCCCTCTCTCCTCGTCTGCATCCTTCTCGTACTCTGTCTCCTATCGCGTCTGGCCTTGATAAGGCAGATCGCCCAGCAACGCGTACGCCTGGTGGACTTTGCCCCAGTGCTAGTAGCGGTCACGTTCCTTCTAAGGTCGTGTACTTATATTCGCTAAGTCGCTCCCTGTATAACTCGCCACTCTGTCCCCGCTCAAGTCGAGCACCGTTAGGACGGGCCTAACGCAACAGCCACGTGCCGTGTCGATGTCTTCGTCACGCCACGCACCGTGTCGCTGTCTTCGTCATGCCGTGGCGTCGTGTCGCTGTCATAGCACCCCGCGCTGTGTCACTGTCGTAGCGCCATGCACCGTGTCGATGTCTTCGTCACGCCATGTGCCGTGTCGCTGTCTTCGTCACGCCACGGCATCGTGTCGTTGTCGTAGTACTGTGCGCTATGTCGCTGTCGTAGCGCCACGCGCCATGTCGTGGTCTTTGTCATGCCGCGGCGTCGTGTCGCTGTCTTTGTCACGCCACGGCGTCATGTCGCTGTCTTCATCACGCTGCGCGCTGTGTCACTGTCGTAGCACCACGCACCGTGTTGCTGTCTTTGTCACGCCGCGGCATCGTGTCGCTGTCTTTGTCAGGCCACGGCATCATGCCGCTGTCTTTGTCACGCTGCGTGCTGTGTTGCTGTCGTAGCGCCACACGCCGTGTCGCTGCCGTGTCGATGTCTGCATCACGCCACGCGCCGTGTCGCTGTCTTCGTCACGCCGCGGTGTCGTGTTGCTGTTGTAGCACCGCACGCTGTGTTGCTGTCGTAGCGCCATGCGCTGTGTTGATGTCTTTGTCACGCCACGCGCCGTGTCGCTGTCTTTGTCACACCGCGGCGTTGTGTTGCTGTCGTAGTACCACACGCTATGTGATGAACAGCGCACATGAAGGGATGATACTCACAGTGACAAGAGGACTGTGGTGAGATATCAAGAGTGGCTGGAAGCAGCAACAGAGTGTAATCAAGCAAGTGAAGCAGAGTTTGAGTCTGGCACACAACAGATGAGAACTGGTGTTATTACAGAGGAGGAGACATACCTGGCACACAACAGATGAGAACTGGTGTGGTGCCAGAGCGTACAGGGTACTCTACTTATACTGCTACAGAGAGTGATGCTGGTAACAACAAGTCACAGTAAATACAAGACGCATTGTTCTACAAAGGGACAAAGGAGTGTACTGTTCTGGAGAACAAGGCGTAAGAACAAGAAGGGTCCAGACTATGATATCATAGTGACATCACAATAAAGATAAGGGAACAAAGGAAAGTACAGAGACAATAGTACAAGGACGGTCTAGAGAAGTCCATGATGTCATGTACATGTGATGTCATAGATAAGAAAATACAATAAGTCCGAGATTGTAATGATCATAATGATCTAATCTACATGTCCTGTATATCTAATCTAAAGCAGTCCGTTATCTGCATGTCCATGCGAGCCGCTAAGAGCGTGTGGGTCACTTATCAACACTATGTCGCTGTCGTAGCGCCACACGCCATGTTGCGGTCTTCATCACACCACAGTGTCGTGTCGCTGTCGTAGCGTCGCGGCAGTGTCGCTGTCGTTGTAGCGAGGCTTGCACGCCATGCCGGTGTCGTAGTGTTGTGGTGGGGCATGGCAGCTCTTGCGCGCTGCAAGAAGGTGGAATTGGCACTTGCAAGCCAAAGGTGGTGGTGGCAATACAGGCCTGCACGGGGCGAGGTGGGGGCAGCGCTGAGAACGTGGTTGGAACCTAGAAAGAAATAAAAATATTGTAGTTAGCTAAAAGGATCAGACAAAGGAAAAACACTTAGTTATAAATTGAGGGTTCCCTGGGCCAAGGAATGCAGTCGACGAGCGTGTCAGATGACAATGGCAGGCGAGGTGGAGGCAGCACCAAGAACGTGTTTGAAACCTAGAAAACATTGTAGTTAGTTAGCTAAAAGGGTCAGACAAAGGAAAAACACTTAGCTTCTTTAAATTGAGGGTTCCCTGGGCCAAGGAACGCAGTCGACGAGCGCTGCCAGTGAGCGTCGGAAAACAATGGCAGTCTGTTGACACGTTGCAGCAGCGTCCGGTCCGGCGACCTGCGTGCCCGGCGAAACCCGTGACCGGTGACCACTGGGGATGGGTTTCGCGAGGGTCACAAATTTGATACTCCGAGTCGTACCTGTACCTGCCCAAACTCCTGGGCTGAACCTGCACAGGTACATAAATCCATGCCATTCACTAAATAGAACACTTTTGATTTTGGTTTGAGTGCCTAAATTTTTTGCATATTTTCAATGGTTCATTGGTTCAGAACCAGTTCAGAACTGGTTCTCCAGTTTCAGGAATTTGCTGAACCCTGAACTGAACCATTGGTTCAGTTCAGGTCAACAGCTGAACCTGAACCTGAAATTGGGGTTCAGACCGGTCCAGTTCAGGTTCGAACCGAGGTTCAGAACCGAACCTTACCATCACTACCTCTACGCGTTCACCGCGACTCTGGGAGAAGGTGTTGGACTCGTGAGTCCCAACCGGTCGACTTTGTCCACAATCTGCCCTTAATTGCTTTCTCAGATATTCTCTCCCGCAAAAGTTATCTCACACTCACACCTATCACACTTCTCTCAAAAAAACTCTCAGGCTCGTAAGTTAGTGCTGTACGGTAGGGCAAGCACTTGTCACGATACGCGAAGTGGACGCTTACTTACGGTGATGACCTCGTTAGTAAGTCGTAATGTGTCATGGACTAGTTGTATCAGTCAGCGGACTCGTAGTATCACATGCCGATGTGGCATGACTCATTCCAAGTACAGCGGTAGTAGGGTTCGAGCTACTTACGCTATTAGTCGTACGGATTCGGGAGGAGCTTCAAAGCTGCCTCATAGATGTATAAATAGTGGCTCGATAAGACCAAGATACGCCATCTTGGTCTTCTTCAATCACCACTTCCTCTTCTCTTCTTCTTCGCGTGTCTTCGCTTGTCTCCTTTGAGCAAGTCGTCTCCATTGATTGCCTAGTGACTCAGATGTCCTAGTGTTACGATTTTACCTCTACATTACGACTCCCTTTCCGCTTACATATTCATTGTACTTTTACGATACGATCCGGTTCGATACGCTTTCCGGCTTCTAGCTTGCACCCACCGTATGACCGTTCCGACGCCCCGTGGCGCGACTTCTAGAACCCGCTGACAACTTCTGTTGCACGCGTCGTCCCGCGGGATTCCCTTGTTCCATATTCTTGCTTTCCCTTTGATAGCTCTCTAGGACCAGTATCCTAGGATCGCGCCATATGTTTGCGACTCGCAAACATCCTGTATTAGTATATAAGTCACGCTTTACCTAGCTTGTACGGTAGACTTGACTTCTTGTGTAATACCACGTTGTCTTTGCCTCACGAATCCCGCTCGACTCGCCCTTGCGCTTGAGTCTCCGCCTTTGCTCGCCTTCACGCTTGAGCCCTATTTCCTGCTATTACTCTAGTGCCCCAGGGAGGCCTAGTAGTACTTGTGCATCATCGAACTGAGTCCTGACCGACTCGCGCCTCCCCGATCCCGATTGACTTACGAAGTACACGTCGTACTTAACGCCCCCGTGGTGGCGTTACATTAAGTCAAGTCTCTCACAGTGGCGACATCTAGTCGCAGTCAGTCTCGGTTTCAGGCCGAGTACATTGATCGTTACAGCACCGACGAACTCTCTGACAAGGTCAAAGGATCTGCAGTCTGGGCAGAACACGACGGAGTCGAAGGATACTTTCTCTTTCACCCAAATACACAAAAGTACCGACAGATCCATTACCTCGACGACACCCGCCAGTGGGCATACATCGACTACTCACCAAGGCAAGGGAAGTGGTACACCCTTAGTATTGTACCCCCCGCATTAGGAGTAGGACCCTTTGGAACTCACACTACTAGTGGCATCGACATCGACAGCCCAGACCCCGATTCCCCGAGCGTACCTGTCCCTACAACAAACTTACCGATCGCCGCATTTCCAGCATACGCAATGTCACAGACCCAACAACAAGCTTCGGCTAGTACAACGCTCACCAGCGGAGGAGGAGGAGGAGGAGGAGGAGGACCCTCGGGAGCCTCGAGCTCAGGAGGAGGGGGAGCTCCGGTACCACCCAGTGGAGCCCCGGCCGGAGGAGCTGGCGGTGGCGGTGGCGGTGGCGGTGGCGGTGGCGGTGGCAGTGGCGGTGGCGGTGGCGGTGGCGCTGGTGGCGCTGCGCCAGGAGGAGCCGCGCCGATAGTCGCGCCTGGAGGCCACGGAAGACTAGGAGGAAATCCACCCCCGGAGTTCACAGGAGTGAGGGACAAAAGCAAAGCTTTCCTGCTTGCGTTCGACCTCTATATCGGAATGAACCCGGAAGTCGACCAGCTCAGGATCCCCTCTTCACGTGCCATGACTCTCCTCTCCTACATTAGAGGACCCCTCGTCGACGATTGGGTGGCAGAACAAGTGCGATGGCTCAACGAACAAGTAGCCAATGGAGTGGACCGAGGAAACATGGTCCTATGGAACACCGTCCGAGACAGATTTGTAGCCGCCTACTTCGATACAGCGGAACGAACCAACGCCCGTAAATCACTTCAGACGCTTACCATGAAAGGGGAAGACATCGACACGTACATCGCCACATTTGAGAACCTTGTTATCAAGGCCGGGTATAACCCCGATGAAGCCACGACCCTCGATATTTTCCAAGACGGGCTACCTAATCAGTTAGTCATTAACGCTATCCGCTTCCAGCACCCCGTCAATTGGGAGCAGTGGAAGGCGGCCGCACGACTTCAGCAGGCTGAATACCTCATTTTAAAGGATCGCCTGGGCAAGAACAAACCATCGCGCGGTCGAAAGGGCGGGCACAGCCGAGAGCAGTGGGTCCAGGCCCTCAACAGAACGCGCGACCCAAACGCCATGGATGTTGGACGCGCCAGAGCCTCCGTGGCCCTTACCGACACCGACAAAGCCCAGCTTCAGAAGGAGGGACGATGTTTTAGATGTCGTGCTCAGGGGCACATCTCGCGTAACTGCCCACAAAAAAGCGTGCGCGTGGCTACAGCCAGCACTGCCATGGCGTTACCCGCCACTTCCTCAAGAGTTGCGCTCCCCCCTCCCCCGACTACAAACATACCAACTCCCACCATCAGTACTGTCGCCGTATCAGCTAATCGCATCCTTTCGAATGAGGAGCAGGCAGACGTACAGATCGCAGCGATGAAGGCGCAGTCACAGGAGGTGCGCGACCTCATGGTCGAAAAGTTGTTCGGAAGAGAGGATTTTCTCGACGCTTGAACCCGGCGGCCTGGGCTAGAGCTTTAAACCTAAACGTGTACACTAGCAGATATCGATCTATGCGAATCCCAGTTCTGTTTAAATCTGCACACGCAACGGCCGAACGACAAGTCCTCATCGACTCGGGGGCTACAGATAACTTTATATGCTCCGCGCTTCTCAAACGACTCCAAATTGGGACAAGGGACGTCACTCACCCTATCCGCATCTGGAATGTAGACGGCACCCATAACCAGGACGGCGCCATCACTCAATACACGGACCTCACCGTGAAGACAGGAAAAGAGGAGAGGACGCTTCGCTTCCTGGTCACGAACCTAGGAAGGGACGAAGTTATCCTCGGGTACCCTTGGTTTACGGCCTTTGAGCCGGATATCAAGTGGGGAGATGCAACGTTGAACGAGGAGTTTCAACCGGTTGTAGTCTCGAGCCTTCACTTGTCAGACGAAGCCACGCCCATGGAAGCATCCATTCGGGCGTTGGAGACGTATGAACTTGACGAGGAAGCGTGGGAGCAACTCGTAAACGACGAGTGTGAACCTCAAATCGCATTTTTGCGAAAAACGACGACTGCGTCGGAGCTAGCGCAGCGAGAAGCGGCGAAGAAGGAGCAACGGACGTTCGAAGAGATGGTCCCAGCGGAGTATCATCGTCACCGAAAAATATTTGACGAAGAAGCATCCCACCAATTTCCCCCGTCACGTATTTGGGACCACGCTATTGACCTACTTCCTAACGCTCCCGCCGCGCTCGACTGTAAGGTCTATCCCCTCGCACAGAACGAGCAAGAAGCGCTCACAACGTTCCTTACGGAACAGCTAGAAAAAGGATATATACGTCCATCCAAATCACCCTACGCGTCTCCGTTCTTCTTTATCAAAAAGAAAGATGGTAGACTACGACCCGTACAAGACTATCGGCGGCTGAATGAAATAACCGTTCGAAATCACTACCCCCTTCCCCTTATCCCTGAATTGGTGGACCGAATACGAGGAGCACGCCTATACTCCAAGCTTGACATCAAATGGGGTTACAACAACGTGCGAGTCAAAGGAGGGGACGAGTGGAAAGCTGCGTTTAAGACTAACCAAGGACTCTACGAACCCTTGGTCATGTACTTTGGTCTCACGAACTCGCCCTCGACGTTCCAGGAAATGATGGACACAATCTTCCGACCCCTCGTCCTCACCAACGAAGTAATCGTCTATATGGACGACATCCTGATCGCGACCGCCATCGACTACCCTCATCATCGCGCTGTGCTCCATGAAGTCCTCCGCCTATGTGAGGAGCACGACTTATACATTAAGCCGGAGAAGTGCGAGTTTGAAGTCCTCGAGGTGGAGTATCTGGGGCTGATCATAGGCCATGGAAACCTGCGTATGGACCCTGTTAAAGTACGGGGCATCCAGGAGTGGCAAGCCCCGAAGACCCTCCGAGAGGTACGCGCATTCCTCGGATTTTGCAACTTCTATCGCCGGTTCATCCGAGGATTCTCCTCGCTGGCACGACCGCTCCACAACCTCACACGAAAAGACACACCATGGCGATGGGGGCAGGACGAACAGGACGCGTTCACAAACATCAAACGGTGTATTGGGCGTGAACCAACACTATTATTCCCCGACTTCTTAAAACCATTCGAACTAGAAGTAGACGCCTCAAACGTGGCCATTGGAGCCGTGCTGAATCAGCTAGGCCCGGATCAGAAATTACACCCCGTCGCATTCCATTCCGAATCACTCAGCGCAGCGGAGCGCAATTATGATATCTACGACCGAGAACTCTTGGCCGTCGTAAAAGCACTGAGAGCCTGGCGAACGTACCTAGTCGGGTCCCCACACAAATAATCATCATCCACACCGACCACGCCAACCTTCAGTACTGGAAGGAACCACGGAAAATTAGTCGCCGAGTAGCACGCGAGTTCTTGGAACTATCGGAGTACGACTTCGTACTGAAGCACGTCTCCGGAGTAAAGAACGGTCGCGCAGACGCCCTATCAAGGCGAGCGGATTACACAGTCGACGAAGAGGACAACAACAACGTAATCGTCCTCCCCGCTGAACGATTCATCCGCGCTACCGAGATGTCAATGCACGACATGGACATCTGGACCCAAATCTCACAGAATCTTGACGAGAAGGACGTACTGCGATGGATTGAACCCCACAACCTGAAAAAGGTGGGGGGGCTATGGTGGAAAGGCGACGCCTTGGTTGTCGTGGGCGACAACGATCTTAAACGGGGGGTGATCACCTTTTTCCACGATACTCCCGCGATGGGACACCCCGGAATCGCAAACACTTTCGAGCTTCTCCGTCGCGACTACTGGTGGCCCAACATGCGCAAGGACGTGGAAGACTACGTCAAAGGTTGCGCAACATGCCAAGCCAACAAAATCAACACACACCGACAAAAACCACACCTCTTCCCCATCACCACCGACCCAAATGCCGAACCCTTTGAAGTCGTAGCTATGGACTTCATCACGAAGCTCCCAGTGTCCGATGGATATGACTCCATCTTGACGATTACAGACCACGACTGCTCGAAGGCAGCTATCTTCATCCCCTGTCACGAGTCGATAACCGCAGAAGGAGTGGCACGACTCTATCTACGTCATGTGTACCCACACTACGGCATCCCCCGAAAGATCATTACAGACCGAGATCCCCGGTTTACCTCCGCATTTATGAAAAACCTCTGCAAAGTCCTCGGTATTCGCCAAAATATCTCTTCTGCCTACCACCCACAGACAGACGGACAGTCAGAACGCACGAATCAATGGCTAGAACAGTATTTGCGACATTGGAGCAACACACAGCAGGACAACTGGGCCGAAGCATTGCCCGTCGCACAATTCACGCACAATGCATGGCCAAACGCGACCACAAAGGAATCCCCCTTTTCCCTCATCATGGGCTGGGAACCACGCACCATGTGGACGCCAAAGCCTACAACATCCCTGTTGCGTTAGGCCCGTCCTAACGGTGCTCGACTTGAGCGGGGACAGAGTGGCGAGTTATACAGGGAGCGACTTAGCGAATATAAGTACACGACCTTAGAAGGAACGTGACCGCTACTAGCACTGGGGCGAAGTCCACCAGGCGCACGTGTTGCTGGGCGATCTGCCTGATCAAGGCCAGACGCGATAGAAGACAGAGTATGAGAGGGACGCAGACGAGGAGAGAGAGGGGCAGGATCGGATAAGGATTCAAGAAGACCAAGCTAGGGAGCTCGGTCTTCGTACTGTCCACTAGATATACAGTTGACGAGGAGCTTTGAAGCTCCTCCTGAATGTAAGGTACCCTATAGCGATAGTAGCTCGAACCCTACTACAGCTATCCTAGGTATGAGTCAAGTCCATACTACGCGACATGTGATAACCACAACAAGCTGACTGAGATGACTGTCCCTGACTAATACTAGGGTAGTCAGAACCCCGTGAGACTGCAGTCCGTACCGATGAGTCCGATCGCAACATCACCCCCTTTTCAGGTGTGACGCCCCGACGCTCCAAAGCCTTCCTCCTCGTAACGAACTCGCGTACGCTGCGGCTGCTGGGCGGCCCTCCTGCTCCTGCGGGACTTCTTCTTCGTCAGCTCGTAGTCCACCATAGTGCCCGCCTCGTCCTCGATGCGTTCCAACGCGTT